>JAWNPN010000059.1:2180000-2780000 GCA_035047485.1 Drosophila peninsularis | reverse complement strand
AATATAATATATTATATATAGTATTTAATAATATATAAATATAAATATATATAATATAATAAATATATTTTTGAGTCAAATAAATAAATAAAATAAAATATTTAAAAATTATGTAATATAAATATATTTATATATATTATTTTTATATATATATATATTTATATATATTATTTTTATATATATATATATATATTTATATATTTTTTTAAAATTTTAATTTGATATAATTTAAAAAATATTTTTCAAAAAAATTGATTTATTTTAGAAAAACTAATCTATTTTTAATATATATATATTTTTTACTTTAAATATTTTTTAATATGTATGTTTTTATATATATACTTAAAATATATATATTAAAATAAATATAAAAATTAAAAATAATATATATATATAAGAAATAAAATGAATTATTCTGAAATAAATCAGATTTATCTCATGTTTCATTATGCTTAGGCAGAATATGAATTTCAATTAATACTTTTAATGGCTATTGCTCTATGCTGCGCATTCAATTCATCTAGTTTATCGACATTCCAAAATATAAAATTTTATATAAGGCTTCACAGTGGATATTTCTCATAATTATGTATACTCAAGTATATACATATATTAAATACATATATACTTAGTACGCAGCATTAAGTTATTGTTGGCAAGCAGGAAGAGCGCTTGCCAGCGTTTGCCTGCAGCCATATAAATAATTCACTCGTCGCGACGGGCTAATTCAATTTATTCGAAACGTCTATTGGCCACTTTAAATGCCAGTTTAGAGGCGATTGCATTTTGGGCCCACACACTGCAGCTGCATATGCAGTGCTGATGGCAAAGGGCTAACAAAACTGCTGCCCGGCTCGCACTCGCACTCGTACTCGGGCGCGTACACATATAATCGTAAAACACAAAACTCAATTACAACATTTGATGCTCAAGGCCACAAATAACGTAAGTTACGATGCGTCAACATTTTGCACACGTCCGCTGAGACGCGCGGTGCGACACACAGCTCGCAGCTCCTCGCGCTCCTGCGCTCTGCCACCTGGCGTGGCCTGATCGGGGGCAAGTGATGCATTGCTTTATTACCAAGAAAGTGAGGCGAGGCCACAGTGCTGAAAGCTGACTCGCAGTCGCCGTCTCTGGCTCTGGCTCTGGCTCTGGCCTGGCCTGGCTCTGCAGACTGCAATATGCATAATTATGCGCTGCAACTCCCTCTGTCAGCGACTGCCCAGTCAGCAGGGCTGCTGGGCCGCTTGGACTGCTGGCTGGTATCCTTAGCGGCTCTTTTGGGCCCCCTTTCGGCTGGCTCGTTTTTAGTGCTAGGCTGTCTTGTCAGCAGGATTAAGCAATTTTCAGCTTGGTTTGCGCTTTTCGCTCTGCCTGTCCGCGCCTCATCGTCAGCACAGAGCGTCTCTACCCCCAGCCTGCTGTCTGCCCCGCCTCCTGTCTGCCAGCCCGCCTGCCTGTCTGCCCGGCAACGCCCCGCCGCCGCCTCGACAAGCCACAGACATGCCACTGCCCACGTTGACAAAAAAGCACAAAAAAAAGAGGTTGAAATTTTGCGATGCGTAAAATTTTGTTAATTTAAGCCGCACGCAGCGGATGCGCAGCACCTTCAAGCTCCGCTGAGGTGTTAATGTGTGCCGCAAAAGCTGCAACGTGTTGCATCTTTATTAATTTCAGAATCTTCTTCGCTCTCAGGCAGAAGACAAAAAACTGTTAATGTTGTGATTGAGGCCAAGAGCGAGAGATGGGCGCAGAAGTTCTTCAATTGAAGTTTCTGGCAGAGTGTTATTATGAATGGCAATATATATATATGAATATATAAAATATATGTATACAGAAATATTAAATCATAAGCTCATACCAAGCCCCGTAAGCTTACAAAAACTTGACTTGCTTGAGGCGAAGTGTTAAGAGCTTAACATAATGTTAATAAAAGTTACAGCGTTGGGCACTCGCAGTGTAAACAACTTTAGATGGTGTCTTTTGTCAGCTATTTATACATAATTAATTAAATAGAATTTTGTTTAAAGATTAGCGCATATGTTAATGCCATATTACATTAACAGGAGCTGCTCCTTCCACCAACATCAGCATCTTATGCTATTAACAGCGTTATCCGCGGGTAATACTAAAGAATATTATGCTATTAGCAGCGTTATCCGTCAGCAACACTGTTATGCTATTAACAGAGTTATCCGTGAGCAACGCTGTTCTGCAATTAACAGCGGTATCCGTGAGCAACGCGGTTCTGCAATTAACAGCGTTATCCGTGAGCAACGCAGTTCTGTAATTAACAGCGTTATCCGTCAGCAACACTGTTATGCTATTAACAGCGTTATCCGTGAGCAACGCTGTTATACAATTAACAGCGTTATCCGTGAGCAACGCTGTTATGCTATTAGCAGCGTTATCCGTGAGCAACGCTGTTATGCTATTAGCAGCGTTATCCGTGAGCAACACTGTTAATAGCATAAGCTCCTACAGTAGCATAAGAAAAATGACTGATCATTCTAGTCTTATGACTTGGTTATACATTTTACATATACAAAAGTACACCAGCGACTTTTAACTGCCTAACTCATCTGGGCGCCTCCCTCACAAACAGCATATTAATTGGAAAAAATTTAGTTCAAGGTACTTTAGGTGTGAAAATTATCAAAAATTCAAAATAGATTCAGAATGCTTCTCAAGCTGCTCGACTGTGACTTGCCCACTTTTTTGGTCCACTCTAGAACAATAGCTTTCTTCAGCGTCTCGAGACTATACTTCAGAGCTTCCTCTTCAATATATGCCAGAGAGAATGCGAGTATGTGTCTAATAAATTCAAGAGGCATTGTGTGGCCGAAATCAAGTTCGATAGGCAAACAGTCGAGTCTGTACTCATGGCATCAGCGCAGTCTAGAGCCAACCTTCGTCTACTATCAACAGTTGGATTTCAGAAAAGAGTCTCTAGATAATAGCAAATATACTCTATAGAAAGTAGTTACAGGCAACCTCTAATGCCAGCATTCAAACGGATCCACTGCCTTAACTTTCAACAATACCTGAATTTGCTTTGCTGGCCAAAAATGCGCTTTATCGCTGCCAATTGCAGCTGCACCTACTCTTCCTATGCATTATCATTAAGCGCAACTGCACTCATTGACAGGCTAAAGCATATCTGCGCGCTACAGTTAAGCTTAACCCCATTCACAGGCTGGCCGAAAAGCCAGGCTAACTAATCAGCTGTCATGTTAGAGACTACTGCTGAGCTGAGGCTCAAGCAGAGGAGGAACAGTAGCTGCAGTTGGGGGATTGGCCAGTGTCAACTGCTGCCTCCGACTGCACTTTCAAATCCAATTAAGAGTGTGAACTTGCGTGGCGTTGGAAATTAACAGATAGATAAACGACAACAACTGCAGCAGCAGCAGCAACAGGAACAGCAAACAGAATGACATTGTCACATTAAATGCGAAACAAAGCGAAAATGTTGTGAGCAACAGTAGCAGCGGAAAGAGATGGCTAGAGAGAGAGAGAGAGGGGGAGGGGGAGAGAGAGGCCAAGCCCAGCTGCACTTTGGTGTCAAACGCAACCAACCCGAACTCGTACTCGTTCCCGAACCCGAACCCAAACCTGAACCAGGCTCACCTCACACGGCTACGGCTCATTACAAGCGCTGGCTTCTGGGTTCTGGCAGCTCGCTGCAATTATCACACATTGCCAAATGGTCACGGACCACGAAATCTCGATTCTGCAGATAGAAGCCAGCCAAAGCATATGGAACCCTGAAAGTCAAGCGTAGCATTGCACTCTATGACTTCATAAAACGACTTCCACACGAGAGCGAGACACTGCCAAGCTCTCCTGGCTGCCTACTTCTATTGCTGCGTGTGCTCTTAGTGGAAGGTATATTGATTTTCTTATAACTATGTAATTTATAGAAAAAGAAAATATGAATGAATTCATAAATTAAATATATATATTAATAATTAAATATATATATAAATTAAATAATTAAATATGTATAGAAAATTGTATGCATCGGAATTATATTTTAAGAAGTCAGGTTAAGAATAGGAAAACTTTTCAATTTTTTGAAGATTTTTTGAGCCAATCAATATGTATTGTATGAGACCCGGATTAAACTGTTTAATAGTGAGTTTTCCTACGAAAAATGCATTTCTTTTTATATTTTATTTATTTTAATTTTAATTATTTATTTTTATTATTTATTTAATTTGTTTATTTATTTATTTCTATTATATTCCTTAATTTATTTTATTTTTTTTACTATATATTTATTTATTTTTTATTTATATATTTTTTGTTTACTATTTATTTATTATTATTATTTATAAGGTTTTTGAATTATTTTATTTATTTATTTTTTTATTATTATTATTTTATCTTTTTTATTATTTATTTATTTTTATTTTACTATTTATTTATTTTGAAATTTCTTTTATTTTTATTTTTAATATATAATTATTTTTTATTTTTATTATTATTTATTATTTTTATTTTTACTATACTATTTATTTGTATACATTTTTTTTTATCTATTTATTATAATCTTCTCATCATCATCTTCATAATACTCACGTATTCCTCATCCCTTATCTACCCTCTCCACTCAATCAACTTCCCTGTAAGAGCATTTAATCTTCGCCCTTAGCATTCACTTCTATTCATTCTGTTTTTTTTCTCCACCTTCTATGCCATAATTCTCGCCCAGTTGACATTTATGATGTGTGCGCGCATGTGATTTTCAACGTTGGCGATTGCAGCGCGATAAAACAATGAAAATGAAGTCATGTCTAGGTATCCCAATGGTTTCCTTGCTTGGCTACTCGCAGCCAAGTGTTAAATAATTAGCGAAACTTTTTATTTGTCTCGGACTCTCTGGGCGAGTCAGTTAATTGAAGCGTAGAGCTTTGCATAGCTGCCTACCCAACCAAATGGGAATTTATGCAGCTGAGCTGTCGACTTTCTAAAGTGCGCTACTGAGAATGTTGCTTTGTTTGCAGTAGGTGTTATATATGTGACAGTTAAAGGAACTGGGATGGCTTAGAGAAGCGGCGAGCAGTGCTAAGTAAGGTCTTTTAATCTGTTTGATGTATAAGGGGCACAGATTGAATGAGAACTGGATAGAAAAGGTTTAACATAATCAATAAAGAAATTATTTAAAGGTAGCATATAGCATGAGAATACACACACTTACAAATATCACCTGCAGCTAAATCCAACGCTCGTTTAGCACTATTTGCTCAAGCATTAATGTCTGGGCTCCGCCGTTCATCACATTTCAATATGCTGACAATAGTGACCCAAGGCGAAATGCTCAATGTATGTGCGCAGCCTTTATATATTATTATATATATGACTGACTATATAGACTCATCGCACAAAAGGCAGAGATCGACAGCAGCTGGACATAAAGGGGCTCAATTTCCATTTCATAAGCGGAATTGAGTAAATAATCGAAGCTAGAGGTACAAAAGCTGTGGCAGCAGGTAACAGAATATAAGCGGAATGCCCTTTATAAATCTCTTTCATGCTCAGCCTGAGCTCTTAAAGTTTTTACAGTTGCTCTCACAGCTATTAAAGATGCTTTTGTGACAGCTGCATTTAATCAAATGCACACAGAATGCAAATCAAATCAAATGAAATCACTCAATCGGCGTGCCCTTTGACCCCAATGCTCGAACGCCTCTCAAAATGTCCGATGCTGCATTTTCTGGCTCATCGATTGTCAAATTAAATGCCATTTAAAATCAATCAAACCAACTGTAAATTTTGACAGCGTTTTGTGGTGTCTGTGTCCGTTTGTGTGTGAAGTCCGAATTGCAATTGGAATTACGGTTAAAACCATTGCTTTGCGGTATCTACGTGGCATAGCTAACGGTTCACATCGATTTGTTTTTGGTGTTAACCCGGATAGCGATAAAAACTATATAAAGCACCTGGCATCAATAAAAGCTTTAATACGTTTTTTTTTGCTTTTGATTGCCTGCAGAGGATTATTTGACATTTATATTGGAATTCGGTGCGTATACTTAATGCAAATTTTAGTTTTCGTTATATTTATGGTTATATAATGGTGATATATATGCTACTTAAGAACGGATGTGTCTAAGCTTTAATATGTATTTGTCTAAGGAGTGTCTAAGGAATGCAAAATATAAATTATAAAATTAATAATTATTCTTTAAAATAATAAGAAATCTTAATAATCTTCAAATAAATAATCAAATAAAAAAAATTTTTTTTTTAAATTATTCTTTTTAAAAAATGCATATATAATAACTATTCTTTAAAAATAAAATATTCTTAAAAATAAAAAAAAAATTTATAATAATTATTATTTCAAAATAAAAAGTTTTTAATAATTATTCTTTAAAAACAAAAAAAAAAAACAAATTTTATAGAAATTATTCTTTAAAAATAAAAACAAAATATTATAGAAATTATTCTTTAAAAAATAAAAATTATATTGTTAAATACTTCTTAAAAACAAATATAAGAAATAATTATTAAAATAAATAAATTTAAAGTTTTAATTTTGTCAAACATTTAAAATATGAATTTACTGTTTAAAGTAAAAGCTAACTTCTACCTATCTAACTGTTTTAATGCTAAACTCAAATATCTTACTCCACGCTGGCATACTTTTCCAACGCCTCAACCAACTCAACTGTGTTTACTCTGCAACGACTCACTCCTCATTCAACCTTGTTCTTTCCGTTAAAGATTTTCCCCGATATTAAATACGAGAGCCGCCGCAACCGCTAACAGCCCAGCCAATACCACGAGCCAAAGTCAACAGACGATAGTTTTATTTACCAAACAATTAAAAACGACAAAACCGCAAACAACAAAATTAGCTACAAACAAGTAAGAATGCTCTAGTCGAGACGGCTCGACTAGGAGATACCCTGAGCCCTGCGAAGTGCAGATACTTAAAATATGCTATGCTTAGTTTACATATACATATACTGCAAGCAACACATACAACCACACAGACCCACGCTCAAGCACACGTTCTGCCAACTGCGCAGTTGACGTAGCGACAGCGCTTGGGCTGCAAGACGCTGATGTTGTCGAAATTAAATGTTTAATAACTTTTTTTCTAGCAGGACTTTTTGATTCAAACTTTCAGGGCATGATTATGTTATTCATATGTGTGTATGTGCCGAAGCACAAGTCTCTAGTATTTGAAATGCGTTTTTCGCAAATTTAGGTCGAAGGGGGCGTGGCATCCAAAATCCAAAAATTACAAAATGTCTGTATTCACAACAGGAATCTACATAGTGAATTTCAGGTCTCTAGCTCTTAGGGTACGTAAAAGAGACGAAAAGTTATCGAAATTTATCGATAAAAAGAGAACGGGAAGAGTTATCGAATTTTTGAAAAAAACTCGTATAGCGTATGGTATTCAGGAGTATACATGTCAAATTTCAGCTCTCTAGCTTCTGTGGTTTACGAGATCGCTGCGTTCACACAGACGGACGGACGGACGGACGGACGGACGGACGGACGGACGGACGGACGGACGGACGGACGGACGGACGGACGGACAGACGGACAGGGCTATTTTAACTCAGCTCATCGAGCTGATCAAGAATATATATACTTTGTATGGTCTGCGACGTCTCCTTCTGCCTGTTACATACATTTTCACAAAAACATTATACCCTGATTTCCCATTTTCAATGGGCTCAGGGTATAAATATAATCAAAAGACCCCGAGGCGCCAACAGCGACATGTAATTACATGGAGCCAACTGCGAAAACAACAACAACTAAAGCAACAAAAAGCAAGCAATAACAACAACTAGCGCAGCACACACATCAGAAGTTGACACCGAAAATCGAATTGAAAATTAATTTCAAATTAATTTTAAATGCACAAAAGAGATAAATTTTGCGCAAGGA
Source organism: Drosophila peninsularis (assembly GCA_035047485.1). Lineage (NCBI taxonomy): Eukaryota > Metazoa > Arthropoda > Insecta > Diptera > Drosophilidae > Drosophila > Drosophila peninsularis. Next base: position 2,772,083 of record JAWNPN010000059.1, on the reverse strand, counting down.
GTGAGAAGGGGTTGAGCGTAGGAGCTTTGAGCGAGTGAGTGAGTGAGATGGAGCGAGGCAGGGCGGGAGGTAGCAAAGGGTGAGCGGCAGCTGACCTGCAAATGTCTACAACACTTGTAATCAAATAGACTGACAGACAACGCTGTCAATTGAAAACTGTAAGCCAACGCGCACCAAAAATGAAAATAACAACAAGAGTGCAAGAAAGAATGGCAAACCGAAGTGGAAATACACTTAAATATACGGAGGAGTTCTATGACTAAAATTGGAAAATAAATATATAATAATTAAATAAGAATTTTAAAATAAATATATAAGGCTTTTCTTATTGCTGGTTGTCTTTCGCTGTAGAAAAGCCTGATATATTTAGAATTTAATTTAGTCAAATGCAATATATATAATTTATGCCTTTTTCTCGACCTAAAATACTCATTATAAATATATATAAATTACTTTTGAATTTTATAGTATTTTATTATGCTTGCGACTAAGTTCTAATAATTTTAAAAAAATGTAAAAAAAATTATGATGAATTCATTTTAGCATATGAAATATTTATTCATATGTAAATTTAATTTATATTAAAATTTTATGGGTTCTTTGAAGATGATGTCTTTTTATAAAATTTAATTAATTTATTTATAAAATTTTATATTATGTATATATTTTATTATTATTTATTTACATACATTAAGTAATTTTATTTATTATATATATTTATATATATTATATATATATATATTTTTTTTTTATTATATTGTTTATTTTATTTTATTAAATTCGGTTGGAATTGTTATTTATTTGTAAATTTTATTTTAAAAAATTATTTATTTAACAATATAATTCCCTAGCAATATAATATAATATATAATAATACATATACATATATACATATGCATATATATATAGAACTGTTAAACTAGTTCTAGCTTCTAGATATTCATTCTCTTCTTTCAATCTCAACACTTTTTCATGGCATACTTTTGGCAAGTGGAAAATCAACTAACTTTCCGCTGGTTTGCTTGGCTTTCTTATATATTAAAAGCTCTTCAATGTATGCAATAAGAAAGCAAATTATAATTATTCTAGACTTCTATTAACAAAGCCAGTATTGTTTTGTAAATGAAATTACATATGCATTAGCTATGCAGACTTAATGTGTTATTGCCAAATTGTTATACTATTAAATTATATATCAAATATTGATTGCCTGGCTAAGTCTTACTTGTGGCATAGTGCAGAGACCCCACAATAGTTTGCTGTCTAGCACAGGGGCAAACAGGACTCGAGTGCACTTCGGTGCCCTGGCTCGGCTACCCCAAATGCATTTTCATTAGCCCAGTGGCGCCGCAGTGGGCGCCATGTGCCCAAAAGCAATTATGGCAAATGGTTTCAGCTGCTTTTAGATATGGAACAGCAGGGCGAGTCAGTCAGTCAACCAGTCAGCCAGTCAACTGGTCATTATGGCTTCAAATCCAATTTCAAAGTGTTGAGAACTGCAAACAGAACACTGAACACAGAAGCTGGCGATGACGTTGACAGAGCACAAGAGGGCGAAGGTGACAGTCAGCAGCTAGGGCATAGTTTGAGCTGGATTACTGCGCTCAATGCCAACTGTCAGCAGATTAGCATTATGTGTAGCCCCAGTTGCTAACACCAAACACGAACTTTGGTAATCAATACTGATAACAACTTATCGCCATATGGACACCACATATTTGCTGTCACTGATAGAGCTAACATGCGATATGAGCAAAACAAAATACATATATCAATGCATTTCGGCCATAAAAGTAATTACCATTAAAGAGATACAGACAGATAGAGAGACAGACAGGCGAGCGGTAGAGACAAAGGCTTGTAATTATGAAATTCAATGCGGCATAAAAATATGTCTTTATGTCACACGAGCGAAATGCCAGACTGTAATAAATACAGGTGGAATGCAATAATGATGCGCTCATAATTAAAAATACATAATTAATTGAATACACTTGAAGATGTGCGCAGTTAAGTGAAATAGTTGAAAATATATGGAGATATAAAGATATGCAACGGAAACAAATTAATTAAAAAATATGTAAAGAAATATGTAAAAAATAAAGTAAGTAATGTAAAGAAAAAAGTATATAAAATAAAATAAATAAATAAATGTAAAAAACTATACAAAAAAATATATATATATAAATAAAAATATATATAAAAAAAATGTATATAAAAATATATATATAAAAAAGTTTATATTAGAAAAAATATATAAAATAAAATAAATAAATAAAAAGCCTATATAAAAAAAATATAAAAAAAAGTTTATATTAGAAAAAATATATAAAATAAAATAAATAAATAAATGTAAAAGACTATATAAAAAAAAAAAAATATATATATATATATATAAAATATATAAAAAAATGTACATAAAAAAATATAAATAAAAACTTATATAAAAAGAAAAACTTATTTAAAAAAAATAGAAATATATTATAAATACATATAGGCTGTAAATATATGTATAAATTACCTAACTTTCAGCTGTGCCTAACAAGTCCGCGCTAACATAGAGAATACCTATAACCCAGAAAAAGTCTATCCAAAAATTGATAATTTGTTGAGTTTGAACAGTCCGCCTGACGCAATCCCCAAATTTATAACACTACAAGCAATGCACCATAAATACCTTTAAAAGAGAACAGTAAAAGGCAAACATAACAGTGGTAACAGGGCTTATAACTACGTTGCAATAAACCGATTTAGAAATGTAAAAAAAACAACAATTTATAGTGCTCAACTCAACTCCAGCAAAATGTCAATTATCGATTAGATAATAAACATATAATTTTTCACACTATTTTTATTGTGATTCACTCAGCTTCGCCCCACTGTACAATATGCAAATGCAATTCGTTTGGCTGCAAAATTTTTGATTAATATTTCTGGGCAAAAGGATATGGCCAAAAACCCCTCGAAACGCTGAACCGCAGTGCATGAAAGCAATCTGCATTTCGTAGCGCATTTTGGTATGCAAATTCTTGCCGCCGCTTGCACCTGTGCGCCATGCAATGCAATACAGGTGCCAATATTTGTCAGTTTTTGTTTAATTAAAACATTGCGCCAATATTTTATTTTATTTGCCCACTGCAGCTCATTGGATTCGATTTTGGCTTCTCACTATATTTTGTTGCTCTCTCTCTCCTCTGTTAAACAAATGCAAATCCAATGCACATAAAATATTTAAGCCTAACAATTACGTGTATTCATATATGTGTGTGCGTATACGTAATATTTGCTTGCACACACCTGGCGTATACGTAATATGGTTATATATGCAATTTTTGGGCTATTTCGTTAGCTTTTACAATTTGCATTTCGCTGCATGCCAATTGTTCTGCATTTTATTTGTATTATTTGTCGCCAGCTAAATGAAAATAATTCGCCCTATATGGTTTTCATAAATATTACATATTTTTTATAATATTAATTCAGGCGAATTGTTTGTCGATTGTGCGAATGGAAAATTCATATAACGATTTGCACTTGAGCGCGATATCATGGGCAAACAATATTTAAAAATATTTTTTAAAATATATCAAATATTTTATAATATGTTCTCACACAACAAAGGGAAAAACTCGAGTTTGAATATTTGCATTTTGGTATCTGGCTGCTGTGCAGTTGCCCATTTCGGTTTCATTTGCTGCAGCTGCAGGTCATAAGTCCGCAAAGTCCATTAGTGGCATTTTGCATATGCCGAGGGCAAACAAAAAGCTGGGCGGGGGCCTAGGGACAGTCGAGCTTGAAATTCCAGATTGTGGCTTAGTGCAGCCTGGTCGAGAGCGATACTCCAGGCACACACATAGATGCATACGCATGCATGCAGTGTGCGACCAATAATTGGATGCGCTCTACAGCTAACGGACTGTCGAGAGCTGTCAAAAATCAGCTGGGCAAGCAAACGGCCCGGACTGCTAGCCGCAATGACCGCTGCTTAATGCTAATAGAACACTGCTAGGCATACAGCAGAGAGAGAGAGAGAGAGAGAGAGAGAGAGAGCGCTGCAGGCTTGCCTGGCCTGACAGCAGGAAATTGCTGCCTGAAGTGCTTGGAAAATTGATCAATGATTGGAAAAAACATAGATGCCAGTGGAAACAGGTGAAGATTGGGAAATCGAAAGGAAAACAGCTTGAAATGAAAGAGTGCAGACTTAAGGAATAGACTTCTATCTTTAAGTCAAGCATAAAGTTCAGTTGAGAACTAAATGCAAAAGGCTAGAATTTATTAGGAAGATTCTTCGGAAGAACTGTTTCAAGTTCTCATACAAAGTTTATGCCTAGGTTTGAGTCTAATATTTTTAGTCTTATTCCTCAAGCATTGCTCTAGTTACTAGCTTTGCGAATATATATATATATGATGATAACTTGTCAACTAAGGTTTCTAGCTATAGTTCTAGAAGCTATCAAATTTCCAGCCAATAGCTGGCATAATTTTTACTCGAATTGGACTCAAATGTATAGACAGCCACAAGTGAAAAGTTTCCAGCTTTAGAGAAGCTTAGTATAAGTATACGCTTCTTAATTTGAGCTGAACATTTTAAGTTAAAGGAAAACTGATGGGAATCAATAGCTTCTGACTTGGGAAAAATGGGTAATAGAACTTCATCTATGTATAAATTGGAGTAGTATAGACATAGCATAGGCATATCATAGGCGTATCATAGGCGTAGTATAAGCGTATCTTAGACGTATCATACGCGTATCACAGGAGTATCTTAGGAGTATCATACGCGTATCTTAGACGTATCATAGGCGTATCTTAGACGTATCATAGGAGTATCATACGCGTATCATAGACGTATCATAGACGTCTCATAGGCGTAGGTGTATAAGTAGCAGATTTCCTAGGAAGTTATCCTATCTAACTTCACTACCAAGCTAAGATTGCCATGACAGCTATAATAGTTCTACTACAGCCTGCTTAAACAGCGACAGCCTGCAGCAGCTGAAGAGAATTTACACAGTTTCAAATTGAGTACGAAGCCAAGTAGAGACTAAAAGAATTAGCTTCATCATCAGAAACAGTTGATGATGATTAAATACATATAGATATTATGTACACAGATAGACAAACATGGCTATAAAGAGTCGAAAGTGAATGCTAATCAGGAATATATTTATATATATACATATATATATATAAGAGTAAATATACCCATGTATTTCTTTCTTTAACTTTTATGAACTTAACAAGCTTGAGCGCTTATCAGCAACAACCCTAGATAAACACCTCCAGAGCAGTTATACGCTGAAAGGTATCAAAGATGCAAACTTCAACTCTCTAATAATTATTTTTAGCTTGAACGAACTAGCTTGAACGAATCTTAAACTCCAAGTCAATGTCAATCCATGTGTCCAGCACAGACTTTCCCACTCCCGAAGAGCTTTGGCTCCGCACTTGCCTAACTCCCATTGACACTTAACATTCACTTAGCACTCACCTGTTTCGTGTTCTCTATCGAGCGCCAACGTTGTTGACACATCCTCCACATGCTGTTCGCTGCCTCCATTGGGTCTATGGTCGCTGCTCTCGCTCGGCTCGTCCCTGTCGCTGGCATGCCCATTGATGACCTCGATGACACTTCTGACCGAGTCCAGCGATGACGTCGCCGAGACCAAAAGTGGCGTTGTTATGGGCGTAGCAGCCGACGATGACGACGCTGTTGATGTCATCGATGAGCTGGCACTTAGCACGCTGCCATTGGGCTCGGTCGGGGATTCCCCACTGTGGCCCACCACCTCGCGCTCCTTCTCCGCATTCGGCAGCTGATGGCTCTCGAAGTGCAGATCGTCGTGCAGCAGGTCAACAGCTTGGGCGACAAGATTTTCCGTGGCAGCCTTGGGCGCCACATTGGGCAAGTCCACGCTGGCCAGGTTTATAATTGGGCTGCTCTCCTTAGCCTGCTCCACGCCCACAATGATGCGCTCCAGCGGCTTGGGCGGCGTCAGCTCGAGGCTGCTGCGGCGCTGCGTCGGCTTTGGCTTCGCACTCAACCCAATTTCGCTGCGCTTGCTGGGCACTGGCGGCGGCGCCGTCTTGGGCTTGACCACAGCTGGCGTCATCTTGGGCTTGCTGCTGGGCAATGGCGGCTTGGGCTTGGCCACTGGCTTGGGCGCCGGCTTGGGTGTAGCTGCCTTTGGCTTGGGCGCATCGATGATGTTCTTATGCAGCACATAGCCTAGATCATCCTCAACGGGCGATAAAGCTACTTCCACTTGCTGCACGGTTTCAATTAGCTGCGGCTGCTCCACTGGCGACTTGGGTGGCTGGCTGAGTGGAGCAAGCTGCGGCTGCTCCACTGGAGCCTTGGCGTGCTGCTCAGTTGTAGCCTTGATTGGCTGCTCAACTGGAGCTTTGACTTCTTTATCAACTGGAGTCTTGACTTGCTCCTCGACTGGAGCCTTGACTTCCTGCTCAACTGGAGCCTTGACTGGCGCCTCGACAGGAGTCTTAATGTCCTTGGTCGCCTGCTCCACTGAAGTCTTGACTTGCTCCTCGACTGGAGTCTTAACTTCCTTCAAAACTTGAGCTTTGGTCTCCTGCTCCACTGAATTTTCGATCTGCAAATCTCTGTCAAGATCAACCAAGGGCTCTATCAGCTTCTCCACTGGCGCCTTGGAAGCCTGCTTCAGTACAGACTCCACCAGCTGTTCAGCCTCTGCCTTAATCAGCGGATCTACCGCTGTTTCAACCTTCCACTCCTCCATCTGCCGCTCCACCTGAGCCTCTATGAGCTGCTCTGCCTTTGCTTCCACCTGTGGCTCCACCTGCTCAAAGGCGCTCAAGTCGAAGCCCTGCTCGTCATCGGCCAGCTCCAGATTATACAGTTTCTCGGTCTCCTTCTTAACTTTCTGATAGCTCTCAATGATCTTCTGCGCCTCCTGCTCCAGGCGACGCTCCTCGTCCGTTTTCTTCAGCAGCTTGGCGCCCTTCTTGCAGGGCGTGTCCTTGCTTTGCTCCAGCCGCTTGGTCACCTGCTTCTCGCCATCCTTGCTGACCGTCAGGGTCTCGCTGAACTCTCGCTCGAGCGTCGCCTGCGCCTCGCTGTCGACGGGCAGCTCGTTGAGCAGCTGCTGGCCCTCCAAGTAGGTTTGCTGCTCGGTCTGCTCGCACTCCGTGTAGCTGCTGATGCCGCCGTTCTCGGCCAGCTGCAGCTGCTTGCCACATTCGGATAATGTCAAAATACCCGTTTCAATACTCTGTTTATCCTGTGGATTGTCGAGGCGCTCCTTCAGACACGTCTCCGCCGAGACGGTGGCAGTCAACGGCTGCAGCTGCTCGACGTCGGCCAGGTCGAGCAGATTGTCGTTGCTGCTGATTTTCTTGAAGCGCGCGCTGCTTGACTTCGACTCGGCGCTGGTCAGCAGCTGCTCCTCGCCCGTCAGCGCATCCTTGGTTCGTCGTTCGCTCAGCGTTTGCTGCTCGCTGACAACGCGACGCTCCTCGTGCACGGTTGTCGTGACAGCCGGCTGGCTGTCCTCGCGCTCCTCGTAGGGCTGCAGCTTGAAGGAGATGTCCGCCAAGGGACTCGCAAAGGCATTGGAGGAGCTGCTGCTGCTGCTGCTGCTGCTGCTGCTGCTGCTGCTGCTGCTGCTGGTGGTGCTGCTTGTCTTGGTGGTAACCACTTTGGTGGTGATTGTGCGCTGGGTCTTGCTGGAGCTCTTCTGGCTGCTGCTGCTGCTGTGGCGCTCGCTGGTCTCCTCCGTGCTGCTGGTCGTGGTGCTGGCGGTGCTGGCGGTGTTACTCTCCACAAACTGTTCCGCCTTATCGCCCGCTGCTTTCTCGTGCACCGCAATCTTATCATTGTGCTGGACTTGAGCCAGCTCCGCCTGCGTCTGCTCTGCTTGGGCTTCCATTTTGGCTGCGGCCTTCTCTGGCGGCACGTAATGCGGCAACTTCTTTAGCTCCTCGACAATCGCACTCGGGTGGCTGTGGGTGTACAACACATTGAGTAATTAGAATGATTGCGTCTTATCAACAAATTTCATATATATATATGCATGTTAATTGAAGCCGCCCGCCTGCCTACCACCTGTCGGAAACAGCGAACGGAAATTTGCCGTCGTTTCGATCACTGCGCAAAATATATATATCAAAGCGCACGTTCGAACTGAGCTGTCCCGAAAATCTATGCCTTTCGCCTTTCGAAATAGAACTAATTGACTCGAGCGTTGAGGCGAATGCCATTTGCCATTAGCTTTATCAGTTGCCCCTACGAATGTTCAGGCCTTTATCAGTGCGCTTTGCGCTCTGTGCTCTCTCGCACCGGCATTTGAGCTTATCATAGCCATAAACGAGCCCTGCTGAAAGTTCTTACCATTATTATTATTATTACTATAGATATATCGCAAATATTTATATTTTTTGCCCAAAAACATTTTTGCAACTATTTTTGCTAGCTGAAAAACCTTATCTAGGCGGCGGCCCTGACTGGCTTATGACGGATAGAGGCAGATACTGCGCCTAAGAGTGGGTCTACAATAGCTTCCATTGTTTTATGCCATGGCGAACACGAAATACTCTGTGTTATAGAGGTTTATCAGCTTTTCTAGTATGTTTATGATAGTGATGAAGCGCTGAGCCTACTGTTTCCCCTCTTCTTTTTTACCGGTTGGATCAATAAGTACAGTAGCCGACTTCAAAGAACATAGGAACATTTACATATGTTAACTAACTAATGTTAAGATACATTTTATTTACTGTTAACTTAACAGACTGTTAACTTAACAGACTTCTCTCTCAGCTCTCATTTAGTTTTAATTTCTTTCTTCTGTCCATCATCTGACTCTCTTCTATCTCTACCTCTACCAGTCCACTCTTTACCTTTTAAACCTCTTGCCCCGTTCCCTGTTATGAGCCTCCTGTTTCCCCCTCTTCTTTTTTACCGGTTGGATCAATAAGTACAGTAGCCGACTTCAAAGAACATAGGAACATTTACATATGTTAACTAACTAATGTTAAGATACATTTTATTTACTGTTAACTTAACAGACTTCTCTCTCAGCTCTCATTTAGTTCTTCTGTTCGTCTGCTGTCTGTCTTCTATCACTACCTCTACCCCTCCACTCTTCACCCTTCAACCCTCTTGCCCCTTTCCCTGTTATGAGCCTCCTGTTTCCCCCTCTTCTTTTTTACCGGTTGGATCAATAAGTACAGTAGCCGACTTCAAAGAACATAGGAACATTTACATATGTTAACTAACTAATGTTAAGATACATTTTATTTACTGTTAACTTAACAGACTTCTCTCTCAGCTCTCATTTAGTTCTTCTGTTCGTCTGCTGTCTGTCTTCTATCACTACCTCTACCCCTCCACTCTTCACCCTTCAACCCTCTTGCCCCTTTCCCTGTGATGAGCCCCCTGTTTCCCCTCTTCTTTTCTAACGGAATGGATCTATAAGTACAGTAGCCGACTTCAAAGAACATAGGAACATTTACATATGTTAACTAACTAATGTTAAGATACATTTTATTTACTCTTAACTTAACAGAATTCTCTCTCAGCTCTCATTTAGCTTTAATTTCTCTCTTCTGTTCGTCTGCTGTCTCTCTTCTGTCTTTCTTCTATAGCATAGCCTCTAGCCTCTACCGCTCCACTCTTCACCCTTTAACCCCCTTCCCCTCTCCCGCCCAACTCACCCATTTGTCAAGGACTGCGGCTCCAGCGAGGAGAACTCCTCCTCCACCTCGCCAATGGTCGGCAACATATTCGAATGCCAATACATATTAAAGTACGCCTCGGACGGACCCGGGCCATTAATCAGCTCCGGCGGACCCAGCTTCTCGCCATCCTCGCATATATACTCGCGCTCCGCGGCATCCACGTCATCCTGTTCGCCATCATCCTCGTCGCTGCTGGAGCTGGAATAGCACGTGGTGGTCTGATTGTCGTCCACAATCTTTGTGCACTTGCCCACGACTAGGGGCGGTGGGGACTCCCGGGCAAGATCAGCCGCCTCGGCAGCTGCGGCCGCCAAAAGAGCTGCAATGTCGCGCTGCGGCTTGGGTGATGTCTCTGGTGCATCCTGCTTGTGCACCAGATCGAACAGACTGGGCAGCTTGTCCTCATCCTGCGTCTTGCTCTCGTACGTCTGGATCTTGAAGCGTATCTCACGATTGCTCGTGGGCGAGGGCGTGTTAATGGGCGTGGCAGGGGGTGTGCCATTCGAAGACTGCCTAAAGGTCTGCATGCTGAGCTTGGGTTGCTGCTGCGGCGGCGTCGTTGGCAGCGCCTGCAGCTTGGGTATTTGTGTCTTCGGCAGCGACTGAACGCGCTCGGGCGGCTTCGGCTTGGGTCCCTTGGGCGAACGGCCATTGCTGCCATTGCTGCAGATGGAGCTGAGTGACTCTGTGGAATTAGAGCTGCTCCTCGAGCCACTGCTGAGCAGCACAGGTATGAAGGTGCGCTCAGGTGTTGTGCGTGCTGGGGCCTCCGCTGAGTTGGCGCGCTGCAGCGGCGCACGAAGCTGCCCCGGACTGGGACTGAGGTCCTTGGACTTGCTGCGATAGAAGCCGAGCTTCAGATCGGTCTCCGACTTCTGCTTCTGCAGCAGGCGCGGAATGTTGGACGGCGACGTCGGGGATAGGGCTATCATGGATGTCGCCATCGATTTGCTAGCTGGCGGGGATCTCTGCACAGGCGTCGTCACAATGGGAATGCGTGACTTGAGCTGCGGCGACTGTTGCTTGAGGGGCTGCAGATGCAGCTTGATCTCGCCCTCGGTCTTGGCGCGCGAGAAGCCCGGACTGATGAGCTTCGCCTTGGGTATCTTCGTGCTGAACTCTTTTATCTCCTTGACCGGCGAGTCCTTGGGCGAGTCCGTGGGTATGCGGGGCGGCGCCACTTCGATGGGCAGCTTGCTGGGCGTGGCAATCTTGCGTGGCATCGGGATAATCGAACGCTTCTTGGGCTCCACGGTGGCCAGCAGCACGCGCGGCTTGGGCGTCGGCGTGCTCAGCGGACTCTTCAGCTCCACGTTCTCATAGAGATTGACTTTTTCCGTCTTGAACTCGACATTCTCGTAGTTGTTGCCCGGTATAATGAGCTTGGGCTGACTCAGCGTTTGCTCCAGCTGGAACTCCTCCTCGAGCAGGGTGAACGGCTGCACCAGCTTGGCCAGCTCGGGCCCGTTCAGGCTGGTGGTCAGCTCCGTGTCGGAGGAATAGTTGGAGCCCATGGACAGCTTGTCGATGACCGTGGATATGGTGCTCGCTGTGTCGTCCGACTCGGAGCCCGCTTTCAGGGACTCGGCAAACAGATTGATATAGTACTCGGCATCGGGCGGCGGTGTCAGTGGCTTCTCCACGACGAGCTGCACAGTGGCCGGTCCCGGTCCCGCTCCCTCCTTGGAGTTCTGTCGCTTCACCAGCTTGCGTGGCGGCACTGGCGGCGGCGGCGGTGGCTGTGCGTTGAGCGATATGGACACCTCCGATTGCTGTTCATCCTCGCTGGGCGGCTTCTGGCCATGGCCATTGCGCACGATCAGATGTATGGCCACGCTGTCCTTGAGGCAGCGCACGCAATCGATGCGCGTCATCTGGGAGACCTGATGGCCATCGATGCTTTGGATCTCGTCGCCTTCGCGCAAGTGGCCCCAACTGGTGGCCACCTTGGAGGCGGGACTGTCGGCGGCGCACGATTGTATGTACAGCTTTTGCACCAGCTCCGTGTTCCGTGTGCCGCCTTGAAACTTAAGGCCAAAGCCCAGACGTTCGCCTGGCAAACGATAGACGGTCACATGCTCCGACTCATCTGTGTCTGATTGAACGTGCTGCTGCTGTTCCTGTTCATGTTGCTGCTGCAACAGCTGTTGCTGCTCGTTGATGGTCAGCACGGTTATAAATGAGGAGTCTTCGGCGACGGAACTTTGCCGTTTGACTAGCTTCTTCAAATGGTTTGTGTCTTTGGTGGACGATGTGGGATCGTCGACTTCAACAACGGTTATGTAATCATCGTCCGTTGCTGCTGTTGGGTTTGTGTCTATGATTTGCGACATTGTCGTTGCTGTGCTGGTGGCCATGCTTAGCTGCTAAAGCTTTAAGCATACGGCGCTATAGATCTTTTAGGTTTGTGCATGCGCTAGATTTCGTATGGTGGATAGATGGTGCTAGCATGCGCTAAGTGCGCGTTGGTGAGTTTCGTGTTTGGTTGTTGCCTGAGCTAAGCTTTTGTGATCGTGGTTGATGTGATTGTGCGGTTGATGTCCCAGCTGAGTTCGGTTAATTAAAATGCGATTTGTGCTGAAAAGAACAGAAAGAACAACAGAAAAATTTGAATATATAAAAAAAAATATATAACATATTCAAATAACTTATAAATGCGTAAAAAGATTTAAATAAAAAAAAATGTTAAATAATTATAAAACATACATTAAAAAAATTTAAATAAATACAAAATATTAAAATGAAGTTCTAAAATTTGTATAAAATATATACATATATATTTTTTAAAATTTAATAATATATTTAAAATAAATACATAATTAATTACTTTAAATTGTATATTTATTTTACATATTTATTATTATTTATTTTTAGTTATTAATTTTATTTTTATATATCAATAATAATATTAAATTTGCATTTGCAAGGAGTATTTTGTCCAAGTTTAGAAAGTGTTGCAAATATAATTTTATTACTTATATAAAATATTCAATTTAAATTTACTGCTAGCCATGCAAAAATGTTTCTTTTGGCGCTGCTTGGCGGGCATCTTAGGTGTGTCCATTTACTAATAATGCTTTTCATAAACAAAATTAAAATTCAATCATCAAATTGCTTTTGATTTCAAATGGCTATGAGGTTAGCCATTAGCAGACAGAGAGACAGATGGACAGACAGACTCACAGACGATTAACTTGCTACACAAAAACTTTCAAATGCATTTCATTTCGACACCGAAATCCCACAATAACTTGCCAAAAAATAAAAACTATTCCCAGTTAACAACTCTTTTGCCAACTCTTTCGCTTCATCTCTGGCCGCAGCAGCCTTCAGCCAAAACTATTTCCTTCCTGCGCACGACACAAGACAACAACAACAAAGAGACAGCAACTGGCAACTTTTGTTGCTACCGCAACTCCAACTGGGCGAGCGCAAAAAAAAAAAAAAAAAAAAGCACACTTCGGGCTTACAATTTATGTCAACTTTCTTTTTTATCAAACAAAAAGAAAGAATTAAGGAAAAAATACAACAAAATAAATTCCAAAGATTTTTCAAAGTAACCGCAAAATGTGGCATACGACTCCCACACGAAAACTTGCCCAGTCAGGTGGGTTGGGCCGAAGATGCGCGATTCAACAGATGATGATATTTTTTTTGGTTTTTGAGCAACGGGTTTTTCTAACCCCCTCCAAGTTGCAGCACGCTGTTGTTGCTGCTGCTGCAAGCAGCAAGAAAGTTGCCAAGTTGCCAAATCATGTTGCGGTTCTTCTTCTTCTTCTTCATCTGCTGCCAATGGCACAAATACATTTCGGCGTTGCCATCGAAATAACGCATCCCAACGAGCCGGCCAAACAGGTGACCAGCAGCGGCGACACCACCAGTCGGTGCAGTTCTTAAAACGTGTTTCGATCTCTGCCCAATTTCAAATGCCCTAACGAGGGCATGTGATTATTTAATAAATAAAATATTTTATAAATATATAAACAAATATATATACACATATATATGTATAAATATATATATATATATATATAAAAAAAAAAATATATATATATATATATATATATATATATATATATATATATATATATATATAAAATAATATAAAATAAAATATATAAATTAATATAAAATATATCAAATAAAATGTATAAATAAATAAATGAAATAAAATATATAAAAAATCAAATATATATATAATAAAATATGTATATAATAAAATATATATATATATAATAAAATATATATATATAATAAAATATGTATAAAATAAAATAAAGTAAATAATAATTGGAAATTTAAATATTGTAAAATATAATTCATAAAAAAATATTGAAATTTCCAAAAGAAATATTTACAGCTTTAATTTACATCAAAAAAACATATTTGGATTTATAGTAGTTATTTATTTATGATTTATATTGAGGAATAAAAAATAAATAAATGAATAAGAAATTATTCTGCGTGAAAAATATATTTACTAAAAATATAAATACTAAATACTCAATTTCAACCAATGCCTAAGCCCATATCATATTATATTTTATAATTATTTCTAACTGAAAGTCTTCATAGTTCCTATTGAGTAGTGTATCTAAGCTTCGTTATGATTCGCGCTGCATCACTCAGGCATGTTGTCTTTTATATTTCTTTTTTTGACTTTTCTGGACGCCTCTTTTATAACTGTTGTTTTGGCCAGGTTTGGGGCTGAGGCGGACGCTGACGCTGCGACTGCGACTGTGACCGGTAATTACGAGGCTGAGCTCGCGCTTGCGGCCCGTACATCACAAATTTGAAATCAGTTTCATTATATAAATTGTTACCTTTAGACGATGTGGCAGACACGCTTGAAACGTGGGGATTAGCGAGAGAAAGATGCGAGAGAGCGCAGAAAAACGGATCTGATTCGCTTCATTGGCCCCACATTTCTAGAGCTGTGAAATATTTGCTGTTGCAGCGACTTAAATTGGGCTTAAATTGCCACAATTTGTGGCGCATAATGTCAAAGTTAGTTGCAGCATAAAGTAACACAGCGAAGAAAAGAAAAGAAAAAAAATAGCTGCAAGCTATGCAATCGACTTCAATTAGAGTTGGCAAGCAAAAGGCTTCCGATACACGCTCGTCAGCCAACAGTTGGCCAATGCCTCTCGCTTTGGGCGCACAAAGTGTGTCAGCCAGGAAGCCGCGACTTTGAGTGGCGTTCCCCAGTTTACAGTTTGTTTGCTTTCCATCCATGGCCTCCACAACCTCCACAGGCTCCACAATATTGCCAGCTAGCTGTCTGTCTGTCTCTGTCTGCTCCGTCTTCAGCAACTGTCCACATGCCCAGCTCGTCGTCTATCTGCCTCTACGCCAGTCCGCCAGGCAATCTAACCGTGTTGACTGACGGCTGCCGTCAAGAATTTTGGCGCTACAAAAGCGCATAAATAAAAATTGTTCAGCTCTGTTGACAGTGAGACAGACAAAAAAAAAACACACACCAAAAAAAAGCCATAAAAAAACTGTTGCAGCCTGTCAACTCTGCCACGGAACGCCATTAGCTAGATGAGCCACGCAAAAGAACCAAAAAGGGAAACGTGTAAATTTCGCCAGACTTGCAGCGACTCTCAGTACGCAGCACAATTCAATTTCAACAATGTTGTAACTTTATTTTAAGCAAAAATATTGAAAGCATAGAGAAATGATAAGCTTTAAAGTGGGTAAGATATGAGATATGATATGAGATATGATATATAAGATACCTATGACATAATAACTAGACACAAACTTCTAGATATTCGCTAAGTATAACTAGTAATATATATCTATAACATAGAAGATATGATATTTATATGATAACATACATAGAAGACAGATATTATATGACATATATGATGCAATCATATGATATCTATATTCTATAATTAAAATATATCTATGATATATAAGATAATATATGATATATAAATGGAATATCAAATGAGGGACATATATTATATGATACATATAATGCATTTCATATAATATCTGTATACTATAACTAATAATATATATCTATAACATATAAGATGCTATATGATATATATGATATCATATAGACCACATATATTAACTGATATCTGTATTCTGTAACTAATACTATATATCAATTATTTATAAGATGCTATATGATATATGCATATAGGATATCATATAGAAGACATATGTTATATGACAAATTTTTTGCGCATATCATATAATTTTAGCTATAAATCAATATGCTGTTGCAATATGCTCTGCTGTCAGATAAAAGTACTCTACGACTATCATTACCATTAACATCTCCTATCCTATATTGTGCCAATAAGCCAATAAAATTGGCTAACTTTAAGTCAACAAAGTACATTTAAGCAGAAAGTCAATATAAATTAAATTCAAATTTCAATTAAAAATTCTCTCTATGAATTTAAATGCGAAATGAACTGCTTTGCTAAGACACACATACCCATATGTATATATATATATATATGTATATGTGTACATGTGTGTATTTGTGCATTTCACTTCCTTTTTAATTTCATTAGCAATGCTTGCCCAGCTAAAAAGCCACTTAGCCAAATATGCTTTAAATGCCTTAATTAAAAACATTTATGCAAATTTCAACAGCAGCAATAATAACAAAAACTAAGTGCGGCTGCAAACAATGCAGCAGCAGCAGCACTATCTGCCCCTCTCGCTCACTCCCTTCTAATAGCAACAGCTGCTGCACTGCTTTCCACTGCTTTGTCGGCGCTGTGCAAAAATTTCACACCATTTGCTATGCAAGTGACCAGCAGCAGCAGCAGCCGCAACTCTCCACACCTGACTTCCTCCTCTCCACTCCACACTCTACACATCTCGCACTCTCCTTTGGTGCTCATTATGTGCGCAGCTTTACGCAAATTATGGGAAACTAACTCGCTAAGTTTTTGCTCTCCTTTTGGCCCGCAACGCTTTGTCTCTTTTGCGCCAGAGTCAATGTTAATGCTAATTTGTTTTGCCTCAAACTTCCGTTCCCCTCCGGCCGCCGGCCGTCTGCTCGAATGCATTTTAATTGCACTTTTTCCTGCTGCCGACAACTAATAACTGGCAATTTATTAAAATGTTTGCGGTTTTGCCAGCAGCAATAGAGATTGAGTGAGAGAACGAGAGGCAGCGAGAGTGGGTGAGAGGGAGAGAGGACGCTGCATTAAGCACTATTTGGCATAAGTTTGTACACAAGTTTGATTAAAGAGCAAGCCTTCGCCTCAGCGTCTTGGCCAATGGTCAGCAAGGCGTGAAAATTTCTCTACCCAAGTCGCCAGCGATTTATGTGAGAAATATGCTAAAATGCCAAACGAAGCGTGGCCCAGAGACGCCTTCCAAAAACAACAAAACCACAAAAAACCAAACTAATAAAAAACTGCACAAGCAACAAATCTGCCAGAGATGAGGGTCACACGAACAAAAGAACCAGTTTCATAAAAAGTGCTTTGAATCCGTAGCATTTCAGGTGAACTATAGATGTGTGTCTGTTATAGATAATCTAAGATTTAAGCATGATAAACCAATAACAGATTTATTTTACTATTTAAGCATGATAAACCAATAACAGATTTATTTTACTATTGAGCAGTATTCAATAGTTGAGAGTTCCATGAGAGAAAAACCTGCTAAGCAAAGGATATTTGGGCTAGTATAAGATAATTTTTGCAGATTGTATTTGAATTTTGTGTGTTTTTAATTTTTAATTATATAATTTTTCTAATTTGTTCTTCATTTTTCATAATTTTTCTATATAAGAGAAATTTATATGTTTATAAAAATCCTATTTTTTTTTAAGACATTCCAAATTAGAAACTTTAAACTCCTCTTTTAATGAAAACATTATTAACAAACATTAAACATTTTAAAATTTTGCATATATTTTTTCTTCCTTCCTTCGAGATTATACTCAAAATTTCAATTAAAAACTTAGCCGAACTGATTTTATTTCAATTTTCAACGAAATAAAACGGATCTGATCAAGTCACTGGGATGAGTATAGACAGCAGTTTAGTGTCAAATGTGTGTAGTACGGAGAACACATTTACAACGAGTGGGAGCACAGAATGCAATACATCCAAACGAATAAACGGAATGAGCAAAACGCATGGGAAAAGTAAAAAGAAAACAAAGAGCCGGACAGAGAATGAGACGACGGCGACGGCGACGACGACGACGACGTCGACGACGCGAACGATAGACGAGGAGAGTGGCTGCCTAATGGATAACCTGCACCTGAACATGCTGCACCTGATCGAGGATCGGATAAATCTGCAGCTACAGCTGGAGACGCAAACGGCGAGAGCACGGCTGATGCTGGCCAAGACTCGAATGCAGCAAGGACGGCCGTACTTTGCAGCCACCACGCGGTTATCCAGCTCCACTCCCTGTCGCGCCTTTTACCGCCTGCTCGAACAAAGCATCGAATGGTGCAGCTCCTTCAAACTATTGAGACACGATCTCAACCCTGAGCTGGGCTTCCTGCATCCCATCAATCGCATCTTTGGCGCCCTGGTGCCCTACAGCCTACGACTGGCGAGTGCGAAATGGGAACGCTGTGTGGAGCAGATCGTGGAGAGTGCGAATATTCAGCGAGAATTGCAATTTGTAGTCAAATCCATTGAACGATTGAATTGGCAGCTGCGCAGAAGAGACTCCGTCTGAGCGTCTTCGGGGTACTAAGTTCAAAGTTGAGAATAAAAGCACTCGGTGCGATTTCATATAGGACGTGCCTACCCTTTTCCAAATGGACAGAGGGACACAGTTCTCCATTAAAAATATTCAATAATTAGGTTATGTTTAGCACTTGTGTGAATATCTTTGTAAATATATATATTTATAATTCATCCTATATGTCTTGCGCTCTCTGTAGTAGGTATATTGTATATACGTGAGAATTGCTGATTTATGGCCTTGAGCAACTCTAGACAAAGGCATAATTTATAAATATTAAAATACTTCTTTTTACGTCTACAACAGAAACCTGTAGGCCTTTAAATAGAGTTTTAAACGTATGTTAAATTTAACATTTAAGCAATAACATAGGCTAGACATCTAAAGAAAAGAAGTAGTAAAAGTGAGGGTTGAGGTATAAGGTATATAAGGTATAAGGGTGACTAAAAATATCAAATATAAGAGTGAGAGTAGAAATTTCGCATAAAAGAGTCAGTGTGGACTGAATGTAGAGATGTAAAATAAAGAGCCAGTGTAGAGATATAAGAGTGTGTGTAGACATATAAAATATAAGAGTGTGTGAAGAGATATAATATATAAGCGTGAGTGTTAGAGATAAAAGATATAAGAGTGAGAGTAGAGATAACAGATATAAGAGTGAGTGGAGATACATATTATATAAGAGTGAGTGTAGACATATAAGATATAAGAGTGAGTGTAGAGATAAAATATAAGATATAAGAGTAAGTGTAAAGATATAAGAGTGAGTGTAGAGATATGATATAAGGGTGAGTGTAGAGATATTAGAGTGAGTGTAGAGATATGATATAAGTGTGAGTGTAGAGATAAAATATATAAGAGTGAGTGCAGAGATATATGACATGAGTTTGTGTAGATATAAAAGAATTAAGATGGAGCGTAGATACATAAAATATAAGCGTGTATTAAGACATAAGAGTGAATGTAGAGATATAATATATAAGAGGGAATGTAGAGATATAATATGTAAGAGGGAGTGTAGAGACATAAGACTAAGTGTAGAGATAACATATAAGAGTGAATGTAGAGTTATAAAATAAGACTGCGGAAAGCTTAACAAAGTTCCAGATAAAAATGTTAATTGCAGTGCTAAATCTGTAGAGCGCCTTTTTCAATGCCCTCCCAACGCCCTGCCTTGCCCTGCGCGACTACTTGCAATGCATTGGCTCATTTGCAGTCTAGTTAAAAATAAAATCAAATGCCAAAGCGGCTGCATTGACAACATTGTCGATTTGGTCAACAATCCCCTCAAAGCTCCCTACTCTCCCCCCTCTCTCTGCTGGCTCCCCATCGACTTACGTCGCGACGTCGGCAATTATGCGGCATTTTCTTTGGCCGCAGGCAAGAAACGAGTTTGCGAGATATCTTTGTTTGCGCTGCAGTTGCAGTAGTTGGTGCTGCTGCTGCTGTTGCCGTTGTTGCTGCTGCAGTTGCGGCGAACTACAACAAAATACCAGAAATAACTTGAAAATCCATTAAATCGCTGCAACGCGACATTGCCTGCCAGCCATAGCATGGCATGGCATGGCCTGGCATGGCATGAACTGCCTGCCGCCATAGGGATAAAGATAAACTTTTGTCAACTGGCCCCGATCGCGAAAACCTGCGCCGACAACTGATAACAATGTGTCAGCGGTGCCCAGTCGAGGCGAGGCGTTGTCCTTGGCTTCCATTCTGCCCAGCGATGACAATGCCAAAAATGGACCGTCACGGCCTAACTGCATATTTTTTCACAAAGTTTTTCTGCCTCATTGATTTTTCAGCATATGTACGAAAAAGTGAAAGGCCAGCAGGTATACCTCATTGACTTGTCGAAATCCAGCGATAACCTGTTCCCACAACAACAACAAAAAGGTAAAAAGCTACAAAAAAAAATATATAAAAAATATTTGCACAGAAATTACTTTATGAAAGTATTTTCTGTTAACCCAGTTGGGGGTGTTGTTGGCCAAAAAGAAAATTTGCATTGGCAAACTTTTGCAGAAGAGCGAACAAGTGCCGTGGGTGAAGGTTAAGGATGAACGTGAGTAATTTCCATAATTTTTGTATAGTGGAAAGGTTTAAATCTTATGAATACTCTTAAATGGAAGATAAATAAATATATTAATCTAACAATAATGTAAGGCTATAAAGAGATTTTATATAATAATATATATACTTAATTTAGTGTTCATTTTTATGAAAAAAAAAAAAATAATAATATAATAAAATAAAAAAAATAAAAAATAATAATAATAATAAGTACAAAAATAAAAATAATAATAATAATAAATAATAAAAAAACAATAACAAATAAAAATAATAATAATAAATAAAATAAATACAGTTTTAAAAATAAATTATAATAATATTAAACAAATCAAAAATACAAATAAAATAAAACAATTTAAAAATTAAATAATAAAAAAATACTAAAAAAAATATAGAAAATAAAAGAAATAAACAAAATCAAAACTAATTTAATGGCAATAATATAATAATAATGGCAATGAGCATGAAAATGAGATTGGAAATATATATAAATATAACAAAAATGAATATAAATATAAATAAATATATTTTTTAACTCAAGCGCAAATCAAATAACTCAAGCCGAGTTTATTTAGTACAATAACAAGAGTCTCTGGTATTCGCAGCAATCCAATCCAAGTATCTGCTGACTCTGGTGTAAACACCCGGAGCATTCGGCATGGCACAGCCGTAGCCGAAGGAAACAACGCCAGCTAAACGGAAGATGCGATCCGGCACAATGAGTGGGCCGCCACTGTCGCCCTGCAAGGCATGAGATGGAACAAAGATGGAACCAAGATAAAAACCAACTTCAAGTCAAATCAGAAGCGTCTCAGCCCACCTGGCAGGCATCCTGGCCACCTGTCTCCACGTAGCCCGCACACAGCATCGTGTCCACGATCATGGACTTGTAGGAGGTGGCGCGGCACTGAGCATTCGTGATGATGGGCACCGTGGTCTCCTGCAGCACGCTGGACGTGCTGCCGCCCTCATGGCTCAGTCCCCAGCCGGCGACAATTGCCTTGTGGTAGTCGAACGACTGGAATCGAGTGCTGGGCAGGCACACAGGCCGCATTCGCTTCTCCAGCGGCACAGGCTCGGCCAGACGCAGCAGCGCAATGTCATGCACCAGACTAACCGGATCATAGCCCGCATGGGCATGCGCGAATGCCACGGCACGCATGATGCCCACCTCTGTGGAGCTGCGATCTAGCTGGAGCAGACGCACCGACACGGCCGACATGTCCATCTCGTGCACACAATGCGCAGCGGTCAGCACATAGCGATCATTGATCAAAGTGCCGCCGCAAAAGAGAAACGAGCCGCGTATCATCTGAGCTATCCATGGATATTTGTTGGTGCGCACCTGAGTGCCGCCCACAATGCGATCGGCGTTGGGCACGCCGCAGGCTGCAAGGAAGAGGACCACATGGCTAGACCAAGATCGTAGAGTCTCTCGGATACTCACAGCAATTGGCGCAGCGATTGACGCGAAAAGCCTTGGCATCGCTGTCAAAGGGGGAGAGGCTGACAGGCCCGCTGGGCGGAGCAGCAGCTGAAACTGAGCTGGAGCCAAGAACATTTGACAAGATTTGTTGCTTTTGCTGCTCGATTAGATCATCGATGTAATCCGCTTGCGCGCCGGGCGGGGCCGAGCTGTTCGCCGGCAAAGCCAACTGCTCCGCTGGCTTGTTATAGATGTAACCACGAAACGGTGGCTGATAGCCATAGCCAGCAGCCAGACCACAAAGGCAGCAGCAGCAGAAGCTGAGCAGACAGAGTAAGAAGCTCGGATTGGATTTCATCTCGAGCACCGCACGAACCGCAAGCCTAAACTCAACTGTTTGCTGACGCAGCTACCTTAACGGTTCTTATAGGCCATGGCCAGGCAGCATATATATATATATGCACAAACCTATTCCATTCATATTGATTCTTAATGGTGCTGTTAACGTGCCAATCACAAATTTTTTATCGTCTTTATTTTAGCATAATTTGCAAATAAGCATTTAGATCCACTTAGAAGCCCTCGGACATTACCTGACCCAATTGGCACTGGCATAAAATCTTAGACCCATTTGTCAATTAAGCTGTTTACGATCGCAACAAAAGTCCATTGTTGACAGCTCCGAGTGGTTCGCTTTTTCGGTCTATATCAAAAGTTTATGTTAATCGAGATTTTTTTCTGCTTTCTATTTTGAAAAAACAATTTTTTGCTTATGTTTTTATCGTAGAAATATGTTTGTTTCGCAAGATTTATATGTTTATTGAGGGTTCGATTGAAATTTGTCTGACCCACTAAATGAACTTGATAATGATCGTAAATCATTTCGATTACGTTGACCCAAAAAGCTAAAAATTCTTGAAGCTAAACAAAAAGGTTCGCACATATGAGACTTCTACAATTCGAGCCACAATCATTAGCAGAGCTAGCCACAAAAACCCAAATGGTATTGTTTTAATAATTAAATTAGGGGAGCAGCAAAGGGTGAACTCAGGTTAAGCATGTAGATCAATCAATAAGATCTGAATACTTAAGACAATGTGAAGATGAATTATAAGGAATTTTCAGCATACTTTAATAAGTTTCTGGCAACGAGAAAGTGATAATACTTAGGCAATAGATATTATATTTACAAAATAAATTCTGATGCTTATTTTATAAAGATCTAAAATCGAATGCTTATTATTTACGAATAATTTTTATGCTTTAGCATTCAATTTATCTGTTCAGGAAACTTCATGGACAATTATATATATCCTCAATTTCAATTTATAATTCAGGTGGATTATATAAACATATTTATGATATATTAGGATACATTTATGTTAATTATTTAAATGACTGAAAACTAACAATTTATTAATTTTTATTATATAAATTGATAAATAATAATAATTTGTTAATTTTAATTATATAAAATAAATTATTTAAATTATTTTAACCTAATTTTTTAAATTATACGAAATAAATAATTTAAACTATTAAATATTATTTTTTTAAATAATTAATTAAAAAATTGAAAATGAATTATTTAAATACAGAAAAATTAATTATTATGAATATTATAAATATTATGAATGAGAGATATTGCGTAAAATTGTAATATAATATATTTAGCATAATATACTTACAGAAACGAACATTTAGTTTAAATTTAAATAAAGCCACTTTGGAAGCTCACCTGCAAAATAAGTAAGAAATAAATATAATTAATAATAATACAAGAAAATATTTTAAACGAAGACATTTATTACATATTTTTAAGATTTTTTCTTATGTATGTATAAAATTATATTAAATAAAAGTAAATATATAAACCAAAAGTAAATAAACTAACCCAAACACACAACTACAACTCTCACTATGCCTCGATTCCCATCAGTCAAATTGGTTTCCACATATAACCAATCATATTTAAATCCCTGATTAGTCTACTTAAACCCTCTTCTATCGTTATTTCCACTTCCCTAAGCTAGTTTTATATGCCATACATTCACAGCTCTCTAGTTAAAGAAAGAGAAAAAAAACGGAAGCGCCAAAGGCAACGCCCCAGCAAATCAAAGAAACTCAAACTAAATTCCCATACGGAAACAATAAAAGACGAAGCTAAAGATTTTATTTTCCCCCAATGAAAGTAAATTAACAGCAAACGCCTTCTGCTGAAATTAAAAAATAATCAAAATGCTAACAAGACAGCTATCAAAATTCTAGCGATCGTTAAGAGAAAATAGAAAGTAAAAAGAACGCAGCACAGATCGAAAATTGGGTCAAACTAATGAAGCCACAGATAAAGGCGCATAATCGAAAAAAGAGACGAAAACGAGATATACATATACGTATATACATAAGATGCCCGCCCAAAAAGCTAAGTGCGGGGAAGCCCTGCACGACACGCATGTAAATTGTATGGGCCCAAGAGCAGCTGCTGCTGCGGCTGATAATCTCTTGTCTTGTTTAGCCAACAACAAGGGCTCAAGCTACAACCGAAACCAAAGCGAACAACAGCAAATGACACAAGGTGCACACACACAGCGGCCAGGTAGTCCAGGTGAAAGAGCGTATTTGGGTTAGGAGCAAAGCCAGCCAGCCAGCCAGCCACCTCTCGCTTCTAAATAAATAAGAAACAATTCAATGGATGATGAGACAAAACCACGAACGGACAGCTTCTATACAGTCTAGAAGGGGGTCTAGCTTTTGCAGAAAGAAAGTCTTAATTTGTTATTTATATGCGTTCCGCTAGAATCGATGGAAGAAAGTTCTGCAGCATCCCAAAAACCAACAGCAACAACAACAACATTAAACGAACAGACAGAAAAACTCGTTTGGCTGCGAGAGTCAAGCTGCTCTTGGCTGGCGTTTCTCTTTCAGAACGAAAGACTTAGGCAACAAACTTGAGTCGCCCATTGAGAAAGACTTGAGCAAGAAACCTGTAACTTGAGTGGAAGAGTCTCTCTTTGGTCTCTAGAAATCATCGGCCGGCTATTTATGGCCACCTTGCCACGCTGCGCTGTGTGTTCCACTTGCCACAAACTGGGTCAGCGCACAGAGATGCAGCCAAAGAACAAGTGGACGCTGCGCGCTTATGTCTGCAAATGAACAATCAACGCGACAGACGGACATGCATTAAGGCCGACGCAGCGTAGACATGTTATTCTTGTTGCATTTGTTGCATGTTCGCCATGCGTTGTGTCCGACAAATTTGTTAGCAATTATCGCATTTTTGTTGCTGGCTGCAATTTATTTGCTACTTGGCTGCAGTTTTCCCCTCTTATTCGCTAATGTTTAAGTCAAATTTTGATTGTCACTTGAGCTGCGCTCAGCTGGGCTCAGGCAAACACTTGTTGCAACTTTCTCAGGCTTCATTAAGTTTCACTTCAACATTTTTTGTTGCTTTTTTCAGCAACTATTTTGAGTATGGCACGATTTTGTTTATGACACGAAATTGTTTATGGCGCTGTTTGCCATTTGTTAATGAGTTTTGCGCATCGTGCATTGCATTTTAATTAAATTGAATCGTATAGCCGGCATTCGCGGCGAGCCATGCGTGCGCTTAACATATTAGACGAAAATAATTAAAGATATATGTTTAAACCATTAAAAAAGTATTAACTCGGCTTTAGACATGCTGCAGACTAATTGTGTTGCAATTGTGGAAGACTTATCAAATTAAAATAAACAAAATACGCTAATATATTTAATTTTTTAATACTTGGGCATTTTTTAGTGAATGTGAATTTGAATTATTATAAAACTGTTTGTTGAAAAGCAATTATTTATTATAAAAAATAAAAATAATATTATATGATATATATATTTTAAATATAAATATATTAAGGTTTTTTAATTATTAAAAAAAAAATATATATATATATATAATATAAAATATTTTTATATAGATAAAAAATATATTTAAAAACTTTTCGAAATTATTATTTATTTATTTAGATTATTTTTCATAATAAAATAAAATATTTAGCAACTTTTTTCGGCAAAGTTCCCAGATATATATATTATTTAATAATATTTATGGGTATTCATTATTAATAAATACGAAATATTAATTCTTTTCACTCAATTTGTTTTATTTTAGCCTCAATTTGAAATTAATTTTGCGTTTAGCTTTTTAACAAATCTATTAAAATTCGTATATAGTATATACAGCAACTGGTTTAACATAATTAATGCCCACACAAAGCAAAAGTGAATAGGTAGAGTGCGACTCAAAGGCTGTCCGAGTCAAGTTCGTTGTCCAAGTCATTCGTTTGGCAGCATCAAAAACATGACTCAATATAAATCATACGAATATAAAAATATCTGCGTCTATATATGCAGACCGGGCCACCTTCAACTTCGTTTGACATTTGAAAGTAAGCAGCGGCAACAGCAACAGCAGCAACAGCAACAACGAATGACACTTGAAGAAAAATATGCAAAATAACAAAAGCAACAACAAAATTGAAAAAATGTAATAAGACCAAAACTAGTTTGCCAATTGAGAAATAACAAAAGCAACAACAGCGAAAATCACTCTCATTTTTTTCAAGCTCTTCATTTGTTTATGCACAGAAAGCAAAAACTGTAAATAACATGGAAAAGCAACAAAACTGAGAAAAAATAAATAAAATTAAAAAAAAATGTAACTGTTTAGGTTTGTTGCTTTGGTCAGAGACTTGCGAAGCGCATTGACATCTATGCCGCTCCATTTACGGTTCTCGTATTACCCGACGCAGCGCGACGCGTCGCGTCCAACGCCTTTTGTGGGTTCTATTTGGCCCGGTTCGGGTCTGGTCCGCTCTTTTGTCAGTTATTGTTGTTGTTATTGTGTGCTGGGCGCCTTTTGTATGCGCCACACGCAACCGTGCGGTGAGGTAATTAATAAGCCACCAAACCAATTGAAAATTGAGCGTCGACTCTCGCACCGGGCATACCAAGTAGCTGTAACGCTCCCCCAAACCCCAGTTGTGATCCACACAATATACGATTACGTACAGTGCGAATGCTAGTGCGAGTGAGTTACTGACCATACGCAAGACGAGTTTCGGTTAGGCTTTTGTAGGGCTTCGCGTCTCTTATTTTGTGCAAATGCGCTGTGGTTCAGCAACGTTCAAGGGAAGTGCAAAATTTTGGCAAGTTTTTATTATGTTTATTGCGAAAATTCTGATTCATTAATGTTAATAAAAAATTGATCTTAAGTTCCTAATAATTACCTAAGTACAAATTATATATTTAAAGTTTTACCTAACTGTGTTCCGGGTTCGCAAAGGTTAGATAATACTTAAATAATAATTTATTTATAATTTTCGTCTATTTCTTTTTAGTGAACATTGAGAACAGTTCGCTGTTTCGATTTTTTGACTACCTAAATTATAATTAAACCTATGTATTTATTTTTTATTTTCTGATTGCCCAATGATACAGAAGCTGTACTTAAAAATAATTGTAGTCGTGAGAACCACATAGAAGGACATTCTGCTTTACATATGGAAATAATTTAACAATTATTTGTACCCGCAGTCATAAAATGATAATTCTATATTTTATATTTAAAGAAAACACACAAGATATATACATGTCAACGTTCCTCTAATAATGAGAATCGTATACAAGAGCCTTGATATTTCTAAGAGTAACATCAAAGAGTAAAACCATATTAGTAGTTCTCTGTGAAGTATCATAGGGTAAAGTATTCCACAATTAATAAGTAGATTAAATACACAAGTACTCATAATTATGAGAATCACAGAGAAGCGAATTCCATGTTTATAATGAATAGAAATTCCACATTAACTGCACATATTAAAATACTCTAAATTATGAGAATTTCCGTTTTAATAATGGAAAGAAAATAACCAACAAGTTGCACTCGTAATTGTGTGAAGCGCATAGAAGGTCATTACACATTTCAAATAATGTCGAAATGTACATTTGCTGCACTAATAGCATAAAATTTGTGCGTTTAGGCTAGAAATTAAATGCACAATAATTAAATATCCAAAAACTCATAATCGTGGGAATGACAGAGAAGGGCATTCCACATTATAGATATTAAAGGCAAAGACATAAGTCATAAAAAAGGGAATTCTGCATTTATGGCCTTAACAAATTACAGATATACATATTCATTAAACTTGTACTCATGAGAATCGCAGAGAAGGCTACTCCACTGTGAGATGGCAAGGAAATGCACATTCTTTCTCGGTAGATCTATGCTCATAACCATCAGACACACATAGAAAGGGTATGCCACAAGGAAATGCACATCAATGGTCCGTATCCAAATACAGTTAAGCGTCGCATTCTCCTCGTCATCGTGCCCAATGGTCAGTGCAGAACGTACTGCTCTCTAAGTTGGACGCGCCAAATTAGCTGCAAGCGAACACAATGGATTCACTCGCCAGCTGATGATTGCCATAACTGTTTGCCAGCTTTGGACTGTAACTCATTGTTGTTCCCATTCGCATTTGCCATACCCATTGTTTGTCGCTGCTGCTGCCGCCGCCTGACCCACTCAAAGTGTCCATTCATGCCACATATCTGCCAGTGGGCAGGGAATGGGGGACAACTAATCGGTTGGCGCTCTCATTAACAGGCACCACATTTCCGTAGATACTTAGCGCACGAAACGGTCGCACGCCTAACCGTAAATCCCTATTGACCCGCATTTAAGTGCAATAAACGAACGCGCTTAGACCTGTTGAAGTTGGCAAAAAGGGCCGACAATAGGCTTAACTACGCCAGGCTGCGATGTACGTAAGCTTTACTCATTGAAGACTGTTGTGGGGTATAATGTGTGTTTACATTCATTTGTGACGGGCAGAAGAAAGTAGTTGTACGGGAGAGAGGCTGAAGAGTTAATTTATTCGAAGACTCAGACTGGCTAAGCCTTTAGTTGATGTGCACATTTAAGTTTGTTAGAAGTTTCAAGCGAGTTAGGCTGACTTAGATATGAATTGATGTGTGTAAGCTGTGCACATTGAGAATTACTAAAGAATTTATTATTGAATGAGGGGTTTAGTTGGGAACTTAAGTCGATTAATTCTAGACCAGACTAGTTAAGACTTGGGCTGATTTATACAAATTGCACTGATTGCAAGAAACGTTGGATCTTTCTATATCAAATGGACTTGAAACTTAAAATAAGTGTCAACCAGCTTCATTTCCTATTTCTCAGCTAGACTTAAGTTATAAATGCTCCGGGATTATGTATATATTTTCTGTATATATTACGTGATTAAATAATTTTGACAGAGCATCTCTTAGTCTTGCAGCTTCGTCTAGCGCACTCTTTAGTGATAAATATTATGCCATAAGTCCTATAAAACCATTTTATCTGGTTCTTGTCACTATATTTCATATATTACTGCACAGGGTATCAGCTAGGCTTCCACTCTGTAAAAAATGGACTATTATCTCTTCTTTAAAACAAATTTGTCATCATGCTATAAACAGAGTATCATAACTCCTATGCTTATATTCTATGTTCAGGGTATTTTGCAGTCTTTCATATGTAATAACTTTTCTACTACATCTACTAAAAAACAAACATATCTTGTGTATCTCACATATACACTAATCATCTCCTTTTTTTACAGGGTATCTGCTACTCCCACACTTTCGTCCAAAGCACTCTTACTCTTGTCTACTTTGCTTTTTGGCTTTTCTGCTTGTTGCGCACTTGCAATTGGCCTTTTCTTCAGCTGCAATTTCAATTTGCACACATTTTGTTTGCTGACGTTGTTGTTGTTGTTGTTGTTGCAGGCAGCAGTAAGTTATTTGTTGGTGTTGTTGTTATTGTTTTTGCTTGACTGAAACTTGTTTATGGTTTGCGCTCCTACAAGAATGTGGCCATAGCGCAAAACTGGGTTAAAATAGTTAGACAAGCGGCTAACAGGCGGCCGCCTTGTGTTGTTGTTGTTGCTTTTGCCGGTTGCCGACTGAAGTTGCAGTTTGCCGTTTAAAGCTGATTGCACAGCCCGCTGCATAGTCTCTATGCCATAGCAACAACAAAACGGCATATGCTTTAAACGCAACTGTTTTTGCGTTATTAACACCGTTTCTAGCCAATTGCAACGAGTTTGCCTAAAGGCACCAAATCGAAGCCAAAAGAAACATTTTTTGCATACGCTCTTCGAGTTTTTTCAAAAGTCTGTCTAGGTAGTGCTTAAATTGATTACAACATATATCTTTGCTAAATGCAGCCAGGCTCCTAACAAACTGAAAAAACGAAGATATTTGCCAATTATTGAAGATTCGCATGTGTGAAGCACAGGTGAATGTTTAGTGGAAGCTATTTAAGCAGTTTACCTATAGATATATGGTAAGGGAATGCAATGAGTGTGGACTATATTCATTTATGTACATATATATCATTTAAGACCTGCATGCATTGTCCAAACTTTCGATCTATATGTTTGTCTTGCACCGAACCTCAAATCAAAATTCTACAATTAAGAAACAAACCCGAACCAAGTCTAATCACAATTTTCATCAAAAGTATTTTGTCTTAACAGCCAAAGATCGATATATAAAAAACTTAGTGACCCACATAGCCCGCATTCAATTTATTAAACTATATTTCAAAGATACAAATTATGAAGAGAAATACAAATATAGCGCTCCTCCCATATGAAAATACTTATGACTGAGAGCATTTTTAGTGGGTTGGGTGCGCATATATAAAATTATATAATAATAAAATATAAATAAATAAAATGATATATATATATATATAAATAATATTCTAATATTATATACATTAATAAAATATAATATTAGATAATTATAAAAATAAATATAATATAATATATAAAAATAAAAATAAAATAATATATTAAAATATAAAATAAAATAAAACACTTCATCTGAACAGCCCGACTTTAAAGAAAATTATATAATTAACTTTGGCACAATATTAATTAATATTAATAAGTTATTTAAGTTTTACTTAAGACACATATCTAAAAATCCACTATTTGTAGCTGGTCTTTCCCTTCTTATTCTTAGTCTTACTTTCTTATTCTTGTTAATTAAGTAGTCAAGTGAACGTGCCTTTTTAAAGAGAAATTATTTTGCAAGGCAATTATGTTTAACTGTTTATGAAAAAGAACAACAAGCTAAAAGTGTGAAATATTACAGAGAATAAACAAATATACATATATATCTGTATATGTACACATATATATAAAATATAAATTCTAATTATAAATCTTTTTGAACCTGTTAACACTTTGGGTCTATAAAACTGTTGTCTCCACTGACAATTCGCATAAATAAAGTTGTTAACAAAGCTAAACAACTAAATTATTTAAACAAACTGTTATTTTTTTTTTTTAATAATTAACTTGTGCCAATCTCTGACAATATTTGTGCTACTCTCAAGAAATATGACACATTTCGAGAACATCATCAATCTATGGCTTTGTTGCTGCGGCGCCAAGTTCATTGACCCCGCCGCACACTAGTCCAGCACGGCTTTTCTTTTGTGGCCTGTTGATGGGTTCTACACTTGTTGTTCAACAGTAGTTCGCTTGGCTTTTGGTTTTGGCTTTGGTTTTTAGTTTCCTCAAACACCCCTTGGGCTATTATTTACACGCTGTCATCCGCCCGTTTCTCTGTGTCATGATCCGAGAGACTAACTCGTACAACGCGTACTCTAACTAACTACTTGTGCCAGAGACCTAACCACTGAATGGCAGCCAGTCAGTACGCGGCCCGCAGCCGTTTATAATTACGTATTATATTAACTTTATACCTTTATACATTTCTACCAGCTGCTTTCCTCCTGCTCATTCACACTTCACTGTCTAACTGCATCTAATGTCTTCTTTTTTATATACCCTTGCCTCGAAGAGTATTTAGAATTTGTTGTGCTATTAGAAACTGCCTTAGACTATTTGCAAATAAATCGGTAGAGGATATAGATATTCTCTTCAGGCATGTGAATAGGTTTATGTTTAAAACAGTTCTAATCAACTATTCAAGGACTGTGCTAAATAAATATATTTAAAATATATATAATATAAAATATGAATAAAATAAAAATGTTTATAAAACAAAAATGTATAATATAAAAATATATATAAAATAAAAAATACATATAATAAAAAATAAACAAAAATATAATTAAATATATATAAAATAAAAAAATAAAATAAAAAGATATAAATAAAAAATTGCAGAAATTGTATAATATTTTACCTAAATGAGAATATTGAATAAAATGTAAATTAAATATATATAATATATAAATACAAAATTTATATATTTATATAAAAATCTTTAGTTTTTATAGCTATAGCTTTTGTGATATTCAGATATGTTTGTACTCATAAAATATGTCCCCTTTTGGGACATTATAGAATATAAATGATATATATTTGAATATACTTTCTTCAAAGAGATAGATCTATATCTCTACTCTAGCTGAGACAGGTTTTCCTTTCAAAAAAGCTAGATTATTTTCAACTCATTAAAATAACAATTGAAAGAGCTTTTCTAAAGTCAACTAACTGAATTCAGTTTCATTTGCCCTTCACAAAGTTGTCTACTTAGTTCACACGACTTCACTTAAGCTGTCCATCATCCATAGAATAGAGTATTCAATTGTCTGCACTCTCTTTGACCATTGTTTCTAGTAGCTCCTTGCCCTTTTGAGCTGAGCGCTCTCTTTTGTGCTTTCTGCTTCATTTTCACACATAAAAAACGCATAAAAAATGTTTCTTTGTCATTAAAAAGTCAAATTTATTATAGTTTCCAGAACGAAAGACGGGTTTGGCTCGCTTTTGCGCTCTAGGTGAAATTTTTAACGGTTCAACAAGAACATCTCGAAACGGTATTAAAAAAAGGGGGAAAAAAGATGCGTGACCTGCGGCTCAAAATAAAAAAAAAAATTGATAAATTTGAGATGCTTTTTCGCCCTAATGAGTTAATAATTAATATTTGTTCAATAATGCGTTAAAAGCTGACGAAGTGATGAATGCGTTTTTCATCCGCAGATGACACAATTATCAATGCCTAATAATAGCCTTGAAAGAAGCGCGTTAATTTTTAATGATAATTGAGATTTTAGGCATAGCTCTGGGTCAAATATGATAGACAGACGTCGCAGAGGTATTTGATAGTAGATGAGAGAGGAGAGCAGCAGAAAGTTGAGGAATGTGAACTTGATACTGAATATGATCATCAGGCAAGCTGGGAATAGTGATGACAGTAGATATAATATATATATATATATATATATATATATATATATATGACAGTTGAAAAGATTTTTGACTTGCTGATACAATATGCGATATATCGCTGCATCTATATATCTATCTATATTCATATATGATCTATTTATATATTCTCCAAAAGCTTGATCTTAATATAAGATATATATTTCTATTAATCTTTACATCTAAACAATCTTTTCAGATATGTATCCCTACGACAGACCACATGTGTCTTATCCATGTTCTACTGTTGCCATATATAGTAATTCTATGCAAGCAGGCTGCTCTTATAGTAACTATATAAATAGGATTCGCTGCATATGTGTATACTCTATCAACATACTCCATATACTCCCTGCATATAAATCTATATATTCCCACTTCACATATACCCCATCTATCTGCTCAACCGTCTCCACACACATATACTCAACCCACTCCGACAGATCTATTCATAATTATAGAAAAATTTACATTTATATGATGTCCGGCTAATGCCCTATGGGAATGCGCAGCTTCTCCGCTCACTATCTTGATCTGGTTAAATTTTTGCCATTAAGGCGTGAGCGTCAATTAATTGGCCGCAACACTTAACCAAAATGAAGCAATTACAAAATGCCAAAACAACGTTCGGGGCGTTCCACTCGAGAAGTGTTGAGCCGCAATTAGCGGCCGCAATAATAAGCCAGTTAGGCAGCCAGACGGGCCTACTCACCACTACAAAGTACAAGCCAAAAGCCGGGACAGCTCAAATACACATATAAACAAACATACATGTATGTGTGTGTATAAACAAATATTAAAAATGCGACTACAACCTTGACATTGAGCGCTGACAAGTTGCGTAAAAGATGTGCAGCCAAGTGGAAAGTAAAGTAAATAAATGGGAAGAGTGCCGAACGAAGAATTACCCTGTAGGAGCTTATAAAATACTTCTAAATGAGTTGCAAATAGTTTTTGAAGAAGCTTATGACTATGGCTGGACTATGGCTATGACTACTTCTACATAGCATGTGTATAAGTCAGAGAAGAATAAAATACGATAAGTTACACACGGAATTCTAAATTGAATATATTAAGAGTTACCCTGTAAGCTGTGCAAAGACCAGTTTACAAAGGAGCTTAATATATGTGATATATGTATATAGACTATATAGCTGAATACACAAAAGTAAATATGAGAAGAGTAAGAAGTAACCCTGTAGGGAATAGACAAGAGAAGCTTATACTTTTAACTAATATATTTACAGGGTATCTGGAACATAATGAAGCACAACAAATATTTATTAAATTTAAAACTCAATTTAAAGATGACTCAATCTGAGTTTAATACCATTAAATCGTGATCTCGAATAATTTTCTTTGACTTATCATTCTACCTATCTACTTCTACAGGGTATCTACAGCATACAGAATCGGAAACAACCCACACAAATATAAGCACTCATATCACGGAACGTGTCTTTTGTGTAAAACTCGCAGTTGACCAAAAACTGCAAAGCAAAATTATGCAAAAATAAAACAGAAAATCCAGAAAATTAAAAAGCGAAAAAGGTAAACAAAACGCGTTAAGAACGTTAGAAACAGTTAACGCAAAATGGTCAAAATGAGTCATTTGCCCATTTGAGAGGGGCTCGAACAAGTTTCGAGCTGATCATGGAAGACAAGATGAGCTCAGTGTCTAGAGCACCCGATGCTGTCAGTGTGTAAATATATATATAAATATTTGAGATCAGAATCTTAATCTGACTTACAAATTATATATGTATATATAAGTGTGTAACATACATATCTATTATTTATATATCTATTATTTTGTGTGCTTTGCTTTACCTTTATCTTTCTCGCTTGCCTTGTGTGTTGTGCTTTCTGTTGTCTCATCTGCTTCTTCTAATGGAAATATAGCCGTGATTTTTCACCACTTTCACATTCACAATGGAAATGCACCATAGGATTATTTATAAACAAAATTTTGTTATTTATTGTTTTATTTTTATTTTTAAATTTATATTCAATTTTTTTTAAATGCCAAATTCGCTTTAAGTTTGAACACACTGAATGAAATTTGATATTTAGAATTTAGATTGGTTAGAAGGAGTAGCGAAGATTGAGATCTTGGAATTTGCCAGTTTTTATGTATATATATAAATTATATTATATATTTTAAAAATATTTAATTATATTTTTAATATTTATTAATTTTTTTTTATATTTATTTATATTTTTATTTCAAATATATATGAATAGAATTATGAAAATATTTATTTAAATTTTAAAATGTTTATTTAAATTTTGATATATTAATTGATAATTTATTTTTTTTTTAATATTTTAAAATGTTTATTTATATTTTAAAAATTATTTATATTTTAACAATATTTATTTTATTTAACTATCTAATTTATGGACTGCATATTAAATTTCACTTTAACATGCAGTGCACGTACTTTACTATGTTGGAAAATTCATTTTCCACAAACTCAAAGCTCGAGTCATAAGTCAAGACTTTCAATTAAGCGGCTTTAACACGACAAACTGCGTTGGTAATAGTGAAAAGATGCTTACGCCAGCCAATGTATCTTTGTATCTCTCGCTGTGTAGCTTATGCTGTTATGTATCTGTAGGCATGTGAGCCGCGGTAAAAGTGTAAAAATTACAACAACTTGCGCTTTCACAAACACACAAAAATAAAACAACGATCCATGATTTGCCAGATGATTTTTCCTAGGTTTTTCATCTTATTTTCTAGCGACAATTGCAGCTGAATCTTTAGCATTAAGCAGCAAAGTTCCGGGTTGAATGAAACGCAGATAAATTAGCTGATGTATATATCTATATATATATATATTCATTGATTTGTATTGCCGATCGATTTAAAATAAATTAAAATACACGCACAGCTGCCCAAATACAATGGAAATGCATGTGCGTGTGTGTGTGTGTGAAAGTACGCAGCGAAAAAAAAAGAAAAACAAATCAAAGTGAAAAACCGTTGCCAGCCCATTTACAAATGGAAAATTGTCAACGCACATTGAACTTGACGACAAAAGAAATGCAGCGAGAGAGAGAGAGACGAGCAGAGTGATAGGCAGCGGAGGGAGCTCGGGGGGCTAGAGTGGGCACACTTGCATGCCTCAATTTACAGTTAAGCGACGCAGACGCAGACGCAGAGATGCAAAACTCCGCAGCAGACTTTCGGCCAGAGGAATGCGAAATACGAAATGCGAAATGCACTTGCTGCGCCAACTTTTTTCGCTAAAAAAGAAAAAAGTGAAGGGGCCACAGCAGCCGGGATCTGCAAGACCTGTGCCCAGTCTAGCCTCAGTCAGCTCCCCTCTGCCCCCGTCTCCCTCTCTGCCCCTCTCTTTGTGTCTAAAGATATATAGAGATACATCGGCTAGCCGGCTAGCATAGCGGTACTTTGAGTGGGCATGACGAGGAGCTAATGACTCGGCGCCTCACTCGACATTCGACAGACACACGCTTCAACAGGAAGTTGGCAATTTTGGTTAGCCAGACCTGAAGAGCTGAAGCAACTAATGTTGATTGAAGCTGCTGTATGTCTATAAAGGCGTATATGAATATATATATATATGTCTACATATGTATGTGCTTTGGCTGCGTTCAGCATGTGTGGTGTGCAGAGGGGCGGGGGCAAGTGATCATGCCACATAGTTTTCAAATTTCTGTTGAATAACTGCGAAAAATTGCATACATATGAAATGCATAAATATCAGCTCTTGAATTTATTACTATTTGACTTGATGGATTGATGATAACTTTTAGCGATAATTTTTTTTTAATATTTACAATTATTGTTTTATTTATTTTTTTATTATAAATTTGAATTTTGGATTTAAATAAAAAATAATTTTAATTAATATATATTTTTATTATTAATTCAAATGAATAATATTTGGTATTTTATTTTTTATTTTATTATATATTATATTATTTTTATTTATTATTATTTTTGTATATTGTAAATTTTTCCGTATATATTAAAATGTAGGAAATATTTGATTACTTTATCTAATTTAAAATTTTATACCACAAATATTTTTTTTTTAATATTTTTCTGAAAATTTTATAATTCAATTTTAATTAATATTATATTAAAATTTTTAGAGAGGAATACTTGAGACTATTTCTTCTTATTAGTTTATTTTTGAAATTATTTCTCTTTTACTATTATCATTATTATTTATATTATGTACCATAATTATTTAATACATTTTTTCACAATTTAGTCAATTTGAATATTTGATTATGAACTTGAGCCATACGCTAGATCCACTTATTAAGATTATATTTCATATTCATTCATTCTCTTTATCTAATTCCGATCTTCTTCCACAATCTTCTTATGAGAATTCGCTCTTCACTCTCTTTCCACCATTCAATCAAAATTCCAAAGCATTATCAATGCAAATTTAATAAACAGTTATCACATTGCTTACATATACGCTAAATATGTGTATTATCAATTATTGCGCCTGATTTTGAGTTTTGATCATTTTTCACTTGGTTTAATTTGATAATTAGCCGCAAAGTACGCAGCAACCGTCTTCGCCGCAAGAAAATGTGAACAAAAACGGAGACGGTAATCGAGGCCGATGAATAAAAACGCGCGCGTTATGAACGCGCTACGTACCAAACACAGACTGCGAGGCAAAACAACGAGCGGCTAAAGCGAGCGGTCCAAGCAAGCGCGCAAGCAGCGAAAAAAACCTGACTCAGTGCGAAAGCAGCGCAGCGCAGCTACTGCTTAAGCGGCTTAGAAAAAAGGCCAAAGCGCATGAGAGAGAGAGAGAGAGCGCGAGAGAGCAGCTTTAGCGCTCAGCTGTTGCAGGCTGGCTAACAATAGTAAAATATATACAGGGTGTTGTTTTGGCAACAGGTGATGCACGTAAGAAACTCACACAATTCCATTTCACATTCTTCAATAGCTTCAACTCATATGGATGCTTCATAAAAGATTTATAATTAGAGCAAAACACTTCGTTTACAGTTAGCTCTCTTTCTGCTTTTGCTTAGCATGCACTTCCCATTGAACAGTTCAACATGTATTAAAACGATTCCATAACATTTTACAATTGTTCTACACTTCCATTCAAACACATTAGACAATTTTCAGGTTTCGACAGCAGACTAAATTACTTTTATATGCATATTTTATACTTTTTCGTAAATTTCACCAAATGTTCGCGCGCGGAAACTACGAGTACTTAGTAGGCTGACTATCGATAAGTTCAACCTATACAATAGTTAAATATCGCTAAACAATTTTCAACGCCAATGTCATCGCTAGCTGTACCGATTATGTTACAGCTGTTTTCTGCTTTATATACAAAATTTACTATGGCAAACGGAATGGATTCGGAAGCCTGCGTGTTCTGTAATATTTCAAATGGAAGAACTGAAACAGTTTTGGAAATGGAATCCGATGACTTTGTCATATTCAGAGACATTAAACCAGCATCGCGATATCATTACTTAATTGTGCCAAAGGAACACTTCGATAGTCTAAAAGCTCTCGACGAATCACACACTAAAATGGGTACGTTGATAAGATTATAATGATATACTATATATTAATAATGTATATATTTATATAATTCCCAGTGAGCCTCATGGAGGAAGAACTCAAAAACTTTTTCGTATCCAGAGGCATTTGCACAGCAGACGCGCTCTTCGGCTTCCATTTTCCGCCCTTCATCTCCGTGAAGCATTTGCACATGCATGGAATTGCTCCACGTTCCCAGATGCCTTTCATCTCTCGGATGGTTTTTAAGCCTTCGACGTCTTGGTTTAAAACTGTACGTTATATCTGTATATAATCTTATATGACTATTCTAATCTCTGTTGATTTTAGACACAAGACGCGATTGCTTATTTGAGACACAAAGAGACATAGTTTTCCACATGGATTTTCACATGCCCAAAGATTTTTCTTTTAAGTATAAATAATAAACATATATATTTATAATCTGTATATAGTATGTAGACACTTTATTATCGGCTTTTATGATATGCTTTATTCCTAAACTAGATCTTAGATAAACAAAAAGCCAACACCTATGTGCGAGGGTCGCTAGGAAAAAATTTAAATTAACATAACGTTGCATGGGAAATGTGTAATACAATATAATACATTGTTATATAATATATAATATAAATAAAATATAATTGTTTTAATAAATATATCTATTGTTGTTAGCTCAAAAACATTTTAACCCACCCTTGTTTTATATATATACAATAAATAATTAGGCTAAAAATTATGTTTATAAATTATGGTTGATTAAACTACTTAGTCTATTAAACATTTTTAGGCTTTCATATTTTTTGGATACTTTTCAGATTTTTTAAATCTTTGAATAATTTTTTGCAATATTTTAA
Organism: Drosophila peninsularis; assembly: GCA_035047485.1. Lineage (NCBI taxonomy): Eukaryota > Metazoa > Arthropoda > Insecta > Diptera > Drosophilidae > Drosophila > Drosophila peninsularis. Next base: position 2,732,504 of record JAWNPN010000059.1, on the reverse strand, counting down.
TTTTGGTATCAGTCGAAATGAGAGAATTGGAACTTTCATTTGTTTTAGGATATTTGCTAAATAACTGAAGAATTATTAAAGGTATTTGAAATCTGTTCTGTTCTCAAAATTTATGAAATTTCAACTGTCAGCTCTGTGGAAGCAACTGTTAATAGAATTCACACACTTAACAAATATTCAAAATGTTTATAAATACTTGAAATACTCTGAAATTGGGGAAATAGAGGCAATGCCAATAGACATTTCAGAAAATGCAAACTCTCAGACTTTATAACAATTTTAAAGAATTTTTAAATCATTTTGCAATTTCTAAACATCTTTAAGAATTTTTAAAATATTTTTAAATTTCTAAAAATTTTAAAAATATTTTTAAAATTTTTACTAAACAAAAATATTAATACAGTTTTGTAAAATTATTTTTAAATATTTGTATAAATTTTTTAAATATTTTAAAATCTTGTTCTTAATTTATAAACTATAAACCTCTTACGCTCTTAAAATTGCATTTATCTTTATCTGAAATTTAAAAGAACATATTTTTAGAAATGTATAAATTAAATAAAATATTTTGAAAACTTACAAATTATTTTTAGATATTTAAAATCTTTTTTTTATAAATTATAGAATTTGTTTCTTCAGCTGCTTTTGGAAATTTAAAATAATCGAGTTCTCAGCGAATTCATAAAAAATCTTTAACAATTTATGGAAATATTTAGATTTTTAAGAAATATTTGAGATTTTTGTTAAATATTTGGAAATATTAAAACATTTTTGGAAATATTTGAGATTTTTTGCAAATTTTTTAAAATATTTAAAATTAAAAAAAAAAATTAAAAGGGCTTTTTTCCATTTTTTGAATTATTTAAGATTTATATATCTAATATATTATAATTATATATATGCCCAGATATGATTTTCTTTTTGCCTTTAAACATTTTTAGGCCAACTCTCAAATGATTCAAATACTTCCATAATGATTTCAAATCAAGCAAATACTCTAGCTTCATGAACTCTTCAGATTCAGCATAGATTCAGACCCATATCTTTTAGGAAACTGGGATCGTCTGTGTGGCTGTTCATGTGTCGCTTGAGATAGGAGCTCTTGGGGAATGGCATCAAGCAGATGACGCACTTGAAGGGACGCTCGTCGGTCAGGTGGACCCGTCGATGCCTTTGCAGCGCACCCGGCTGGACATAGGCCGCCTGGCAGAGATTGCACTTGTACGGACGCGTGCCCGTATGGATGCGCTTGTGTACCGTTAGATTGCCAGCATTGGCGAATGTCTTGGGACAGTCCTGGCACTTGAAGGGCCGTTCGCCTGTGTGTGTGCGTATGTGTTCATTCAGACGCCCGCGCTGGGTGAAGGCCTTGACGCAGTGCGGACACTTGTACGGCCGCTCGCCCGTGTGGGCTCGGATATGGTCGGCCAGGTTGCCGGGATTGACGAACTCCTTGGGGCACATCTGGCACTTGTGCTCGCGTTTGCGGGCGTGAAAGCGTTCGTGCAGAACGAGTTTCTTTTTGCTCTGGAATTCCTTGCCGCAGGTCGAGCAGCAGTTGGCGTTCCTCTTGCTGGGCAACGTTTCGTCGCTGTTTGTCTCGCATATCACGTCGCACTCGATTTTAAACTGGCAAGCTGCATAGATATTCGAGTTCCAAGAGTCTTCGACTTTATTTTGCGCATCTGCATAGCCACACTTGTCCATTTCGTCCGTCAAATCCTCCACGCTTTGCTGGTCCTCTTCGATTTTCACCGAGATCATGTTCTCAGCCCATTCGGCCAGCTGCAGGTTGTTCGCCTCGAGCATTTGCCAGAAATACTGTTGGCTTTCTTCGCACTTACGCTTGAACTCATAGAAATTGCGTGCGTCCGCAATGCACGATTCGCACATTTGTTGAGGCAGTGCATCATCTTTGTTTACCTCGCAGCTGGTGCACTCGGTCAGCATTTCGGCCAGGCTGGGTTCGTTCGGCTGCTGTGGCAGCTGTTCGTCAAAGATATCCACCAGTTTATCGGCGATATCTCTGCAAACGCGGCAGCACTTTTCCATTGCTTTAATTTATGCTCTGCAAATATTGTATACAAATGAAATTGTTTGAAAGACACATCTATGCTGTATAACTGGCAGTATTTTTTGATATTTTAACACTATTTGACTATGGTCACACTGATATATGGCACACTCATTTATGTACCACAAAAAATACTTAAACACAACTAAACCGCCAATATAACAATCAGCAAATTTATTTTAAACTTATGAAAGAAACTATATTTTATTTCATTGTATTTATTATTTTTTTAATTTATTCTATTTGATATGCATATTTGTGTCGATGATTTGCCCACACTATCTATCGGTATTGAAAAACATCGCCGCATCGTAGTATGTGCGAAAACAAAAAGCATCGTTTGGTATCGATATTATATCAACAATCCCAACAGAGTCAACTTCAGCTGTGTGCGCTGTTCTCTGCTCGCTGCTCGCTCGTATTTTCGTATGTTTGTGTCCGCTATCCATGCATGTGGGCTTGTGCGTGTGTGTGTGTTTGTGCGTGTGTGCGCAGTGGCATTTGTGTGTGTGTGCGTGTGCAAAATCAGTGTCTTTGAAAAAAGCAGAAAACTGATCGAAGGGCCACAAAACGGCAAAGTTCCTATTTTCAACAATTCGTGCCCCACGTTCAGCATTAAAGTGGCCAAAATTCGACGAAAACAGCGCAAGTGTGATAAAACCAACGTGCCACAGCCGTCTGCAAAACGAACGAAAACAAAAGAGAACAGTGTTGATAGTACGACAAGCATTTTAAGCAGTGGCAGCGGCAGCGGTAGCAGCAGCGGCGCCGGCAGTCGTGCCAGCAGCAGCGCCAATAACAACAGCAGCAGCAACAACAACAGCAAGCGCGCATACGCGTCGTTGGGCCGGGGAGCGGCCGACGTTGTACCTGAAGTTCGTTTACTTCCAGCAAAAGCAGCGCCAACAACAACAACCACACGAGCAGCAGCGGCGGCGGCAGCGGCAGCGGCCGCAGCAGCGACAGCAACAACAACAAATAGTGAAGCGGCTGCCGGCCGGTGTCCGGCCGACGAAACTGTTGTTAGCGGTGCGGGGCGGGACGGTGGGGGCGTTGCCGAAGGCGCACAGCTAACAAAGGGACCGCTGAATGCGACGCATTTGTCGCTGCCCGTTTGCTTGCGCACCGTGCAAAAGCTTGCCGCTGAGCTCGACGCGAAAGTCAACGTCAGCAGCGACGTCGACGGCGACAGCGACACGAACGCCATGTCGGAAACGGGCTGCCGGCACTATCAGAGCTACGTAAAGGAGCACAGCTACGATACCTTTCGTGTTATCGATGCCTACTTCGCTGCCTGCGTCAACAAGGATGCGCGTGAGAAAAAGGTGAGCAGTAGCCATAGCAGCAGCACGGAGCAGCAACCAACCCTCCCTAACCCCCTTCTCCATAGGCCATACACTGCAATTGCTTCGAGTGCGGCAGCTATGGCATACAGCTTTACGCCTGCCTGCATTGCATCTACTTCGGCTGCCGCGGCGCTCACATTACCAGCCATCTGAGAGCCAAGAAGCACAACATCGCTTTGGAGCTGTCGCATGGCACGCTTTACTGTTATGCGTGTCGTGACTTCATATACGATGCACGCAGTCGTGAGTATGCGATAATTAATCGCAAGTTGGAGGCTAAGGATCTGCAGAAGAGCCTCGGCTGGCAGCCATGGATACCGACGCCCAAGGAGACCAATCTGCTGCTGGCCAATGCACGGAGGCGTCTGGTGCGGCCCAATCAGACGATTGGGCTGCGAGGCTTGCTCAATCTGGGCGCCACCTGCTTCATGAACTGCATTGTCCAGGTGAGGAGCATAGAAGACGATATTTAAGAAATGTGTGTCTCATATTAAGTCTCATCTCTAATATCAAATAAGTATTGCAATAAGTCTAACGTCAGCTGTTTAATGGCGATTTTGCAACAACAAAAAATCGATACTTGCGATAACATGGAATGCAATTGGTATTTGATGCGGATAAGTGCACCAAATTTGTAATCGATTGTTACTGCAAAGGATAACGCGCGAAGTTTGGATTTTGAATGCTAAAGTTGCTTCGTTAAATTAAATTTGAAACTTAATTAGTTATATATATTATCAGATATATTTAATCACTATTTATGTTTTGTTCATTAATATTCAGCGATTGCAAGGGTATTTAAAATTCTTCATATCCGTTTTTCACATAATTTCTATATTAATTGAATTCTCCTTCTTAGGCTCTGGTGCACACGCCTCTGCTGAGCGACTATTTCATGTCGGATCGGCACGACTGTGGCAGCAAGTCCACACACAAGTGTCTGGTGTGCGAGGTGTCGCGACTCTTCCAGGTAAGCGCATGCGCCTTAGCCGGTTTATACAGTTCCGTCAATTGATTGGGCTTTTTCCAGGAGTTCTATTCGGGCTCACGTTCTCCATTGTCGCTGCATCGTTTGCTGCATTTAATTTGGAATCATGCAAAGCACTTGGCCGGCTATGAGCAGCAGGATGCGCATGAGTTCTTCATTGCCACGCTGGATGTGCTGCATCGGCACTGTGTGAAGGCCAAGTCGGAGCACGAAAGCAAGAGCAACAGTTCGAACGCCACCGGCGGCAATTCCAGCTCCAGTGCCAATGCAACGGCCACGCATTGCTACGGCCAGTGCAACTGCATCATCGATCAAATCTTTACGGGCATGCTGCAGAGCGATGTGGTGTGCCAGGCGTGCAATGGAGTTTCGACCACATTCGATCCCTTCTGGGACATCTCATTGGACCTCGGCGAGACGACAACGCATGGCGGCGTCACGCCGAAAACCCTGATCGATTGCCTCGAGCGCTACACCCGTGCCGAGCACCTCGGCTCGGCGGCCAAAATCAAATGCTCCACCTGCAAATCGTATCAGGAGTCCACCAAACAATTCAGCCTGCGCACTCTGCCCAGCGTCGTGTCGTTCCATCTGAAGCGCTTCGAGCACTCGGCGCTGATCGATCGCAAAATCTCGTCGTTCATACAGTTTCCCGTGGAGTTCGATATGACGCCCTTCATGTCCGAGAAGAACAATGCCTACGGCGACTTTCGGTTCTCGCTGTACGCCGTAGTCAATCATGTGGGCACCATCGATACGGGCCACTATACGGCGTATGTGCGGCACCAGAAGGACACGTGGGTCAAGTGCGATGATCATGTGATAACAATGGCGTCGCTCAAACAGGTGCTCGACAGCGAGGGGTGAGAGCAATAATTATAAATAAATTTAAAATTAAATACAAATTATTGATTTACTATCCCTTTACAGTTATTTATTATTCTATCATAAGAATGTCTTGGAGTATGAGTGAGGCAGCGACTAGGACACAAACTCAGCGCATCCATAGAGACTGTTATCTCACTCTCACAAAGCACTCGCTCACCCACTCTCACACACACACTCACGCAACGGCGCTCCGTGTGCCCGTGCATGTAGCATACACAAACACATATACAACTACGACTACAACTACAACTACAAATATACAAAACGCAGACAAGAACGCGGCAGCGCTTACAACAACAACAACAACAACAACAAACAAATCTTAATCTTAATTATTAAAAAACCCATATTGTTCTAAGTATTTCCAGCACATAATGCTAAAAACTAAACGAATGCTAAACTACAACAAATTGCTTATGTATGTAAAACAAAGGAAACAAAAAAGAGAAAACAAAAACAAAAACAAAAAAAATTTATGCATAGCAACCAAAATGCGACGCAAGAAAGAAACAAAACGAAATCTCACAATTTTTGCTCTTACTCAAGAAATTTAAAATAATTTAAACAAAAAAGAAAAAAAACAGAAAACAAAAATGAAACTAACTGATACAATCTTCGCAGTTAAGAGCAGCTACTTGTTTTGTTTTTAGAGCGGAAAATTTTTATTTATTTATTTCACATTTATTCAATAATTGCAAATTGAAACCCCCAAAAAAAATAAATGGGAAAAAATTTAATTTGAACACTTGGGCTCGTCCGGGAATTGAACCCGGGACCTCTCGCACCCGAAGCGAGAATCATACCCCTAGACCAACGAGCCAGTTGAAGGTGGTGCGCCACATTGTATATTTCACTTTGCTGCGACGGCGCTGACTGTTACAGATTGTGTATATATTGGGCGGCACATGCAACACGTGTTAGAAAGAGATGACCATAGTATGCCGCGATGTTCGTGTCCACGCTAAACTCAATTGATATTTTAGTGAAGACAAAAACCAGTAGCAGTCAGTTTTTTTTATGCTCTAATAATTTTGCAAAATTTTAGTATGGGTTGAATATTCTGTTAATGTGTTAAAAGCTACATTGGTTATGATAAGCAATTATATTTTTTAAAATATATAAATTATTATGTAACTGTATTAGAAAAAAAATAAGTTAAAATCTAGTATATCCCATATTAACAGTTTGAAGTTAAATGAAAGCTATAAAGCTTAGTGATCCATTTTGCATATTAGTCTATAATTTGTTAAAATTTTAATTATTTACTTTACATTTAAGTTTATTTATCAAAATAAAATTTGCGCATGTATTTTAGGCTCTTTAATAAAAACTGATATATAAATGCAGGAATGTCCGCATTGCAATCGATCTTCGAATACTTTACAGCACTGGTTTTCGATAGAGAAATTGACTTTATTCGAAAATTACTGTAAAGTCGGTAAATAATCAACTACAGGCAGGCAAGCGGAGAGCACTGAACAATGGAAATCCAACAAAGCAATAAATCAAAGAAATACTCCTGGCTATCCTCATCGGCATTCCCGGCGTTCAAGAAGCCAGAGATTTGCCCCGAAAGCTGCATTTGCAACCGCAAACGAGGCACGATTTTCTGCACCAGCTGCAAGAAAACGTTTTTGGGCCGCATTGCTGAACGCTGCCAAACACATCCAGAAGTAAATAGTTAAATGATATACACATAAGGCATATCAACTGAACGATCTAATATTTTAAGGTTGCATATCTCATGGATGCGCGAAATTGCGCTTTCTGTGGCGCTGCAGTTAAAGATTTGCGAATGGCGGATCAAATGTAAGGCAAATGTCGTTGACGACAATAATACATATGTATACAGAATACATATGTAACAATATAAACAAAGAAATTATAAATATATCAATTTGAATTTATAGATTAGCAAAACAAAAATGGTTTTAATGACAGTTCGAAGTGCTTTCATGGGAGAGAGAGAAAGAGTGTGCGTGTGTGTGTGTGTGTTTATACAGCTGTATACATTCTTTAAAGCATTTTACAACACATGCCAACACCGTTACTTGCAGATATTGCAGTTAGTGCTGGCAATTCAGCTGCTTTCCAATTGGCAAAAGAGGCTAGATATGCTTGATACTGCAGCTGATTGGTTCGGGAAGACAGCTGCTTTTAGCTTTTTAACTAGCTTTGAAGTAGCTGCTCAGAACTGACAGTTCAGTTGAATATTTTCGCGACGCAGTTGTGCACGATTATTGTGCGTTCGTTTTCTTTGTAAGGTAATTGATATTGAGCGCTAATTGTGTTTGTGGGCAGGCAGGTGTATTGCACAAGTGAATTTCATTTCCAATGTAACTTCTATTATAAAAAAGAAGTTATTTTTATGTGGAATTCAAGTGCGACATGCAGATATACAGATATGCATGCAAGTTGTGTATGCGTGTGTATGTTTGTATGTGTGCATATCTCTCTGTTTGACATCTGCGTCTTTGCTTTAAGCGTCACAATTCAAATCCGATTTAATACGTATTAAAAGGCTTATTTTCTAGTCGACTGCTGGCTGCAGATTCAATTCAGGCAACATGAGCTCTCAATCTGGATTTACCGATTACAACAATAACGATAAGAACTTGAGCGATAACAACAACAACAACAACAACAACAGCAACAATCATAACAACAACAACAACACTAGCAACGGCTCTGGCACTGGCAACAAGCTGCAATACGATCTGCCAAAGAATTACAAGTATGAGGTGTATCCGTGCATCTGCAATCGGGCCCAACAGGCCTTCGAGTGCGGACGCTGTCATCATTATTTCCATGGACGCATTTACGAGCGCTGTAGGCAGCATCCTTTGGTAAGTTTCGAATCGAATTGCATTGGAATCATTAATGGGGCAACGAAAATGATATAATCTGTGCAGGACTTCTTTCTAATGGACTTTTGCCAGTGCCCCTACTGCCTGGCACCCACCTCGGAGGTCAAGGTGTCCTCCCTGACCTGGGCCCAAATACGCAAAATCGAAGATGCCAATTTGCCGAACGGCGACGACTTGTAGCTGAGTTTGAGACTCTTAATTAGCACTATATATATAATGATAAATGTACATCTAATATGTACTCATGCATAAGCCATGCTTGGAAACCTTGCGATACCTCCATTTAATATGTATTCATGATACCTGAGATTAATACTAAATATATCATATTTCTAGTGTATACCAAATCCTGTGCTATTAATCCCTGTCCTGTTGACGCCACACAACAAAACCAACGGCAGACAACTGCACACACACACACACACACACACCCGCACACACACCTGAACACACTCACTCACACAGTCAATAGTCGGCTGAGCAGCTTCAAGCATGACATTTATGAAGTACTCAATGTCGTCGACAGCTTGGCGCAGTAAGTTCCACACACATAAGCTGGTAGCAAGCAGCATCTGGGCGCGTAAGTAGCAGAGCTTGACATGATTGCATGTTGCATGTGGCGCATGGCATTTGCCATATGGCATATGGTGGCAAAGAGCGCAGCTAAAGCAGCTGGCAGCCATGACTTGGCAGCAAGTAAGTGAAGTGTCATTGCTAATGCCTGCACCGATTTAATCCCTCTCTCTCTCTCTCTGTTGCAGGTGATAGACGCAGTAAGCACTCAGTTGCCAAGAAGAGACGCTAAAGGGGACCAAGACTCTGCTTTAAAGATGTCTTAAAGAGAGTGCCCGCTTAACTTATTCGCCATGCACCATTATCGCCAAATTGCCAAACAAATTCATGTCGCCGCTAACAATTCAATCACTTAAAAGTTCAAATCGTCTTACAATGCCTCCCCAGCGTCCAACTGGCCAACTGCAACCGCAATCTAGCTGCTGTCTGTAAAAATCTTGTGCATAGCTCGGAGGGCAACTGCATCGGTTCGGTTTGTTGGCAACTGAAGTTCCTACTTATCTCAACAGCTTGCTGCAAAGCCATTCAATGGATTCCCTTGATTTGGTCTCAACTCTGCAACTGAGGCCTTCAAGTGTCTGCTCGTGTCTGCTGCTGCTGCTGCTTTGCCAAGTTTTAAAGTTTGTTTTTCAAACAGCAAACGACTACTCAACAGGTCGGGTCAAGTTGTGAATATATATATATAGCAGATTATTTTGTATAACTAGCAAAACAGCATAGAAAGCTGGGAAGTTCCTTTAGTATTAATTATAATAATAATTATATTTAAATTATTTTAAATTTCTGTTCCTCTACAAAAACTTTCTATCAATGCTGTTCCGCTGTTTGTAAACTTGCCATGACTAAGCTTTAGTTAGTTCATCTAAGTAACTTTATGTGTGCCCCTATGTGCACTCAACTCCCCTCAGAGACTGCCTGAACATCTCTCATTTCTCCCTCTCTATATATATATATATATATATATACCACTAGAATAATACTCGCCGCAGCTAAATTGAGCTGCCAAGCCGCAGTTCGCTTTCATTGTTGCAGCTGCCGTTGATCCCCCTCAACTGCCATTGGCTTCGTGTCTAATTTCCGTTGTCCTGTTTGTCTGTCTGTCTGTCCGCCTGTCTCTACTCTTTTTTTGTTGTAACCTCAGGGGCTCTTCCGAGTGAGCAGCACAATTGCTTTCATGCTGATTTTATTTGCCGCAACACTCACAGCCGACAGCTTGACTGTCCCTCCGTCCGTCCGCCCGTCTGTCTGCCAGCCCAGCCATTGTAAGTTTTCGGCGGCGGTGAAGGCGACGGCGGGCCAACAACTTAACCAAGTATTAGCACTATTTAAGAGCTGCAACGCGCCGGCAAATGCAGTTGAAAATTTTCCAATTAGTGCTGCTATTTGAGTTGCCAGCCGTCTGCTGTCTGCTGGTGCCCCCGCTCCCATTCCGCTCCGTACTTCATTGCATTCAGCTTGCCGTAATCTTGGCAATTAGTTTGGCCGACTCGAGGAGTTGCAGCCTGATGCTCGCTGCTGCAATTGTAAATTATGCAATCGCTTAAAATATTCATGAAAAGTTTCATGGCCAGTCAACAGTTGCCCTCAACTCAACAGCAGCGCATATACAATCAGTTGAGCGCGTCCTTTATGTGCCTGAGTGTGTCCTCTGCTTGGCCGGGTGAAAAATGAACGTTGTTTCTCTTGAAGCATCTCGCGCGCCATTGTCAATGTGCTCTGTCGTCCTCCTCGCCGCCACTTTGTGTCGCCCCTTCCATTACTGAAGTGTGCACTTCCGCTAAATGGTATTTGGGGCAAGCACATAAGCTTACGACTCGACTTGCCTCGCGCCCTCTGACCCCTGTCTGCTACCAAATCTAGTGACGCTTGCAATTTTTATGGCAAACAGAGAGCGAGCGGCTGCATTGTTCCACTTTTGTAAGCATTGAGCTGTTTATTAGCATTACCCTTATCTTTTAGAGGCATCTTTATACACACATATCTATTCAGGCCAAGCAGAGCCGCCGTCGCTGCCTCTGCTCCAGCTCCAGGCACTTGGTAATGGCTGTAATTGAATATTAAGCATGGTTAATCGAGTTTAATATATATTTGCAGTCGCCTTAAACTAACCCCATCTGGCGCCAAGCACGACGGGACAAACGGCATGCTTGGCCATAGGATCCGGCGCACCAGCTGCATTCAAGTTGTGCCAGAGCAAAGCTGTGCCGCGCCGCGGCTGCACCACAAGCTGCAGTTTCGGAAATATGGTTGCGCCGCCAATAGCGACGTCATTTGCCTGGGTAAATATAAAATATATTAATATACATATCATATAATAATGCTCGATCTTTCTACTTACATAGAAGACAACTGTGGCTATGCGCTTGCCACGCGCCTTGCAGCTTTTCGTGTCGGCGCCCTGGCCCAGGGCAAACTTGAGCACGTGCAGCTGCTTATGCTCCGCCATATCGATGCTCGTCATATCAGCAATTCGACGGTTGATGTTTAGGTTTACTCTGCTGGCTTCAGCTGCAGGCACCGTCCCATTTTGTATGGCTGCAATTTCATTGTCATAGAGCACATCGTGAAAGAGCTGGACCAGGGGCTCCACGCTCAGCTGCTCCAGCTTCAGAGGCGCCAGCTTGACATAGGCTGAGCTGTCAGAGACGTAACGACAGCTCAAATGATCTGTCTTCCGCTCCGACCAGAGACCGCGGCACCCCTTCTCCATAGCCTTGGGCCTGGGCTTATGCTTGGCTCGCTGACGAATGTAGATTTTTTCATCTACTGCCAAGAACTTGTTGACCATGTAAGCGATCTTATCGCTGCTGCTTTCACGCACAATATTCTTCTGGATTTTATCAGCGATCTTTAGCCAGCTGGGATCTGTGTCAGCCGGAGGAGGTGTCTTTGAGGTATCCGCTTGAAGCGAAGACTAAAATTTAATATATTTAATAATTATTTTAAATTTCTTTGCTTACGCTCCATAACCATTGCCTGGGCATACTTTCTATATAGCTTCTTCCCTTTCAAGCCCAGGACGCGACTGAATAGCTTATTATACGGCTCTTTGTATAGTCTAACCGCCGTGCGATACCAATGGCTAGATCTGGCAAACTCTGTGCTGTTGAAGAGGCTCTCCGCCAGGACTAAGCAGTCAGGTGTTGTAAGATATGAGCTGAAAGGAAATATATGTTATCTATATGCCTTAACCCCCCTCTCCCCTATACATCACCCACTCGTATTGCTTGTCCAGCAGCAAGCCCTTGGCCATGTGAGATGTCTCCAGATTGTAGACGCTCTCAATGCGCAATAAGCCCTCAACTGCTGTCTGCAAATCTTTCTCAGTGGGCCCCAGCGTAAGCTGCTTTTGCATCTTTTCCATTCTGGCCTGGTTCCCCAGGTATGCCAGCCATTTGGGCCAGTCCTCCTGCAGCCTTCTCAGTAAGGCAAATGCGTTAAGAGGATTTGCCACATATGCCTCTCGGTTTCCGGGACTAATCAGCGAAGTACGCTCCAACATCAGCTGGTAACTGTGAGTAGCTGCATTTTATAACTATTTTCAAAACTGAGTGGACTTACAGCTTTATCATATGCAGCTTCTCCTGCATGTCCTTGGCAATGGTGTCCAAGCCAGATGCCAGCTTTTTTTCCAGCTGCAACCACTTGGCCATGCTCCCATAGGAGCTGCTGTGCAGAAATACTTCGTTGTCCGTTTCTGTCTTGCAAAAAACTGCCTGCATTACCACGAAGAATATGAAAAACCACGTCATTTTCAGCTGCAATCCCTATTCCTAATGTATTAGCTATGTAGTTGGACCAAGTCTCACTTTTATCACAATTATATCGAGTATCAGTTTTTCTATACAGATATGTTCCTATTTCCATGGTTCATTAACAGGTTTCATGCATTAACCTTCGCGCGACCAGAAAGCTAAAGCCATTTGAACATGTTTTGGTAGCAAGTGTGTTTTCGACTAGAATATACCACTTAGGGTATTATTTTGTTCTTAACAATGATAATCTGTTTTGAGCCATTTCTATTTAAATGAAATAGAAAATAAGCATTTTTTCTGAGTACTTAAACGCTATCTTTCATTATTTGGACATGGGTGTTAAATACTATTGAATATTATATATTTACATTTCCAAATTTAATATTTAATAATTTAAACGCAAAATTTGATATTGACATAAAACAATCAATACTTAACATAACTGAACACTTTACATTTCACGTTTAACATTTAACATTTCTCATATAACATTTAAAATTTAATTAATATTTAAAAACATTAAACATAAATATTAGATTGCAACATTTTTTTTTTAATTAAAAGAAAAGATCATTTATAAAAAAAAATAAAAAAATAATTAAAAAAAAAGACATTTCACTAAAAACATTTAACAAAATACATTTAACGAAAAACATTTTAAAATGCTGTTTTAAAATAACATTTAACAATAATTTTTCCATTATTATTAAAATTTAATAGCAATATTTAACAGGAATATTTATAATATATAACGTTAATATATAACGTTAATATATAACGTTAATATATAACGTTAATATATAACGTTAATATATAACGTTAATATATAACGTGAATATATAACGTGAATATTTAACGTAAATATTTTATATAAATATGTTGCACAAATACTTAACGTAAATATTATGCATCAATATGTAATGCAAGTATTTAAGGTAAATATTTAACATAAGTATTTAATGTACATTTTTAACAGTTAATGTATAACGTTATTATATTACGTAAGTATATTACGTAAGTATATTGCGTAAATATATTAAGTAAGCATATTACATAAATATTCAACGTAAATATTAAATGTAAGTATATAACGTAAGTATTATAAATATTATATTAAATGTAAATATATAACGTAAATATTTAACGGTAAATTTAACATAAATATTTAACAGTTATTATGTAAAATTAATGTTAAACATAAACCTTGAATATGTTTAACATTTACAATGATATAAGTTAAAATTAATATTAACATAAACATTAAATTTATTTAACATTGTAACAAAATTCTTAAAACTATTACAAATTTTAACATTTACCAAGCACTGCACTGCGACTGATCACCACGACACTAGAAATAGGACTGAACGAGTTGCGCAACAGGTTTGCTCTTATATAGCCCTCAGACAGAGTTCAACCAAAATTTTGTTATCGAGCTATTGCACTATGTTCGATCTCGAACAAAGAGTCATTTCTGCATTGAGCCATATCAACATGAAGAGAATGCTCAAAGTGGACAAACAATTAAGAAGAGGGAAATGGCTGCAAGGCTCTCTGAGATTAAGAACATGGAGTCGGCAAAGGAAATGTACGTAAATATATAAGTTTAAGAATTAAATATGGAAATAAATTCAATATAATTGATTTATATATAACGAAAGCATTTACATACTTACAAACCATTTTCAATAAATAAAAAATTAATAAATAAAAAAAATGTATTATTATATGATTATTACCTATATGATATATTTTATAAATATATTTAAAGAGAAATATATTTGATTGTTTCGTTCATATCGGTAGCTGAACTGCTCTGGATGAACAGGGCTTCTTAAACACCTGACCTATAAATACCTATGGATAATTTATTTATTAATTTTGCAATTAATAACTGTTCCCAAAACTTACTCCATCTAGAGCCCGATATGACAGGACACACAGAGTGCAGGGAGAGTGGATTCGGAGAGTCGTCATCGAATAGATTATACCAAAGCAAGCTGCTGCCCTTCTGCGGCGGAACTGCCACTTGGATGTTGGGGAAGACGGTTGCGCCGCCCTATAAAATTTAATTAAGTATGGAACATTAGAAACACCTTCAATTATGACAAAGTATTTAAAATGCATTTTTAATTCTAGCGGCGGAGGAAGGAGTTTTCCAGAGAATGACAAGGATGTTGGCATATGTAGGCATTCTTCAACTGATGTGGAAGCAAATCCCAATTATTATCTGTATATGCGCTTCGTAAGAGCTACAAATGTAAGAGATTGTATGAGGTTTATATTAATAATAATAATTATAGTTTGTATATAGAAACTCACTCCACTTTCTGCCCACCAATACAGGACATGAGACATAGTTCAAGCAGCTCTGGCCCTGGACATCTAAAATACGGGAAATCAGCGCAGCGCCCTTTTGTGGCTTTATATAAAGTTGTAGATCTGGAAATATAGCGGCGCCACCTTGCGGTACTTCGTTTAACTATAGCATAGAGTTAAGCTTAGCTTTTGTTTACTTTAGAAAAAGTTGTTTAGAGTACTTACAAAAAGTATAATGGAGGCTATTAAACAGCTCGATTGAGGCTAAAGGTTATACGATTTTATCACAAAAATATTTATTTTAAATATTAAATATAATTTACCTGCTGTTTGTCGGCATTTACAAGTCCAGCCAAGCCCTCGTACTGCAGCCCAAATTCCTTATCAAAAGCCAACTGCATGCCTGTCATATGCTTGAGGCGATTGTGGAGGGCTTGACTCAGCTCTGAGTTGACAGTTTTGCTGGCATATTGCGCAGATCGATTGTATTTCAAGCTGCCATGCTCTACGCTCAGCACTTGAGCAATTTCTTTATCGTATATAACATCGTGATAAACCGCCACATAGGGCTTTCTGCTTAGTAATTCCACCTTGAAGCGTGCCGTCATCCGAAAGGCTTCAGCTGGAGCGCGATAGTAGCAAAATAATTTCTTAGCAGCTGGAAACTGACCTCGACAGCCGCGCTCTGTCGCAGTCAGAGCATGTTTTTTGCGCTGCATTTGAAAAGTTTTTTATTTAATTTATCAACAAATTATTGTAAAAACTTACCTGATTGCCTATATTCAGATGCTGTCCAGACTTCTGCAAGGCTCGTCGCTGTAGCCAGAGTGAAATGTGTGCATCGCCCACGTTGTTGAGCACATTGAAAGCCTCCTCGATGTTACCTATGAAATAACCATCATAAATCAATTCAATATTAAATAATTTCGCACTCACCACTGTCAGCTAACGCCTTAGCATATTTGCCATATAAATCAATGAGAGTTAGCTTATATACCTGAGCATACAACGCGCTATGTTGAGCATAGCTCAGCTGCTCCAAGGCCTTAAGCCAGGCCAACGCAAGTTTAGGTTGAGATTTCCGCTGACAAAACTCAGCCAGGGCAAGGCAATCGAGAATATTTAATTGAGAACTAGAAAGTATATCTAATATAGAAAACACTCTAAGAACCTCACTCTCACCTGTACTGCTGCCCATCGATCACTCCCATGGACAGTTGCTTTGCATCCAAATCGTTGTAGTTCTGTAGTCGCAGAAGCGCCTCCATTGCCAGCTCCAACTCCTCAGCCTTGGGCGCCTCTCTCTCAATCAGCTTATTTACATTTGCAGCCTGCGCTGAGCCCAATGGTGCGCTCATGTAAGCCTCAAAGTAACTCCAGTCCTCGTGCAGGCGTCGTATCAGCGCATAACTGTTTAAGGGATTTGCTAAATAAGCCTCGGGATTCGGGCTCCACTGTTGTCTCTTCGCACGCACTTCGACCAGAAAGCTGACAGCATAAATCAGATATTATTCACTCTTTTATTGCCACACTTTATTTACCTCTCGATTGTATTAATTTTGCTCTCCAATTCCCTTGTATACAGGCTCAGCTCGTTTATGAAGAGATTTTGAGCAGCTTTGTGTGTTTCCTTGGCACTCAAAGCAGAAATCCACAGAAATGTGACGCAGATGGAGCTGTGTAAACCTGGCCTCATATTTAAGGTTTGTAGTGAAACTTTGCTATAGAAATATGGAAAACTTTTTAATGCTGTTAGTCAAGGTCTTTAGTGCTGTGTCTAATGCTAAACTAAATAATGGAAATGAAAATATGTAGCACAAAATTCATTTCAAAATTATAATTATGAAGCAAAACAAATGGAAAAAATATAAAATAAGTGTTAATATTTTAATAGTTTTATTTTAAATTATTTAAGTTTTTTTAGTAATTCAAAATTTGTTAAAGCTTTTTTTTAATAAATAAAATTGTATATTGTCAATTAAACATTTACAATTATTCAGAAAATATATCAAATAATTGTTAATATTTTAAAAGTTGTATTTTAAATTATTTAAGTAATTTTTAATATATTAATTTTTTTAACTTTTTTTTTAAATTAAAATAAAACTTTGTATTATCAATTAAATTTTGACAAGTATTGTGATAAAATATAAAATAGGTGTTAATACTATTTTAATAGTTTTATTTTAAAACATTAAAGGTTTTTTTTTTAAATATTTTAAATTAAAAAAAAAAAAACATATTTTTATAAATTTAAATTTAAAATAAAACTATTAAAATATGAATATTAGTTTTCGTATTGATTTTAAATATATAAATTAAAATATATAATTGTTAAATTGATAATTATAATACATAGTATATTCAAATATATTATATAAAATTTTAGCTTTTGCTCAAGCTTAAACAATATCAAACCAAAAGCCTCTAGAACTGAAAGAATTATAATAAAAGTTCATTTCATCTGCAACCTCAATCGCTATGCCGAAACTTAATAAACAAAATGTGAGCAAAGGCATGAATATCAAAGACTGAAAACTATTTGTTTGCTGCACAGCTTTCGCACTGAAGTGCGCGTGTGAAATGTTTACGAATTTCAGCAAACAAGTGCAATGCAGGCCCTTAAGTGGGTATTAGGCACAAAGATCTATCATATGAGTGACCCTGAATGTGCATTATGCAGTGGGAATGCGAAGCGTCTTGTATCTTGTTTTGACACTCGCCCATGCAGTGCAGCAAAAGGGTATATTGGTTTTGTTTAAGCTCAGGAAAGGAAATGTGAAAATTCTATATATATAAGAATAAGTATATAAAAAATAAATAAATATATTATTGCAGTTACAATCTGTAAGAAATTTATGTATATATGTAATATCTGTATATTCATATATAATATATTTTACAAATATATTTAAGATTGTATTTTATTACTGTTTTGTTCACTGCTGTAGCTGAACTGCTCTGGCCGAACAGGGCTTCTTAAAGAGCTGTGGCGTAGTGTGGATAAATTTGGTAAGTGCTGTATTAAAGCATGAAATGATTATTAATTAATTTAGCAATTAATAACTGTTCCCAAAACTTACTCCATCTAGAGCCCGATATGACAGGACACACAGAGTGCAGGGAGAGTGGATTCGGAGAGTCATCATCGAATAGATTATACCAAAGCAAGCTGCTGCCCTTCTGCGGCGGAACTGCCACTTGGATGTTGGGGAAGACGGTTGCGCCGCCCTCAGCATTGCCCGCCTACAAAGGAAGTAGTTTCTTAGTTTAATAATTCGACTTAAAGAACTCCGAATACGGACATAGAAGAGCAGGGTAGCCGTACGATCGCCTAGGCCGTAAGTATCCTCAGGCCGCACACGATCGGGCGTCATGTAGTCGAAGTGGGGCTTAAAGTAGCCGCCGATGCCATAATTGGCTATTTGTAGCTCTGAGAATTCCCGAGTATCGAAGCCTGTCATATCCTCAATGCGTTGATTAATGCGATTAATGAACGGAGTGTTTCCCACCACCCACTGCATTCGTGCCACAATTTCTGGCGCTACGGTTTGATTCGGTCCGTTGTAGGTCGACAGACCATTTGACATCCGGTTTGCATGCCGCTGCATATCCTTGATCTCGCTGTCGGAAATCACATTGTGATACATGACGATATATGGATCAAGACTGATTTCCTCCATCTTAAGGGGCGCCAGTCTCAGGAAAGGCGAAGTCGTTGTATTATAGCGACAATGGAGATTCGTGCGCTTGGGAAAGCGTCCGCGACAGCCCATGTAATGGGGCTCAAATTTCCTATCATGCCTTATCATGCCATCGTCCTGCTCAAGCATCTCGTTCACAAAGTGATCGATAAAAGTTGACTCCGCTTCCTCAAGAATCTTATCGACTTGTTCCAGCAATTGTGTGTCACTCAACAAGGGCTCCTTCAATTTTATAACTAATAATTATATATAAGGTACATAAGAATGTAGATCTATAATATATAATATATATATATATATATATATACCTTTCAGAAGACTCATCTTGGCATATTCTTCACGCACGCCATTTAGTGCTCTGCCCAGCAGTTTGTCGTAGGTAAAGGAGTTTGGCTCTCGATCCCGCTTGAGTGCAACGCCGTACCAGGCAAAAGCTCCTCCATAGTCCTTGTTCTCGTATTTGTGCTTGGCCAGCGCCAGACAGTCGCGTATAGAAAGTGTTTGACTGAAGCAAATTTATATTATGAACTTGCCTTGAAGCTGGGAACTGACTTACCTGAATTGCTTGCCTTGCAGGCGACCTTCTGACATGTCGATGGGATGCAGTTTGTAGGTGGACTCGATGCGATCAATGCCCTTCAGCATTTCCTCCATATCGACGTCATTGGGCGCCTTCTCCAAGAGCTCTGTCATGGCTTGCAGTTGCTCTGCATCGATATCAAAGCCTTAACAAATGCTTAAATCAAATTCGGAATTGGGTTTACCTGTGCCCACGTCCTGCTTGGTGTACACCTGCAATTTGCGCCAGTCCTCGCGTAGGCGTCGTATGAGCGAAAATCTTTGCAGAGGATTGGACACGTACTCCTTTTGCTCTGCCTGGGTAGTAAGTGCCACGCGTTCCAGTGTCTTCAGGTAACTGCAAATATAATTTTGTTATTTTAATTTTGATCAATTTAATTAGTTTTAAATTATTTTATTTTCACTTACATTTTCAGTGTTGCCAGCTTTTGCTCCTCCGCCTCAGCATATTCCTTCATATTGAGCACGAATTTGTTCTCAATTTCCAAGAGTTTCACCAGACCCAGAATGGAGCTGCTATAGTACTCTTCGGTGTAATTCAGGCCACAGCTGGCAAAGCGGCCATACAGCAGGATGAGACAACTCCAAATTGGAACTTGTAACTTCATTGTCGGGCGTTTGTAGACTGAGAATATGTAGTTAAAAATGTTAAGATTATTATAAAATTTAATTAAGTATGGGACATTAGAAACACCTTCAACTATGAAAAAGTATTTAAAATGCAGTTCTAATTCTAGAAACTGTTGGATATGCAAAACTTCGAGATGATATTCTTCTGAACCGTTATAAAACATTAAATTGACCGCTGCCACAGATAGATCAAGACAAGTGAACGAGTATTATGCAGTCGTTTATGCTTGAGTGCAACATTCTTACTTACTTTTCGCATGTGTGTGAGCTGCTGAGATGTACCCAAACGCAATGCCACCTTGATATATATGGAGAGAAATGGAAAATATGCGCTTTATCACTTGCACAGCTGGGACAAACGATTCTCGCCTCCGCCGTGCAATCATTCATGTTTATGAACCTATTTAGATAGCACTTAAACAATTTATTTGGGCCATTGTTTGCCGACCAACGTTTCATGTCTGAGCCTTGGGCCTTGTATTGATTTATTTCGGCGCGACATTAGGCCATTTAAATTGCAAATTTCCATTTCTACTTCTCAGTGTGTGGCCAATGGATATTTATGCGCTCAGCTGGTTAGACGATTGTCCTCCTCTTCTACTTGATTTGATATAAATAAATTCCTGTTGATTAAACATGTGGCATTAGGTAGTTGTCTGGACTGTTTCTTGCTGCGCCTTAAGCAATCAAGTAGGATGTCACAGGCAGTGACCTTTGTCCTGCAGCATATCATAAATGGATTCAGAAGCATGCAGAACGTTTGAAATATATTTTATAATATATATAACATAGTGTAGCTGGCACATGCTTAGCATATTTTGTTTCTTCATCTTTTGCCATTTGCCCAGAATTGATAAAGAGACTTTGTGTTTAAGCATAAATCATGAGACTAGAGCAGCGAAGAGACATCGAATTGAGTGCGAATGGCTTGTGATTTTCTCATAAGGTAACAAATAAGAGGGCTTGAGTGGGGAGTGTCTGAGTAGCAGGTACCCATAACTCTGTGAGGTGCGTCTTCTGCCATTCCAAATATTCACAGGCTTTACTATGGCAACTTAATAGTTGGATTTCTTTTTCTCTAGATAGATTGAATCAAGTAAATTCAAATTTTGAAAGCGTGATAATGACCTTCAAATATGTCCAAGCACAGGTCTCTAGTATTTATTTAGTTTGTTGTTTATTAAATTACTTATTTAGTTATTTATAATTTAAATTACGTACCTATTTATTTATTTATTTTTAAAATAACGTATTTATTTATTTATTTATATTTATTTATTTTTAAAATTATGTATTTACTTATAGTTGTTTTTATACCCTGAGCCCATTTTTAAATTAATTTTTTTGATAATTTTTTTATTTTAAATATTAAAAATCGTTGTTTCTTTTATTAATATATTTATATTTGATTTGCCTATTTTTTTTATAAAATAAAATATTTTATTATTAATTGACTCATTTAATTATTTATTTTTTAAACTTTAAATTTACCTATTTGTTTATAAGCTGTTTTTAATTATTTATTTATTTATATTTAGAAAATTTTTGTTTTTGTTTATTTTTTTTCTTGTCCAATTACTAAATTATTTCCTTATTTATTTATTTAATAATTTAGTTATTTATTATGTATTTATTAATTTTTTATTTATTTATTTATATTTTGATTGATCAATTTATTTATTTATTTATTTTTTACTTTGATTATTTATAGATATCATAAATATAACAGATTTGTCTAAATATTGTTGACCATTTGCCTTAACTGACACGAAAACTGCAAACATGAAACATGAGTAGACTTTTGTTAACACACTTCCTATGCACTCGATTGTTTCTCCGTAGCTCTTTCGCTCAGAGCGTATTACGTATACGAGCCCGTATAACAGATTTTCATAGCATGTTAGACATTTGTGCCATGGTGCATTATAAGCCAATTAAATGTTGTCGCTCGGATTGGACCCTGACTCGGTCTGACGGTGGCACAGTTTGTTGTTGTCATGGCAATCGGGTTGTGCAAGGAATTGAGTTCCGCACGCTTCGCTTTTGATATGTCAACATATCTCTTTAATTTATATAAAATCCGAGCGAACAAGTTGCAATTGAATGTTGCAGATTTGCTGCGGTTCCATTTGCCGGGCCCCCGTGTCTGCCAGACAGCATACCATATATGATTATCTTTCTATTAAACCAAGTCTCTATTGTAAGTGTGTATGTGTGTGTATCTGTGTGCTTGTAACAATTGATTTTGATTTCGAGTTGGCTTTAAATAGCATTGAGTTACGACAATGGCAAATGGCAAATGGAAATGGAATAGAAATAGAAATACTTGTCTATTACTTTTTTCCCTTTGTATTAGGTGCGGCGCTTCATTTACTTTATGTCTTTTGTCTGCGCTTTATACACGTATATATATAGATTCATATATGTGTGTGTGTGTGTGTTGCCAGAATTTGAATGAGTTTCGGTCTTTGACTGGGGCGTTGCATTTTTATGATCTCTCCCACATTTGGGCGAATGTTCTTTTATTTATTGTATGGCTACTTGATGAGCTTCTGCTGAAAATGTTTTATGGCCCATGTGCCAAGTTCTCTTTAGTCATACGCACGCCGACGTTCATCAATCATCGATGGCAGACGCAGCAGCATTTCAAATGAAATGCGCATTTAATACATTTCATGGCTTTTCCCCCTGTCTCTCTCTCCCTCTCTCTGGCATTTATTTTTTTTGGCACACTACATTTTGTGAGCTGCTTAGAAATTGTCCCGCATGGAATCTACTTTAACTCCGACGCCAGCCGGCCGCCAACCTGTTGAACCTTCATTTATCACTGGCGCCCGGCGAGTGCCCAAAACGGCGGAACTAATGTGTCCAGCGTCATACTTGAATTATGTATTATTACGCTGAATATTTCCCGCTCCGCCGTACGTCTCAGGGGGCGCGGCGTGATCGGGGCCCTGTGTAAAAGTGACGGGGCGTGAATTCCGCACGATTTACGGACGCAGCTTCTGGCCAACAACTTTGACAAAGGACGGCATGTCATTCAGTCTTGCAATTTATAACCTCTCAAAAAAATATACCCCAAAAAATCATTGGAAATTGGAACAACTAGACTATCAGATACCCTTTAATGTAGGCTAACACAATTTAAATATAAATTAAATACTTAAAATATAAAATAAATTAAATAATTTATATATAAAATATTAGTTGATATTTAATTAAATATTTTGAAACTTAATTAAATTAAATATTTAATTAGTTTATATATAATTACATTTATTAATTTTTTTTTTTATTTGTGCTTATGCATCATAGAAATTGAGTATTCAAAATGTTTGGGTAATTGCAGAACCAAAGAGTATTTCGTATAAAATTAAATATTGAATGAGCAAATTTTGTTTTCGATTTTTTTTCCAAAATTATGCAAAAATAAAATTATTTTGGTTTTTATTTTTTTAAATAAATCTTTTGTGTCTTGCTGAAAAGAGAGGTAAGAGAGAGAGAGAGAGAGAGAGAGAGAGAGAAAGGCTTAAGAGGCGAGGTAGGCCAGCCCCTCAGCAAAATGATTTAATTATAAAAACAAATAATATAAAAATATTTATTATTTATTTTTATATATTGTAAAAGTTTTTTCTTATTTTGTATTTATTCGTATTATTTTTTATGTTATTTATATTCTTAATACCGTGCTCAGCTCTGCTTAATCAAAAACTTATTTTTACAGGGTATCTAGACGTTAAATAGAAATCGATTTATCAATTGTTTGAACAGGTCCAACTTAGTGCGAAATGTTTATTTTTATGGATATTTTTTTTGGTTATTTTATTTCTTTTGCTTACTTTGGGCTTGAATTGATGGACGCTCATAATTCGCACTCGTTGTCCTTGACGTCCCTGGGAATGGCTATTAAAACAATGGCCAGACTGGCTAGCCAGGTCTGGTCTAAGATGGAGCCGGAGATATAGGTTCGCCTTTACATTTAGTGCACTTCAATGTATACCCTGTAAAGTACATTAGACGAGGCTATATAAAGACTTTTAAATGATAAAAACTTTCTCTTGCCATTTAATGTTGACAAATATTCTCACCTTGATAATCAATTTCATCTTGGTTTTGAATTTTAGATTCACTCATTTTTCCTTTTATGCAGCACTCGAGGCTGAGCAATTGCTTTGAGCCTTTTTGATTGAGTTCCGTGAGGTTGCTTGCGCAAACGCTTCGCTCTAATAATCCAATTTCTTGTGTTGATTGACATTTGAGTTGGTTTGTTGGGTGCTGGGACTGTGGAGCTCTCGCTGCTCAATACTATCAATTCGCATAGTAAATTCCTGTTGACCTTGACCTGGAACCTTACGCAGTCAGCAGAAGAGCTGAACAGCTCCATCAGTTTGTGCTTCTTCTTAAATTATGAGCTGTTTAAAGTCTTGCTAAAATTGCAATTGATGAATATTGGCTGTAGTCCAATTAGTAAACTAAAAGCTAGACAAAGAGCTGCAAAAGAATGTTTTAGCTTTGATTTTGACGGGAAACGGCAAATGAAATCGCAATAAAAGATAAAACTTAGCTGTTTCTGAGATATTGGCGGGTTTGTGGCAGAGACAGAGAGAGAGAGAGGGTGTGAGAGGGAGAGAGTGATAGTTAGAGAGAGACAGAGCAGGCATAAATCTGAATACTGAGTGCGTGGCTGATTCGCCTCAGGCTGCAGTCGATGTGACATAATAAGATTATTCTTAATTTTATACCAAGTAAAATATTTAAAAAAATTAAATTTCTGATTTTGAAATTTATATAATTTTATTTTAATTAAATTTTGTATAATTTAATTATTTTTATTTTTAGTTATATATTTTTTTTATATTTAATTAAATTTTATTTATTATTATATGCATATTTACTATTCCTTATTTCTTATTTTGAAAATGATTTATTTTCTTTGTTACTTTTATGCCCTGTAATATAACTGGAATAACTGTAATAACTGGAAAAATAAATGCTTTTAAAAATTATATTTAAAATTAAGTTGCTTCCATTCCGTTTCACTGATCCATAAATTGAGCAGTTGACAAACTGCCCAATTGATATATGGTTAGAATATATGATTGACTTATTAACTGAATTTCTGACTTATTGATTTTATGACTTCCATGCCCAACTGATTGACTTACTAATTGACTAATTGACCGTTTGATTGAATGACTAATTAGGTTTAATGCTGACTGATTACGTTTATGACTAACTGAATAATAAATTGAATGACTGAGCAGTTGACTAGCTGAACGCTTGACTGGCCAACTAGTTGAGTGAATTGCAAGAGACCAACTGGACCTAAGCATTTTTAAAAGAAAATAAATACTTGGATATAATAATTTAAAAATAGTTTTTATAGCATTTCCGCAGCTTTTAGCGGAAATTTGTTGTATATTTTGGCTAGTTGGCTTATTGAGCTAGAATAGCTGCCAAAAGGCAGTGCAGATATGAAAATGAGATATTTGATTGACGTAATAGCTAAGTGATTAACTAACTAATTAGGAAATATATTTGAAATATATGCAAACTGTGACTGATAATAATAATATACAACTACACTCATTAATAATAATGATATAGTAAATACTATATATAAATACTATTTACTGATTTAATAATTAATTTGGTAGCTGATAATAATAATAATAAACTAATAAACTAATAGACTAATAATAATAATAATAAAATATAATTTACAAATGGTCTAATAAACTAGCTAATTGATTTATTGATTAACTAGCTGATTGACCAAGCGAGAGCTAAGCGCCAGCAGCATCATCTTTAAAGATAAAACTTGAAGATTGAAGTAATACTTTAAGCATTTTATCATATATTATGTTAGATATTTGCAAAAGACGGAACTCTAGTCTAGAAAAGGCAGCGTGTATAAGTGATGAATATGAGATATGTGATAGAATGACTAAGTAAATGATTAACTGATCAATTGTCAAGCATATTTAGTAATTCAATAACAGCCTAAGTGACTGATAAGAATAATAATAATATATAATTTACTAATGGTCAAACGAACTTGACAGTTGATTGATTGGCTGATGGAGTAACTCAACTGATATAGTCAATAAGCAAAGAGCTGGGCATTAGCTGTCGAGGTATATAATTTAAGTGTTGTGTTTGGTTATTGAATAATGCTAGAAAAAAGTTGTAAATAAAGTCTCTCTAGTCTGAAAGTTTGAGTAAGATATAATATATATAATAATATAATATATATATATATAATATATAATAGTTTTACTATGATTTTTACTGAGGAAGAGTCAAATGAGGTGGAAGACTTGAAGAGGCCAATGATAATATATATAATATGCTATGGAACTATATAGAGCTATAAGAACTGCAAAGACAGGAAAAGTTGTTGACTCTCCAAGTTGTTCTGTTGCCTTGAGTCCCAACTAGACTCTATTAACTATTATCTATGCAATCTACTAGAATCTCGATTATATGTTTCTATATACTGTGAACCCAGCTACCCATAAATAAAGTAAAAAAAAATTATTTTGCTTGGTTTTAATTTTATTTATTATGGAAAAAGTCTTAGCTATAGATATTTACAGGGACTGCTGAGCTGAGCATTGCTGATGACCACGCAGGGACCGTGCTGCACCTGGACGGAGCTCTTGCGGCGATAGTCGCACTCGATGGGCACGAACTGGCCCTTGCGGATGACCGTCTTGGGCTTGGTGGCGCCGTAGCAGCTGTACTGGGAGGCGCTGCGCGAGACGGGCAGGCACTGCTCGTAGACCTCGACGATGTCGGGATGAATGCTGTCCAGGCTGAAGTCCTGGCCGCAGCGCAACTGCTGATGGATGTGCAGGCGGCTGCGCTGCTTGAACTCCGCCCGACAGCGGCGACATCTGTAGGGGCGCGTGCGACTGCGACTGGCGTCGATGGGCGTGTGCAGCTCATGCAGCCGCTGGAAGCGGCCCATGATGTCGTTGAGTATGAGGAAGTTCTTGTTGGGGCGCTGCTGCAGCGTCTCGCTGATGTGGTACGGCACCACATAGAGCTCCTTGGTGGTCTGGCACTGCTGCAGGCCGTACAGATTGACGCGCATGTTGGGCGGAAAGTAGCCGTTGCACTCGCGCTGATGCTTGACGTAGGCCGCCCGCAGGCTGGCCAGGTCCGACTCGCTGGTGCTGGCAGCGCCCTGCCCGGACATGGCCTGGCTGAGCTGCAGAGGCAGCGGCAGTGTGGCCAGGCTCATGGTCTCGCTCTCCTCCCTCTTGCGCTTCAGCTGCACGCGTATGCGAGTTATGCTGCACTCGTCCAGGCTGGCATCGTGGCTGCTGCGCAGGTAGTTCTGTATGCGTTGGGTGAGCAGCTCGTAGACCACTCCCACACATTCCTCGATGTCGTAGTGGTGCTGGACGAGCACGGCGCCGCTCTGGCAGATGTGCACCTGGTTGTGCACCAGCACGTAGCAGGCCACCTGGAACTCCAGGCGCTGCGTGCCATTGTGGAACATCCAGCGCAGCAGCTCCGGCACCCTCGAGCTGCAGGTCTCGGCCAGGAAGTCGTCCAGCTTCTGCTGGGCACTCTCGTCGCAAAAGAAGAAGGTTTCCAGCTGGCGCGCCTCGATGATGTCCAGGACAGCCTGCTGCTGCTTGGTGAGCTGCGGCTGCAGCTGCTCCCCGCGGCGCAGCCAGTGCTGGCTGGGCGGCTCGTCGGCGTCGATGCTGCTGCGGCAGGTGAGGCACTCGTGCAGCTGGCCCTCCACATACCACTGATGATGGAACGTCTGCTGGTCGCCCTCGTTGCTGAACACAAAACTTGAAATTGGCTCCATGTTGACCTTGTTGCTTGATAAGACTCGCTGCGTTTGCTGTCACCGTGACGAAGTTCTTCAGATGACTGATATGGACAGAGAGCGGACAGCGGGCTTATATACAGATGGGCCAGCAGGTAGGCAGGCCTGGCCACCACCCACCCAGCTGCCACAGGTAGCACAGCTGTGCAACAGCTGCACTCCCAGTGACCCTTTTTGGGCCGGGCTGGGTTTATGGCCGGTAATCCTTGGGCCTGCCTCAACAGTTGTTCACTGCCATAAAAACAGTGAAAGCTCTGGCTTGCCAAGATTTATGTGGGCAACTCTAGGACTCTAGGACTCTGGAGTGTAAACTAGTTAAGACTCTCTAAAATTGGTTGGCTCAACTTGTTTGCCTGCTGCCTGCCTCAATTTGCATCTGTCGACCACGAAACATGCTGCCATTGTTGTTTGCCGTTGCCGTTGCTGTAGCTGTCTGGGCGCAAACAAAATGGACAATGGCCAACGCCGCCACCGCGACGGTGCCATGTTGTGGCAACTGACGTGACAATGGCGTGCCACAGTGGCCAGCCAAGGGCCCCGCGCTGCACTCACTCAATTTCCTTTCGCCTCTATTTTTTCAACGCTTCATTGTCTGGCTGCGGCTGTGGCTTGACCGCCCATCGGCTCTTAAAGTCAGCGCCAGCGTTAACTTGAGCAATAAACACTGGCAATTAGAGCATTGTTTAAGCTAAGTATTTTGTAGAGGTCTTGCCTAAGGGTTTTCACTCATTTTCCTACTCTTTCTTTAACTATATTTCCTGCCAGCTTCGTTTGAGTTGCACTGCTTTGAGCTGCACTGATGAGTGCTCTTAAGATCTAATATATCTAGGTATATTCTTACATATCTATATATCAAGAACTTTTCTCTAGTTATGGCCTCTCATATGCCTATACTCAATCGTTGTATATGTGGAGTCTGGTCGTGAGTTATTGACTCAATGCTTGAAGGCAGTTCAAATAAACTAAATAAAGAAATTATAAGTACTAAGAATAAGTATACTAAGTATAAGTACTTAAGCCTCCACAGTTTTAAAGCTGGGCTTATCAAGCATCAAGACAAATACAGAGTATTATGCAGTCGGTCATGCTAGACAGAAAAATTAATAATATATTTTATTAAGATATTTATTTTAGTTATTTAATATATTTATGACTACGCTTCTGACCACTCTTAAAGTACTCTTATGGCACTCTTATGACTACTCTCATTGCTGATTATATTATATATTATATATTATATATTATATATTATATATTATATATTATATATTATATATTATATATTATATATTATATATTATATATTATTATATATTATATATATATTTATATATAAAATATTTAGCGCATGAGCAAAAAATATATTTAAAAAATATCTCATTTTAGTCCTTTTATCGCGCTCTAAATATCCTTTGTTTTAGAGCTCAACAGCAGCATTTTGGGAGCATTAAATGAGAATTAAAAGTTTGGCGTTGCCCATTTTTTGCACAGTTTTATTTATGGTATTATTTTTGGCAAAAGGATGCGCGAGTAAACAATGAGCAGAGGGCGCAAAACTTAATTAGGGCAGAGAGAGAGAGAGAGAGAGAGAGAGAGAGAGAGAGAGGGAGGGAGGAGAGTAGCTGCCAAATGCAGCGAGGTAAAAAGCAGCCGCCAACTGTCTGTCTGAATCTTTTAAATAAATAGAAGAACGGGGTCAAAGTGTCAGCTTGAGGGCAAATGGCAAAGGGAATTGCACAGCCCGCAGCACTGAATCATTCAGCATCAAATCAGAGCTAAGTGCGGAAGCGGTATTTGCCATTTACTAGTTGCAATCGAATGCCAAACGAGCAACACAGCCAACACCTCAGCAATCAAATGGAATATAAATCACGCTAGCACAAACAACAAAGCGAACCAAACCCTGTGTGTGTGGCAGCTTGATAGAGGTTTTGTGGCAGCCACACACTGTGTGCCACAGTGCCACAGTGCTCCATCATAGAATGTTTAATCGCCGCATCTCCGTGACAGAGTATATTCTATATTTATCCAGTCCCGAGTGCCAAGCTGCTTAAGGGCTCAGTGCTGGCTCATATAATCGACAGGTTATACGTCGCTCGTGGCATGCAGCCAGGTGTGCAACTGACTCGTAAAAAAGGCGAAGAAAACTGCAGGCAAAGCGGAGACAGCTACAGCAAGGCCCAGCTTTTTACTTAGTTTTTTTTATCGTCTACTCAAAGTGTTGACATTTTTTGCTCCTGCTCTTAGGACTCTTCTTCTGCTCTCCTTGGCTGAAAGGCTCTGGCTCTTAGCTGTAGCACGTTGACCCTGTGTACAGATGGTTGGGTTAAAGCTTTCTCGCCGTGCTCTTTATTAGGGCTAGAGTTAAAGGCATTGGCTGGCTGTTAAAGGGCATAAAGGATAACAAATTTGATGTATTTTTCACACAACAATTTGAATGGTTTCTATAAGAGATATTTGTTTAGCTAAGCTGAGCTGTAGCTAAGCTAACTTGAATGCAGTTTGAGCTTGTTTATAATTTTTTAGAAATTAATTAAAAATTTTATAATTAATTATAAAAAATTTAAAATATAAATAAAAATATAAATAAAAATATAAATAAATATTATATATATAATTAAATGTAAATAAATAAGAGTTCTACGTAAACAGGATTATTTCTCAATAATTTTTTCCCTTCTCCCTCTCATTCTCTTAGCACTCAGTATTGTTTCTCTATAATTTTGTGCATCTTCTTCTTCTCATTCTCTCTGCACTGATATATTGATGGGCGTGCCTTCAACTAAATTCTCAAATTAGAGTAACTTTAAATACCAAGTCTAATAAATGCCGTCAGATCAATAAATTATATGCTTCTCAAGCTTCATACATGTCCATGCAAACCTATTGGTCGTAGTTGCATGCCCAACATGCAGCTTCCCATCTGGGAGCACACGCCAAACATGATCGATCGATCTTCTTTGTTTGTGTTAATTTTTGAGCTGAACCGACAGCATAATGAGAGCTAAGAGACTTTGCTTTTACACGTTCATGCATCACTCAATCATCACTCAATCACTCTATGAAAAAATGTTAAATAATTTGGGAGTATTTGATGAAGAGTTACAAGTAATGAGAGCGGCATTTGGAGTAGAGTGTGTAAGCGAAGCATTTGGAGTTGGAGCGGGCTGAAAGTTCGTGTGCTTGTGCTCATTGTGATTGCTCTCAATCTCTCTTTATGCTCGTTCTGCCTGTGCCCCGCCCTGTGTTCACTCTCCTTATGCTCGCTTACTACAGCTGAGCAAATGGAGAATTAAAGCATTGCTAAATTGCAACCAAAAGCGAAGAAGTTGCAAATTAAATAAAGAAAATTAATGAATTAAAATTAAATAAATATAGGTATTCGCTCTTTTTGACCTTATTCATAATGAACTCAAATGCCTTAACATATATATGCTACCTTTCCGATTAGATTCTTGCTTTTGTGTTTTTTTTTAAATTTTTTATTAAAGTCTGCCTTAAAGTTCTTGCTAACAAAACGTTTTCAATAGTTCTTCCATATTTCCTTATAGTTTTCAATTCTCGTGGTTTTCTCATTATAAAATATATATTCAAATTAGTAAATTTCAATCAGGCAATCAGCTTATTAACTACGTTTTCTACTCCTCATGAATGCTTGATGTTTTTCTTACACTCAACTCCTTCGCTTCCCCTCACGCTCAACGCAAAATGTAATTTTGTTGAACAGCGTCAATTTTCATACCATTTGCATGCTATTCTGTAAGCCGCTTTAATTTAATGCCTCGAAAACTTTTCCACTTTGCCACTTTTCTACTTTCATAGTGCAACGGGGCTCCACAGCCTACAAGTTGTAGCTGGCTGCAACTGCAACAGCCCAAGTGAAGCGAAGAAAAAACAAAACAAAGCCAAACCCGAGCAAGTCGCAGTTTAGCTGCCAACTGCCATTCGGGGCGTCTGCTGGCAGATATTGTCGTAAAGGAAAACTTTGTCTGTCTCAATGGCGAAAGTCGTCAATGGCAACGCCTTTGTCTCAGTCGTTTGCATGCGTAATTTAAGCAATCTACAGACGTGCCACAGACTGAGGTGAGCACGTGGCAGTGGTGTTGACAGCTCGCTGGGGCCACAATTTGTCAGCAGGCTATGCGAGCAAAGCTATATGCTCTGCTTGGCTTTAAAAGCCCGGCTAAAAGTTATCCCACCCCATCCCCCTCCCCCTCCATCTACACTGCATTCGCTTGCACTTTGCATGTTGCTGGCGAATTATGCAAATTTGGCTTTCACTTTTCAGCAAGGTCAACATATTTGTGCCCTTTTCGCTATGCAACTAGATGCATGAGCAAAACAAGCGAAAGTGGTGTAAGCGGCTGCGTCTAACTGTCTAATACTCGTTCACAGCATGGAATTAACTAAGAAAATTCATTTAGCGGATATCGATTTTATAGATCTGCCTTTCATATAAAAGAGGTCAAGCTAACATGCGCCTTGCTTAGCGCAGATGTTACAATAGAGTGTAGTCGACTGCCATATACCCTTTCTTAATTAACTTGTAAATTATATAATTTGAATTTATATATATTTAATACAAGATTTTGGGTATGCCTTTAGTACGCTTTCAAGGTATACCCTTCCTTGGCTACTTAGATTGCAGGGTATACTACAGCGTAGATTTACCGAAGTAGAGTCCCACTGACTTGCTAATGCTCGTTCACAGTCTAGATTGACGTGTGATACATTTCAAAGAAGCTAAGTTGCCAATTTTAGGGTGGTACTGACTGCCTAATACTCTATCTATTCTAATACTTATTTATTTATGATATTTTAATCGATATATTTTGATCGATTAATCGAATATTTTATATTTAGTTTTAACTTGACGTTCATTCATATGGAAATTTAATTATAGAGTAGCACAGACTGCCTAATACCCGCTAAAAATCCAATTAGACTGCCAACTAGTAAATTTATAATAATATATCAAAATGCTAAACTTACTTTTATTTATCTTGCACATTTGATAGCTATCACTGCATATGCCCCACTTCTAGCTGCCCTGCAGGGCATAGCTCAGACAAGCTGACACAGCAATTAAAAGATTCGAGCAAATGGTTTCGCTGTCACTCAAAGATTGAGTCACTCATCAGGCTCGTTTGACAGCTGTTGCCGGCTGATGATGTTGGCGATGATGTCATTAGGTTGGGCTTTGGCAGAGAGCTCGCTCCATGGTAAAGAAAACAGCTTGAACTGAGTTAATAAACACACCATAAATGTTAAATTCAGTTTTAAGGATTCGCCTCGCTTCCATTGTCAGCTAACGGAAATCTTATTTCTATCTTAGCCACAAGCTTATTCTTGTTAATTTATTGCATAATTTGTTAGCATCGGAATTGGCAGAGGAAGCTGCTCCTGACTCTCGGCCTGGCCGAGTATCCATTATTCATGCCGGCCATGAAGGTCAAAGCTGAGGCTGAGCCTGGGCCAGAGACTGAGCGTATTTAATTTATAACCTTTAATTGAAATGCATTTTATATGAACATGAGCACTGGACAAACTACTGCGGCTGCTGCTGCTGCTGCTGCTGCTGCTGCTGCTGCTGCTGCTGCTTCCACTGCCTGTTTATCTTTCGGTCAACTTATATGAACTAGTCTGCTGAACTGTTGCTCAAATTGAATTTAATTTGTAATTTAATGCTGTAGTTGTGGCTTGAGTTGTGTGAAGTGCTTTACTCTTTGCATTTATATTATTTATATATATATATAGCACATCCTTATACGTTTAGTGCCTGGAGATAGTTATACTTACTATGCAGCATTATTTTTTTAAACACTTTAAATATTTGTCCTTTAAGCTTTAATGCTTAAAACCTTCTTAAGAATAAAATGTATAAATATTAAATAATTTATAAGATTTATATTGAATATTATAAGTCGAAAGAATTGTTAGTTCAATGGGTGGGCGATGGTATGCGAGCTTTATTCGTTTGTGTATTTCTTTATGAATATATTTATATGTAAGATGTGCAAACTAAGTCTCTGGGTCTTTAAAACGGGATAATTAAATTCTAAATAATAGTGATTGAAACAACAGTGACCTCTGTGAAGGTTTCGCGGCATGCGCTAGTCAGGCACTCCCAAGCACTCGCACAGCTCTAATTTTCAATGAAGAAATTGAAGCATTTAATTTTGTGCTTTCTTTACGCCCATTTCTGAGACCTTGCTAGCTTTTTTCATCTTGCTCATTAATCAGCTTAGCTTTCGCTTACGTTGTAAAATGCGCTTTGACTACTTGCTCTGCAGTTGCTGCTCATTTGCCTAACGTTCCAGGCGCACCTTTGGCTCGACTTTGGCTTTGCGAATTTCATTTCATTTCTTTCGTCTGCAAACGATAATCCTTTAGTCTTGTAAGGCTTTGCCTTCATTTTCATTAATGCATTGAATTCATTTTTTCTCTTCACTTTTTTTCCGATTCTCATTAAATTTAAATTGCGATCAATCGTAAAATTGAATTACGCCTGTCACGTACCGTCAGGGCGAGGAATCGAATTAAAATTTGTTTGCATTTCATGTGCGATTCTTTTCGAGTTTCCCCTTTGCCGTCATTACCAGATTGTAAATCCCTTTAAGCATATTTTAGCGGTATTTGTATCTGATTAAACAGCCGGCGAGCGCGTAACATGATTTTCATTCTTAATGGCATATAAATTTGCCTGACTGATGTGAAATCAGCTCGCAATATTAAAATTACATTGATTTTACTACGCTGGCTGCCAAATGCAGAGCGCATTCTGTGGCCGCAATCATATTGATTGCCAGTTGTTGGTGAAGACTCCCTTGAATTGATTTGAAACAGAAATTGCAATTGAAATGGCTTTGTGGTACCAAAAATATTTACTAAAATGAATTGATATTGGGTTTCCACTTAACTGTTCATTTGCAACTGAGCAGTGCATCAAAATGAAGCTTGAAACAAATTGGAATTGGTTCTTAAACTGAGTTGGCTTGTGAGTACTCGCTTCGGTTGGCAGCTTCAGCTGCAATGATTAATAATAAATATAATATTGTAAATAAATAAAAATAAAATATAAATTTGGCATATCCCATATTCTTTAGGCATCCATTTAAATAAATAAGATAAATTAAATATATGAAATATATCATGTAAAATATAAAAATAATTAAAATAAAAAAATATATAAAATAAATAAAATAACTAAAATAAAATAGTAAAAATAGTACAAATAAATAATTTAATAAAACAAAAAGAAATAGAAAATAAAATAATAAATAAATTTTAAAAAATAAAATAATTAAATAAATAAATTTAAAAAATATAAAATAAACAAAATAACTAAAATAAAATAGTAAAAATAAATAATTTAATAAAACAAAATGAAATAGAAAATAAAATAATTAAAAGAAATAAATTTAAAAAAAATAAAATAAATAAATCGTTAAATAAATTATATAATTAAAATAAATAAATTAAAAAATATAAAATAAATAAATAAACAAAACAAATAAATAATTTAAATAAATTATATAATTAAAATAATAATATATTATAAATAAAAATAAAAATTGATATTTGCAATCAAATAATAATAACTAATATACAAATTATTTAATTTTGTTGTCTCTTAATATTTTTTTACCTTTATCAAATGAGGCGCACTCTTGAGTCATAGTCTTCTAGTCGGAACTCTCTCTATGCTTCGCTTCTTATTTGATTCGCACTCATCATCTTATTTCAGCACTGTTGACTACTTCGTGCCTCCAATCAGAATCCTCTCTATTGCTCGTTTCTAGCTTGCTTCCCATTATTTAGCGCTCTTTAGCTTGTCATCTCATTAGGCACTTTTGGCTGGGCACCAGACTTGAAATTCTCTCTCTCTCTCTCTCTGCATCTCTGTCTCTGACTTGATTCACAGTTATCAGTGTAAGTCCAATTTCGTCTCTCATCATCTCACTTTAGCAGTTGCCCTCGCATTATGCAGCGTCTTGGTTACACTCCAATGTCGCCACTCAAAACTCTCTCTCTGCTTCACTGCTTACTTCTGTTATCTTGATCTTCACTTCCTCTTACGAAGCTCTCCCATCGTTTATCATCTTGAACTGTGGCAATGAATATCTTATTTATAGCAAAGAGCATTCGGCAAGCCATAAAATCACAAAGCGGAAGTAGTATATTTCTCATTGTCTCTCGCGCTCTCTCTGCCAACTCTCGGCCGTCTGAGATGCTCTGGCTAAAACGGTTTTCCGGCAAACACATTTT
Organism: Drosophila peninsularis; assembly: GCA_035047485.1. Classification (NCBI taxonomy): domain Eukaryota; kingdom Metazoa; phylum Arthropoda; class Insecta; order Diptera; family Drosophilidae; genus Drosophila; species Drosophila peninsularis. The sequence goes on along the minus strand of JAWNPN010000059.1, from coordinate 2,696,661 downwards.
GGCTACAAAGTGCAGCATTGACATGGCGGAAATGCCGACGCCATTTTGACTGGCCTCCGACTGCGTTGCCCGGTTGCCCGACTGCTCCTTGTTTGCGGCACGTGACCTGATTTAATTGAAGAAAGCATTCGCTGGAGATTCCGGCTAATTCATTGCAAGCGTTGCCTATGAAAATGCGATTAAATCGAGCATAAACAATTAATTTGATTGTCCTGTTTAATTGTCATTCCAATGCCTACGCCGAATAATAATTAATTTCAAGCTTAAAGACTAAACTATCTCCCTCTCCTGTCTTTAATTAAACTGTAGCCACATCTAAATGGCTTTATTAATTTTTTTTGCCTGGGCATGATGAAAAAAAGCAACTGACGTTTATTTTCATGCATTTTGCGCGTTATTCCATAATTTATGCATAATGAAATGAAAGTTGTTGATGTTGGCTCCCTCGACGCGACGTCAGAGTCTACGCCGGAAGCTTGTCTTGGCGCTGGCTGCCAGCCAACTGACAGTTTTTTTCCGGCTGCTAAGGACTCGGCCAACCTGGCATATATGTATGCAACTATATATATATCTATATATATATAAGTATATATATATATATATATATAATTTTTTCCTTTTTCTTTTGCACTGCACTTTTGAGTAATTCCCCATTTCAGCGTCCAATTAACATTTTAAGGCAGCAAAAGCTTTTGTGGCTCTGGCATAAATGAATGAAATAAAAATGTTGATTATAAAAATCTTTGTGCGCGACCTGCAGTGGTTGGCAAAAGGCAGAAAATAATATATATGTGAATGACGAAAGGCGAATACTCTTGCCGATTGCTAGTTGCGATAAGTGAGTCAAATTATGGAAATATGTAAACGGGAAAAAGAGAGCAGGAGTTTGATGAGCAGAAAAGTATAAGAATAAGTAAGATGTAAATATAATAATAATATATTAAATAAATATAATTAAATATTAAATATAAGTAATTATATATAAATTATTAATAATTATTTATTTAATTTAAAAATATATATATTAATTATAAATAGGTAAAAATTAAATATAAATAATGAAATATTAAATATAATAATAATAATTATATATTAAATTTAAACAACTAAATATTAAATTTAACTAATTATAAAATACTATTTAATTCAATATTAAATATAAATAATTATATATTAATTATAAATTATTAAATAATTAAATGTTAAATATAAATAATTATATATCAAGAGTAAAATAAATAATAATAAAATAAATTTAATCTTAAACAATAAGCTGCAGCAAATTATATTATATATTACATATTTATTATTGTAAATTAATCAAAAACTGGGCAAAATGCGTGTCTTGTATAGGCGTGGAGCTTGGGCTCAGATACCTTGCCTTCTCACTTCTCTCGCAACTCAACTGTCAAGCACTTTTCTCTTCTCTTTTGATACCATACAATTATAGTTGCTCTTACTTACCTGCTCGACATAGCCCTGCCTCTCAAGCCTTTCCTCTGAATGTAAGCATGTTTTTAGTTGTGAAGCTGCCTCAAGTCCATAAAATCTCTGAGGAGTTGAGGCTGCTTGACAATTGTTAGTTAATATTATATTATTGTTAATATTATAATTTATAATTCATATTTATTACAAATATTTATTATATATTATATATTTATTATGTTATATATAATGTGTCGCCTACTGCATGACATATCCATACTATCCCTTGCCAATGCACATACACTGCAAAAGCCGTTAAGTGCAGGCAAGCCAATGAACTTTGACTGCCTGCACGTCTATATTAAGGGCATTTCAACTAGCCCAAAGATTTGTATGCCTGAAATCGCAGCGGATTGCAATTAAAATGTGTTTAAAATACAAATGTAATCAAATTGCATGAAAAAATATGCATATATATATATATATATATATATATATATGTATATATAAATATAATTATATATATTTCCGGCAGTTTTTGGAAAGTTGTCAGCTCGTTGCTCATTAAAATTTGAAATTTGAAATTATGTTTTGTGTTTATGTACTTTGCACTTTGACAGCCCTAAAGACTAAAAGTTGCACTTGCTGCGCGTTAATTTGTGCGTGAACTTTCCTAACGAACCGGAAGCCCCGCCCGGCCAGCTCGGACAGGGAATAGGGAATAGTGAAGAGGAGGGCTCATTGCAGCTACTACACAGACCGTAGAGCACATAATTGAAATGGCATTTAAATGTTTTGATTTTTCAGCTGCATGCCAAGCGAATGTCAAAGCGCATGCTGGGGACGTGCACTGAAGGGCAGGGTATTGAGAGCCAACGGTGCATAACAGCGGATTATGTCTTAAAGTGTATTAAGTGTTGCGGTTTCATGAAAACGGCTGAGGGAGCAGCAGTTGAAGTTGTACTAGAAATAGTTGAAGTAATTCTTGAAGATGACGCTGCAATTAAGAGGAATAGTTTTAGAATTATATAATACTAGTAGTAAAAGTAGGAGTAATGCTAGTTGGCGAATTAGTAAAATTAGTTGTAGACGTAGTAGTAAAAGTAGTAGAAATAGCAGGACACGTAATACTAAAGGCAGTTAAAATAGCATTATAGTAATATAAAAGGCTGAAGTAAAATTAAAAGAAATAGTACTAGACGTGGTCATGTATGTAGTAGAAACAATAGTAGACGTACATTTTTTCTAAATAGTAGCAGAAGTAGTAGTAAAATTAGTGAAAATAGTAGTATGCGTAGAAATAGTAGCATAAGTAGTAATAAAAGTAGTGAAAATAGTAGCATATTTTTAATTTTAGATAATTTTACTACTACTTCTGCGACTATTTACAAAAAATACTAATACAAATAGTAGTAGATATAGTAATTGAAGTAGTAGAAATATCGGAATAGTAGTAAACTTGGTAGAAAAGGTAGTAACAATACTAGCAGAAGTAGTAGATAGTAGTAAACTCAGTAGTAATAGCAGGGGTAAATTAAATAGTAATAAATGTAATACTGGAAGTAGTAGTAAAATTATTCATTATGGTATAGCTGTAATTAGTACTTTACGCCAAAATAGTATTCGAAATAAGAATAAGTAGCAGAGCATGAATTTTGTATTGAATATTAATATTAAACTTTCAAGAATAGATACATATATTACATACCCCATATTTACTCCCCCCAGCGCCCTCCGAAAGCTCGGCTTTGCTTAAAGCAATTGACTTTGGTTTCGACTGGCGCACCTCAAAAGCAATTATCCTGGTAATCCGAGTTGTGTCAGACTTCAATCTCCAGCCACGTAGCAACAATTTCAGCATCAAGCGCTTTCCGAATCTCGCCAGCCGCAGACTTGGCGTCGCTCGGCGCACTGACCAACTTTTCGGGGCAGTCCATAAGGGCTGCGCCGCTGCTGCTGCCGGGGCTCAGCGAGGCAGCTCCATTAGAAAGTTGCCAGATGCAACCACATATATCAATTACACAAGTTTCGTTAGTCGTCTTTGCTGTAATTGCATAGAAAATTGCAGCCACAGGAAGGAGTCGCTATCCGGTTGAAGCCACAGCAGCAGCAGCAGCAACTGCTGGCCATGCAAATTGGCATTTAGCTGGGCTCATAACTTGACAGCGGGCACAAAACAATTTCAGTAATTGATGGCCAAGAATTTGTGCTGGCCGGGCCAACTTCTAATTCCGTTAGCAGTCGAGAGCTGAGAATCCAAATTTTCCCTTAAATGCATTCGTGAAATTCTGTTATTGTTATTCTATGCACTTTCCCGTTTGCTTTGCTTTGCTTTGCTTTCACTTTGACTTTGGCTACGCAAACATTTTTCCGCTTCTCGCATGGAAATTCAGCGAAAAAGCCAACAGCAGAAATTTATTTCAAATGCGTTCGCTACGTGCGTGGCCTGCATGGGGCGGGGCAGAGTGGGCGGTGGGCGGCAGGCAGAACTTTTGGCTGTATCTCACTCGACACGGCATAAAGATGTTTAGCATTTTGTTGTTGTTGTTGTTGAGTGCGAGCTTTCAATTTGTGTGTGTGCGTGTGTGGAAGTGCATTATAAAGATATCAGACTCTCTGCAGGATTTTGATGTGCAACTGCAAATTGTATTTTGAGCAGCAATTGCTGTTTGTGGAGCCGCGTACAAAGGTTAACTAAACTGGAATGAGCACAACTGAAATGTGACGAATGCTTAAGAATTTTGGGAATTTCTAAAATATTTACATTATATAGTATATACTTTTATATATAATATACAGTGGATGACAGCTTATTTCAGCAACAGCAGAAATAAAATTGAGGCGTCTATAAAGTCCAAACTAAAATAGATATACAAAAATATAATAAATAAAAAATTAATAAATACATGATATAAAAAATATATAATGTATATAGATCTATATTTATATATTTATATAAATAAATAATATAAAAATAATAAACATATAAGATATATAAATAAATGTATCAAAATAAAATATATAATATAAAATATGTAAATAAATAAATGCCAGAGAAGTTTAGTCTAATGTTTTAACTTATGAAATATGCATTCATTTATTTTTTAAATATTTAAAAAATATTTTTTTATAGGCAAAAATTATTATAAATTCACTTATTGTTGTAAGTTTACATTAATATATCTGTATAAAAAAATTAAATTTAATAATTATTAAAAATGTTAATTAATAATTATTATTTGATATATATTATTTATTTTTTTTTAAATGTATAAATAATAGAATTTAAATAAATAAATTTCTTTATTACAATTGTAATCTTTTCCAAAAAAAAAAAAAAATTAAAAATATATACATATACATATATATATATATATATATATATATTTATTTATTAAAATTTTTAAATTAAATTTTTTTATAAATCTGAAATTTAACTCTTTTGAATGGTAAATAATAATTAAGCTGTAGTTAGGGAGCTGCTTCACGATATATTATATTATATATCCTTCTATTATTTTGAGGACAATATATTCTCTTTAAATTATATTCACTATATTTGCAATCTTTAAATACTTTTACACTGTTAAATAAAATATCTGCTATATTTTATGTATATTGTATTATTTATTTTTGTATATTTTATTTGTATTGATTTATTTGCTTCGCTTTGAAGTGTGGCAAATGCTTTTAAGACGACGCTGTTGCAGTCAGGATTTCAATGCTTATTACAGAGTAAGCCAAAGCCCGTTTTTTATACATTATTTTGCTCAACTCTGCACTGGCATTAAATCAAGTTTAGAAACTTGGCTCTCAGCCGCTTGCCAATGCTGCCATTGATTTATGTGCGATGGCGTGCCAGCGAGACTTTGCCGCCACAGCAGCTCGCTCGCACAACAACCTGCTGCTGGAGCGCAAATAAATGTTGCTTTAAATATGGCTAAAACCTTTGGAAATGTACGTATCGCTAAATCGACTAAGCCCTACTTCTGTGTATTGCGCACTTGTTTACAGCAGCGCGAACTGCAGTGGTGGCGGCGGTGGCGTTGAGCCCGATGGCATGGGGCAAGTGGCATGGCAGCCCGCTCAATAACTGTTCAACCCAATTTGCTGAAGAAATTTGCAAAAAACTCTTTGGTTGCCTTCTTTCTGTTTCAGTTAGTCAGCTTTTCGCTAGAGTTGCTTCGCCTTCCACCTTGGCTTTTCTATTATTGCTTTTGACTCCTGAATGCGCTGGCAAATTGCATTTCACACTTTGGGAATAGCTTGCATGCGGCTGACTTTTCTATTTGTTCTCGTATTTATATTAAAGTGGAATAATAAAGAGATTAAGTTGTTAGTTGTATAGATTATGCGTGGGAGTGTGGCAGACTCTCTATTTCTATTCTCTTGGCTTAACGAATATATATAGTTATAGTCGATAAGGAAAGAACCGCATAACAGCCCAGTCGAGTCTTTGACAGTTGACTAGACTAGACTTAAAGACACCAGCAACTGGCTGAGTTATAGCTACTAAAGGCTTCATTTATTACAGAGCTGCACATAGCTCCACTATAAACAGATATTTTAAGCACTTATAAAATTTAAGGACTAGTTTGGGAATGCAGGACAGTAAAAGGCATTTGGAAGTTGTAAATGAAACTGATTCAGCTATGAATATAAACTATTATCTATTTCTGCTTAAGAGTAGAATGGTTGCTACTAAACTTTAGTATCTTAACAACACAATTTGATAAAGTATAGAAAATTATAGCTCTTGCTATTGGGCATAGTCTAAGTTCCTATGCATTGGCTTCACTTATATAAATTAGCTTTACATTGAGTTTCTGACGTATTCAAATCATAGACCAACCGCTAGCAGCCCTTTCAGAGCCCCGAGAGTCCTTTACAAAGGACCCGCAAATATTTGCCTTCGCTACGAATTTTGGGTCAACTGCATTGAAATAAATTAACCTCAAGCATAATTTATTTGCTCACACTCGAGCGGCTGCTCTTTTGGTGCCGCATTGCGGTCGCAGTCTGATTTCAATTATTTGATTACTTTCGCCACTAGAGGCAAGGCGCATCTGACTCTCCGCATAATTGTATTTAATTTCGCTTTGATTGAATTTTGTCAGTGCGTACTTTTCGGGTCGCATATTCGGATTTAGTTGCGGTGCATTGCGGCATAATTAAATAAAGCCTTTGACTGACGTTGACCGCAAGGCGAGAGCAGTTAGGCAATCGGTTGCCAGGCGAGCTGTGGCTGAGGTGAGAGCCAAACGTTCGTCAGATAATGAGATGTGCTGTGTCCATCGGCTATAAAGCCAGTCGATGAGCGGCGGCCAAGCAATCTGAAACGTGTGTTGGCCCAGAGTCAACAGCCGAAATCAAATTGCCGCCACTGCAATGCGAACAAACCAGCGACAAATTTGTGAAATGCCGTGAAATATAAAACGTGACCAATGCAGTCCAATCGCATGCACAGCCAACTGCATTTTCGATTGCGTATACGACGTGTGCGCCCCAACGACCACGTTCCGGCAGCCAAAGCCCACCATTTGATTATTCTGATGCTGATGGGATTACGTTGTTAATTTCTGCGCTGCGCTCTTCATTCCAATCAGATTTGACTACTTTCTGGTTACACTTAAAAGAAATCTGCAGTGATATTTAATAATTATTTTATTTTTGGAATTTCTTGTTTTTACTCCATTTTTTTATATTCCAAAATTATTTATCTTATTATATTTAGTTATTTATTTTGATATTTAATATTTATGTCGTTTTTGAATTCTTTAAAATTTTATGTTTTTAATTTAATTATTATGTTATTATTTTTTTTTATTTTTTTGGTTTACCTTCCTTTATATTAATTCCAATTAATTAATTATTATAATTTTTTTTGGGTATTTCTTGATAAACATAGAAAAGTTATCGAAATCTATCGATAATAAGACGGGATGAGTTATCGAATTTTTGAAAAAATTCAAGAATATATATACTTTATGGGCTCTGATCGACGTCTCCTTCTGCTTGTTACATACATTTTCACAAAAACATTATACCCTGATTTCCCATTTTCAATGGGCTCAGGGTTTCGATATTTAATCATTATTTTATTTCCGCATTTTTTGTTACACTTAAAAGCACATTTACACACAGTTGAATGAAGTCTTAGGTCTATTAGATTTTAGCGGTAAAAATACCTTTAAAACTTAAGCTAAACTTAAGTTTAGAGCTGAAAATTCGTCGTATTGAATATTTAAATATATATATTAATTATTTTAGAAAGTTAGACATTAATTTAAATTAAATACTAGCTTAGGACTTAGACTTGGTAGTACATATATTATATATATAATATATATATCTAACTATATTTAAAGAAAACACGAGGGTGACGCTGCTTAGGCTTGGCTTTTTATTGGGAGTCTTTATTAATACTGCTAGATAGAGCGGGAGAGAGAGAGTAGAAAACTGAAAACTAAATATGTATTCATATATATATATATATATATATATATATATATATATATATATGGCCCTAGTCAGGCCTAAGTTCTATATATATACACACACACGCATTTAATAAGAGATTTTCTTTAATAAAGTTTTAAGTTATAGATCAGTTTGTTGAATCAGGCTGGAGCCGCGCCGCGTCGTTGTGCAGAATGCCTCCTGCTGCTCGGTGAGGCAAATAATCAGATTCTCTGCGGCATTGGGCACGGCCAGCTTGCCATTGGAGCTGCACGACTTGGCCGCATTGGTGGAGCCCGTCTTCTCGGCTGTGGTCGTCGAGGAGGTGGTCGTCGATGAGTTATTGTTGCCCATGTGGAGCGAGAGCAGCGGCGGCTGTTGCTGCAGCTGCTGCTGCTGGTTGGGATTTGTGTTGAGCAGACGCCGCGAGCCGCCACGCCGGCGACTGCCCTGCTTTGTGAAGACGCTGGGCTCCAGCTGGAGCTGGGCGTTGATGTCCTGCTTGGTCATGCACGTGAAGGCCTTGAAGAAGCTCTTGCGGAAGTTCTCGCTGAGGAAGGCGTACAGTATGGGGTTCACCGCCGAGTTGGAGTAGACCAGGGCGCCCAGCAGCAGGAAGATGAGTATTTCCAGCCGGGACAGGTCTCGCTGTGCGGGGTTGGAGTTGATCAGCGCCAGCTGCGACATCCAGTGGGGCAGCCAGCATGAGATGTACACCGTGATGACGGTCAGCACCAGGCGCGTGACCTTGCGGTGGGCGCGACGCTTCTCCTTAGACTTGGTCGTGTGCTTGGGACCCACCGAGCGCAGCTTGCGTATGACCAAATAGTAGAAGCTGAGTATGAAGCAGAGGGGCGTGGCGAAGCCCAAGAAGAAGGTGTACAGTATGAAGGTGGTGCCCGAGTGCTTCTTGTACGCGTCTGGCCACATGATGTTGCACGAATAATTGATGCCGTCCTCCTGCTCCACGGTGCTGGCATAGAGCATCACGGGCAGCATCAGCACCGCCGACGTGCTCCAGGCCAGCGCCGACACCAGCTTGGCGATGTGCAGCGTGCGAAAGCGCGGCGAGGAGATGGGATGGCAGACAGCTATGTAGCGATCCGCGGACATGATCAGCAGAAAGATGGAGGAGGTGAAGGATGTTATCGACGTGCTCACCATGTACGCCTTGCACATCAGCTCGCCGAAGCGCCAGCTGCAGATGCGCATCGTGTAGAGCAGGAAGGGAATGCCGATCAGAAAGCATTCGTCCGCGATGGCCAGGTTGAGTATGTAGATGTTGGTCACCGTCTGCATCTTGGAGAAGCGCAGCACCACATAGATGACCAGCGTGTTGCCAAAGAGGCCCACGATGCAGACCAGGCCGTAGAGCACCACAGTCAGCAGATCCGCGAAAGAATTGCGCGTCTCCATGCAGTGCTGGTACGTGGGCAGATCCGTGCTGTGTATCGAGCTGCCCGTCGCGGGGAAATACTCCTCCGACTGCGGGCTATAGAGCGTGTCGTTCGGGTAGTTGTAAGGAGCAGTTGTGCTTGAGTTGCCGCCCAACAGCCAGGCCGGCTGCTCCGACTCGGACGACGGACTGCCGCAGACCAATTGAAGCCACGCAAACAATAGCCACATGGTTGCATAAGCTCATATATATTTATATTGATATATATATATATATATATATATATATATATATATATATACTATATATTTATTTGTAATTTAGTTTGTAAGCCTTATTGTTGTTGTGTCATTCGCCAAGCTGAAAACGCATTGCTGTTGCCTGCAAAATAAATATGCAAATTGCTCGTTAGATATTTTCTATTGAAAATGTTTTTTGTGCTTGTTATAAATTGATTGCACTCGAAATTAACAAGGAAGCAAGCGCCAGTGGGTGGTGCACGACCAGCAGATGCCCTGAAGTGCGCTCAATCTGGGTTTTGCTTAATAAGGATTTTTACAGGATTTTCATGAAATTTCCAGCTTATGATCTATGATTCTATTGAATATTTGAAAATTTAATAAAAAATAAAAACTCATTCAGAAATTTAATATATATGCAAATCTACTTCAATTTAAAGACTTAGGTAAAATTTGGAGATCGATATCCAAACTATAATAAAAATCAAAATTAAATAAAATATAAATAAAACTAAATCCAAAATTTGAAGCCTCTAGCTGTGAAGATGTACGAGATATAATGTAATAACTGAAAATAGATGTTTTTTTTTTTTACATTGATTACATTAAAAACATAAAAATAAAAAAAATATAGTTATCGATATTATCATGCCCTGATTTCCCATTTTGAATGGGTTCAGGCTACAATAAATTTGCTATTTAATTAATTGTATCTATAGTTTACCCAGTGGTATGGAATACTTCGAGCACTCATTCATAAACTTCCAAAAACTTCAATTAAAACATTTCCATTTTATCTAGGCCAAAAAGTAGTTAACAATTTATTGATTTGGCCAACTAACTTTCGCGTTCGACTAATGTGCTACTGAGCCACTTTTTTATGGAAAACTTTCAAGTCCAACTTTTTGGCTTGATTTCGCGCCCCCTATTTCGGCTAAGTCCGTAAAACTCTGGGCTAATGCGCACAATTAACTTTGCGCAAGCACAAAATTCATTTTGCGCAATCAATAAGAAATTTGATTTGCCGAATGGCATTAAGAATTAAATTGAATTTAAATTAAGCAAATGCCAACATGAGAGAGCAGCAAATATATTTCCTTCCTCAATCTAAAATAAGTCTGTGTGTGTGTGTGTGTGTGTCGCAGGCGTTAAGATAAACAGCTTCGGCTCTTGGCCATCCTAATTGAGCTTTAGTATCGATACTTTGCATAGCTCGGGCCGGCCCGAAATTTGACTATAAACATATTGGTTTAGGCTTGTGTTTTGCTAGGCAAATTAATTTGCGGCATATTTCACACTACGCAAATATTGTAGTTGGACCCGGCTGGCCGGCCGTCTTGCTGGGCCAAATTAAAATGGCCTTATGCCATTGGCAGGTTAATGCATCTGCCATAAATTACCAGACATTTTCAAGTGTTGGATAAACAAACGACGTAAGCTCGAGCTTACGCAAACCGAAACATTTCGATTTGCAAAGCAACGCCTCGGGCAATGCAATGAAAAATTTGATCTCAAATTGGAAAATGCAGCAAAAAATTGAGACAAATTACTATGGACATTGTTCTGCAATAGCAGAAAGTAGTTATTGTTATAGGAAGTAATTGGAAATGTGAACAGATTGTATAGAGTTTTCAGTTGTTTTTAAGTGTGGCTTTGAGTATTATTTACAAATATTGGACTTTTATGTTAGATATAGAGAAAATACAATATTTTGGTATATTCCAGTCTAGTTGTTTTTTAAAGGACTGCCAGGGAGTATATCTTGTTAGTTTATCACTGTAGCTGCTGGTGTGCATCTCAATCTGCTCTTCAATATGGTCCTGATGAGGGGTGGAGGGTGAAGCCACGCACCTGGGACACTTTTTTATCTCTCTGTATAGTCTATATTATTTTATACTTTGATTGAGCGGCTATGCCCCAAGTCTTAGCTCTGTAGAGCCAGATCGGCGCTGTGCAGTGAACTAGCAGCCCCAATAAGTATGCTATGATATTTATAAATTGCTCTGGAGAGGTCAAGAGTAATTCAGCGCCGCTAAAGTTAAAAATGCTAGCTTTAAGGCAGTGGAAAACATAGCTTATATGTGTATATAGATAAGTATATATATTTGATATTTTTATTTTTATTTTGTTATAGATATATTATATATTATATATTATATATTATATATTATATATTATATATTATATATTATATATTATATATTATATATTATATATTATATATAATTATATAATATATCTTTAAAAAAATAAAAATATTAAATATATATATACTTAGCCATGTATAGTATAGTATAAATTTATATATATATATTTTTAAAGTATATTATTTCATTTAATCAACTTGTTGTCTTGCGAATCTGGTTGCTTTAAACCTTAACAGTTTATGCATCTTACAATTTTTTCCATTTCTAATCTTTTGGATTTGTTTTGGATTTCCTTGTGCTGCAGAGTCAGTTTTTTTTACTACTTCCTGCAACCAAAAGATGTTAGCTTCATTTTTGCCTTGTTTTGGTTCTGCTACAGCTTTCGCATAATGTCCGCTTGATTGAACGTTTATTTCCACTTCACAGGCACACATCTGGGTTTCATCAACTGGGCATGCGGCAGTAGTACAAGTCAGATTAACCTTACGCAGAACTAATATACTTTCTATACTGCTTGAGCGAGTATTACAATTTGCTTATTAGTAAATAAATATATTTTATATTTTATATATCATATATCATATATTTTATATCATGTACCATATATCACAAATCACATATGATATATCATGTATCATATGTACCATATATCATATATATATATCATATATTAGACAAATATATATCATATCATATTAAGTTCATATATTTATCATATATATCATATATCATATACCATGTACCATATATCAATTATCATATATCATAATCACATATCATATATATGACACATATATATCATATCATATTAATATATATAGATTATATATAATCTACCATGTACCATATTTCATATATCATATAGAATGCATCACATATCGTATAACATATATCATATATATGACAAATATATATCATATCATAGTAAGCCCTACAAGTGTTAACTCAGAGACCTTCATTCAAGCAAAAGTTAAGTTCACTGAAGTTTCCCTGTTGGGCCCTCGCACACTTCTGTTAAATTCGACTTTAAAATGGAGGTAAGCTCTACAAAAGTTGCCAGCAGTTGCCATTCGCGCTACAGTCGGATCGAAGCTGATTGAAGTCGACCCACAAATTGCCTCGGCATTCGGTTTGTCAAAAGCGTTTTAAATTTCGCTGTCGCCCACAGTTCATGCAACTGGAACGCGACTCACGAGTAATAAATCGCTTGCAATTGACGATGGCGCTGACTGAGGTGTGGGTGGCATGACAGAGCCTGTGCGTGTGGGTGGCTGGCGAATTGCGGTTTATATCGGAAAGGATTTGGTTGTGCCATCAATTAACGGAAAGTTCAACGTCAGGTGAGTGAAATGAACAAGCGAACAGCTGAAGGTTAACGCGTTGTCAGGGCTAAGATTGTTGTTTGAGTTAAAGATTATATTTGAAAAAATTCAAATAAAACAAGTATGAAATAAATAAAATAGATAATAATACTAGATAATAACTGTAATTATAGATCTATAAATCATAATATGGATATATAATTAAAGTTAACATAAAATAAAATAATATTTGAATAATATTATAATATTATTAATTTAATATACCATAAAATGAATATAGTATATTTATAAATAATATATAAATAATATATAATATAATAAAATAATATAATATATAGATTTTAATTATATATGAATATATAATTAAAGTCCACATTTTGTTTTATTTTGTTTTATTTAATTATATAAACGTATATCATAATATGAATATACATTTAAAATTAATATACAATAATATATGTATGTATTTTAATTTTAAAGACAATTAATATAATATATATATATTATAATAAAAGTCTATATTAAATCCCTATTTTATTTAATTTAAATTTAAATTATATATATATAAAATATATAATTATAATCCCTAAATGAACATTGTCGGTCAGCTTTAATTATTAAAAATATATAATAAATACTGACTGCTGCAAAAGCAATGCCTTTTGAAGTAATTTTATTTTACAAGCTCTGCTTGCGACCTGGCAATGCTGCCTTCATTCATTCTGCCGCGCTCTTAGGGAATAAACCGATTAATGGCTTATCGATTTGTATTCTGCATTTGCTCACTTCACAAATGCCATAATCGAATTGATAATTACTTTTGCCCCACTAAACTGGATTAGCTCTGCTAAAACACAAAATCCCATTACTAAATTATAGCTAAAATCCATTTCAGCTGCAAATCGATTGTTAAACTCATTCAGCTCTGCATAAATCATAAATATTGTGGCATGGGCAAGGGTATTGGATAACCTGTTTACCCTAACGCCCGCATTTTATTGCAACGCTAACTGGTTTGACATTTTGTTGAAGGGTTTTAACGGCTTTAGTTTAACACCTGTCGACGCTTTGTTCTGATATCGTGTTCGTAACTTCTATCTGTTGAATGGTTTTTTGCCGTTGTTGCCTTTATTGTGCTATCAAATGGCAAAGTGCAGGCAACTGATGCTGCTGCTGCTGTTTCTCCTGTAGCAACAATTGTTGCTGTTAACTGCAACCGCAATTCGGGCACAAATTGCAGCTGCAGTTGCGGCTGGGTGTGGCAGCGGCCAGAGCCGTGTCCATTGGCTGCCATTTGACAGGCAAATAGAACATGTGCTGCAATCATGGCTGCAGTCCTGAGACAGACACAGGGAGCGGGCGGGCTCAGCCTCAAGTGCCCCGTTTTAGCTGCTGACTCAGACAAAGTCGGCAGCGCCCCTCACAGCTGTCCGCTGTTGTTGTTGTTGTTGTAGGGATTGTCCCTTGGACGCATTTTGTGTGCTGCGCTTATTAAAAATTTATGCAGTTTATGAGAGACACAGCACTTGGATGCGGTGCAGCATGTGTCTGGACATGGCTCTGCTGCTGATGATGTGGCGAAGGGCCATAAAGCAGCAGTTTAGCCCGGGGGATATGCATCAAAGCTGCGTCGAGCTGTTAAAGCGGAAAAACTATCGCATAAGCCACAGCAAGCACAACTGAATGGTATTCCATTCAGCGCTTGTCGCCAGAGGTTTTCCAGCTCAAGCATTGAGTTTTAGTGAATTTCAGTGAAGGGCGCAAAGTTCACATGCGTGAAAAAAAAACAAACGCTAAGCAGGGGCGGATTTCTGTTGTGTCACTAGGTTTATATAAGTTGAATAGTTAATGATGTGTGCGGTTCAGGATTTATATACAGCATTATATATGTATATATGAGGACATGGTGCATGATTAGTTTCTTGAAGCCTCAACTGAGCGATGTATGAAGAAGAATTTATATATATACTCATGAAAGTAACTTGAAAGAGCAGGTTTGAAGAGGCCTAAGCTGAGGAGTAGAAAGAGTATGTAATAAGAGAAAGTTCGGCAGAATGGGAAAGTAAATAAATTGAAAGAGAGAGAGAGAGAGAGAGAGAGAGAGAGAGAGAGAGAGAGAGAGGGAAAGATATATATATATATATATAGAGAGAGAGAGAGATGTAGGAATATTGTTATAGACAACGATAGATGAAGCTAATGATATTGAGATAGTATGAGAGAGAGAAAGTGAATGTGATTAAGAAAGTTAGTAAAAGGGAGGTATAGGGGTATAGAGGATAGAAAAAGAGAGAGACAGAAACAGAGAGAGAGAGAGAGAGAGAGAGAGAGAGGCTGAAAGAAAGAGAAACAGAAAGAGGAAGACATGGATAAATATAGATATATAGAAATATATAGAAAACCAGAGAAGAGGGAGAGAGAGATATACAGCAACAAGAAGAAACAGGGACTGGTAGAGATGGCGACAGCGAGAGTCAACATTACAGAACCATAGGCAGAGAAATAGTGTGTGAAGCAGAAAGAAAGGCAGATGGTATAATGAGATAAAAAGAGAAAGATATAGAAAGATAGAAAGGACACAATATATAGAGAATAATATATGGAATTGAACCAAATTATGAATTAACAAAAATAACAAATAACAAAAAATAGAAAAATAAACTGCAAATAATAAAAATAAATAACAAAAATTGTGAATAAGACAATACAAAGTTATTATCATATATGTAGTTACAATAATATATACAAAATATATATTATCCAAATAAATAAATAAAAAATTTACAAAATGTTTTCTTTATATCAGATATATCAGATATTATAACTATGTAATCATATCTTTTCAAATGCATGCCCAACTCAATTCTCAGTTCCTAACTACTACTCCAAAAATCTCAATCACTGATCACTGAGCACTGGAAATATATGTAGTTAGAAACGCGCTAAGCGCACATTTGATTGATTTGATTTAGGGACCACAGCAGCGGAGCTTCAAAGGCGAAGAGCGTGCACTTAATTAATTAAAAGTTTTGCAGAAAACTTCGTCATTACGGAGAGGCGACGCCGCACCGCAAAAGCCGAAGCTTAAAAGTGAGAGATGAGGATTGAGGGGCAACTTCATTGGCTCACACTAGAAAGTTGCAAGTAGCAACACGCGTGCGAATAATGCCATAAAATTAGAGCAAGTTTAAAGAGAGGAGAGCAGGAGGCAGCCGGCGGGCAGTCAACAGCTTGGCAAATGTTTAGCCGGCAGGCTGCTCGCCGGAATAGTCGTTGAGGCTTATAATTTTTGGATAAACAACAACAACAACGACTCATACATAAACAACAACAATTACACACACACACACACACACACACAAAGAGTGTGTAAATTTGGCTAGCGCATTTGCATGTGGACCTCGCTCAACTCCGACCACACACACAGAGAGCGAACACCCAGTCAACAGACCAAGTGCACTTGGTGTGGGCCATGTTTATGGAGTGTGCGGCCTGCCTAGTGTAAAGTGCAACATAAACAAAAGCAATGGCTGCTGCTCAACCTCCCTCTCCCGCTCTCCCTCTGTGTCTCTCTCGTTCTCTAGTTCCTTTGTTTGCCAAATGTTAACCGCACTTAATCTTTGAAACACCTTTGCTTAGGGTATGCTCTGTGCCCAAGCAAAATATGCTTCGCAACAAGTTTTAGGTATATTCCAGTCTACTTATATTTTACTAAGATTTAGATATATATGAACTTGTGATATTAATATACTTTATGATATATTTAAACAGGGCATTTGCTTTGCTATTTTAATAATTTCTATTTTACTATTCACAACAAAGAAGGTTCCAGGCATGATAAGCTGGTAGCTTACTTGCATATACATATGAGAATCACATAGTAGGGCACTATTTGATAGAAATGTATATATTACTATATTATACGATTTATATATTATTATATATATTCCAGATATAAGCCAATCGATTTATATGACTACAAGAATAAATTCATTTAACTGAAGTAATAAATTTCAATAAATTAATAATAATTAATATTATTTTTTCTTTTACATTTTGTAACATATATAGACAATATCCAGCTGCAACTTGAATCATATAAATATTTAATAGAAATTGACAAAGAAGAAGCTTCACTCGAGTCATGTAATTAAGCCTATCACATCTTGTGGTTTGGCTTTTGGGTCAACCCAATTCATCATCATTCAATAAGTCAGTTCAAACAGCCTAATACATGCAGATTAGATCCGACATTTATTGATATCTCTGGCTTAGTACTCGTCCTCATTAAAGCCCAAAAGTGTAGAGTTGCAGCTGCTCAACATCAGTCATCAGCTTGTTCGGGTCAGACGTGTTTTGTTGTGGCTGAAACCTTTTGTTACTCAACAGATAGCTCAATAATCGAGAAGTCCGACTCTATTTTCATGCGTAGGGGCAGTAGAGTGTAACGTAAGTTACTGCCTCTTCTGACCACTCAATTATGTATGGTGTGGTGTGGGTGTGGCTATGTCTGTGTGTGACTTTCACACATTGCCAACTGCAGTTGTGAAAGTCCTGCGGTTTTCACCATTACCTGACCGAACTGCTCATTTTATTTATGAAGCTCACCCAGCTACACCTTGGCTCCCCGCACCCGCCCATATATCATAGGCACTGGCTTTTGGCTTTTAACAGACACATTTGCAAGCAAACACAAACACACAGACATTTGCACCTTTTGTTTGGTTTAACGAAATGGAACACTAAATTGGGCCGTTGCTAGCCTTTGCTGTGGTCGGCGCCGAGCCGCTGCTACCGTTTGTGGCTAACTGGTCTCAACTGCAGACCTAAGTCCTATATCCCGGCTATCTGTATTGTTCACGCTCGCTTTTCGCTCTCTATCTCTAAGTGATCCAGGTGATATATCAGTGGCACATTAACGGCACAGCTTCAGCCGGCAAGCAAACAGATTGTCGCCGTAAATTAGACCCCGACGGAAATTTGTCTCCACTTAGTCAGCTAAGCCAGAAGCAGCTCAATTAGGACTTAACTTGGCTTAAAGTTCTTGTGAAGAACTGGCAATTGATAATACTATTTACTGAATATATATATATATGAATTATATAATATTTTATACAACCAATCCACACATATATAATATAACAAATTCATATTGAAAATTAATTTACTTTAAATTAAATTTTCATTCAGAATTTTATCTGCTTGAATGCATTTTGATTTAAATATTGCGATACATCTATTACAAAATTTAATATGACAATTAAATAATTTATTATTAAATTAATATAATATAATACATATATAAAAATTTAATTTCTGCCCCATTGTAAGTTCAATTTGTGCATTTTATATTTTATTCAATAATAAATACTATAACTTATTTATTTTAATAAGACATTCCACTACAAAATATTTTATTTATTTGAAATTTATGCAAAAGAAATTTATTTTAATAAAAATAAATTTTTTTCAATAATAGAAAAGAATAAATTTACTTTTATATTCATTTAATTTAAGTTTAGTAGCAATAAATAATATATTAATTTTAATAGACATTCAAATAAATAGAATTGGCAAATAAATATATAATTTTTTTTTTTAAATAAATTTTTTCTCATAATAAATTAATTGAAGTTTGAATATCAATATTCAATTAGAAATTATTTAATTTAATAATTAAATAAATTTAATTAAATTAAATTTTATATTTAAGTGTAAAAATAAATAAACTTAAATTGTGATTTCCATATAATATTTCCAATTTAATGAACTTTTATTTATATTTTACAAATTTTGTAATTTTTTGTGTTGCAAATTTATTTATTTAAAATTTAAACTTCCACAGTCTTTCTTTGATTTCCCTTCCCCAAATCCCATTTAGCAGCAGCTGCCCCATTTAATTTCTTGCTCGTTTATTTAAGCTATATATAGCAAGTCCGATTCCAGCCTCATTCATCAATTCAAATTTTACGCCAATATAAATCACAATCGAGTATCTCTAATAAAGCAATTTATTTGCTTTAGGCCGGAATTTCGTGGCATAATTGAAGGCGCTTGTCGACTGCAGCTGCTGCTGTTCATTTTAGGCACGCTTCACTGTGTGCTCGGCTATGCGCATTACCTATTTGGAGCCCCCGCATAATGCAATTTACATAAATTAGCACCAATATATTGCCACGCCCACGGCCTAATAGCCGCCCATCTGTTGGTCATGCTCGAATAGTTTGCGCTTCGTAAAATGTTCAACGCATTTTTTGGTCGACATAATTGAAGCACGCCATTTGATTCCATATGTGCTCAACTGGCCTCAGTTGAACAACTGGTGGGCGTGGCTCGCGGTTTGGCGCCCACAGCCAACAGTTTCGCCATTGTTGCAACAATGGCAAAGCCTTTGTCAGGCGACTATTTGGGTTTCTATGGTGCCGACAAAGCAACAGCGACATTTTAATTGGATCCTGTTGAAATTCGACATTTTATTTTAGCTGTTCGCAGTTTGACTTTGCTGAGGGGCTTTTTAGTGGTAAAGGGCTTTGATTTGGTTGAATACTTTGTGTGAGCGGGCATACAACTTTTGTGGAAAAGTAATTTAGTAGGCGGGCTTTAAAATTTCAAATTACGAAATGCTTTCGACTGACCTTTGAAAATGTTTCTCTCGGTACTTGCATACATAAGAGCTGATGGTTCACATTTCCCTAACAATAACTTTATCTATTTCTATTAAAGCGATAATTATCGATAATGAAATATGAAGTTTATGTAACAATGTCTATTAATCATTTCTACACCAATATATTTACCCAATAATTTTTATAAATATATCAAAGAATTCGTATAAACATCTGCTGTAACATTTTTAAAATAGTTATCCTATGTTATACGCAACACAGATTTTTAGCTGCATCAGTTCCGGGTATCTTCCAGTCGCTCACGCCCCACTGCAGCTCTCCCACCCTTGCTGTATTCGTTTTTTTTTTTTTCAAGAGCTTAGCTTACATAGTTTTTGTTATATGAACAAAGTGTTTTGTGTGTCATAATTGTTGCGCCCAACTTTGTTAATATCGTTGCAAACAAATTTTAAAGCATTTTCCTACAATTTGATTGAGTTTTCAATTAAAATTTGTTGTGAAGTTTTTAATTGTCGTTGTAAATTTCATGGACAGTGGCAAGTCAACTGTGAGCAAGCTTCAATTGGCAATCAAATTTATTTGGTTTGCAGCGAACATAATTTAAAATGACATAAAATCACGCATACGCCATGTTACTCGGATTTTTTTTCTTTTATTTCATACTTAACGTATCAAAGAGATTTTTTATTTTAATTTCCTAGAAATTCGCTCAGTCAATCAAGGTTATAGCATTTACCTGTGTACACATAACATTTGAAGAATAATTACCGAACTGGAATAAATGGGAAGGGCGCCATTGCGCTCTGCTCTGCCTTTTATGTTGCCTGTCTGTCAGCCAGTCCGTCCGTCTGTCAGCTGGCCTGTCGGCAGCTCTAGCTGGCTCAGCAGTTTGTGTGTTGATATTTACAGCCGACTCAACAGCAGGCGAAACGAAATATACAAATAAATAAATTGAAATCAAATCAAGCGTTAGTCAAAGCAAATTGTCCAGCGGAAAATCGTTTGCCGCTTGGCAAGAAATTGCAATTAGCAACATGAATGGCCAATTAATAATTATTGCAGCAAATGCATAGCACGTGTTGTCGTTGTTGTCGTTGTTGTTGCTTTTGTTAATTGTTGCCGTTGTTGCTCTGGTTGTTTTCGGGTTTTCTGCGCGTTATTATTGCTCAATGGCACACAGTTTCCTGCACTTAGTCAGCCATCAATTTTATTTATTCATTTAATTATGATAGTCGGTCAAGTTAATATACCGCGTAAACAACTATTGTGAGTGGATATATAAGTGAAGTGCTCGAAAAATATGTGAGAAGATCGATAATATCTTTTTTTGAAGTCTTTGAATACTATAGATCAAAACAAACTGATTGGAAATAGCTTAATATAATATAATATATTATGAAATAAAATAATATAATATAATATAATCATTTTATTATTTTTTATTTATCTAAAATTTATTTTAAGCGAAAGCTAAAATTTAAAATTAATTTCAAATACATAAAATATTTATAAAAAATATTAAATAAATTTGGTTTATTTTTTTTTTTTGAATTTCTGGAGAGTTTTGAAATCTCTGAAAATATCTAAAATACACAAAATGATTTCTATACAGAAATCTCATTGAATTATGCTTATGCCCAGCAGAGCTCTAAAATTTAGTTTTCCACTTTCTCTTCATAGAAATCCCATAAAATTATGCGTATTATTAATTAATTTATATTACTAAGACTTCTCGCATGCAGAACTTTTATAGTTTTCCTGGTAAAATATTACATTTTCTCAATGGCAAACTAATTAAATTCTGAATATATTCAATCAACTAACATTTTCCATTTCTCAGGATATTTTTTAGTCGATTTTCCTCATTTTTCTTTGTTATTTTTTGTTGTTTATCCAAATTGTGCATTGATGTTTGCTATTGCTGCTGCTGCTCATATTTGTTTTCTCTCACGTTTGCTCATTGAAGTATTTTTAATATTTGTAGCCATGGCCGACCTAGACAATGCGCCCCCCTCCCCTGATGAGTTCGTTTAAGCAGAAGCAATGAAAACATGATGTACAATCAATTTAAATTGATTACTTTACAGCAGTAGTGCTGGGGCGGGGCAGAGAAGTGGGTCAGTTGAGATAGGGATATGATTATATAGTTATATATATATATATATACTCTCTGTATATAATAATCGATAATGCATTGACGTTCAATCAACACTAAATCATGATATTAATTAATTGATATTTTTGTTCTTGTCTAGCCCCCTATCAGCTGCAGTCCGCTGCTGCTTCGTCCAATGGCGCCCAAGTGGGCTCTGCACTGCTGGCTGTCAGCTCCATTTCCATTTCCATTTCATGGACAATTATTCATTTCGTCATCGGGCCGCGCTAATTGAATTGCGAAATCGATTCGGAAGCGGAACGAAATGGATCGCATGACTCACACATAACTAATGGAGTATATATGCGTGGATCGGAATGTCGCCGTGATTGATTAGCTGACTAATTTCAGTGCCAATCAGTGTAACTAATTTACTATATGATAATGCTATCAGTAGATATTGCCATATATAATTTGTATATAGTATATATGCCCCAGAGTCAGCCATTTGACTGCTGGGCGGGCACTCATTATCGTGTAACCCTTTGTTCTTTATGGTCATTTTTTTTGCTCTTTTCTTTCAGCTTTTTAGATGCTCGCTTTTGTTGTCGCTGCTGGCTTACTCTTTTGTCGTCATTAACGTCAGCCAGGCGTTGTTTAATTTGAACATTAATCACAGCCACGCGCTGGGACTCCCAACGTAACTGGATACAGTTGCAAGCTGCAGCTCCAGCTCCTGCCTGACGACAACTTGATGAAAAAGTTGTGGCAAGTTTTTTGGGATGCAAAACAGCAAGTTGCATAAGGTGTAACAACAGAGAGAGAGAGAGCAGCACAATGTGCATTGTGCTCAGCCATGACTTGATGAATTCTTGGAAATTTGTTTTGAAAATATGTTGACATTCCGCCCGCCTCCCCCTGGCATACTTATTAACCACATGAGGTCTTTATATTATCAAACTATTCCCATTTTTTTCCTTATGCTCAAGAACTTTGGCAGTCAAATTTATCATTTCACAAGTTTCAGAAAGAAAGAGAGAGAGAGAGGAAGAGAGAGAGGGAGGGAGCGGGAGCTCTTAGTGGCTGACTGGGGAATATACATATAATGATATATTTTTGAGATTAGCTTAAGAGTCTTTGCAGCTTTGGGCATAAGAGGCATAGCTCTAGCATTCATTTGAGTTATAACTATGAGATAATTTAAAGTTTGTGCCAAAATGTTTTGTCTAAACTGCTGAGAGCATAAATTCCAGAGAGAATCAGTGTTTATGCAGTACACACAGTGTAGCAATAATATCTGCGTACAGCAGCATTTTTTTTTTTTAAATTTATTAGATTCCAGATTCATGAAGAAACATAATATATTTGGTGTTTTGGTTGATCTACATTTTAGTTCAACAAAAAATATCATATCATATTTTGCCCAGGTCTATTGTGAATGTCTCTCCAATATCTCAACACCTCATACACCTCTACACTATGCCAAAGCTCAGACAGCCAAACGCACAGCTTAACTAATATGCCCCCTTTGCAAGCAACAAAAATCTGTGAAGCTTCGCTGAATAGTTTTTCGCTTTGCAAGTTTCTTTCTTTTATCTAAAGTTTGTCTCACTTTTCCAGCTCGCTCCTCACATCATAATTTAAGAGCAGGACGAGCTGAGAAATTTTGCAGCATCCGCTTTGCTGTCTCTGTTGACTCTTTGCCAACGCCAATTTTATATTCTGTGTCGCCTCTAATTTCTTTTTACCACTTCTTGGCTTATGATTTCACATTGTTTTCACACCTTAAGTCAGCGCTTGAGCTGCTGCTTTATGGCATTAAAGGCATTACAGGCCATGACTTAGCTGTAGTAGAATTTAAATCCCAACAATTTATCAGTTCCTGCATAATACATTAGCTAATGGCCAATGATTCGGTTGAGCTCTGCCACCTTTATCAGCTCGCTCATCGCATCGATTGCTTTTCAATTTTCATTTACGCTGCACGACTAATTGCAGTGGTTCGAGCTGCTTATCTTATCTAGCCGATGCCACCTGCTGTGTGCCACGTGCCGTCCCTATACGCCCTTCGGATCGGTTTAAAGCTCCCATCGTAATTAATTGCAAAACTTTTCGCATTGCAGGGCGAAAAATTTGAAAAGTTTGCTGCTGCAGCTTTGGATATCTCATTAACTGTTTGCGGCTCCACAGCCATTGACTGCTGCAACCACCCACCCACCTGCACGACTGTCAAATATCATGGATAAGTACCTGACGCAATGCCAGAAATTCGAGCCCAACTCGAGAGCAGAGCAAAGAGATAAATGACAGTGACACATGGCATGGATAGCATCAGTTTTACATTTTTTCCCAATTATCTGGATACAAACTGACTTTGCTCTTAAAGCAAAGCATTTCCACAAAAGAACCGCAGCTCAATTTGTGCAGCTGCCTGAAAGCTTTTAATTTGAGTTGTCCCTGACTTGCTCTCACCTCAGCTTCCCTTTGACTCGGCTACAAATTTTTGTCACTTGCCTTTTTCCGTTGACTATTTGTCGGGCCATTGCGGCTGGGGTCTGGGAGGCTGGAGCTGGCGCCGCTGCCATCAAATTATACGAATTTGCTATGCACTTTGTCTGCCAGAATTTGAGGGCTGAAATTTTGGCAGCTGGCGCTCAGCTCAGACCATAAACCTTTAGCTTTTGCTGCCTATTTTCGTGTCCTAATACTCTTTGTATGGCATGAAATGGGTTGCTGCAAATGGAGAGTCGAGAGGCAGAGGGCAGAGAAGAGAGGAAAATGTATGCTAATACAGATATCTTGCAGATTAACCGTAATAGTTATGCATATACATTTCAAAATGAGATTTAAATTGGACCATTTCATTTTACTATACCCTGTAATATTTAATTTTTGCAAATAGGGTATCTGCAAGTCAGGCATATGCATATCTACACATAAATATTTACTGCTGTAGACTGTGATAGTTTCTCTACTCTATCTAATAACAAAGTCTAAACTGCATATAACTCAAATACAGGGTAGCTGTCAGTCTTGCATTCACTTGCACATCAAAGTATTCACTGATTGTCTTTTCAATCTTATATTGAGATCATGCCCCAACTATATGCCGCTGCTTAGTCTGTACTCCACATCACTCATCTACAGAGTATCTGCTAGTCATGCACATTCTTTATACACATAGATATTTACTTTTTATCTAGTCATTACTAAAATCACTTCAATAATTGCTCAACACTATTTTACTAAGTCAGTCTATACTCCATATCACTTAACTACAGGGTATCTGTGAGTCAATCACATTCTTTTACACATTTATATATGTATATTTCTTATAAATTCCTTAATAAAAGCACTGCTATAGCTCTATTATAATAGCTCTGTCTCGACTACAATTCACTTAGCTACAGGGTATCTGCTGGCCAAGCACATACTTTTACACACATATATGTATAGACTTTTTATGTATTCATTACACCAATCACTATGCTAATTTCTCAACTTTCTTCCACCAACTCAGTCTAGGCTGCATATCGCTCAAGTACAGGGTAACTGCTAGTCATGCATATTCATCGATTGAATTCTTTTTATCACATCATTTGCGCTGAAATGTTAATGTCTGTTGTTTCCTTTTGTCGTTTCCTAAGGTCTCATGTATGTCCTGGCTCAAAAAGCATTTCCAAATGGCAGCCAGTCAGCCGTAATGGAAGGAAACTGTTTGGTTGCAATGTCCTCTCGTGTGTGCTGGTGTCGATTGTCGGAAATGGGCGTGGGCGAGCGAGTGGGAGTGGCAGTGGCCGCGGTGTCTTTGGCTTGACGTTAAAAGAAATCTGTCTGACAAATTACATGCGTACCAGCTGCTGAATGCTTCGTTTGGCCGTGTCGCCCTTTTTGCTGCTGCTGCTCCTCCTCCTCCTGCTTTTGCTCCGCATTTGACTCAACCAACAATCATCAGCCAAATGCGCGTCACTCACTCTGTCCGTCCGTCTCCCAGTCTCGCTGTCTGTCCGTCCGTCAAAAAGGAGTGCAACGACCTTCCAGCTACGTTCTGCCAAATGACTTCAGTTTCTTTTGCAACTGCGGCTCAATGGGCTGTACCTTGAATCATTTGACTGATAAAAGTGTCTGAGCCAAAATTTGGCACTGACTGTCTTGCTGGACCTGGTTAATAAGCTGTAGGTGACCTATGGCATTTGTTTCGCCAATGAATATATATATTTATATATATATTTGATATTTAATTTTATGTATCTATATTTGTTATACAAAAATGGAAGAAATAATAAAAATTATCCATAATAATAAATAATTTATTATTTATAAATATTAGTCTTTTTTTTAGTGCAGAGGTAATTATTATAAATAATAAGAAAATATTTATAAATATTATCCCAATTCTACTTTTTTTAAATAAAAAATATTTTATATTTTTAAATTTTAATAAATAAAATAAAATAAAATTTGATTCTTTTGATTTTAAGAATTTTTCGTTATAATAAAATTTTTTTTAAATGGATAAAAATATTTATCTTATTATTATATCTTAAATTGTTTTTATTATTAATTTTAAAATATTTTTTAAGCAACTTAAAAAAAATATAAATTAATTAAAAAAAATTAAATATATTAAAAAACTGCCACATGAAATATTAAAAAACAAAAAACTCAGACAAAGAGGTTGCTAAAGACAACATAAAAGTCAGCCATTTTAAAGAACTAAAGCAATTTGGTAATCTTTGGAAGGACTTTTCGGCTTATTAAGCTCTGTCCAGCCATATTCCAGTCACACTCGATTGCCACTTCGTCAGCTTTGAAGTGCTTAACCCTCGCATTCAACAGTTATAAATGATTATGCGTACAAATTGTCGCTATCTTGATAAATTCGCATGCATAGCACAGCACAGGGCAGGACAGGACAGGACATGAGACCCTTCGAAAATGGCATTTCTTCTTTTATTATATGGCCAATTCGTGACACACACACGAAAGATACAAATGTATCTGGGAACTGTATCTAATGCTTACCATTGTTATGCGACGCCAGTTGCCGCCTTGGCACACGGCCCATCCTCGACTGCGTTTCGCACAGTTCCCAAACGGCACGCACTTTTTTTGAGGTTCTCAAAATATTTGGCAAGCGTTTCAGTGATTTCTCGAATTTCACGAATTTCTCTGTTATTTCTCACTGTCTGAATTATTTGCGCTGCTACCCGCGGCCGACTGCCTGCAGAGTTATTTGTTTATTTACGCTGCGTTCTGCTAATTTGAATTAGCGCTGCCAGCGTCGCGCAGTCGTCGTTGTCGACGCCGTCGTCGGAGTACCGTTGGATACACGCACTGTTGCTTTGATTCGCTTTTCGAATTTCGCTTATCGCTGCTGCGACTGCCAATGCCAACTGCACGTTTCAGCTTTGTTTTGCATACTGCGCGCCGCAGTCGCCGGCGAATGTTGTTGTGGTGCATGCGACGCCCCCGACTGCAAAACTGATGCTCCGACGACACGCAAGCCTCGTGTGCTCACTCGGCAATTGGCTAACTGTTCATGCTCGTGTGTTTTTCATCTGTGTTCGCTTCGTATTCGCTTTCTACTCATAGCGAACTGCATGCATGTCTCGCATTGCAAGTGCACTGGAAACAATTCTTTAGTAGGGTTTTAGGTAAATTAACGAATAAATAATAGTTGTTAAGCGAAACTGTTGGAAAACTATATTTGAACTGCAGCATATTTTAAATTAATATTATTATTTTTATTTTTCTATTTATTATTATTTATTATATTTATTTTTATTATTATTATTTAATTATATATAGATGTTTAAAGATTTTAACTATATATAATAATATATAATTCTAATTTTAATGATGAGTTCATATATAAAGGATTTTCGTTGCAAAAACATTTATTTATTTATAAATAAATAATATTTATTAAAATATAGATGGAAAGTAAAAATGTTCTCTAGTTTCTGTGTGCTCTTCAATTTGTATACAGAAAGCCAGGCAGCAAAACAAAAATTCCACATAACCAATAGATTCTCTTAAAACACAACATCCAATTTTTCTCAGTGCTTATACAATTAATAACACATGGCACAGGCTGCTCTATATCATTCTCGCTCTCCTGCTGTCTCCCTCGGTGTCATATGTTTGAGCTGTGGCTCTCTTATACTCACGCGATTATAAGTACTATTTTTGCCGGCAAACTTTCACTTTCAGCGGCTGCTCTGCTGCTGTTAACTTAACAGCCCACTGTCAACACTTAACAGCACTGTTAGTGTGAGCCTAGGACATTTGTTGATTGCACACTGATTAAATGGCAAATTGATTTGGTTTACATGCGATTGCCACCAGCTGTGGGACTCATTAGGCTAATTAAACAGGTGGGAAATAGCCTGTAAAAGCAAATATCAATTTCTAATTGGAATTCATGTAAAGTGATTCAGATTTAGCTAAAGTGAAACTAGAAATTTCTTGGAATTGAAGATATTTTTGGACAAACCATCAACTTTATGGAAGGTATATATGAGTTCAGGCTGAAACTGGCAAGTTGGGAAATTCGGAGAAGTGTTAGCTGGGGGGAAATGCTTTAAGGCCAAAATCACTGAAACTTGGTGGAATTTAGGTGGAAATGAAGCTGTATTTTGAATTTGATTTGAGGTGTAAACTAATTTCAGAGAATTGCTAATAGGGATTATTGGCTGTTAATAGAAAGACTTTAGCTACGAGTGGAACTATATTTGATATTAGATTTTCTGAAATTTCTTAGAATTCCAATAAGACGTCTCAGTTGCCACAAGTTATAGTAGTGTTAGGGAAGTCTTATAAGCCAATTTTCTTCGAATTGTTATCTTAAGGGAAACATCCTGATAGGAATTATTAAATTGTTTTAGAAGTAACTAAATTATACTTGAATCTATTTTTACATATAAATATATAAGGGTAAAAATTCTCTAAATTCAGCCTAATGCCAAAGGAAAAGCAAACCCGAATTGAATTCTCAGAATTTGCTCAAAGACTTATGACAAATGAATAAAATTGATCAGAAATTGTTGTTTCTTTTGTAAATTTGCAATAATTTGAATGTGCAACAAAAGGATTCTTTGCAAGGCATCGAAACTTTGAGTTAGGCAGCAGCACAAAGGCAGAAAACAACAAAGCAGAGCTAAACAAGTTCTAAGCAGATACAGTAGAGAGAGAGAGAGAGAGTGAGAGGGGGGAGAGGGAGAGAAAAATATGGCAACTGTGTCCATTTGAACTGCGCCTTAGTCCGACTTTTCAGTAAAACTTTTAATCCTTCTGGCTGCCACTTCCGTCACGCTCTCCGTCCGTCTGTCTCGCTCATATTTCTGTTATTCTGCTCTCCAACGGCTGCTGCTGCTGTTGAAATCCTTTAACGCTGACACTGAAAAGTGCTTAGAGTGCGGACGGGCTGAGCTGTTTATTGTGTTTACAGTGCAAAGGGGCAAAGGACTCGCCGAGGACCCAAACTAGTTTTAGTTCAGTTTTAGCTCGGAAATTTCGAAAAACTTTAATTAAATCAAAAATAAAAATAAAAATAAAATAAAGTCACATTTGTTTGCACTTTGATCAAAACTCAATTAAAACTGTTTTTAAATTTCCGTTAAGCTTATTATTGAATTTAAAGGAAATATGAAGTAGCTCAGAGCAGCTGAACTGCCTTAATTAGTCCTGTTTCTAGCGTAGCCTTGGCTATAATCGCCAATCAAAGCCCTTAAAGATTTTCCACTTTAAGCCCTCGCTGCTCATGTAAATCAGAAATATTTAAATATTCTTTGGCTCCGCAAAAGTTGCTGAGATTTGGCAAAGTTTTCATTGTGGTCCTGCACAGAGGATGTCTGGGAATGCAGACTAGGCGTATGCCAAGCGTCTTTTGAGCACTTTCCGCTATAGATATGTTTGGACAGTTGTGATGCTTGCTTACAGAGTGAAAGGGGCATATTGGTTTTGGTGAAAGTGAAGCAAGAAGCTACTGTAGAACCTGGAAACTTGTCAAGTGTCATATATATACTCGTTAAGAGTGAAGAGTTGTGGGATGCGCCCAGTGGAGACGTGACAGTGTGGGGCGTTCCTATATACATGGAACATAAATACTTTTAATTTATAACAAGAGTTTATCATTAGAATACGCAAGCGGACACTATAGAAACTATAGACTTAGCGACGCTATCTTGACATATTCTGGCGTCAAGACATCTGTATAGATCTCTTAACAGATAGCATATTCAGATAAATTTAGATAGCATATCTTAGCTTAAGAGACTAGAGACTTAGAAACGCCTTGATAGCTACGCCTGAGACTAAGTGACGCTATCTTGATATCTAGACATATTCTAGCGTCTAGATATCTGGATAGATCTAGATAACAGATAGCACATCCAGATAAATTTAGATAGCATATCTTCGCTTAAGAGGCTAGAGACTTAGAAACGCCTTGATAGCTACGCCTGAGACTAAGAGACGCTATCTTGATATCTAGATAGATCTTGAGAGCATCAGCTGCAGGTGAATCACAGTTAAACCTTACAGCAGACCGCTCATCGACTCATGTCAAATCCAAAAATATTGAAATTTAATCAAATTCAATCAAATTGAAGCCCCTTCGCATCACGAGCGAGCATTGTGCAGTCCACTCCTTGGTCACTGCCCACTGAGGCGCTGCTTCGCCCTTCCATCTGCGAGCTGTGGCCAAGTCTCTATCTGCAAAGTTCTCGACAAGTTTTATGGTAAATTTAATTTACGAAACGAACCCAAAAACAGCTCCAGTTGAACTTTAAGAACTTTGCGAAGTCGATGCTGCTGCAGCGTCTCTCGGTATAAACACATTATTAAATTGAGATAGAAATTATAAATGATGAAAATGTTTCGGCGATTTTCAGTCGATTGATTTTCGCTTTGTAAACAAGTTCTAATTAAATTTGGCCAAATGTTTGCTCGGGCAATAGAGACTGCTGTAAATGCCAAAATTAATTTGCAGTTTTCATTTCATTACATTCCATTTGGCTTAATTTTTATTGCCAATTTTCGGTTTTAAGTGCATTATTAAATGCACATAAATTTCTGCTGATAGAGGAGGAAAAACATAACTGTTCGCCATATAATATATGCGCGAAAATAATTACGCCGCGCTGTATGTTAATTAATAGCTCTGGCAACACTTTTTTTGGGGGCAGACATTGGACAAAAAATAGAAAATGCAGGCAGCTGGGGTGTGCACAACTGCAGCATGCTCGTTCAGGCTGGGAGCTTGGCTAAATTTAAGCTGAATTTTGATATTTTAGAATTTGCTAGGCATGAATTGGGTTGGAAGCATGGAATTTATCTACAGATGAGGTTAACTGAGCTTCAGCTAGCTAAACTTGTTGATTCTTTTTTCTGTAAAGATTTCCAAATATATCACATTATATATATTATATATATATATATTTGGAACCAGAATCAATTATCTGGACAGCTGAATTTGTTAGTTGAACTTTGTTAAACTAGAGTATAGATAAATTCTTTAGTATGAATCCAATTAGAGCTTACCACATGCTAAAATATTAATATTTTATATAAATTTAGCTACTTCTGTTGTCAAGAGGCAATTATGCTGATGCTGACAATGATATATAACCATATAAACTCCTCTGTTTCCTATGTTATAGCTGTTAACAGCTGCTCCATTGCTCAGTTAACAATTCCTGAAGTTCTTCAAGTCTATATGTATTTTTGTGATTTAACAAGTTCCCAAAGGGCGTGAATCTGCTTAATAATGGTGTGATTAAGTTACTCTTTCGTAGAGTAAAAGTATGAGTAGGAGCAGAGATAGGGATATTTGTATGCTGAATGAATTAGATATATATTTAAGATATATATATATATATATATATATATATATATATATATATATATATATATATTTTTTTTTTTTTTTTATTTATTTATTTATTTATTTTTTTTTTTTTTTTTTATTTTATTATTATATTTTATTTTTTTTTTCAATTTTATCTTTATGTCATCTAGTCTTTAGTCTAGTCTATAACCAAACTAACACCCAATCAGTCCCTGCCAAAAGCCAATATACCCCTCTCCTCTCACGCGTAGCTGGCGCAGCATAAATTCATATATTTACTAGGTGTTTAGCGTGTTTATGTTGCCCGCGATATTTATGGCGACAGCTGGGTAATTAAGTCATGAGTTTTTATAAATTGAAATGCATAAACATTAATTAGGCATGCAAATAATCGAAATTACAGCAAAATCAGTGTAAAGCGAGAGCTTTTTAGGTGTGAAATAATTTAGATGCACTGCGGAATGGGCGCGAGTGTGTGGAGAGTCTCTTCGGCTGTCAATCAAAGAAGGTGACACTATGTCACCCGCGAGCTAGCTGCAGTTGCAGACGACGCTGTGGGGCCTGAGGAGGCTGAGGCCGCTGAGGCCCCTGAGATGGATGTATGTGCGAGTTGGCTAGCTGGCTAGCTGGCTGTCTGGCTGACTGTCTGGCTGGCTGGCTGTCAAAATATGATTGACATGCACAAGTGAATGCTGCTGTTCTTGCCAAATGAATGTTGACCGAAATGGGATCGAGCTGGGCGCAGCGAGGGGCAGCTGGCCATAAGCACGCCCACCCGGGCAAACGTCAAATGATTTGCATTTCACTTTTTCGCCAGCCCGGTTCATTGGACTCCGTGTCGCAGCACTTGGCCGAATGTTTTATTTAAGTGCCTGCGGATATGTGTGGACCGCTGGCCACATTGTGCAAATATTCGGGCTGCTTGTTTGCCCAGAAGTCTGGCAATTGTCGTGCCACTTGGCGTGCCCATAATAAATTCATCCAGAGTTCTCCACTCGCCGGCGGATGAGTCATGCCACATAAATCACGACGAACTCAGTTGTCAATATTTATTTTATTTCACATTTACTGTGGCTGCTGCTGTCTGGCAAACAGAGCGTGAATTACAGTTCCTTTGTTGGCCAAGTTTTTTGGCAGTTTCCAGCTAACTCGGAGACGTCTTCTACCTGGCGCAAAGTTCCCATAAAATTCCGACTGTCCCTATCGCAATTAGTTGAGGGCTAAGCTGCTTATGCAGGCCTCGTCCGCAACTCGAGCAACTTAAGCCGCTTAGCAGCTAATGTCCTAATGTCCTCTTAGCCTGCCCAATTGAGCCTTTCACTTGAACATTATGATACTTTAATAGCTAGTTAGGCACATAACCTAGGAAATCTGTATCTGCTCAACAGTCAGCTTCAATCAAAGGCACATCGAGTAACTACTTGTACCTAGCCAGGTTGAGTTTTTCCGCCGCCTGTTGTTTTATCTCTTATGACTTTTATGCCAACTCCAACTCCAACTTCAACTTCAACTCAAACTCACGACAACTCCCGCTAGCATCACATAAATTGTCAGTCAATGTGCGGAAAAAAATAAATAACTTTGTTCCAGCTGGGATTGACAGACTAGCAGATACCCTAAGAGATTGCCTAGTAAGTATATATATATATTTTTTTTTATATCTATATACTATACTATATAACTTAACTCTATTCATATTATATAGTTTCATCGTATATAGATCAAAAGATTTTAAAGCTCTGTAATAATAATTAATGGAAATCATCAGCATCATTATGATCATCATTTTCAGAAAGGTTATCATCAATATATATATAACACATAATGACATATAAGATCATCAGTTTGAAGATCCTCAGAATGTAATAATTATTATTTTTATTATTATTATTATCATATTTATTATGACCAACATGATTATGATTCAATTATAATTTTTAAAAATTATGAAAGTAACTGATGATAGTTATAATAATTAATAATAATAATTATTAATTAATATAATAATTATTAAATAATAATTATTAATTATAATAATTAATAATAATAATTATTAATTAATAATAATTATTATTAATTATTATAACTATCATCATTTACTTTCATAATTTTTAAAAATTATAATTGACTATTGTTAATAATTATTATAAACATCATCATTTAATTTTAATAATTTTGTTAAAAATATAATTAAATCATAATCATAATAATCGTAATAAATATCATAATTAATATATATATATTGATTATGATATTTATTATATTGTGTATAACTTCTGCTCCCGCCTGTTACCTTGCATTCCCATCAAACCAATAGACCCGCTTCATACAAAGCCACGCCAAGCATATGAGTAGTGAACTCTACAATAGCGCCAGTGTTGCCAGCGCAGCCCAACTCCCAGCAGCCGCTCGCTCGAGAGCCCGCTCTTAAAAATTCATTTGCTTTGTGTCTGCGTGTGGGAGATTATAACTGAAAGTTGGGCCACGCGGCTGATAACTATGGAGTGCCAGCGAGCAAAGTTTTTCACAAGTTTATGACGAGCTTTCAAGCAGCAGCAGCCAGCCACTTCACATACGTCTTATGTGCGCAACAAACTGAAATATATAGAGATCTATATCTATTGCTCTTGACGATATTTAGTTGGTTAAGTAAGTACTGAAACTAAAGAAAGCAAGGAGTCTATATGCTTTAAGGCATATAAATATTATTTTGCAAATATCCCACCTTCCCTTGGTTTGGCTTTGCTGAGCCCAAAGCTTTGCACATTTTTCACTGCATACTTTTGGGCAGCTGAATGAAATCACGCATACGCCGTGCACTCCATTGAACCTTGAACCTTGGCTGCGCTCTATGAATTTTGTATATTTTATGTCCTGGCAACAGATTGTTAATTGCTCCTAATGCGAATGCTTGTCCAAGCGTGGCCACGCCCGCCCCCCGGCCACTGGGCTGCGCGCCGTCACGACTCGCTTGGGCGACAGACACATGTCAAATATTTCAGATAACGACTTTTTGTTGGGCCTTGGTTCGGTTCAAGGCAATATAATTGAGCGGTTTATGGTCCTGGCCCATTTGCCCGCTCTGCGACGTTGTTAGTTCGCTGTGGTTTTTCCGTGCAATTAGAATGGCATTTTCACTCTGCGCCACTCTATTTTTTTCCTCCGCCTCACTTTGTTGTTGTTGTTGGCTTTTGACAAGTTTTTTAATGAGCATTAGCATTTTGGGCCAAAAGTTTTGCTAGACATTTGTGGCCTAGCATGACCAAAAAATGAAGCAGCTGACAAAGTGACAGCGTGACAGACAGACTAAACACGTTGGCTTTGCTTTAACCAAATTTTATAAATTGCTCGAAAATGTTTATAGAAGAAACGGAGAAGTGTAGCGAGAGAGAGAGAGAGAGAGAGAGAGAGTGAGTCGCTGGCAATTACGCTACATTTTTGGTTTGTTAAGCATTCCTTTAGTGTTCTATTCACTCTGCCTTTCTATGTGATTCTCATTTATATTTAAAGTGACAACAGGAGAGGTATTCAAAGGCACTTTCTATTTGTATTACGTCGAACATCTAACTGCCTTTGCTTTGCTTATTTTGCGCGTGCCCTTCTATGCGCTTCTCATTGTTACATAAATTCATGTACATTCGTTTTTCATTATTCTTTATGCTTGTCTCGTTTGCTTATGTTCGCCACACCTTTCCATGCGATTCTCAAAAAGCTCTCATATAAGCATCTACTACTCTCTCTTCCCTAATTCCCTACTTCCTTTAAGTCTACCTCTTTTTTGCTTTGTTTACAACTCACATCTCACCAATGCCTCAAAGGATTATATATATATAATATTTTCATACTAGAAATTGCTGCTCTATGGAAACATTCCGCAATTGAATGCTGTCTAGGAGAATGTTTACAAAAAGAGATATTATCATTATAAATTCCTTTTCGCTTTGCAATTAAAAAGCATTTAGAAACTTGAATGAAATGTTTGTGCGAATATGAAAGAGTCAATAGTAGTCAAAAGGGCACTAATTAGAGCAACGTGGGACTTGGCGGCGTGGAGTGCAGCAATTGCATAATAACAAAATTAAAGGTGTGTGTGAATGAGTGTGTGCGTGTGTGAGTGTGCGTGTGTGTGGTTATGTATTTCATTTCCATGCTCCTGCTGTGGCAAAAACAACATTTGCTGTCGCTGAGGAATTACGCGAAACAAACATGCCACAACAGCTGGCAACAGGGGCAGCAACAGGGGCAGGCACCAGCACGAGACTTGATGATGGCGATGAGGTTGCGTGTGCTCAGGGCGTGGACGACATTGACAAATGATGGCCGCCTTGGAACACACGGTGCGGAACACGGATCGGCTACGCCATGACACGGCAGGACAATGCCAGCTCTGCGCAGCTGATGGCGATTTGGCCAACCATGTGCAGCATATTTGTGGGTTCACTAGGTCACACACACACACACACACAGACACACAGACACACATGTATACATGGCGAAAAGTGCAACGACCAACTGACCAAGCACAACAATAGATCCAACTTCTTTGTTGCAACTTGGCCCAAGGCGAAAAGTTGCAGCTGCATTTTATGGCTACGAAAATACTCATATTCCTAGTAGAGCGCAAACTTCCTGCTGCATGTTACAGGGTGTTTGGGAGGGGTGATAATTAAAGTAGATAGAAATTATAGAAAGTAAGTAAAGTCTGTGAGCTATGAGAGCCTAAGACAATGGGTGAGCGGAAAGATTATTAAAGAGCTGAGAAAGGGTAAGACAGGGCTAAGCTTGATTTGAATAATGGGAATATCTAGAAAGCAAATAGGTCATAGAGGTATATATAGTAATATGCATATGGAAGTATAAATGTAGAGTGTAAGGGAGAACAATATAAGGCCAAGTCAAGCCAGTAGCTTATGCTAAAAAGGTAACTATGAAGTGGTGCAAAAATTATGAATAAATATGAGCTTTAAGGAAATGGAATTAGAAATAAGGACTGCTAAGGATAATTAGCTCATGGAACTTTAGACCTTGAAGGCAGAGCACTGGAACTGGGAATATGCTTGGTATCTAAAACCCTAAATCTGCAATATGATATATTGGAGATTAAGTCTTAAAACCTGGAACTTAAAAATTAGTGCTGTTATAATGAATATTTATTTTCAATACTAAAGCCAAAAGCCAACTGGAATGAGTAGCTATTCAACAGAGAGCTTGCACTGTGAAATCTACAATCTTGAGCTTGGCAACAGATAAACTTGGCCGTAAAGACTCTTCTGGCTACTTAAGCCATTCGAATTCAAATACTTCGTAGTTTTAGTATTTCTGACTAAGAGAAATACTAAGTATTTAAGTATTAGTATTTCTGATTAAGAGAAACACTAATACTCTTAAGTATTCAAATACTCTGTAAGTTGAAGCTTGGAATAAGCAAGCAAGAACCCAGCAACTGGTACCTATAGCCTCTAGGCAGGCACAGATATGTTACATCAAAGGCACCCTGTATTTTCTCTCATACTGCAAGCGTTGCCCAGCTGAAATGCTCGTTTTCTGCGGCAGTTTAGAAACTCAAAAAATTATTGACAAAGTAGCTGAGGACGTGACACAGCAAATTCAATTTGCAATAAAAGTGGGCGTGCGCGGGGGGCAGTTATTACATACTATACATATAAATATTTAGCTCTCTCCCACTCTCCCCTTCTCTCTTCTGAGCTAAACTAAACCAAAAACTCAGTTGACACCACTTGGCTCCTGTTGCCCCTCCGAGCATTAGTCCCTCCCATTGATATGTGTGCACATAATATGTCAACTAATGTGTCAAGCTTGTGTGAACAGTTTGATTCAGTTGTCAGCGCCAACGGCGCCCACTCCACCCTGGCTCATTGCGAGCTTTTAAGTGCTGTCATTTGCTCGTAATCCGCCATCCACATTTGTAGCGTTCACGTTGCAAAAATCTCAGCAGCTGCGTTATGCAAATGAAATATTGTCCAACATTTGCATTGGCAAATAGCAGGTAAATGCCACGGACGCACGGTTAGTGCCGCCTACGATACACCAACCGCCGTGCACCACCAATCACCCAACCACCCACCGACGGCCTCTGCATATAAGTTATACAAAAAATGGCATTCGAAATATGAATTTCAAGGAAGTGCGTCAGTGCGTCAGTGCGTCTTGTTGCTCCTTGCTGCTGCTGATGATGATGAAGACTTCGTCAGCAAAAAGGAAAACACAAATAGAAGCATTCGCCTTTGGGCATATGCCTCAGTGAATACTCTCTGCTCATGTGTGAACAGCTTATATTGAATGCTCTGATTCCTGTCTGTAGGTGAAATATAATAGAGCAGTATCTTTCTGAGAAGATATTATGCTGAGTGTCCATAGAATATTGATTTATGTGAAAACAGGAATGAGGAGCTTTTTGAGTTCTCCAATTATTTTTCTATATTTATTCTATATTGCTTCTATATAGCCGTCCTCTATAGAAGTCGTTTATAATGATCTTATACAGTTCTATAAAGCAATCTTCTATAATAGTCTTATACAGTAGTCTTGTATAGTTGTCATCTATAAAAGTCTTTTATAATAGTCTTATACAGTCTTATATAGCATTCTTCTACAATAGTCTTCTACAAAAGTCTTATACAGTAGTCTTGTAGAGTAGTCATCTATAAAAGTCTTATACAGTCTTATATAGCATTCTTCTACAATAGTCTTCTACAAAAGTATTATACAGTAGTCATCTGTAACAGTCTTATATTACAGTCTTATACAGCAAACTTCTATAGATGTCTTCTTTAAAAGTCTTATAAAGAATTCTTCAACAATGGTCGTTTATGGTATTGTAGTCTTCTACAGGAGTCGTGTACAGGCGTCTTATAAAGTAGGCTTTTATAGATTTATATTATATCTTATATTGTATAAGATTTCGGCTTCTATGCAACACTAAAATCTAGGTTTTGTATTCCATATTATATAAGATAGAGATTCCCCTATTATATCATTTACTGTATAAGATTTTCGCTTTTCATCTCGATCTGTTGCTGCTTGCATGCAACAGTCCATGTATCTTTCTGGCAGTGTATAAGCTTCGTCGAAGATAAATTTGCATTTCAGTTGGCGCTTTATGCAATAACTTTGCAATCGGGTGTGACGGACTGCATAATATGCGTTCAACAGAAGTTAAATTTCTAGAAAAATCAATTCAAAATTCAAACAAAAATATAGGAGAACTATATAATTTATATATTTATCTATGGTATGGATCAATAGTAATCATCAAGAATTCTTCTTATTATTTGATCCCAAGATCCCAATACTTCACCTCAATTTGCCCCGCTTTAACTACAACCAATATACCCGCTTCACTCAACGCGAACCTGCATAAAAAACCATTCGTAATGCTCATACTTATTTTTATTCCGATTCGCTCATTCGCAATTTGAAATACTCGTTTTGCATATGTTTTAACAAACTGAGAGAGAGAGAGAGAGAGAGAGATTTCAGCAGATACATTATACGCCATGTGATCTACATATACATACATCCCATACATCTGTGTTTATGCATGCATATATCTTGTGTGTATGTGTGTGTGTGTGTGTGGGTCGCAGTTCTGTCTGCATTCATATTCAGGTTTGGCTGCCTCCCGCCGACTGTTGCTGCATACTTTGCGGCGCAAACAAACCAAACGAGTCCTTGCCGCAGGCTTTAACTGCTTCGCTGCTGTTCCGTTAGTTGATGTTTGTTTTATGCACGCGAGTCAGCTAGATATTGCTAATGGATGTCGGAGCCCAGGCATGTGTTAAACTGCATTAACCAAAGCTGACACTTGAATGCAGCCCTAATTAAATAATGAACTAACAATTAGGCTTTAGCAGAGATCAGAACTGGAACTGGGCATATAGATATCTATATATAAATTAATAAAATTATTTAAATTAATAAATGAAAGTAGACTAAACACAGACTAATGCACTCAAAATCTTTATTTTTAGCTTTACGCTCTCACTATGGTTCTCCTTTCTAGACTCTCTTGAATATTTGTCATGGCAGACGTTTAATGTTTATTTTATATTTTTTCTATTTTTTTTTTTTTTTTATTTTTTTTTCTATTTTATTTAAATTCTTAGAGCATAAATGGGATATTATGATATGCAGGAGGCTTTTAATTTTTATTTTCTGATTTTATATAAATTCGTTGAGCATAAATGGGTTATTATGATATGGAGGAAGTCTTTAGCTCAAAGTTTTTTAACTGATACCTGAGCTCTGAAATATTCTCTGTATAAATCTAAATCTGTGAAATGAAGCTTGAAACCTGAAACCTGACAAATTAAGCTTGGAATCTGAAACCTGCTATCTGAACTCTGGAACTGTAACTCTGAGCCTTAAGCTTAGAAACATGGTAATTTAAACCTGGAACTTAAAGCTTAGAGCTTGTACTGGGAAATTTGAACTGTGAAATCTATGTTCTGGAAGCCGAACTCTGCAAGCTGAGCTCTGCAGCTTGGCACCTGGTACTTGAATCCCACAATTAGATTCCTCTGTAAATAGATTCCATTTCCAACGAAAGAACTCGATAAGTATTATACTCAATTTGATAGAAACGTGAACTGGTTATCGATAAATTGAATGCAACTAGATCTGTAAGACTAAGAGATGGAATAGCATATAAAATGCTGCCATTGCTATCCAGCGCATGCCAGTAAATATGCCCTTCCCGTCCAATAGTAGACGGAGTATAAATACTAACGAGCTGGCATGCAGCAGTGCATATTATGATAACAATAGCCATGCCTCATAATATGCTAAATCAAGCAGCTGTAGGTAATGAAGCACTGCGCTTAAGCATGGGCATTAGAATAGTATAGAGGGAATGGAGGTCGACTGCAATTTATGCCAGATAAATTATAAATATTTGTAAAAGTATAATCAATGAAAAGATACAGATGAACAGACGAACAGAAAGACAGAGAGACAAACATAGACACAGCC
The DNA here is from genome assembly GCA_035047485.1 of Drosophila peninsularis. Lineage (NCBI taxonomy): Eukaryota > Metazoa > Arthropoda > Insecta > Diptera > Drosophilidae > Drosophila > Drosophila peninsularis. The sequence continues at coordinate 2,656,108 of JAWNPN010000059.1, read as the reverse complement.
CGGACACACTCCACTGTTCAACTGACAAAGAATTTCCATATGCAGCACATAGTTTATAATACTTAAACATCTGCATAAATGTAAATTTTCAAAGACATATTTCAGTCTGCATGCAGTAAATATATAATAGTATAAAATAGAATAATAATAAATATATAATAATAGTAAATATATATATAAATATTTAATATAATTTATTGAAGCACTTATTTATTGAACAGCATGTTCGCCCTCTACTTGCGCTTTGTAATGCTATTTAATCACTCTGATTGCCGTTGACACACATGTCACACATGTCACAAATACACTTATCTACGCAGTTAACTATTCAATCATCTCCACCTTAGAGCCAACATATCATCCGCTGTGTCGACAGTCAAATGTGGGCAGAGAGGAGTGGAGCTGAGCCCTTTGAATTCGCTTCGCCTTTGAGTGGTTTCTGTTTTTGTATCCTTGTTCAATACTTGTTGTTGATGTTGTTGCTGTTGCTGGGTCGCTCTATTCCTTTGTCGGATGTTGGCAATTTCGCAGTGACTTCCGCCAGAAGAGTTAAGAGTTTCTTTTAATTCTCAACATAAGCGAAACGCGTCCGCAGGCAACAATAAAGACAAACCGCGACAGACAAGCGTGTCGAGTGGGAGGGCTGAGCATATCTGCACACACACGCACACTCACGCATATGCTCCTATATGAGACGCACTTTTTGTGCTCATTTCCGTTGAATAATAAATGGCGGCCGGGAAGCTCTGGCGCTGGCTGCTGAGACAGCTAAAGGATATAAATGAAATTTATGCCCCGGCGTGTCCCGCCAGCTCCAGCTCCTCGCGCGCGTGTGTGTGGGTGTCTATATGCTTAAGGATTGCCATCGCCGATATCTGCTTGTATATATATACATATATATATTTGAATTGTCGAATTGATTGGCTGCTGGAACGTGCCACACGCAACGCAGCCCAAACCTCGCCCAGCTCTTCTGCACAGCTTCGTCTTGCTGCAACTTGTTCTAGGCAAACAGTTAACTGCCGTGGCGCGGAAATGAAAACGAAATTAAACAGAAATTTTACCGTACGTGTGTTGATGCCGCTGACAGCAACAGCAACAGCAACAGCAACAGCAACAGCAACTGGCGCCATCTTGTTGCAAGCGCAATTAAACCAAAAGGAAATGCATTGTGCCCTTGGCATAGCCCCAGCAGCAATTGTATCTGTATCTTTATGCGCAACGGCTGGCGATTTACAGTGTATATTTGCAGTTAAGCCAAAAAGAAATGCAAACACAAAGGAAGCAGGAAGTGAAAAAACTTGATATACAATTTCATTTGCAGCGCCCCGACCTTGATCGTGAACAGAAAGGAAGCAAGCGAAATGGAACAGGTTGTTAAACAAGCTTTTCACTTTTATAAAGAGCGAGGAGAGAAAATGCTGGGGAAACCTGTAGAAGTGGCCCCGTGGGAGCTGTTGTGCGTATGTCGCTATTGGGGGATTGTTTTTACGAGCTTTAAAGGATTAAAGAAAGAGATTTAACAAAGGTGGAATATTTATAATAATTATATATATATATATATATATAAATATATATTAAAATAATAAATATATATATAATAATTTGTTTATATAAATATATATAGAAGAAGCGTAGAATAATTGCAGCACCAGCTTAGCTCATGCTTCCAGGCATTCCCTAGTCGGATACTCCCAACTAGAATACGCTTAATTATTTGCTCATAATATGCCAGCTAAAGTATGATTTTGCCTATTTTATTGCATTTGCCGAGCTTATCTATTGAAAAAATATAATGCCTGTAACTAAATTCATATTTTTCAACAAATAAAAATATATAATTAAAAAAAAAAAAAACATTTAAAATCAATTGCAATAATCAATAAATAGTTTTTCAGCTGAATACCTCAACTAAATTGTGTGTTTTTCAGCATTTGATGCATTTCAATTGTATTTAGTCAGTTGTTGTCGAGGTTATCTATTTAATGACCGCTCAACCAGACGCAGCTTTAAGGATATTTTATTTTCCAAATTTTTTTCAGCTGCAGCATTTCGCGGTTGACCGCAACATGCGACAGCTAAAAAGTAAACATTACATGAAAGTTCACTAAATTACAATCAAATATTTGCGATTTTATTACGTTTTTTGTCATAGTTGAATTGGAATGCATTTAATTGCTTTTCGCTACACTTTTTTTGTTGCTTTCAGCTGGAAAAATGGCAAACGATATAATATTATTGCAGTGTATTCCGCATGCAAACGCAAACCGCACACAAAAAATTATATAATGCCAATTAAGGGAAATATCTCGTCTCAATGCTGTTATCAAATTGTAAAACAGAGTTGGGAAGGACACAAAATAAATGAATGGCATTTGGTGGCTCGCTGTCAATGCGTGTTTAAAGTCGCCTTAAAGCCAAGGAATTTCCTGCTGCACAGTGGGTTGCCATCGAATTTTCCTATATATATATTTTTGATGAGATTTCACTTATGTTCAAAGGCTTGAATTGCTTTGATAAACACCTCAATAAAGGCGGGTAGTTGCTACCTGCTGCTCACCTATCAAACACAATGTGCAAATACTTGAGCGCATATTGAGATGCAAAGCAGGCGGAAATATGCGAAGACACACACACACATAGTAAGGAGCTTTTCTTTTATTATATAAAAAACAACTCTGCATGCTTAGGTCTGGTCGTGCGTGGTAGTTGCTATAGGCGCTGCCTGTGCTGTCATGACAGCGCCTGGCGAGCACATCTCAATATTCGGGCGAAACTTTTTCAAAGGCGTCTCCCGCCGAGTTATTTTTAAAATCAAATTTCTTTGGCTTGCCTTTGCAACGCGCACCTGCAGCGATTTGAGAGCTTAAATTAAACTCGACAAGCCGCAATATTGCTTTATTAATTTGTGTGAGCTCCTGAGACTGTGTGAGTGTGTGTGGCATCTCGCTCGTAACTTCCATTAAGTGCATCGCAATTTATGAGCCGTCATGTGCCTCTGTTCGTTTATATGCCTCGCTTGATGTCTGTGTTGGCCACAGTCTAGGCGAGTCGTAAAAGCGAAAGCGAATCCCATCTAATGGCATTTTTATTTCTGCCTGCCATCAAAAATTGACAGAATCGCTTCGAGTGACAATCAATTTTTGGCATTTATTCTACTTTTTTACTACGCTTTGCTGATGGACGTGGGTCAAGCACAGCATGTTGCCTAGACGATGCAGAAATGCTTGAATAAACAAACAGCTGAAGTATGAAATGGGCAAAAGACATTAAAGAAATATTTTGAAAATTTTTATTTCTTTATAAAAATGTATTTTAGAATATAACATAAATAAAAATATATTTTAAATTATGTTATTTCATGAATTTTTATTATATTATGTTATTATATATTTTTTAAAAACACTTAAACAAGAATATATTTAAAATTATATTATATCAAGAATTTTTGTTTATCTTTGCGAAGAAATATTAAAAAAAAAACCTTTTTTCTTTACATAAATATATTTTGTAATATAACATAAAATATATTTTAAATTATGTCAAGAATAAATTCTTTTAAGAATTATATTTAACTAATTATTTTTTAACTTTTATTTATTTACATAAATATATTTTATAACACAAAATAAAATGTCAAGAATATTTTTAGGCATTTTCTCTCTCTCTTATACAACTCTCTTCCTATTTCAAATGTATATATAAAGCGACAAAAAATTCATAAAATTGTCAGCATAGTTAAAAAATGATTTTTGTTTGCATAACAGCATTAGGGCATTAAAAGCGCCAAAAATAAAAAATTATGCTTTGTGCCTTGATGTATTAAATAAATTTCGCATTTTTTATGTGCAAAGTAAATTACAAAGTTTTGTTTTTTATTTAATCCGGTTATTAGCCTTTGAAGAAGTTTTTTCTCTCGTGTTTGTTGTCAAACAGAAAACTTTTTAAGCCCAGGATTAAATTTGATTGTCAAAATATTTGAATGTTTTTTTTCCAATTTTGTGCAAAATTCTGCCATGATGAAAGCTATTAAAAAATACACATTTCAATTTATATTCAAATGCTGAGTTTATATTTTTTTTTAATTGATAAACCAGTTAATTTGTATTTGTGATAAAGGTTTTAATTAGAGCAATAATTAAATATTTATTGTAGTTATGAGTATAATAATATATAATATATAATAATATATATATAATATATAATATAATATATAATATATATAATATATAATATAATATAATAAATATTTTATATATATCTGAATAGAAAAATAATAAATTTCATATTCTCTTCAAGTTTCTCTTAGTTAACTTGCAGCAGTATTAGTTGGAGTCTGAGAGCAGCTTGTCTGGAGTTATTGTATAAGTATTATCTGAGTGAGTTTGCGCCATAGCTGCACACTGCTCATGTCAAGCTAGTATACTATAAATCTCACTCAGTGAGAGAGAGAGAGAGAGAGAGAGGGGGGGGGGAGAGAGAGAGTTAGCGCTTGCTAAGCCTAGACACGACTGTCGCAGAGTGAGAGCGAGGCTCGTTATGAATGCCAGCGGATGACGAGAAGAGACCAGAAACTCAATGTGAAGCAGAGCAGACTAGAAATGAGTTGTGGTTCGTAGTTGTAAAAGTATAAAATTTGAGTGGAAACTGAGCAAATTGATAAACACCCGACAAATACATATGCAAAAGTATATATATGTACTCTCTTTCTATATATATTATATTATTTATATTATATATTATATATTTAATTAGGAATTTAGTTCTTCAAAAAAAATTTAACAAGCAGAAAATGATTCCCAAATAGTAACGCCAAGTTCTGAGTACCTTTTGGTAAGGAAAAAACAATAATAATAACTTTAACGCAACAAAGTTCGCTGTTAAAGCTGAGTAGCCAAGAGACAGGCATTAGTAAGAGTAACAGACCTGCAGAGGGGCAGCTGTGGGCCAGCTCAAGGCCAGCTGTTCTCTTCAATTAAACAGACAATAGCCCAGCTCTACTAGCAGATGCCTTATTACTGTCTTGATTACCCAATCGCATTGACCTGTGCAATTAGCACACAAAACGAAGCGCCTCGGCTCAGCTATGCCTACAACATTCCATTTCATTAGCATAAACATTTCGCATTGCAGTCCAATGAAAGGTGCTCTTAGCCTTTGCACTCTGAGCTTAAGCTTTTGGCTGCTGCTAGACCAAAGGACTTCTGAGAAATTCAATGAAAAGATTTTAATTAGATGTAATTTCATCCTCCATTCAACAAACGCTGAGCAGCTCTTAAGCAATCCACTATATGCCCCTGCGGTCTTTCATATGTCATCTTTGTTCGCTGGCACGTCTAGAACTTTGCGCCATTTGGAATGCCAGCAAATAGTGGGAGCTTAAGTGTCTCGGCACAGCCATTGAACTGGGGGGCGCCGGCGACGTTGAAGGGGTGCCGCCGGCTGGCAGAGTGGTGTGCGGATCAGACGAGGTCGTCCCTTGGCCTCTTGGGCTTTGGTACAGTGAGCACACATGACACGAAAATGCGTTGCTGATTGTTTTGATTAATTAGTAAGCTATGCGCTCGACATCGACGAACAAAGCACGCCCGCCTGACCCTGATGGAGTTAATTGTCTTCGATATTCAGTTCGATTAACATCAACATTTTCGCTTCGCCTGCTGTTGCTGCTGCTGTTGTTCTTCTTCTTCCATCCGCAACTTCGAAAGCTGTGTACATTACTTGTAATTATTGGCTCATGGATAAACAATTAAATTTAATGGACTAAACAAATGGCAGACGAGGCAGCCATTACCAAGCCCACTTTATTTAATGGCAAACGATTGCTGTGCAAACCAAAAACTCCAATTGGATATTTCACAAAATCACCTCAACAATCTCGAATGTAACTCAATTCCCGGTTGACACGATTTACGGTCCTCTATATTCTGAATTTAGGCCCTAATTAGGCATGTAAGCATTTCACAATCCCCCTAGCACACGTACGTGCCTGGATTCACCTTTCGCAAAGGACCCAAAAGTTCGCACGTGGCTTTCTCTTTTCACTTTGCATACTAATTCAACAAATTTAACGTCTGACAGCCAAAAAAACAAAGCAATTCTCTCTATATATATATTGAGTAAGGCCTCTCATGTCTGCCTGGCAACAGAGCCTCTGCCTGTTATCATAATCGAGTCATTGTTGCCTATTTGACAGCCACTGAAGTGTAAACATTTTAATATGCGCAATAAAAAAGCAAAATTGACGCCTTCTTCTGCTGTCTGCTTGAAATGGGTAGGGTTGGCCAGCGGGGCGTGGTCGTCATCTTCTTCCTTTGAATTGCTTTCAATTTCAGTTTCATTTCAATTTCCGCTCAAATAAGTTTTGCGTGCATTTTTTATTGAGTGCCAGGCTGTTACAATTATGCCAAATGCTTGCATATTTCCAACTGTCGTCAACTGTCGGCCGAAGACCCAGAACGGTGCAGTCCAATTGACAGCCAATTGGCAAAGTTCAGCTGTGAAACTGTTTAGCGCTTTAAGTTGAGTGAGGTTCTAATGATGAAAAGCTTTAATATGAAACCAGAGAGAGTGAGACGAATGAAATGTATAAAAATGGAATGTTGGTTCTGTCAACAAATAAATTGGGTTGAATTACTTCAGCTTAAGAGAATCGCATAGACAGGCGATGACTAACGTTTGGCAAAATTAAATATTGATCTACTTACATCCCACATAAGCAAATACATATGTATGCATTATAACATACTGATGTACATATATACAAAAATATACATATTCGTACATTTTCATAATTTCATATATTCACAAATTCATAAATTCATTGATTCATAAATTAATATATTCACAAATTCATATATGTGTAAATTCATAAATTCATAAATTAAAAAATTCGTTAATTCATAAATTCATAAAGTCATGTATTTATAATTTCATAAATTCATCAATTCACAAATTCATAAAGTCATGTATTCGTAATTTCATAAATTCAAAGATTCATAAATTCATATATTCATACATTCATAAATTCAAATATTCATAAATTCATATATTTATACATTCATAAATTCATAAACTCTTACATTCATAAATTCATATATTCATACATTCATAAATTCATAAATTCATAAATTCATAAATTCATAAATTCATAAATTCATATATTCATACATTCATAAATTCATAAATTCATATATACATAAATTCATAAATGCCTATATTCATACATTCATAAATTCATAAGCTCATACATTCATAAATTCATAAATTCATAAATTCATAAATTCATAAATTCATATATTCATACATTCATAAATTCATAATTTCATAACATCGTCAATTCATATACATATGCACAAAATCATATATACATATATATAATATATATATATATAAATTCATATATTCATGTATTTATACATTCATAAATTCATATATTCATAATTTCTAAAATTCATAAATTCATATATACATAAATTCATAAATTCATATATACATAAATTCATGTATACATAATTTCATAAATTCTTGTGTTCATATATACATAAATTTATAAATTCATATATTCATAAATTCATAAATGCATATATTCATACATTCATAAATTCATAATTTCATAACATCGTCAATTCATATACATATGCACAAAATCATATATACATATATATAATATATATATATATAAATTCATATATTCATGTATTTATACATTCATAAATTCATATATTCAGAATTTCATATACATAAATTAAAAAATTCGTAAATTCATTAATTTATAAATTCATATATTCATAAATTCATAAATTCATATATTCATATATACATAAATTCATAAATGCATACATTCATACATTCATATATTCAAACATTCATAAATTCATCAATTCATCAATTTCATAATTTCATAAATTCTTATATTCATAAATTCATAAATTCATATATACATAAATTCATAAATTCATAAATTCATATATGCATAAATTCATATATTCATATATTCATAAATTCTTAAATGCATATATTCATACATTCATAAATTAATAAACTCATACACTCATAATTTCATATATTCATACATTCATACATTCATAAATTCATAAATTCATCAATTTCATAAATTCATAAATTCATATATACATAAATTCATAGATTCATAATTTCATAGATACATACAAGTATATCAGAATTCATATATACATCCTATACATACATATGTACATACATACATATACTCACATACACTCATAATCAATCTCTTTGCTTTCGCCCATTTATGCTTCCAAGAATTGGCTTAACTGAGCTTAGACAGCTTTTAACTTTCAGAAGTAAAAGTCAAATGGATTTCGAAGGCCAATGCCACATAGTGGAGTGCTTTTCACACCTTCTAAAAGTTGTACGCACCTGTGACACACACCTGTCTGGGCTTAAGCCCCATCAAATGTGTTCTCAAGTTTTCTGTGGTTAATTAGCAACCGCAGACGTTGTCCTGGCCAGACTGCAGCCCCTTCCCCACCTGATCGGGTTGTGTCGGATGACAACTTTTACTTTTTGCCAGCGTGTCAATTGACGGCTGGAAAATTGGGAAGATTTTCCGTCACTTTGTTGCCGGTTCAGTGAACTTGGCTAACAGCGCCAGCATGTTGCCCAGCTGAAATCAGAAACTAACCAACTGTCGGATGGTTCGTTTAATGATCTCGAAGTACTCGCAGCGGCACGTGTTTGACCGCTGCCCATCAATCAGGAGGACACGACAGCACAGCACAGCACAGCATAGGTAAGTGTAAGCAGCAAGACAACAGCCCGCCAGGCCGCTGCCACGACCAACGAAATGTATTGTGAAAGGTTCGACTGCAAAGCTGGCAACAATCAATCAGGGGCGTGGCAGCCACCCCACGACATAGGCCGCAGAATTCAATCAATTCATGCGCCTGCCCAAGGAATTTTGAGGCTCATATCAAACGCATGACTAAATTGAATTTCAAATTTTGTTTAGCCCACGACGCAGATAAATTGAAAGCCATAGAAACTGATACGCAGTATAAACAGTAAATAGCTAAAAATCTTGTCGGGATTTGCATATGAAAGCCACAGAAAGTCAGCCAAATGAATTGTAACCGAATTTCAATAATAGACGTAGGACATAGACAACAAGCTGCCAACACACAAAGGGAAGCAAATTCAAGGAATTTTCTGGCCGAACAACTATCTGCAAGGCATAGAGTGGGGACTGCTCGACTAGCACATACTCTCACCTAATTGAATTGCCTTAGACGAAAATCAATAAAGCGCAATTAGCGCTGCTTCGAAGATTAAAGACCAAGTGGCAAATGGATAAATGAGAGTGCTTATAATTCGATTGGGCGGCAGCCGCAGCGATGAAACCATTTCAAACTTTAGGCTACAAAATAAATTCATTGAAAATCACAAAAAAAAAAGTGCTTAAAAAAGGACAACAAAAAAGAAAAAGTCGCAAATCCAACCGCGAAAGGGCACCATTAGCTAAAATTTCATGACGGCGCAATGAACACACAAAATTGCTAAAGATAAGCCCAGTTTATGAATGAATTTTTTATGCGACGCGTCGTTTGTTCATCTTTTTTACGTTGGGCGTGGCCCGAATTCTTGAATTAGGCGTTAAGGGCGCTCTAATTCGGGGCAGACACCCAAAGGAGTAGTTAGCATTAGATAAACGGCGCTTTAGAAGACACGGCCCAGACTATTGTGTCTAGGGCTGCTCCAACTTTGCTCGCCATTGACCCGAGCCAACTCCGAGGGCCATAAATCAAAGGGAGGCAAGTGTTTCAGGTCGACATTCCTCAAGTTGTGGCAATTTAAGTTGATCTAATACTTATGAGCAAAAGCTTTAATCTAGGCAGGAGGTTTGCGCCGCCCTACGCACTTGTCAAGGCAATTAGACTGAGCATTTTCCTTTCAATTTGCTTATATCCAACACGAGCTGAATTCATTTACTTATGAGTACGTCGTCCAGTTGTCCCATAACATGGACTAACAGCCTTTGCGTGACATTCATACAAATGTAGGTGAAGTTGGCCAACAACAGCAGCGCCACAGAGTTGGCACTTGGCCAGCATTTATTTGGCACTTTTCTGGTAATTGCTTTATGGACACACTGAATGGATTTACAAGTCTATTAGATAACACTTAAAAGTTACAGTCGAAGTCTGTCTAAACATAAATTTTGTAGCATATTTAAGGAACTAAACTAAACAAGGCTCTGAAACGTACAATGTAAATATTTAGAAATAAATGGAAGTGAAACTTTGCAATGGAAAACTGAAAAGTGAACTCAGAAGTTCAGTTCCACAGAAGCCGACCTCTGCTTACGGGTATGCCAGCTGTTGTCAAGGCCAGCCCGGCTCGTAAAAGGGTCAGCATTGCGGTTTGTTTAGGCCGTCGTGAGGTTGGCGCGGCGAATAACAAATAAAATTAATTTACGCACTAAATGAAATTACGAGGCGGCAGCTCCCTTTTAACGACTGCCTATAAAACGCTTTTCACGGCATAAAATATAAGTTTTCATTAATTTTTCACTGCGGCTTACAAGTTGAAGAGCAGAGACTTTACAGTTAAGTTATTCCTGCATGAAAATATCTATATCTGAGGCTATATCTAACTCCGAGTTATACAAATTTGCAAAGTCCACAAATTGCTGGCTAATATAACGCACAAAATGCGAAATTATTAGAGATATTGCGCTGCCAAAGGGCGCCAGGCAACATCAGCAAACCTCAACCTTAGTCTAGCTAAGCCAGCAACAGCCCATCCCCCTACCGTCCGCCCCCCCCCCAACAACAGTTGTCCGCAATAAACGTGGCCCATTTTGCATGGTTTGCAATTAAAACGAGCCGCACAAATGGAAAAACAATGTACTCCCGGGCTGGAAGCATTTAACGGCACCAATATATGAATCGAGTCGCAACGCAATTGTGGCCCGCCGCCAGCGTTCAATTTGCGTTTTTAAAGCCCAACCAAAGGCAACCAACTGTGAGATTATGGGGCATATTGGCTGGGCATATACTAGAGCAAGGCACCTAGCAGAGCGTCGAGCGGAAATGGCAAATGCCAAACAAAACAAATTACTAAAACAAAACTTTGTCTGGCTTCTGTCAGAGCTGGCTGCAGCGGGCTAATGAATTCATAGGTCCTTTACTCGCACTTTAAGTGTGACCAATTGGCATAGTGAGAGAAGTAGACGAAGCCGAAGCAGAAGAACAAAGTTTAATTCAGTGAAATGAAGCAAGTATGGCATATGTGCCCGTTGCCTTAGTCTGTGATCATAAATCAAGGCTTGCTGAATAATGAAAAGTCAAAGAAATCGAAGTCGAGTTAATAAATTGAGGCTGACCAAACAAAAAATACCCTGTTAAGCAGGTAATACCTAATGATAGTAGAGTTTTTATTTGTTATTTACATATTTTTAATTTTGGTATATTTAATTACATTTAAAAAAATATATATATAATAAAAAAATATATAATCGAAGCTTTGTTATAGTTTATTGTATTTTTAAAAATTTATAAACATATTTAAAAAATTAAAATTTAGATCACATATCTGTCGGAAATGAAATTTGATTTATAGAAAACATGAATATTTCCCTGCATTTTTTTTTGTTGTGAAAAATAATAATAATAATAATAAAAAAATAATAATAGTATAGTTTTCATAATATCATAATATTTTATTTAATAATATGTAACATAATACTTTTACTAATTATAGTATAGTTTTTATAATATATATTATTAAATAATATGTAATATAATATTTTTTATATTTATTAATCAAAAATAAATAAACATTATATACATAATAAATTAATATCTTATTAAAAACGTTATAAGTAAATAATGAATAATAATACTAATATGTTATTATTATTTTATTTGTTATATAGCTTTTATAATTATATTTATTATTATTTTATTTATTTTATATATATTTTTTAAATATTCATAAGTATAAAAAATTATTTTATGCATATACAAACTATATAATAACATTTATTTTAATTTTATTTTGACTGTTAATATTAAAGAAAATTCTTTAAATATTGTCAAAAATAAAATAAAATATTTAAATATAAATTTATACTTTCCTTTGACATTACAAACTAATATGCCCAGTTATCATATCCTCTCAGCTTAGCAAATTAAATCAAGACAGAGTATTTAATGTTAAAATGTCTTGACATATACTTGTTCACAACTTTTTTGCCTGTTAAGATTTATGCGTCGCTAAGACACATGAAAATGCCGAAAAAAGCAAACCAAAAAAACAATTAAAAAACTGAAAACATATTGAAATTATCAGATAAACGAAATTGTCAAATAACTTATGAACGCAGTGGAACAATAAAAGCGCGCGGCGCGATACTAAGGGGAAAAAGATATTTTAATTGCGCATACGCCGTGTGTGTCCTCCACGTATTATAATATTTTCCTACGTTTTTTTGTTGGCGAGCATTAAGTAAATGTGTCAAAGGATACGCGACGATAAAAACGCTTTGGCAGCAATTGATTTATGCACGAATTTCTGTTTGTTTTATATTTATTTTGACTTTTTGTATATAAGTTTTTCTTGACTGTTACTGAGTAAGCCCTCGCCCATGTCAGATGCTCATATGCGATTTGGACACGCACCATTTGCCGGCAAGAGTCAACAGACGCGCGTGAAGTGGCGAAAGGAGGAAACAAATTTATTGGCTTAGCCTTAACATTTATATGTTTTTGAGAGCGAAAACATCAACAAAATTCAATTAAAATGCCAAGGTGAAGCCGCTGATTTCTTATTGTTGGCCAGCCCAAGTTAGCACAAAAAGCGTCTTAAACAATTCGTCTGTAATGCGAACAAAAACAGCTGATTTTTTGGCGGCTTTTTCCAGCTGGAACGCGAGAGAGCAACAGCAACAATTCGGAGTTAGAGAGCAACAGAGCGCTGTTAGATAACGCACTGTTAGCAACAGAGCGCTGTTAACAGCTTACAGCACACTTAACAGTGTTGTGTTATAGTCTATACAGGTACAATTAACTTATTTGGCTTTGTTTCACTTTTTACGACATTCCTCACAGGCTCTTGATAGGTAAGCACGCCACGCCCATTGCCTCAGGTGAAAATTGCAGCTGGCATAGTTTCACTACGCTCCACTTAACTGCCAGCCACACCCTTGAGCAGCTGTAGGCCGACTAAGTAGTCGGGCATGTCATCGGAATTCATTAAAATCATTTGCCCAAAAAACCAGCCCAGCCCGACCCAACCACTTCAGCCACAGCACAGGCACTTTGCCTGCGTGTGTATCTATTTTGCATATGCTTAGAGTGCCGAGATTTCGATTTTGCTTGGGATTTAGGCGAGCCCCCAGCAGGGGCAGGACATGTTTGACAGGCTGTCGTCTCTGTAGCTGGTTTGAAAAGGGTTGTTAGGCACTGACTAATCAGTGCGCCTCGTGTCCAGGTTGTATTGAGGCTTTCGGCAATCCAATTGACAGCCTGTAGACATAAGCCTAGGGACTTGTCTTTTTCACTCTCTCTTTCCCCTTCTCTCCCTCTCTGTCTGTCTCCTCACACATCTGTGCGCTCCGAAATGTAATTAATTTCAAATTAAAGCTAGCAAATTGCAGTGAAATTTCTTTAAGTGTGCTCGGGGGACTCCTCCAAGCTCCACTCGTAGATTAGGCAGATAGCGTGCCACAATTAGACATACTAGCATTATGCCAGGCCACATGTATTACTTGTCCGCACCTTCGCATTATCTACCTGCCGCAATTTCCATCCAGCAGCTGCCACCTTGTCAGCTGTCGGCTGTCCAGGACTCCCCCTGGCTCTGCTGGACACGTGCTGTGGTCCAGGCAGGACTCGCTCGTGCGTCTGTGCTATAATTACGCATAGCTGAGGGAAGGCCTCAGGTGAAAGTTTATATAAGTGTGTAGGACGACTGTGACGCTGTCTCGCTCCTGCTCTCTCTCTCTCTCTCTCTCTCTCGCTCTCGCTGCGTGGGTGCGTGCGTCCTGGTTGAGTCTCATAATCAAAATATCAACCGTGACGTTATTTGCATTGTTTTACATAAGCCGACACAGAAAACGACCGTCGACAACGTGCAGCGTCGAGGGGCGCCTAGCGGAGACACAATGAGATTTTACAATGAATGCCAGCGCAGATAAGTGTATAATTAATTTCATTGGAACATGGCTAAAACATGCCACCCTGTCACGACAAATTCTGGCTCAGCCTGAAAATTAAATACGATCAAAGTGAATGCATAAATTCATATATAAATCAATGTGCAACAATATCCAGCTGAACTTTTAATTGTGCGCTCATATGAGGTTTTTTTATATCGTAACCCCAGTAACATGGGGAAAAAGGGTATATTGGCTTTGTGAGAGAATGTAACAGGCAGTAGGAGGCGTGGCTGAGCACACAAAGTATACATATTCTTAGGCAGGATGACGAGCAGACTTGATGCAGTTATGCTTACCTATCTGTACGTCCGTCAGTATATTTGCCTGTCTGTGTGAACGCACCGATCTCGAAAACTACTAAAGCTAGAATCTTGAAATTTTAAACGTAGACTCGTGCACTATATATATTCTTCTGGCTTGTCACTTTTTATAATAACCCATCCCATTCTCTTGTTATCGATAAAACTCGGTTATTTTACTCGGTTTTTTGAGCGCAACCTGCATACTCTTAGAACTAAAGATTTCAAATTTTCTATGTAGGCTCGCATAATGTAAAAAGATTTTAAAGTTTTTGGATTTTTGATATCTCCCCCCTCCCTTCACTATACATGTGAAAAAGTATTTAAAATAATAGAAATTTGTGCTTCGGCAAATAAACACATAAACGATCAGAAAGTTTGATTAAGAAAGCCCATTTCCAAGAAAATTCAACAGATAATTTTCCATTGTAAAGCCCCAAGAGCGAGCTCTCATGCGTGAAGTATGTGTATGGACTGCTATATTATCATATATAATATATATAAATAATATATTATAAATATGTAATTATAATATATATAAAAGAAGCGTAAAATGATTGAGATATTATCTCAGGGTGCAGGGTATCTCCCAGTCGAGCAGCGCACTCTTAGTTGTTTTCATTTTTTGCCTCTTCTTCTGCTAGTTGTGCATGAAAAATTGTCATCGTTATGCGACAGGCTGTAGCATCATTTATTTGATTAACACGACCGGCCGCAACGACATTACAAGCTTTACGCGTTTTCATATTTTATTTTCGTATTTTTTAAAATGTTTTTTGCATATTTATATATATATTTTTTTTAAATTTTTTATGCTTTTGTTTTGTATTCTTTTTTAATTCCGATAAAAATGGAATCTATAATTGTAAGCGCCATATCATGGCGTATAAAGCGCTTGTCATTTGAAAAGAGTCGCCCCGGTTCACATGGAGCGCGCTCGTTGAATAATTTAACAAGTCAAATAAATACACAGAGAGAGAGAGAGAGAGAGAGCTAGTTATTTCCTTTCAGTTGCTGGCGGTGTTTGCGGATTGCCAGACGCTTACATTTTAAATGCCGCATGCCAAAAAGCGTAAGGCACAATTGAATATAAACTATGAATTTTTGTCGTTGCACTTAAAGCCGAACCGCATGAATATTCTATAAATACGGCAAATATTTATTCAAAGTTTACGTTTACGGGCGTTTACAGCGTCTTCTACATAATACATTAGCAAGCTTTGATATGCCTGCTGGCGCTCTGAGGCGGCCTCTTTGACGCCCCTTTTTGGAACTGCTGCATGGCAAATGAAATAATAATAAACAAGTTAGGGTATTAGAAGGGAGGCTACGACTTAGACATACACTGTTGGTTGTTTGGGAGAGGTTTTTGGCTTGAGATTGAAGTAGAGTGAGCAACTTAAACTTCCCAGATGACACTAGCAGCCACAGCACCTTCAACATATAAAAATATGAGAACACACTGTAGATGGAACCCTCTTAGATATCTCAAGAAATTCAATTCTTTGTCATAGTGGCAACGCCGCTATGCTAACTTAACTGTTATGAACATAGCTCTGTTAATAAACTACCAAAACTCTTTCAATTTAAATGTTACCTTACAGAAGTTTCTTAAACACTTTCTAGGATTATAGAGTATAAGGCATGAAATGCATATAGAGTCTGAATTGATCAACTAGACAATTAAAGCTAGAGTCGTAGCTAAGTAAGTACTCAGCTAAAGCTGAGCTGTGCTCTGCCCAGACAGTCAGAGCCGGCGGCGGCAGGCATAGCAACTGGCTCTTAATGCAATTCAAACAGCAAACGCCAGGTGGCTCAATGTTAAGCCTGGCACAGGCAAACTAATCGCGGCTGACTGCCAACTAAATTAATTTATAATAAGCGCAGCTTGATTAAACTGCATTATGTCAGTTGAATGAAGAAGGCCCTGGCCTAAGCCAGGCAAATCAGTTGAGATTAAATGGGAAAGGCAAATCTCAGGGCCAAAACTTATGCAAACTGAACGTAAGCAAAATGCTGGGCTATTTTTAAATATAGTCGTTAAGGAGTCTGCTCTCGACTCGAACGAGTTGCACTCGAGGGACACACATTTCATTCAAAACAATTTGAGATTTTAGGTAAGCAGCGCCTGAGGACTATTTGACCCGCATTGAGATCTTTTTACAGCGATTTTTTTCGGGTCTGCTGGTTAAGAGTTGACCGCGTCTTTGTCACTCAATTTGCTGAGCCCGACATTTGAACTGTGAACTCGATGCAGACGTTGGCCAAAGCAGAAACTGTTGCCACAGTTTTTGACTAGGTCAAGAGCAACAGCAGCAGCAGCAACAACAACAACAGCTAACCCTGAGGCGTTTCGTGTGCGTATGTGTTTTGGGGGCATAATTTGTAAATGTCTCAACATGAAATCAAGGCAAAAACGGTTTTATATGCTACCAAATTCAACGGGCCATAAAAACTTGTAACTGAAACACGAGCTGACTGACGGGCAGCCATGCCAGGCCAAAAAAAAAAAAAAAAACAAAAGATGTAGCAAGACAGTGCCAAGGCGAGGATGCACACTCGCCTCCTCAGCCGACATCCGACACTGGGCCCAGACACAATTGGGCCAAGACCGGAGAAGCTGTTGACAACTTGAATTCAGGCCAAGACGAGTTTTCAAATCAAAGTTGCGGACGAAGAACAAAACAACATGTAAAATATTTAACACGAAATCTGTTTTTCTTTCTGCTGTCTCCCTGCTTATTTTCATTAAATTCGTATATGTTGCACTAAAAATAAGAAAAGAAATTGCCCTGGAGCTGCGAGGCAAAACGAGGCAAGCCAGGCGCCTGCTGAAAAGTAATGAGCATCATGCGGCGTCGGCGTCGGCGTCGGCATCGACTGAGGCGGCATAAAAGACTGCGAAGCTGTGATAAATTTACTAAGAAATTTATAGGGGCAACAGTTGTTGGTGCCCTAATGGCCCCGGGGCGATAAATTTGACAACTCATGTGGATATGGATATATGCATAGCGCCTGATGTAGGTAGGCCAAGGGTGTGAGGGAGGGTTGGCCTGAAGCTCTAACTGGATTTGACTCTAATTGGAAGTTGAATATGCAAAAAAAATTGTAACTTTCATAATCAAAAATGTGCAAAAACTATTATAGTCTGATTTCCCATTTTCTATGGGTTCAGGCTTTACTCTTAAGTTTAATTAAAACTTTAATATATGCACATAAATGTATAGAAAATAACTAAAAACTTCACTGAATAAAAATGCAGATTCTAAAATAATATAGAACAAATATATAAATTGGCCTAATTTAAACTTTAATATATGTGCAAAAATTTATACAAATATTTATGCACTATTAAAATTCTAAAAATCCAAAATAAGTTCATTGTATTTTTTATTTGATTTATTTTTAGATGCAAATAAACAAAATCAACAGCTGGTATATATATAGGTATATTTATACATATTGACCTTGATGTGGGTGGACATATGTGGGCTGCCAACAAAAGACAGAGAGAGAGAGAGAGAGAGAGAGGGCGTGAAACACAGACTGGACTGAAGTGTAATTGGAAATTGAATATACAAAAGTATGTAAAATTTAATTCTTATTAGAAATTGAATAAACAAAATTCGGTAAAAATAAATTATTACTGCAACTTTAATATAAAAATGGGTGAAATTTAATTCAAGTAAAAAAAATATGTGAAAATTATTTCCGAAGCAAATTTAATATCTAAAATTGTATATATATGTAAATATAAATACATTCTAATTGGAATTTAAATATGCAAAAATGTATGTAAATTAATTGCAATCACAACTTTAATATGCAGACATCTAAAACTAAATTAAGTTGCCACTAAAGGTACTAGAAAACAGGTTTAATAAAATGCACCAATTTTTAATAATAATAAAAAAGGACTAAAAATATGCAGACCTGTGTACACAATGCATTCAAGTGGCACTTCAGTATGCCTGAAACATGTAAAAATGAAACAGAATTGGAAAGAAAATTGAATACATATAAAAATGTATATAAAATATCTCCAACTGCGACTTTAATGTATAAAAATATATAAAAACATATCCAATTGCAACTTCAACAAGTAAAAATATATAAAAATATTTATGCACCGCCAAAACACTAAATCAACTGCCAAAATTAGCTAATCGCATGCAGCTCTAAGATAAAACAAAAAAATATTGCCTGCTTTGCTAGCAAAAGGCAACAGCTAGCACGAGAGCGAGCAACGAGCTGCAACTGCTTGTTGGCCCCAATTGCCTGCCACTTATTGCCGCCCATTAATTTGCAGTGTAAATTGTGTGTGCAGCTTGTGTGTTGCATACTTATTAGGGCCAGCTGGCAGCTGCTAGCTGCTAGCTGCTGACTACTGACTGGCAGCATGCAGCATGTCGTCGTGGACGCGATGAAGCCATCATCAAAATAACATTAAACAACGCCAGCGAATGGGGTTAATTGCCATTGTGTATGACATTTGGTCATTTTGCCAATCCATCTCCCACTCTCTCCCTTCACAGTCTCATATATTGCCATAATATATCGCACATCATCAGACGCAACAATTTGCATAAACTACAGCAGGCTACGCGCAGCGTCTGGCGCTGTAAAAACAAATGCTCTGGCATAATGGTTAATTTATTTGAATGCTGCGCCTCATTGGCTTAGCCTGACTATCTATCTGGCGAGTTATGTCCTCTCTTTTTACATACTCGTTAAACCAACGCCATCGTCTGATGGCAATTACTCCAACTTTCAGTTTTATTGCGCCCTTGAAGATATTGTCTGCGCTGCTTTTTTGTGTCTCTTGTTGCGCCTGCCAAGGGACGAACTTAGATTGAATTGCCTTACTTTCTTTTTATTTAAAAAAATATATATTTATATATATGTTGCAGTGTCATATATTTCGTGAAATAAGGGTTTTAAGATCTAAGATAATGGCATATTTTATGCTTGGCACTATAAAGCTTGCCATTGTTATTTTTAATAGTCGTAAGTATATGAAAATGTATATAAAGGCTTAAATGCATATTTTGTGAGCTGCGTGTTGAAGAGGCTCAATAAAGACTGGAGTTTATCTAGTTTATGTAACTATATGCCTTCGTTCTATTACAATTTCTCAAGAAAAATGGAAAAAGAGCCGAAAACTCAGTCTCTTGAGCTACTATATTGAGTGAGGCTGTCTGTAGCTGTGCTTGCTCAGTCGATGCTTTAGACGGTGTGGATCAGTCTCAGAGTAATCAATGCATATAATCATAAAAAAAAATAATAGTAATAAATATATATATAAAAAAATAATAAAAAATATAAATATAAAATAATACAAATAAGAATAATGTAAATAATAATTTAAAAAAGAATTATTTAAAAATAATAGCAATAAATATAAATATAAAATAATAATAAAATATAAAAATAGTAAATATTAAAAATAAGAATAATGTAAATAATAATTAAAAAAAAAAGAATAATTTAAAAATAATTTTGAATTAATAATAAATATAGATATAAAAAATAATAATAATGAAAATAATATAATTAATAATAAAAAAATAAACATTTTTAAAGTGAAGATAATAATAAATAAAATAAAACCAAAATTGTAATATTATTAAATGAATGAAATAAATGATAATAAAATAAAATGATATGTGAAATTCTTTTTAAAACAATGAACACTTCATGAGACTAAAATAAAAGGCTGCATAATTACATATTTGTCAATCAGTAAGAGTAACCCAAGTTCAGTCAATTGTATATGTAAAGAGAAAAGAGTTCTAATGAAAACAACTCTTAGGTTAGAGTACCTGGTAGTTAGGCACTCCCTAGCAGCCTACGCTCACTTGTTACGCTCCTCGTTGCACTTGATTTGATTCATAGGCGTGGCTAGCATGTCTGTCGAGTCGACTCAACATCTCAACGATACTCCTCTCTCCCCTAGGCTCGGATGAAGTGCTCATTCGAGTCGTCGCTTCGTCGTCTGAGGTCGCCTTGCCAATATGTTTGTCTCAGCCGAAAAAAAATGACAAGTTGATGACTTGAGCGCAGTGACGCGTTGGACAAGCGGCAAAAATGTGCTGTCCAGGCTGCGAGCGAACTAATCAAAATGCTGTGAAATGGAAGTTTTATGGGGCTGCATAAGGTGAGCTTATGCTCCGCAGAATGAACGCTCTGACAGCAAGTTTATTGGACATTAACGAGCCAAAGCCTCGTCTCTTAAATGATATTTTAAGCCAAGGGCAAAGCAGACAGACGAAAGTGAAATACGTTTGACAGCATTAGACAATTGTTGTTTATATATAAATACAGTTATGTACACACTTCTGTCATCCATCTTTAACTTTTTTGTTTGCATTTTGGAAAAACATAGAAATTTATATTGGATTTTCAGCTGCTGGACATTGTTGTGCGTACTCACATCCTTCGCCCGATTTGTTGCTGTTGTTGTCTGGCACAAAGTCACATCTTGTTATGCATGCCACAGCCAGACAGCCGGAGAAATGGACAAACGAATGGATGAATAGACTTTAAGAGTGGACGTCATATCGCCGGCCATGGCACAGCATAATACAATATAATAACAGGGACCTATACTCGCATCTATTTGCATAGTCCAAGCTCCTTATTTGCTGCTTGTATATGAAAATAAATATATATAAAAAAAAAAACAGGCAGCCTGCAGCTGGGAATTAAAATGGAAGCTGCCAGCTCTGGTTTGTTGTGTCGCGCTCTCATAAAAAGAAAATAGAAATTCCTAACAAAAACAAGCCAGATTATTGCAGTCGGGCGGGAACGACTGCATAATACTCAAGCTTGGATTTTGTATGAGTCAGAGGGAATCTGCAGTGACTTAACGCTCCCATTTGAGAGGATAGAGGAAAATGCATTGCCACGCCCCTAGTACGAGTATCAAACGAGGCTGGGCAGAAAGCAAAAAAACCAATATGCCCATTTCACCTCATGAAAGAGTATAAAAATATGTATAAAATTGTTTTCTTTTCCTGAAAAACTTTCTATTTACTTACAGCAGTAGTGGAGGTCGCCTTTGTTGCCTACCAAAGCATTCGCATGGTATAGAAGAGATTTACTGCTATTTGCCATTTAACATTCCCTAGGTCAGCGCATTCCACTACAAACCTCATTAAAATCTAATTAGGTTCGATACGAAATCTTTCTAAAATTAAACATTTAATAATGAACAAATTCCAGGGCTCATTTTGAGAAATTTCTTAAAATATAATTACGTTGAAATGTGTCCAGGAAATGGTATAAAATGGAAAAAATAAATATGGAGCATGTGTTGGGCTGTTCAAAGAACAACATGTGCCGCAGCCATTAGTTAAATTTATGCCTGTTGCTAAAGCAAATACACAGCAGTATGTATCTTTATTGTCTCGACTCGGCTTCTCAGCTCGAGCTCATTAAGTATGCTCGACCCTTACCCGACCCAAAAAATAAAGAAAGTCCTCACACTCTGCCGGGCGGCTGTTCGTAACGATTTGCCTGTTGAGACTATTCCAAAAATGTTAAAGCAAATATTAAACGGAAATGTTTACGAAGGCTGACTTTTGCCCATGTCATGCTTTGCGTTTAGCCTGGCGCTGTCACGCCCCCCACCAGCCCCTCGTATAATGTTATTTGTGTGTGGGTTGCTGGCATAGAAAATTAAGATATGTGCTCGAATGGGGAATTGGTAGGAGAGGATTCGGTTCGACTGGGCTAACAAATTGATTTAAACTAAGTTGATTTTTTATTGATTCGATTCAATGAGCTCTGCTCTCCGGCAGGTCAACCAAACGGACCCGGAGTACACTCACTCCAGCGCCACTCGGAAAAGGTAAATAACAACAGCAACATTCGAATTAAAGTTGCCTTTTAGCCTGAAGTGTTAGCCAAAGTGCTCGCCATGATGCGTCTCATTTAAATGCTGACTGCCAAAACCTCTCGCAACACGTTCAAATCTGGTTTGCTTAATGGCCTGCCAGCGCGAGTCCATGCGCTGAGCCAACCAGCCTGCTGCAGCTTCAGATTTTCATTAAATATGCAAAAGTTTATTTTGATAATTTATGTACAAAAACATTTATAGAACAGTGCACAAAGGAAAAGGTATTTCGTGTTCGTGCAGAAGCCATTTAAATGCTATCTCGAAAAAAGCGAAATCAACAAAATCATAATAAAAAGGCCATAGCTGTGCTGCCAAGAGGAAAACATGCCGAGACGGGTATCAAAATAGCAAGAGGAGAAAGAGAGAGAGATAGAGTGAGAGAGAGAGAGAGAGAAGGAACTAAGCATTGTCACAATGTTGCGATGCCTTCATAAAAGACAAGCTGAAGACATGGCTTCCAAAAAGGGAGCAAAAAAAAAAAAAACCAAAAAAAAACTGAAAAAATTGAAATGCAAAAAGTAAAGAAAACAAACGCTTAGATAACCACAACAGGCAAGCGTCATGGACACCGAGCGACGTGGCTGACAATAATGGCGCGCAGACCGGAAATAGAGCTGAAAACGCCAGCAGAGCAGGGCTCAGTCCACATATATTGGCTTAAATGTGGCATGCGGCATGCGGCATGCGGCATGTGTGCAGTCTGGCTGCCAAAAGTTCACTGCGAATAAAAATAAATATATCTGTTATTATTCCCGCTTCGCAATTTATGCCCAGGCCAATGACCAAAATGCGCACTCATATTTGGATTATGCTGAACTCCGCTGCGGCGTGTGGGCGAGAAACTTCTTCAAGCAAATTGTTATGGCGCGCTCAGGCGCTATTTAACTGACTCAGCTAAGGGCACACTCATAAGGAAACAAACTTTGCTTTTTATTGAATTTATGAAACGATTGCGAAAGCAGTGAGTAAATGGAATAGGCCAACGAGTCACAGAGTATGCATTAGATACATAGCTCTTAAATAGTTTTTTATATAATGGTTTTACTGCATTAGAGAAGGCGCCAATCGCATCAACTAATAGCAGCTGAGCGCAATCTGGTCAGATTTAAAAGTGATAGAAGAATTTTTATCATGAAATGAAAAGAGTATATAATCTTACTGTCTATCTCTCTGTATAAACAAGTATTCTAGTTGATACAGCTAGGCTAGGAAAAACCATGAATCCGACAAAGAGATATTATTCTAATCATTCTACGATTCTATATACATACATATATAGAAATAAATATGTACCATCGCATATAATATCACTTCATAACAGAAGTAGAAGCAATATCATCTCTTTGCATAGTTCAGTAGATGTAACGTTAACAGCGCACTCTAACAGCACTGTTAAGTAAAGTTAACAGCACAGTTTAAGAGCAGTCCAACAGTCAGAGAGATGCTGGGCTGAGGCTGAGAGTTGTCGTGGAGCTGCTACCTGAGTTGGCAGCAAATTTTCTAATATATGCTCAAGTAATTACTGTGTGAGAGTGAGACAAAAATAGCTGTAGCTGAAGCTGGGCATGGCTGTTGCTGAGTGGGAGTGAGACGGCATTCGTCTTTGTTGTTGTCAGTTGAGATATATTAGCGATCAGATTTAGAGAGTCATTCAGAAAGAGAGCTGTTAAAAGACAGCAGCACACTCGGAGCGGGCGCAGAGCTCTGCGCTTCAAACAGCTTCGTTTAACAGTGTAATTAACAGCAGCAATTCTTCCAATATACTATATCATGCAAAGAAAGAGATTTGAAGGCGAGAGTGGCACAAGCAGAGAGGCGATAGAAGCGTGAAAGAAGTTCGACGAAGAGACAACTCGAAATTGCGACTAGAAATGTTCAAAGCTCGTTTAAAAAAATAGAAAATGAAATGGAGTCACGGAGAAGGCTACTCGGGATGCATACATATATCAATATATATAATATAATTATATAATAATATAATAGCCTACCCGGGATGCATACATATATCTATATATAAAATATAATATTTTATAAAATTATTTTTTATTTACTTAAGAAATTTCTTAACTTTTCAAACCTCTCAAGCCCGGCCATTGTTAGGCATTTTATAAGCACACGCCACACATCCATGAAATGCACTCAGGCACAGCATTTTCAAATACGAAATTCAACAAAAATATTTGGCGAGATCAAATTATTTTGCTTAGCAAAATATTTACACTTACGCCGTAAAGTCACGTCAATTTGCGTGCGCTGTAAACTCAATCAAGTCAATCAGTTAGTCAGGCAATTGCTGCATAAATTCCGAGCGCAAATGAATGCGGAAAGCAGAAATACTAACTGCTTAGACACGCCCACACACTGACTGAGAGGCGCCCACAAGCTGCAATGCAATAAAATATCATAAAAACCAACAAACAATAAACTTGATCGACAACAACAATGGGTAGAAGAGCAAACGCATATGTTCGATTGGCAGCAGTTGGCACTGCTTGCAGATACCCTGTAAATTGAGGAATTTGCTGGGAAGTAAGCTAAGGTTGTTCGAATATATATGTCTATAGCTAAGTTGGCGCTTGACGCTATATTTGATTAGACCCTGCACATCTATGGTATAGGGTATATTACCATGGCTCTGCAGAGCTCATTAGGTCAAAAGGCGCACCTAAGTACCAGCCAAAAAGGGTGTTTCGGGCCTGAGCTGTTAAATTAAGCATTTTATAAGCGCTGCTCGGCTAAATTGAAATAAACGCAGATGTATGTATATATACTATATATATATATATATGTATATATATGTACTCATGTATTGAGATGTATGAATGCAGCCTCTAACGTGGCCAGCATGTGTGAAATATCAGCGACCAATTTATGGCGCTTGTGCGGCGCTGCCTTTTGTTTATAAATTGCTGTGAACACACACACACACACATGGACTCTGTGCTCCTCTCTTTTGCGGCGCCTCTCGCTGCGCAACGTCACCAAATTAAATTTAATGAGCAGCTGTCGCTTGGCCACAAAGAAAAGGTTCACTCAGCAATGCGTCTAAATCAAATTAACATGCAGTTGCAAATTGTTCGAGTGGAGCGAGTGGGGCCGCCGCTCAGCCTCTGGCTCTGGCTCCGGCTCCATTTTATGAGCTCTGACGTGTCTCGCACATAATTCGCATAAATTTTCTGTAATTGTGCCAAGCTGCGACACGACCAAGCTCAAGCTGCCAACATATACATATATATATATATACATATATATATATATATATAGCATGAACCGACAAAAGTCAAAAGCTGTAAAAACGGCGGAAAATATGTTGCGCCCTGATATTTTATAGCGCAAGCGGAAGGACCTTTTCGAAAATATTATATTTTATTAAAAAATACCTCTGTCTATCGACGGCGCGCTTCCAGTCGGAATTAGACTATGAACAGGAAATTATTTAATAAAAAAATAAATATAAAGCTTGCATGCTCGAGTCGAAAAAATAACGTGATTTTTTAATGGCTTGGCAAAGAGCTGAAAGCTGCAAGATTTGCGAGACTTATGGGAAATATTATGGGGAGCTTTAAGCAAAGTTTTCAGTATGAACAACTGAGATTTAAGGAACAGATGAGAATGAGAGCGAAGAGATAATATAGAAGGAGACAGAGAGAGAAAATTAAATTAAATTAAAATATATATAGATAAATAAAAAAAAAAAATAAATTTACAAAAATTAATATAAATAAAAATATTAAAAAAAATTAAATTAATTTTTTAAAACAAATTTAAAAAAAATTATATAAATATAAGATACAGTAAAATAAATATAAATAAATTTAAAAAAAATGTAAATAAAAAATTGCCAAAAAATAGAAAATATAATATTTGATGAGCAGTTTTCAATTCATAAACAACAATCATTCAAATTTTTTACTCAAGCTAGTAAACCTACAAGAGCTAATAGCCTAAACAGCTGTTAGCTCTGCGTGGAGTTGGCCCCAAAGTAGGCAACAAGAACATTTTGATGAATGGGAAATATAAATAATGAAATAGCAGCTGACAGTACTTTCAGTCGAAAGAGAATTAAACTGACAGAGTTCACATCTGTTTTATGACTTAGCCTTTACACCTAATTGAATCGCTTTGAGGAATAATGAAATTGTAGCTCCCATGAAAATAGACTCAAATGTCAAGCCAGTGCCTACCATGTCGGGCTACCTGAAACTTGTGCTGAAGGTGCTCGATCCTCTGACCAAAGTTTTCGCACTCAATGAATTCACCTATGATCGAAGACTCAACAAAATGGTCAGCAGTCCGCTGTTGGTCTGGTACATGAGAATGTCGCACGTCATCGTCATTTGGCCAGTTAGTTTCGCAGTATTTGTCTACTACGCCACGGTGTGGGAGGTGAAGAAACTGACGCTGCACTACATGCTGATACGGTTGGGTGTGTACTTAACTGGCATACGCTATGCCTGCAGCGCTCTCAAGGGCTGGCACATTCTGCATTATCGAAGAGAGCTCTGCCGTCTGCTCAATGAGTTCTTGCGGCTAGCGCAAATGCATCGACGGATCTTTGGCCGAGACGTTCATGTGCCGTGGACTTGGCTAACAGCTCATCTCTTACGCGAAATCTATTTGGCCTGCTATTTCAATCCGTTCCGCTTTGGGTTCGCAGGCTCCATAAATTATGTGACTGGACGATTGCCTTTTTTGTTCTTTCTGCTTGACCTGGGCCTGATGATTCATCACAATATGATTAAGACTTTGGCTGAACACTTCGATGAGCTCAGGCACTCGCGCCGCCTCAAGCGCTCGTGCATCGAGTACTTTGAGCAATTGATGCAGCTCAAACGTAAGTTCCAAGAGTTCAGCTGGATCTCGACCACAACTAGACTGAACGTCGAAGTCATACTCACGATGATGCTTTGCGTTGTCGTCTTTTGGCTGCACCTCGGGTCCAACAATATGGTATATCTAGCGAGAATAATTCTTGAATGCGTGCTCATGTCGAATATGTTGCACAATATAAGGCTGGCCAGATTCATCGAAGTGCTGGAGTCGAAGATATTGAATCAGTTGTATGAGGATGAGATATTGTGCAGTCTGAAATATCGCAGGAGCACAAGAAACTGGCGATTGCTGAAGGTAATTGTTTGAGTTGTTTAATGGATTGAATTATGATTGATATATGTCCTTCTGTGTACCTTTCAAGTTTGAGCAAATCCATTTGAAACGCTGCACACTGAAGGAAAGCTCTATTTCCAAACTAAACTACATTTATGTAATGCGTGCTGTCGTACTGCATATCGTCGACTTCATAATTTGTAATGTCTTTCTGATGATCAGTTTTAGCTTGAAATATTGATATAGAATCAGATATAATGCTTGATTTGGAATTGTGATATGTTATGTACTATATAAAAAGCTGAATATATTTTAATATAAAATATTTCATAATTTTAAATTAAAGAAAGAATTCTATATCTATATGAGTTTTATTTTTGGAGTAGCGTAGAGTAGAGTAAAGTAGAGTAGACTTGAGTAGAGTAGAGTAGAGTAGAGTAGAGTAGAGAAGAGTAGAGTAGAGTAGAGTAGAGTAGAGTAGAGTAGAGTAGAGTAGAGTAGAGTAGAGTAGAGTAGAGTAGAGTAGAGTAGAGTAGAGTAGAGTAGAGTAGAGTAGAGTAGAGTAGAGTAGAGTAGAGTAGAGTAGAGTAGAGTAGAGTAGAGTAGAGTAGAGTAGAGTAGAGTAGAGTAGAGTAGAGTAGAGTAGAGTAGAGTAGAGTAGAGTAGAGTAGAGTAGAGTAGAGTAGAGTAGAGTAGAGTAGAGTAGAGTAGAGTAGAGTAGAGTAGAGTAGAGTAGAGTAGAGTAGAGTAGAGTAGAGTAGAGTAGAGTAGAGTAGAGTAGAGTAGAGTAGAGTAGAGTAGAGTAGAGTAGAGTAGAGTAGAGTAGAGTAGAGTAGAGTAGAGTAGAGTAGAGTAGAGCTGAGTTGAGTAAAGTAGAGTAAAATGGAGTAGAGTAGAGTAGACACAGTAAGAGTAGAGAAGAAAAGAAAGAAAAGAAGTGAAAAGTGAAGAATAGAGAGGAAAAAGTGAGAAGAGAAGAAATATATAACAATCGATAAAAGATAAAAGCATATCTCTCAACTTTCTTTTTCTTTTCTTTTCTTTTAAATTCGCAAAAATAACAAGCTTCAAATTCTACTTTACATACTATTGTCACGCATTACAAATTTTATTAAGAAAGACCATCTGTAAAGATATTCAACAATTAATTCCCATGGCGCTGCGATAACTGCGCAATGAAATTATTTTTGTTTGCTGAACACCAAATAATAAAACGAATTATTTATTCAATTTTAATCGATGGTCGTTGAACCTTGAGTCCATTTAGCAATTAACCTAACATTTAATGGCCAAGTCAGTATCTACCTTGGCGCTATGTCTCATAGTTGTATTAGAATTGCTTCAGTGTGTTGAAGGACAACTAAAGTTAATTATAAACCTATATAAATACATTCAGTGACTTACGGAAATAGTATTTGCTGAGCCGTTACCTAAATGAGTTTGCCTAAGCAAAACATTTACTCATAAACAGCAATCCTTCAGCTGCCACAGAGCGACTGCTGGCCAGAAGAAAAAAAGAAGAAGAGAGATGTTTTGACCATTAACCCAGAGCATTTGTTGCCCCAGCAAATTGGAAACAAAACTATAAATAATTCGCACAAAATATGGAGAGCCATAAGTAAATGCATAAATGAGCCACGCCCACACAGAGCTCGCACCATCATAAATCAACGCTAATAGCAACGATTAATTTCCAGCAAATACCGAGAAAAGAAATGCAAGAGGGTCGCAAAACTTTCATTGTCGGCTGCCTCGCAAATTAGGCAAATTAAAATGCTGCTAAGAACTTGATTGCCAGGCGAGCGAGAAAGACAGTTGAAAACATGGCCATATATCAAATGCGCTTGGCTAAAGCAGTGGGCGCCTAATACACCTCCGGAAGAGACCCTCCAGGAACTCGACGGCCCAAACAGGTGTTAGCTCTGTGCGGAGTAGGCTTCACGACAATTATGATGAATGAGACAAGTTCGTTGTCAAATAAATTACTCCAGGGTGTGTATGAAGAGCGAGGCAGCAGTGGGTAAACATCAATTCATATTGTATACATATGCTCGCGCAGTGGCATTTTGCAAACTGTGAAAGAGAGTAGTTGACTAGCAGATACCCTATATGGGTGTTATAAGAGAACAGACTATAAATACCCACAGATGAACGAGAGCAGTTGACTAGCACATACCCTATATGGGAGTTATTAGAGAACAGACCAGATACCCACAGATGAACGAGAGCAGTTGACTAGCAGATACCCTATATGGGAGTTATCAGAGAAATGGCTTCAGTTATTTGTAGTTTATTTTTAGTATGTCCGAAAGACAGACAAGATCTACAGATCTGCATAGCTGAAGTCTGTAAATAAGAGTAGTTGACTAGCAGATACCCTATATGGGTGTTACCCGAGAATAGGCTTCAGTTACTTTTAGTTTATTTTGAGTAAGTCCTTCACTTGCTGCCCAGATCTTCATAGATGAAGTCTGTAAATTAGAGTAGTTGACTAGAAGATACCCTATATGGGTGTTATAAGAGAACAGCCTATAAATCCCCACAGATGAACAAGAGTAGTTGACTAGTAGATACTCTACATGGGTGTTATCAGAGAATAGGCTCCCTGGATCACAGACTAACGAATGTAATTGACTAGAGGATAGTCCGTATGTAGCTATAAGAGAATATACTACAAATACTTGTAGTTTATTTTTGCTATGCCCCTTCAGCTATCTCTTAAAGTCGCAATATGGAATATACCATATTCTGACATTCCTTAGCCAACCCCAACTAATATATCTATATTCTCTATTCCCTTAACGAGTTACACAAAGAGTTTAGCAGATATAGACGTAAATTGCATGCTGCTCGAATTAATTATGCTCGGGCAAAAAGCGAATGCCTTTCGCTGTGTGAAGTGCCGTTGCTCGATTAATGGAATAGTGGCGCACTGTGCAGCCAGTTCGAGGCCAATTAGCATGCCACAGCTCACATCTGTTTTATGACTTTGCGTTTATACATAATTGAATTGACTTTCGCTTTGAGAGATAATGAATTGAATCGAGCAATCAACCAGAGGGTGCTCAAACGTTCAATGGACTCTGCCTACCAGTGTTTATTATGCCTTCTCACCTCAAAGTTCTGCTCAAGCTGCTCAACATTGCAACCAAAGTATTCGCAATCAATGAATTTAACTACGATCCTAAGCAAAATAAGATGGTCATCTGTCGCTTCTGGCATTGCTATGTGAAGGTGGTGCATCGAATCGTCGTTTGGCCAATTAGTGGAATAATGCTCCTCTATATAATCGCGGATGGGGCGACGAAAGAACTGAATCTGCAGCTGATTCTCCTAAGGCTAGGTGTCTACATAGTGGCTACACGCAATGCTTGCAGCGGCCTCATTGGCAGCCATTTCATGCATTATCGCCATGAGCTATGCCGTCTGCTCAATCGTTTCCTTCGGCTTGCGGAAATGCATCGCGAACTCTTTGGCCGAGACGTTAATGTGCCGTGGTATTTTCTAATGGTTCAGATTGTGCGTGAACTCTATCTAACCATCAGTTTCACTGCTTTCACTGTTCCGTTCACAATCCTAACTGTAAGATTACTCCTTCAATTTTATGTGCTGGATGTTGGCCTGATGATCCATCTGAATCTGATTAAGTCCTTGGCCAGACATATCGATGGACTCGGGCATAAGCGAAAGCTCCAACGATCTCGATGCATAGAATACTTTGAGCACTTGCTGCAGCTGAAACTGAAGCTGCAACAGTTTAGCTGGATCTCGAACGCAGCTAGACTAGGCATAGAAGTTATGTTCATGATTATGCTTTCCGTTTTAGCCTTTTGGCTGAACTTCTTGTCGGTTGAAATTTACTATCCATTCAAAATAATGTGTACTTTTTTGCCCATGTCAAACATGATTCATAATGTGTGGATGGCTAGATCCATCCAAGCGGCAGAGTCCAAGATCTTAAGTCAGTTGCAGCAACATGAGATCCTAAAATGCCTAAAATATCGAAGGGCGACAAGGCGTTTGGAAAAGGTAAATGCTTGCATTGGAATGGATACTATATGAATACTATATTATCTATTGTCTTCTCAAGTTGGCCCAAATTTATTTGAAGCGCTGCACTAAAAGGGAGCGATGCGCTTCACTCTACAACTTCATTTACATCAACCGCACTCTAGGAGTGCGTGCCATCGACTTTATAGTCAGCAACGCCTTTCTGCTGATCACTTTTAGCTTGAAATACGAGCATAGAGATGAAATATTTTCACAAAATTATAAGCACACTAGCAAAGATGATTTACAACTCACAATATTTGCTAATATAGACAGTGTACAAGTGTTCTAGTCGAGACTGCTCGACTAAGGAATACCCTGAACGCTTACGATATATATATATATATAGATAGATATATTTCCAGCTTTGTCAGATATTATGATTAACCTCATATTTCTATATAGTTTTATAGCACCTGCCCACTGTAAAGTTCTTGTAGCCATAATTCAGTAGCAAAATAAATTATTTAATAAATTGTAATGGATTATTCCCCGATCATTTGTATATAGGGAAAAGCTGCAAGGTAGGAAATACTGGCAAACGCTTGGCATTTACCAAGCTAAACAAAAACCACAAGCCAACATATGTCAACATATCGTGCCTCACAATATACATTTAGATATTAAATACAATTGATATCGATCAATTTCCTTTTACATATAAACATTAGCTTGATGGCTTACAAATTATAATTATAGCTATATATAGAAGTATTTCTTTATATTCTTTATTTGATTGTACTACCCTTCAATGCAATTTAGTTCCGGCCATGTCGTACTACCTTAAAGTTCTACTATTTGTGCTTAACGCACTCAGCAAAATTTTGGCTTTAAATGTTTTGAGCTTCAATCGACGTAAAAAGAAATTTGAAAATTCGAGTTTCTGGTTTTATTACCTGTTGATATACCACCTGCTCTTCATCTGGCCAATCAACGGGATTTTGGTGACCTACCTTAAAGATGAGCGGGCCACTCAAGAGTTGAGCTTCGAACGGATTACGTCAAGAACGACTGAGTCCATGATTATCATTCGCAATCTGAGCCTAGCCATACAAGGCTGGACATTACTGCGCTATCGGCACTATCTCTGTGAGCTATGCAATAGGTTCTTGAAAATTATCAGGATGCATCGCCAGATCTTTGGACGAGGCATAGATGTCTCCTGGTTCATCATAACCGTTCATCTGCTGCGCGAAATGTATCGAGCCCAAGCTTATTGCTATCCCGATAAGCTCCTGTATGAAGTTTTATGTTTCTTAGCCTTGCGAATTGTGGTTGCAAATTTCATTAGTGATGTGAGCATGATGATCCATCTGGAATGCATCACCTCACTGGATAAGCATTTAGAGAAGCTAAAAAAGAATCCACAGAAACTGCGACGTGCGATTTGCGTAGAATACTTTGAGCAGTTGATGCAGCTGAAGCACGGCTTGCAGCATTTCAGCTGGATTTCCAGCACGGCTAGGCTGCTCGTGGAGATCATTTTCGCCATATACACCATGCTTGTTTACTACTACACCACAGTCAATTTCGGCGGCAGTTACTATGTGGTGAAAGGTGTGATTAGCACCGTTTTCCTAACGAACATCGTGCGATTCATGCAGATGGCGAGGACAATCGATGAGATGGAGAAGAAGATTCTGTATCGATTGTATCAAAACGAATTGCTCAGTACGTTAAAATATTGTTGTCGTAAGGTAGAAAATCGCATAGAGAAGGTAAAATTACGTTTTCTATTATTTTTTTTAAAGAAAATTGTAGTAACTGCTGTTTTTTCTATTCAAGCTGGAGCAACTGCACTTCAGGAGTTGCTATTTGATGGATCGTTCTGTTACCATCCTGAACTATTTCTACACACAGCGTTCTTTAGGCTTGGAACTAGCGAATTTCATTTTCATGACTGCGATACTCTTGATAAGCTTTAGCTTTAAATATGACAGCGCAGTTGGTTTCATATACAATGCGACCGTGTTTCAGACGAGAACCTGAAAGAATCGGTGCAAACCCTATTGCTTTATCTATGTCTATGATAAACTGTTTATCTTACACTCTTCTAGTATCTAACATGCACTGTTATCAATTCACGGCAATTTAAGAAAATAATAATACTGGTCTAGTCTATCGCATCAAGTTCATCGCAAATATTTACCCAGTTTGAAGGCCATAGAAAACAAATTGATTTCACAATTTAACAACAAAAGATCACATCACGCACGCTATTTTCAATCATTTTTTATCAGTCTATTGTTATTAAACTAAACTATTTAGCAAACTATATTTATATTACGACTATATACAACAGTTGTGAAAATTGTAAGCATTTGGGGTACTGCACACATAATACCCTAGAATATACCCTAGAATATATAATATACATATATTATATAATTTAAAATATATGTATGAATATTGACAGTGTTTTATAAAGAGTTGATAAAATATCTAATATTATTTATTAATATTTAAATTCTATATTTTATTATATTTTTTATTTATTATTATTATTATTATTTATTATTATTATTATCATATTTATTTATTTTATTTATATTTTATATTTTATTTTATTTTATTTTATATTTTATATTTTATATTTTATATTTTATATTTTATATTTTATATTTTATATTTTATATTTTATATTTTATATTTTATATTTTATATTTTATATTTTATATTTTATATTTTATATTTTATATTTTTATTTTATATTTTATATTTTATATTCTATATTTTATATTTTATATTTTATTTTTTATATTTCATATTTTATATTTTATATTTTAGTAAAAACTAAACTAACTAACTAACTTCATCCCCTTCGCTCTATATTTTATTTAAAAATTCATATTAATTGGTTTTTGGATGCTAACCATGTTTGCACACACTTTGTTTACACATGTCCATGGCGTGGCTGTTAATGGCTTTTCATTTGAACAACCACGAAAATTGTTTGACCAATTGTTTTAGAGCCACTCGATATTTGATATTTGATATATTTGCAAGTGATTTAACAAATGTTGCCATTTTTTCGCGACCCATTGTTAGCGAGATGCCAAACGGGGGGAACAGGGCTCGCAGACTTTGTTGAAAATCAATTTTAAAAATGTATTTTAGATATTTAAATTGAGCTTGAACAAAGAACTGTTATTTGAGCTATTTAAATCGAGCTTGTTGATGCCTCTTTCAATGTTAACATGGCCAATAAATGTAATAGTCTTAACCCTAGCTGCAGCTGCTTGTCCGCTTCCCTTTCGCTGTATTCGCACTTGAATGCGTCCACAAAAATGCGCTCCGAGCATTTGGTCGAGCAGGTGGCAAGCGCTGTGGCTGCATGGCACGCGCAGACAATAAGACGCCCGCATCGCCCCACCTCAGCCACTGCTTAATCCCCCTGCCGCTGGGCGGCGCCACTTGTAATTGCAATTTTTCTGCGCTCACGTTTCAACTTGTTTGTTTTTTTTTTTTTTTGGTTTTTGCTATGACTTTATTTACACTCGAACTTGAAATGACGGCGCAAGGTATGCTCGAAGAGCATGGGTTTACACGTGAACGAAATTAAATGCGGATTACTAGATTTACGCAGGTGTTTAAGTAAATATATTTATACAAGACTTCCATTTGACCATGAATAGTCTTAAAGACTTGATGTGAGGAAGACATTCCACTATGAGACTCCTGTAGCTGCTATATGAGACATATGCCAAATATTTTCTATTCAATTCAGAAATTTGATTTAAATATTTTCTACATAAAAACTTCTTAAATTTTAATGATGAACTTTTATTGAAGCTTATTCACGTTAAAAATTCCAAAAGGAATTTTATTATATATTAATATATATTTTACGGCTCCATCTTTGCCCAACTCAATAACTCAATTCATGAAACGTGCGCGCATAAACCTCTTAGAACTCAGTCTCTTTTTACGTATCTTGTGTGCAGCAAGTGTGATTTTTACATCCTGCACCTGGTTAACAATTCAGTGTGCGAGCAAACGATTTGTAATCTCTGAAATAACTTATTCCCGGAATGCCACAATAAAGTCCAATTGGATTCCAATGGGAATGGTTGGATATTAAAGCACATGAAATCCATTAAAAAGAGAAATGCTGACTTAGAGCCGATAAGAATGAGATTTGAGGGAGGCATTTAGCCAGGGCCTAATCACACTTATTTGTTGGCCTTTTGGCCGACGCGGCAATATATCAAACGAGATGGATGTTAGCTGATGCTCCCGCAATGCCGTCGCTATCGTGCTCAGAGCTCTTCACATCAATTTGAATGTTTTGTGGCTCTTTAGCAGCAACAGCAGCAGGAGCAGCAGCCGCAGCTGGCTGTTTGCCCCTTTCAATTGAACAAATGCGAGTTCGAGGCACTAAAAACGAGGGCAAGGACCTGCAGAAGGAGGCATGCCCGGCGACAAGGGCAGCAGCTCAGGCAGCAGCAGGGACAGGCACAGGCACAGGGACAAGGGTCAGCAGTCAGCAAACAAATTCGCGCCATGTGAGGGGTCCTGCGGCAATGGTGGCTTTTATGGTCGCTGATTTTATTTCCACGAGCTGCTTTCAGTATAAGGCTTCCTCTGCTTTTTTTACTGGTCAAAAGCAGTTGGCCAAGCATATAAATTAAATGATGTTGCAGCGTTCGTTGAGCGATTGAAATTAGGCTGCAGCGTGCGCCACTTGATGTCTGATGCAGCGCGACCTCGCGCCTGCCCAGCCTCTCTCTCTCTCTCCCTCTCTGACTGTCTCTCTCCCCCGCTCCCTTCTGGTAATTGCATACTTTGTGGCATTCTATTACATTCAAATTAGTGCAATTTTTTTCTGCCACATTGCCGCTGAGTTCCGAGAGCTTCCACTGGTCAGTTAGAAATAGATTTTATAATGAGCGCGCAGCTCGCGTGCTTCACTTATTTAAAGAGCATTTGAAGTGATGGAATGTGAGAATGAATGCATTATAGGAAGTTGTATATGTGGAAGAATGAAATGATCAACGAAGAGCTTGCATTGAGTGCAGTTGGGTATAAGAGTGTAAGTACAAGAAAATAAGTTGTATAAGTATAAAAATTGAAATATAAGAGTATAAGTATGAGAGGTGAAATAAGAGAC
This sequence comes from Drosophila peninsularis, assembly GCA_035047485.1. Classification (NCBI taxonomy): domain Eukaryota; kingdom Metazoa; phylum Arthropoda; class Insecta; order Diptera; family Drosophilidae; genus Drosophila; species Drosophila peninsularis. The sequence continues at coordinate 2,619,443 of JAWNPN010000059.1, read as the reverse complement.
TAAAAGTATAAGAGTATAAGTATAAGACTGTAAGTATAAGAGCATAAATATAAGAATATAAGCATAAACATAAGAGTATAAGTATAAGTTTAAGAGTATACTTTTATACTTATAATTTTATACTTATACTCTTATACTTATGCTCTTAAATTTATACTATTAAACTTATACTATTAAAACTAAATTATACTTATACTTGAAAGCGTAAGCATAAGTGTATAAGTATAATTTTAATAGTATAAGTTTAAGAGTATAAGTTTAAAAGTATAAGTGCCAGAGTATAAGTGTAAGAGAATAAGTATAAGAGTATAATTATAAGAGTATAAGTATAAGAGAGAGCAGTTCGGCATTCTCATTCCAATAGATAAATTTCACTCAAGATATTGGCATATCGAGGGAGAGAGAGAGAGAGAGAGCGACGGTGAGTATTCAAGAATACATTAAATATTATATTATATTAAACTTATACTTATACACTTATGCTTACGCTCTCAAGTATATATATATATATATATATATATATATATTAAGAGCTGCCAATCCAACAATGCACACATAAATAAAGAGTATATACGAGAAGCATCAGCTTCACAAATCAATTGAATGCCTTTAATGGTTGTAGATCTGCACCAATATGCAAGGAGAGCATGATGAGAGTGCGCTCGCATGCATGCTCGAACAAGCTTCATGTCTGCACCGTTCCCTTTGACTTTTCTTGCATACAGTGAAGAGGGTGAATACAAATGTCAAAGACTTCTAACTGCGCCAAATGTAATCAAAGTCATATAAATAAGAGTTGCTATAGACACTCTTCTGCTGTAATATTTATATTAAATATACTCGTATATGCAATCAGGGAGAACCATTTGTAAATTTCACTCAATTCTCTTTAACTAAAGGCTGTCTCAAATACTAATTTAATGCCACTCTTTATTCACTTTATCAAGTTTCTTATAATTATTAAAATTTCTATCCTGTACAAGCATATTCCATTAGAAAAACAAATTATACAATTAGAAACAAGCTTAGCTGCTAATAGCCGCCATTTAGAACTTAAGCCTTTGGTTAAGACCAAGAAACGAATACCAATTTGCCGTGAACAAGCCCGAAAAGTTTCAACGCACGCAAACTTTATAATTGCCCCCCAACTCCAGTCCCAACCCCGACGACCTGTTGCAATTAGCAGTAGGCCAAATGGCAGTCTCTGGCGGCGCATTAAAACTAAATAAAGAAACTACGATATAAAGTGTTCGACATGGCGTTTAGTGCCCACCAGGTGCCAATTTAAACGGCTCGCAAATTGCGCTATCAACAGTTTAAACGCAACCTTGGGGTCAGAAAGGCGCAGAGCTAGCTCGTGGTGGGTTCGGCACGTGCTGTGTCGCCTGGACTTAGAGCTGGGCTGGACTGGGCCCGGCTGACCTGGCCAGTGTGGGCAGGTGTTGTGTCAATCTTTGGCATGCCAGACATCGACGACTGTCAACATGAGCCAGCGCCAGCAAGCTGTTGGACATGTCGATGTCGTCGTCTCCATTAGACCCGCTGTCAAAGCGCCAGGCAACGGGCAGGGCGCACCATTCAGCGTGTGCAGCTATGCAAATGATGCGCCAAGTTCAAAGAAATGGCCAACGGAGTAAAAGCCAGAAGCAGTGCGTAACAGCTCACCAGCTGAGCAGTCAAAGTTCGCCCGGCCATGGCAATAAAGCGAGCTGTCCCACTGCAGACTTAATGCTCGGCTTGGCTGGGAATGGCTGCAAACGCATGTTGGCGGAAATTGTTTGACAAAAGCAGGATATGCTACACACACTCAATTACATAGACACATGACATAGCTCCACCCAGCAGCTTAGCTTCGCTCACATATGTGTGCGTGCCACGTTACGTATACGCAATGTACGCCCGCGTGTTGACAACACTTTGCAATTGGGTTAATTGTACATTGGCTGCCTCTGACTCCTTAATGCCAACTCCCCACCTACCACCCGCCCACTCCCACTCCGTGCAACAGCTTTTTAAATGTGGGTCAGTGGGTTAGAGCTTGCTTTGGGACATATCTTAAGCTCGCTTCAGCGACTTTCAATTGCAGCTCATAAAAATAAACATTTAACAGCGCAAAATGCTTGAGCTTAACGAAATTTAATTGCAAGACAAGAACTAGAAATGCTCATCAATAGAGACAGTCTCTCTGCCCCACTCCCACTCCCACTCCCTCTCTCTCTGTCTGTCTGGCTGTCCTGCGCAGACAAGCCCCAGTCGCAACACGTGCGGATATCATTTGACGCTTACACACCACTTGATAAGCCCTCGTAGCAGCCACACTGTTATGGCGACCCTTTCCTGCCATAAATATATGCAAATATATTACGTGATTTCTAGCTGAGATTCGCTCATAAAGCAAACAACTCGTCGAACGCTGCAGCGCGTGGAATTTGCCCAGAAGAAAACTAATGCACATATATAACAAAGTAAGAGTGCTGCAGTTGGGTCTGTTCGACTAGGAGATATCCTAAGTTATTCAAATCACATCTTTTATATATATAAACAAGACACACTCATAAGCATGCGTTCTGATAACTGTGTGGCTGCTATTGGAGCTTTACTATGAGAAATGAATTGTTTAACAATTTTTCGGGAGGGTATCCAATATCCAAAAATGACAAAATTTCGCTAACCATTATATAAATCGACATACCAAAACTGCATTCTCTAGCTCTAACGCCCTTCAAGTTATTCTAAAAAACGAAGTCCAAGCAGCGATTTTTATCGATAATGAGGAAATGGAATAAGTTATCGAAAAAAAGTGAATAATACGAAAATCGTGTGTCATACACGAGTATACATATCAAATTTGAAGTCTTTAGCTTTTGTAGTTTACGAGATCGGTGCTCGGACAGACACTCAGACGCATGGACGGTTATGGTTATATCGCTCCTACTGCCTGCCAAATACATTTTCTCAGAACCATTATACACTTATTTCCGAATTTCCGTAGGTTCAGGGCGCTAGAAATAGAGAGAACAGTTCAGGGAGCTTACAAATGTCAATCCCGACTTCGCGATACTCTGCCATCGCTTTCATATTCAATTATTATTCAAACCAATTTTAAGCTCTCTGGCTTATGTCATCCGCGCTTATTATGCAACTTTTTGTTGCCGTTGCGCTATGTTTGCTTAATTGATTGGGCAGTGAGTTGGAAAATAAACAATTAAATCGCATTAAACATTTACTTAACGTGCTTTAATGTTTATGCCTTGCAATTATATGTTAATTAGCACGTTGTTGCACTTTATTTTTCGCATAATAATTAAAACACATTTAATAAGGCCGCAAATTTGCATAGTTAATGCAACCAGCCACGCCCCCAGCCTCTGCTGTGGGTAAACGCTGAATCAAAGCCAAAAAAAGAAAGGGTTAAAAAAAATTCAACGACGGAAGTCATTTAAAACACATTTCAGCGCCTCGTTTCGCTCAGGGTTGCTCGGGCACCGCCCGAGGTGGCCTTTTGGGCTGGGCCTGCGGGCGGCGCTGCATATGGGCATATGCCGCTTGTAATTTCCATTAAGCATACATTAAACAAAATTGCATGTAATTCCAAATGAATTAATGAACCAAGCAATTTGGCCGCACAGTCAAAGACATCGGCAATGGGCGGCTGCAAAGGGGAGATCATGCATATGGCCAGCGAGCGACAGGAAGGAAATTGCACTTAAGCTTTAAAAAAGAAGGTAGTACGAGGCAGTTGGGCGAGAACGACTGCATAATACTCATTGACGATAAAGGACTGGTTAAGAAATCAGTAAGCCTCAAAACTGTAGAAGAGAGGTGATAGAAAATGCCATGATCCAAAGGGCCAGAGAATACAGGGCATGAACAAACGGACGGACGCACACACGACAAGGCAGCCGTACGTACAGCCGAACGTACACTACACAAAACCCATAACCCCTTTCACATCTTGACATTTCACAAAACCAATATACTCATCTCACAACATGAATGGGTATTAATACTTATATAAACACTTTGAAGTCCCACAAAATTAATTTAATAATTAATGCGCTTTGTGAGGAGGGCGACACACGGAGGCAGGGCGACATAATCCATCCAGCAGCTCTTAAAGTCATCTCAGCAACATTTATGAGTGCATTTCACAGTCTATATAATTTGAGTAACATTTTACTTTCGAATTATACGAGGGGACATAAAGCTGAAATGTTTAACCTATTTATTTGCTCAGCGCAAGATGACGAAGTCGCGAAGCCGAGTTGCGGCCCTTGATACTTAATGTGCTTCAGCTAATTTGCTTTTTATTAAGAGCAAGGGAAGCTCAAGATTTTCGCCCAATGCACACACACGTCACACGCCGCTGTCGAGGTGTCGAGTGACGTTGGCGGCAGCAGACAGCGAGAAAACGTGTCTGGCTTGTGCCTTATGCGAAGTCAAACAACATCTACATGTTTATTATGCTGTAAATAAACTGTAAATAAGAGAGCTTGATAGGCTGTCGATATACCCTGGAGAGGGTTAAATGAGGCACTTTTTGGAGTCCCCGGGGGAATTTATACTTATTTCTTGCGTGTAAAAATGCAATTGTAAATGAAATAGAACAGAGCTTGATTGACTTTTAGCATACCCTGTAGCAGGTAAACTGAGGTATTTTCAGGGTTTTTTTATATCAATGAGGGTTATTGGCGCTTGCTCGACTATTGGAATACCCTGGAGAGAGTTCACAATGAGTTTTATCATATCGGGGAGTTCTTGGCAGCTACGTATGTAGATATTGGCTTTTTAAATACCCTGGAGAAAATGATTTTAGTTAAATATCTATGATATGAATGATCTATGATATGATATCTATAATAAAATTAAATATTAAAAATAAAAATTTAAAAAAAATTATATTGAGCATGCTCGACTATTACTTAGACTCTATATATATTAATGGAACTCCAAAAATTATAAAAATTATATGTATGTTGTATTAATATATATATAACATATATATAATTTTTATAATAATTTGTGCTGTTCAATTAATATATATAGAGTCTAAGTAATTGACTTTTAAAATTTTACGCCTCAGTTTTATTTTAATTTTTTTAGAGTAGAAAAGTGTAAGAAAGTAGCCTAGGCAGAGCTGCGTGTTTCACTGTATACATATATATATATATATATATATATATATATATATATATATATATATATTATTTAACTCTGTTGTAGCTCCACAGGCTGCGCCACGTCCTTGCCCCAGCTGCCACCTGCCCAGCTGCCCACCTGCCTGCTATTTTAATGCAGTTGCTGTTTGCTTGTGCCTACAGTGGCGGCGCTTAAAAATGTTTACGGCGCTTAAATAACAAATTTATGGTGAGGAAAAGTCAAAGTGGCTTTTAAAATTAACTGCGTTAATAAACATATATATAAATGGTTTAAAAAAAAAAAGGAATGCCAGCAGAAATATTTATGCGGCACCTGGAGCACATTGGGCAAAGTGAAAGGTAAGGGAGAAAGGGAAACAGCGGGAGCGAGAGATATAGAGAGATAGATTTACCAAAATAAATGCATCATTTACAAAATTTTATATATATAAAATATATATATGCATACAATATATATATTTGGAATAGTGTATCTGCACACACACTTATTGTATATTTATGGCCAGCATGAATAATATTTATTCAATACAACGGTATTTTTTTTGGCTACTGCGCCAACGAAAATTAGCCATCGCATTTCATCATTATGACGATTGGGGCACGATCATGATGGCGTTGCCAATTGAAATATTAAGCATACGCCGCATAGCCCGCGCCAAATGGCTTATGGCTAATTATTTACAAAATCAACACAACCACACAGAGAGAGACTCCCACACACACACACACACACACACACACACAGAGAGGCATGCAGCCAGTGGGCAGCGTACGCCTTTGACGTCACGAAATGTATTTAAGAATCCATTGACACATTCATAAATTGATAGCTGATTTATTACCAATAATTGCTTTTGATTGCTGCGCGTTTCTTTCCATTCGCCGAAGATGCATAAACAACAACAACAAAGGTGCAAACAAAGAAACAAAACACAAGAAATTCACATAATTTGTTTATAAACAAAGGCGCGGTGCTGGCACATAAAACCGAACAGCGGCGAAACATCACAGGCAACACAAGCCAATTGCCGGCATCGACATTAAAAACCAATTAGAATTATATAAATTTAATTATTATCAAAATAGACGAAACTACCAAACAACTACATAACATTTCAATAGCAGAGAAAGCAAAAAAAAAAACCTGAGTTAACAGACCACCCACTTGGCGCTGCGTGCTGTTAAAGTTGACCCTAACAGCGCTGGAAGTTGACTCCGAAACGAGCGTGCTTCGGGTGTGCGCCACGAAGATGCGCTCGGTCTCGCTCTCTCTCACTCAGACACATGGAACAGCTGTTTGGCGTGGGCCTGGCAGAGCATCATTAGCATCATCATGATTATTAACAGTGACAACAACAGCGCACACACGCACACAGAGATATGATGTTAGGGCCAGCGGCTTCTTTAACGGCTTCAGTCGTTGCCTGTCAACAAAGCGCGACGCACGTGTGCAGAAGGCGGCGCTCGGCAAAAATTCCCAACTCAAATCAAACGCGCAAAGTCGAAAAACTTTAACCAAATGTGAACAATTAATGAGAAATTTAAATAAACAGTTGCACATTGTGAATTATTTGTAATAAAATAAAAAAAAAAAAACTATAAAAAAACAGTTCAGTGACAATAGCACAATAAATCAAAGCAAGGCCACAAAAGTTTTCAAAACTCACAAAAATGAGCTTAAAAACATATAATTAGTTTTTTTTAGCAAAACAGTTGCCAAACAAACTTCTATGATATAAAACATATATATTTAAGTCTTCATAGATATAAATTTGTTTACAAATTTTGCAACGCGTTCAACTGCAGCCGCAAGACAAATTCGAAACAAAAGCGAGGTAAATATTTATTATTGCCCGAGCACAATAAATCTGCTTGAACATGAACTCAGATGCAGAGTTTATCAAAGAAGAAAAAAAACCCCAAGAAACAGTTAGCCAAACACACACAAAAACGTGTCAAATTTATGCGAAGCGGTAAAATGAAACTGCCGGAAATTTATATGGCTTATAAAGGGGGAGGCGCCAGGCAGCAAGTTTCAGGACCCACGCACAAGTGCACACACTTCAAGGATCTTTGTTTGCCTTTGTAATTCAATGCCAATTCTCAAATGGCTAAAAAAAGTATAAGAAACCATAAAGAATGGAAACTTTCCTTTGCTTTGTTTATATTTTCATAATTGCGCTATAAATAATCATTTTTTGTAAAGCAAAGCCAGCGGACAACTTTAAAACTATCTCAGCTTTTTGGTTAAATTAAAGTTTTATTTAAACAAAAATTTAATTAACTACTTAAATTTTAAACACATTTAAACAAGCTCAACTGTTCAATTAAAAAATCGATTATCATAGCAAAGCCATACAAACTTTGACAAAAGACTCACGCAGCCTCAAGCCCCAAGTCGAACATGTGGTAAGGCATTCCGACCTAGGGTTACCTCGCCGCCAAGTTGCTATCAAACTCGTGACCCCGCCGCACATGCATGTTGAATTTGTCAAAAGTCTAAACTCATGCCCTCACACTCAGCTGCTGCTGCTGCTGCCTCGGCGCTTCAACTGGCTGACAAAACGTAGCATACTTTTTGGGGCGCAAATTGCTTGGGGAACAGAACGCCACAATGGGAGCACAGCAGCGACAGGCTAAATTAATAAACACGTCAAGCAAAAGAGGCAGACACATAACGAATTAAGTAGTAGTCAAATAGTCAGCGGAGCTGAGCAGAGAGAAAGGGCCAAAAGCGCACAAACCGCAAACTCAATGCAGATAATTAAATGTAATTATATAATGTGTTTCTCTATGGGTATCTGTAGTTTATGTGTGCGTGTGTGTAAGCCTCTGTGTGAGTGTGAATAATGCTTAAAAATGGCAAGCGCAATACAAAGAAACATATAACATATGGTTGAAGGGAAAATGCAATAGAAAAACTTAGATTTATATTATGTTCAGCTATTTACTTACCCACTATAATAAGGGTATTCCCATTATTTAAATGGTATATGTTTGAATATCTCTGTTAACTGGCTCAGCTAATGCGAATACCTTGATTCACAGAAAATTCATTTGAAAATCAAAATTTGATATTTATCTAAAATAATTATTTGTGCACAATTAAAAAGTAAAATAATTTAATTAGATTCTACGTAATTGTTAAAAAAAATAGAGAATAATAATTGTTACAAAAATACAAAAATAATAATAATAATAATAAATATAATAAAATAATATTTGAAAAAGAACGACTACAAAATAAATTAAAATAAAAAGTTTAATACTTAATAATTAAAATAATAATAAAAATTTAAAATTTGTAGAAATTAAAATAATTTAGAAAAAAAAAAATTAAAAATCAAATAATAGATAATTTCAAATAAAATTAATATTTTATTAATAATATTTATATCTAATAATTTATCATTTTATTTAAAATATGTAAAATATTATTATTAATTTATTTGCAATTATCTTATTTTCAATAATCATTATTTTAGTTTTTAATTATTGTTTATAAAATTATTTAAATATTATTTTATATTTTATTTATTTATTTATTAAATTAAATAAAAATAGTCATAAGGATAAGTTGACACGTTCTAGCCCGTCCGTCTGTCTTAATGGGAACTTGAAATGCGACTCTAAACATATTTGATGTTATCTTTTCAGTTACATTATCCCACAAGCCTAAACCTTTTCTGATTTTCATACAGCCATAACCTGTCCTAGTTACTAAAGCACATTAAATGCAGTTAGCTTGGGTAATTTGTGTAATTTGTTAATGGTTTAGTTACTGTAATTATTTAAATATCTATTCCAGCCATCTACTACGCTTTCGCTTCATTTAAAAATCGTTAGAACTCGCCTTACTCTGACTCTGCCTGCCACGTAATTGAAATAACAACAATTTATGTGAAATAACAGCAACAACAACAGACAAAGGCACCCTCATATATATATATATATATCTACTATATACACGTGTACGTGTGTGTGTGTGTGAGCGTGTGTATCGGGGACATAATGTGCGCCTAATGTCAGATAAGAGCTTATAATAATGACGTGCAGGCAAACGCGGGCTGCCGAACTTTAATAGTTGGCATTCGCTGAGCGACGGCAAAGGCAAAGTCAATAAAATGTAATTAAATCGACATTGTTACCAGCAACAGCAACACACACACATACACACGCACACCCTCGCACAACAATTTGAGCCTTTGCTTTATGTATTAATTTTAATAGAAATTTTTGCCACTGGATTTTGTCAAAATTTTGTTTGTCAATAATTTTAGAGCTGACGCTTTGCTGAATAGAAAACTTAGCTAATTATCAACATTATCTGCAATGAGTTCAATTGCCAAGTAACTCAAAAAAAGTAATTGTGCTGAGCTCATAAACTTTTTAATAAAAGTTGGCAAAGGTATGCAAGTAAAGCTGGCCAAATAAAGGTAAATTATACCAAAGCCCTGAACGGCTCAAATCGACGAAACTAAAAACTAATTTATGCGCACAATGCTCTTGAAAACTGTAACGATTTCCATGATGATTGTGGAGACAGGGAGAGAGCGAGAGAGGGAGCTAAAAGGGGGCAGGGCAGCGGCAGGCCTGCCAACTGCTTTTGGCACAAGGCAAATGGGCGGCGGCAAAGTTTTGCAATGCAACCAGAAAGTAAAGAAAATAATTTTTTAAAATATAGCAGAACGAAGACATGATACTCTTTTGAATAGAGAATAAGTTCTATATAGAAGTTGGCATATAAGCAAGAGAAGTCTGTAGAGAGACAGAGATAGATAGAGAGAGAGAGAGCGTATTTACTGCTCGTGAATATAGCCTTGCAACTGTAGTATATTGGAGTATAAGGAAGCTTCTCTTTGCTAAGCATGTTCTAAATAAAGAATTAGTAAATGACAAACAAAAACTTTGCATTTAACTATACTACTATATATATATAATATTATAAAACAATATAAAGAGATATATGCGAGGACAGTCTATATAGAGAGAGAGAGGGAGAGAGCGAGAGACTAAACTACAGTTCTTGGCTACAAATTTACAGAATTCTTAAGAGAATATTAAAAATCAAAAAAAAGTAGCGATATTTCTGGAACTTGCGGAAAACTATTCATAAGAATACTAAATTTTAGACTACATATATTAGCTTTATACAATAGGGAGAGCTCGATATATAGTAGTGCTATATAATTTGAACATGATGAAAATGATATTAATCAGTATTAGAAAGGCTTCAATGGGCAACTGTTTAGCGGGCAGATATAGGGTAAATAAATAGGCATGTCAATATTAAAGAATAAAATTTCTTACTTCATTTTTAATTAAAAAAAAAATATTAATACATGTTAAACTAGATTAAGCACAAAAAAAAACTCTTAATAAGTATTTGAAAACTATAAAGTTTTTTGAAAAAGCTAAAAAATAAAGAGATTTTTCATAATACCATTCAAACTCAAGCTATTCAAGCAGATACCCATGGCTGGCTGCACTCAACTAGTCTTCCGCCTCAACAAATACGTACTCAATCTAAGTTCATAACAACCTTCGCGCTACACTACAAAGCTCCCAACTCAGGCAAACAACTCAGCACAGAATAGGCAATAAGTTAAAGAGAGCAGCGAAAGGCGCGCAATCAGCTCATTTTCGTTTACCTTTTTCGGCTGTTATTTAAATCTTTGGCGATACGCCGGAAAATAAAGTTTAGCTGGCGCTCTTTGAATTTGATTAACAATTTGCGCTGGGCAGCTATCAAAAAGTTGGCTATTCATATTACGAAAAGTTCCCTCGCGGGACCCTTGAAACCGAAACCCGCTGATTTTTATTGAAATTACAGTCCAAAATGGTTGAAAGGAAAAGGTTAAGTGGCCAGCAAAAAGACAACAAAAAATGGGCAAGAAAATTAAATGAAAACTTTTGTCTTTCCGGTAATTTGATAATACACAGAGGGCTTATCTGCAGATACCAGCCAAAGATCGACTTTCAACTGCTTAATGCAGTTCCATAATAAGTTTAATTGTTTTTCATGCACACACACACACACTCGATTATATAAGTTCTCTGTCTCTGGTGCCTGAGTGGGCGTCCTCTTGAGGGATTTCCATTTTACGAAATTGCATAATTCAATATACAAATAAAGCTCTGCAGGCAGGCAGACAATCATCAGTTCATCAACAAGAGTCTCTCAGCCATTGAGTCGTTCGGTTTGGCCAAAACCAAGTGGTCTACTATGCACACACGTGCTCACCCAGCTCACAAAGCTGCAGCCAGAGCTGCAGTCGGTTTTTCTGAAAGTTTCATTACATAATTGCCATCTGCATGAAGAGCTCTGCACTTGTGCCATCTCCACTGCCTGTTTGCCGTAGAGATGGAATTGAAGTGCGTGCCATGGCTGGACTGGCAAATTCTAGTGGCTTTAAGCTGAACTAGTGCCAAAATAGTAGCTATCAAAATGTTGTATTGGCCCATAAGCATCAACAACCTTTGCAACCTTTGCAACCTTTGCTCAAATTTCAATTAGTTTCCTCACTCATGGCAACGCTTCTAGCAACTGTTGCCAAGCATTAGCGCTGCCCTAATTATTTGTATAACTATGCAATTTAATATACAATTTAATTCAAGTTGATTTCTCAGAATATTGGAGAGCCGAACTAGGCAATAGTTAGCTACCTGGTCCCGAGATGCTTTTTGACTTTTTCAGTTGAACTCGTTAGTATCAGCCCACACCTAATACGAGGTGATAGTTAGCTCTCTTCTTCTTATCTCTCTTTCTAGTTTCCTTACGGTCTGTCTCGTTCTTCTTTATCTCTCCGCTATTTACATCTTCATCTCTCTTTCACTGTGTCGCCCTGTATTTATCTCCTCTCTGTCTCTTTGTTTAAGCATCAATCTCTCTCTCTCTCTCTCTCTCTCTCTCCATAGCTCTCTATTTGACTGTCTTGCTCATTCTCTGTCTGTCTCTCGCTCTTCCTCATTCTCTGTCTTTCTCTCTATCATTCTTTCTCACTATTTCTGTCACTTTATCGCTCTCTACCTCTCCATATCTCGTCATCTCTCTATCATAGTCATCATCTCTCTCACCTTCTTCCTTTTCTCTGTCTCATTATCTCTCTTTATCTGCATATTTACTTCTCCCTTTTTCTTTCACACCATCTCTCTCTTTTCCTCTCACGCTCTCATTTATAAATTTTTTAAACTCGTCTACGGTTTCTTACTCACTCGCTGAGAATCGCATAGAAAGGCGTTTATTTTTATTTTCTATAACTTGCTACAATCCAGTTTTAACTATTTTCCATCGATTGATTTACGCTGACACTTGGCTTTCGGTTAGAAACTGTGTCCAGCCAATTCACTTGGCAAGTCCTGGTCCCACGCAACAAGTGTTTGGCTCGCAGAAAATTTATCGATGATAGAACTTGGCTTCAAAGTGAATTACGACAAGTTTGCCGTAGAGTTTTCCACCCAGCCTCAACTGCTCTGGCCAGGTTCCTTTTTTATTGCCAGCGCGGCAAAAACAAATAACCGTATGGCGAGTCATCGGCCCAGGCCCAAGACCACGCTGAAGTCCTCGCAGACACTCGAGTAAGATAAATGTGTGCAAGTTGGCGGCCAAGCATGAGCACTTCGTGCCAGCAGAAAGCGTAGTTGGAGTAAATTTAATTGTTTAGTCGTCTGACTAATTAAAAACTTGTAACTTCCAAGCGACGAAAATTGAAAAAAAAAAAACAACTTCTAACTTGTTTGTCAATCACCATGAAAATTTGTTCATAAAACTAAGTTTGACTCTAGTTCGGAGACAAAATTAACAGATTGATATGCAGCTTTATAGAGTCGATTGACATAAAAGCCCCTGCATAGCAGGCGACAGACAACCCATAAAAAGAATCCAATATTGATTCATAAGCTTAAGCTAACTTGCTTTTATAGCCATTGAGGACAGTGGCATCTCATATGCTAACTAGCTTATGTTTTCATTGCGAATTTATGAGCGATACGAAAGAGCTGGATGCCTGGCTATCATTTTTATAGCTGTTCACTGTTCGTGTTCGTGTTTCACTTAAGCTTCACTTTGCGCATAAATTGGCCAAGTTATTTAGGCACGCACATGTTCGGAAAGTCATATATGCGCATATATCTTTTTGTCACAATTTGATCTGCATATCGGAAGCATTTCATTTCCGTTGCGGACCTTCGTTTGATTGCTGCCCATGCCCTGGAAAACGTGATGTGAGAAGGTGTTTTCATATTTGTTTTTACTTTACATTTTTATATAAAATATTTTGTTGTTGAATTCTTAGTTAAAAGAAGTTTTAGATATTTTTATATAAATATATTATTTTTTTATTTAATTTATTTTTTATTTTATTATTATTAAATTATTATTCAAATGAAATTATTATTATATTAAATTATTATTATTTTGTTATTCTTATTTGATTATTATTAAACTATTATTTATATTAAATTTTATTATTATTAAACTTTTATTTCTATTAAATTTGTATTATTATTAAATAATATTAAAGAATTTCTTAGCTTCTTTTTTCGTTTTACCATTCCACCTTTTTATAGTCCCATTCCCAGCGCATCCTTTAGTCTATCAACTTCACTAAATACTTATATATTTGATGCTTTGTTTATTTTTTTGCTCTTTTGCCATAGTGCTACGATTTATGTGGACAGCGTCCATTTATCGCGCCATCATGTCTTGTTTTTGCCGTCGAACATGAGGCCGAGTTGCCGCTTGAACGGACATGTACCCATAACAATAAATATATGTCAAATATTTTACTGCAGCTTTGTACAGCGCCATATTTTTGCAGACAGTCGATTCGAGGCGAGGCGATGCGATGCGAAGGCCGTCAACTTTGTCACTTTTGGAGCATTTCTATGTGCACACAATTCAAGCATTTTATTACGCCTGAAATACTCTGTTTATTTTTTTATGTGTACTCGCTTGCTCTGACTCACTCTTTCAATTTTTCCCTCTTATAAATAAATTTTTGTTTAGCAGTTTCAGTTGCAGCTTCTATTATTAAAGAGATTCATCAAGCATTTGTTCAGGTATTTGAGGGAAGATATGCTAGAGGGGCATTATTTATTTTATTATATATATAAATTAAAAAATTTTAATTATTATATTATAAATTATTTATCTGTTTAATTAGATAAATAATTTTAAATTTATTTAAGCATATTTCTCTAAGAAACTTGCTTCACAGATCATCTCATAGTCAAGCATTGATCATAACTTCTATAACTCTTAACTTATTCCATAAAATATTTATAAATTAGAATTATATGATTGGCTTCTCTTCTTCTTCTCTCTCTCATCTATTCAAATATTTGTCGCTACCCCACGCATACCCTGCAAAAATTATGAGTTGCTGCCAACAATTGCGATGCTGCGGCCGCCCACGTCAGTTAGACATCGATATCGACAGCTATGCTATTGTTGTTGTTGTCGCGAGTTCAGTCATGATTTATAAATAATTAAATATTTATTTTCGCACGTTGTAATGACGTTGGCAGTGATGTCAACGGCTGCCATTTGCCCACCTCATATGCTCATTAATATTAATAGGGCGGCATATCAGGCAGAGCAATGGCATGGCATCCACTCTATTGCTCTCTCTCTCCCTCTCCTGCTGCTGCTTGTAGGTAATCTCAACAGGTGTTTGTGTTTATGTTGCGACTTGGCACACGTGTCGTCCTTGTGGTAATCAACTCAAGTGCCAGGGTGCTGGGAAGCTTTCCAAACTTTTACTTTATGCCAGGCTGCACGTTAGTCGAAAGAAACAAAGAGAGAGAGAGAGAGAGAGAGAGAGAGAGAGAGTGGGAGAGAGAGGGAAAGCGAGCTTTATCGTTGTCGTTTTCGTTTAGGCTAGAATCCAATTTCCATTATCCAATTTTGATGCTGTCAGGCGCGCATAAATAAGACGCACAGCGCGCACAATATTCGAGGGCCGATCCCCGATGCTTTGTTATGCAAATCTCAGCGCAAAAAGTATCAATCTCCTACTTTGGACTTAGTCAAGCTAAAGTCCATTTACTGTATGTACCCCAGGCCGCAGACCCCAAATGTTTTATAGCCTTAAGAGCACCCACTTTGCCATCGTTTTATAGCCGAAAAACATTATAACTCAAATTTTTTCTTAGAATTTTTGAGTGACTCCCCGAAGCGAACAAAAAATACACAAGAATGCATAAAGAGAGAAACAACAAAAGAAATTTGTCTCTGCGTCGCTTTAAGCCAGCTTTAAATTCTCGCACAGCTGCCGCATTCAAATTAAATAATTTAGCAGAGCATAATTGCCCTGGAAGCCATGACTCATGTTTGATCATATTTCATAATGAACCGAATTGTATTATTTTTATGAAATGCGTACACAAACAGAAAGTCGGGCAGACAAATGCTGAGCGCTTTGAAAACGCCTGCAAGCATCTTTCATTCCTTATAAACCTGACCTAACCTGCTGCGGCTGCTGAAAAATATATTCAGAGAGCGCCCCGCCGCCCAACCACTAAGTGTTATCACAGGTGTTCGACGGAGGCAAAAACCTCACGGCAAATAAATAACCAAATCACTTGTGTATAATTTTCAAGGCAAATAGCAACGCACGAAAAACGAATTTCACAATCTATGACTATCAAACATACCCTAGAGTGGAATGCTTGAACTCTTTTATGCAGGCAGAAAGCTGCTTAAAAGTCTGAGAGAAAATTTTGTATATGAATGTTGAAAGGATGTAGGAATGGTTGTTTGACACTTATCATATTAATTGGTTATTGAATGGGTTGTAGAAAGTTGCAAAAGAACTTTGGCTGCATGCGTCAATCAAGGCTAAAAGCAAACTAAGAAAAGTTCTGCAAACTTTTGCTCTTTAGAGAAGTAAATGGAGTTTCTACGAATTCTACGCTTTCTAGATAAAATATTTAGAGTTCAAACAATATTCTGCTATTTTCATATTAATTTTAAAAATTTTAAAAACAATATTTATATATGGGTTATTGAATATAAAATATATAATTATGATTAAGAATTTTAAAAAAATTTCGGATAGTTTTATATTGATTTCAAAAATATAAAATAAATACTTATATAGCGAGAGTACTTTGAGTTATTGAATATAAATTTATATGAATATATTAAATAAATTCTATTATTTTTAAATGGAATATATAGGATCTTAAACATTTTTCTGATATTTTCATATTAATATTAAATTAGTATATATTATTATAAAATTTATATAATTTTTTTTTATTTAGTATTTTTTTTTAAGTTTTTATTTTATATTTTATATAATTTTATATTCAATAACTATTCAATATTTTAAAATATTTATTAAAACAAAATATATATTTATATAGAGTGTATTCTGAGTTACATAAAATTGTATACAAATATATTATAATAATATATAATAAAAAAAACATAATATCAGCTCAGTTATATTTATAATATATTAAAAATATATTATACAAATATAATATATTAAATTTAATATAAACAATGCTAAACATAATTTTAAAATTTGTTTCCATATGCACAGACAAATATATTGAAGCTACAATTCAGCAAGCAAACTCAAATTTGCTTAAACAAAAGTTCTTAATCGCCCGCCGACTCTCATCCCACATAATTTCTGGCTCATGAATATGCCTTAATTACTGCTTACAGAGTATCACAATATTTTGCATGATAAATTTGTGCACAACATTTACAAGTTGACTTTTTGTGGCGCGTGTCGTTTCATATGTGAGTTTTTCACTTTTTCGCATTTTCGGTTTTCGTTTTGACTTTTTGGCAGAGGTGAGCGTACTTATATTTTTTCTCTTTTATCTATACATATAATTTGATTTATGTCACTGGCAGCCACCGACAAGCACACTGCACGTTTATCGATTCGATAAACTGTTGCAGAGGGTAGTAGGTGCTGCTGCTGGTGGTTCAGCGTCTTGCCAGAAATCGCTTTAAGTTATCTTCATGAATATCCATTAAAGATGATGAGCCACGCGCGCTTTCAGGAGCGCTTAATGTTAGCGTCAACGACGTGTCACGCCCATACACAGCCCCTACACGGCCAGGGCCACGCCTTCGCCCAAGCATTTAAGCAATAAATTAATTTCGGCCACGAAGCAACTGAAATCTGTGTCTAGACACAGGTCCCGGGCCAGACCAAGACTCAAGAGTCGCGCGTTGAATTTAAAGAGCCCGCCGGGCCGGGCCAGCTCCCAGGCAGCTTCTTTTCAAGTTCTATTTCCAAGTGCAAGTCTTTAGGCCTGCCTTTTGTTCTTTTCGTTTTAGATTTTCATATACATTTTCATTTTCATTTTCATTTTGTTTGTTGTTGTTGGGGTCTTTAACGCGCTGCCCTGAATCTTTTATGTTAATGCTCCTAGCACATTAGTCAAATGCCACAGAGCAAACAAGTAAATTAAAACATGCGAAACATTTTTCAAATGGGCAACACATCATTATGACGAAATTGTTTATAAACAGCCACCAGAAGATCAACACTTCATACGCATGACTTTCTGCGTCTTATAAATTGCCTCGGCGAACACAAATGTTTGTTTAATTGAATTTCATATTATGTGCTCATATTTGCGCTTGTTCTCAGGCAGACAGAGGGAGTGCTAATAGAGAGAATGTTATGAATATTATATGAAAGTAATGTTGGTTTAGAGTAAGCTGCAGTGCTCGAAAAGGAGTATATTTCAGCTATGTATTTAGTCATAGACCGAAGCAGAGAGAGTAGACAGAGTAATACAATTAGTAGAGTGCACTCTATTATACATGCGTAACTCCAACTCTTTATGCTAGAGGGAAACTCTATGGCTGACTATGACTACACTTGTTTGGCATATGCTGTCTATGCCTGACAGAAAGAAAATCCATTTTTTTATTTCAACATTTAGATTTCTTTCGATTCATCAACTTCCTCACAGCCCAAGCAACATTTATGACCTTGAGCAATTTATTTAGCTAACCAATCATAAGCTTTCCATGGCTTTCATTTGCAGGTACATAATTTTCAATTAAACTGAGTGCGCTAATAAACTGGAAGCAAATTACAATTGAGCAAAAGCAATAAACTATATATAGAACATTCATCAATTAAGTTATAAGCTTGGCCGCGGGTCTTAGATGGGGGAAGAGAAAATTGCCAAAAATTATAAATGAAATATGAAAATTGAGCTTGATTTTGTTTGGAATTTGGAATAGAAAGTGTCTTAATTTATATATTTTTAATTTGAAATGCTCATAAATCGTCCTTTATAAAAGAAAAGTAAAATAAATATATTTTCTTAATATTTAAAATGGTAGCTACAAATATTAATTATTAAAAAATATTTATATAATTTATAAAAGAAACTCAAAATATATAAATTTTATAAATATTTAATAAGTTAAATTTAAATATTAAAAATGGTTAATAGTTAAATATTAGTAAATAATAATTACTAAAATTTATAAAAATAAGCGAAAATATATATTTTTTTTAAATATATAATATATTAAGTTTAAATATTAAATATTATGATTATAATTTATAAAAAAAATGGCATACTTTTTTTTATAAACAATAATAAAAACAATATAAAAATAAATATTAAAATTTTTAAAATAATATATAAATTATAAATATTAAATATTGTTAATAAATAAATATTAACTATTATTACAAACAGTTCCATAACTATAACCCATCTGCTCAGACAAGTGCTCAAAACACCCATCTGTAACCTGCTGAAAATCTATCTGTTACGCCTCAGCTGAAAACTGTCGTTAGGTCGGCTCATGGCCTTTTGTGGTATATGCGTCAATGGCAACGTGTGTAGCAATTGATTGCTAACCCCATTTTGTGGCCGGCAGCTGCCGTGGACAGGCATTTCAGGCTGATCGACAACGGCAGCCTGATTACCTGTCGGCTAATCAAGTTGAGGATGGCCGGCTGGCTTGTCAAGCCTACGCTGCAAACGCATTCATGCGGCACTGTTGTGTTGCTGATTTGATGCACATTGTGAGCAGAAAGCGATTAGAGAGCTAATTGAACAGACAGAGAGAGAGAGAGAGGGTTCCGCTGAACTGTTTGCTCTGGTTTGTGTGTTTTGGGCAATTGTCATTAATCGCAGCTGTCGACCCTGTTATGCTGTAAGCCAACAACTCATATATTTCTGACGACTCACGTTGTTTATCTGACTGCGGATTACAACAATTAATTCGTTAATGTAAATCATGCTGAGGCGATGTGAGAGTCAGCGAGAGTTTCGCCTTGACCTAAAAAAAACTTTGTGCCATTTGACGGCGGCTCGTGGCAAAACTAATTCTTGGCCCAAACAAAAACTTGGCCGCTTATTGGGCTGCTGTCTGCAGAGTTTTGTTTAGATGTTGGCAGACTGATTTACGCACAAGTGTCCGGGCTCCTACTAAAGACCATCAAATTTGTGCTGAATTACGGCTTCAAGTCAAGTTCATGTTCGTTTACGTGCAGAAAGTAGTTTTGTTCTGGAACTAAATTAACATTTAAGTTGATTGCATGGAAACCATAACAATTGTTTCTGTTAGTTTTTAGTTACTGCTTTCATTTGTGCTTCTATGCTGCTGCTTATCTAATTGGATTTTGGCAGCCCAACTTCGAAGTGTGCTGTCCCAGCTGCTGAGGTAGACCGAGGCGGACTGCATAGCTGAACATATGCTATACAGAGTGAAGAAGCAGAGTTGTGTTCAGTGTGGATAGTTGGGCCAAATGTTTGAGGATTTAACTTAAGTCAACCATCCTGAGGCCGTCTAAATTTATGAAATTGTGTTGGCAAGGTTAATTTTCGTTAATATTTAATAATTTGTATTTTATGTTTAATATTTTATATTTTATATTTTATATTTTATATTTTATATTTTATATTTTATATTTTATATTTTATATTTTATATTTTATATTTTATATTTTATATTTTATATTTTATATTTTATATGTTATATTTTATATTTTATATTTTATATTTTATATTTTATATTTTATATTTTATATGTTATATTTTATATTTTATATTTTATATTTTATATTTTATATTTTATATTTTATATTTTATATTTTATATTTATATTTTATATTTTATATTTTATATTTTATATTTCATATTTCATATTTTATATTTATATTTTATATTTTATATTTTATATTTTATATTTTATATTTTATATTTTATATTTTATATTTTATATTTATATTTTATATTTTATATTTTATATTTTATATTTTATATTTTATATTTCATATTTTATATTTATATTTTATATTTTATATTTTATATTTCATATTTTATATTTTATATTTTATATTTATATTTTATATTTTATATTTTATATTTTATATTTTATATTTTATATTTTATATTTTATATTTTATATTTTATATTTTATATTTTATATTTTATATTTTATATTTTATATTTTATATTTTATATTTCATATTTTATATTTTATATTTTATATTTATATTTTATATTTTATATTTTATATTTTATATTTTATATTTTATATTTTATATTTATATTTTATATTTTATATTTTATATTTTATATTTTATATTTTATATTTATATTTTATATTTTATATTTTATATTTTATATTTTATATTTTATATTTATATTTTATATTTTATATTTTATATTTTATATTTTATATTTTATATTTTGTATTTTATATTTTATATTTTATATTTTAAATTTTATATTTTATATTTTATATTTTATATTTTATATTTTATATTTTATATTTTATATTTTATATTTTATATTTTGTATTTTATATTTTATATTTTAAATTTAATATTTTATATTTTACATTGTAAATTCTAAATTATATATATTTATATTTATATTTGCCTTCCCTCTTAGAACTGTCAACTATCATTTTCTTGCTCCACAAAATGATAAACGAGGCAGCCACAAAGTTTGACAGTTGCCTAAACACTCTCCCAACTCATAAAGCATTTAGTGTAAGCTGGGAAGTTCATTTATTATTACCCAACGTATGATATAAGAATACATTAAACTAAAACTGTATGAATGTAATAGGAATTTAAGCCGCTTTCCGTCTGTTCGCACAAAACAATTCGAGCGCAGTTCAATAGCTCAAATGCTATGCAAACACAATGTCCAGCAGGACCTGGACCTGGGTCCTGCTCACTGTTGCCCAATAATTTTCGTGCTGTTATTCAGTTTTAAGTGCCAACAATGGAAATCAGGGTTCGTATTATTTGAGAGAAAGCAAACAACACAGCGCCGAAAGCTGATTGCGTTGGCTGTTGCAAAAGATGCGCAGCGGAAAGCGATTGTTACAGTCACTGATTGCAGCATATCAATATATATATATTTATATTTATATATAAATATATATATATATATATATATATTTATGTATATATATAGAGATATATATATTTTTGTATATATAAATGGCAACAACAAGGCAGCGCCTTACCTAACAGACGACTTAAAGTTATCAATGCTGTAAAATCTTTTTTAAATTCCAGCTGATTGCGTGAGAGGCTTATGAAAAGTTTTGCCCGATTGAATAACGCATTTTGTTTAGGCCATGGCCAATCAAAGCTAATTAGTTGTGTAACGTGGTGGGCATGAAAATATTAATAATACGCTTTTGTACAACTCTCTGTCTCTCGTTTCATATGCAGCCCTGAAATTATGTGACGACAGCTGCGTGGTGTCCAGTTTCGCTGCCAACAGGCATCAAGTATGGAAAACATATCAAAATATTTGAATTTTGGCCGCAGGCAACATCTAATGGACGCTGCCCGGGATTGAAAATTACCCAAGCGAACATAACGATAGCAACAGCAACGGCAACGACAGCGGCAGCGGCAGCGGCAACAATAGCAACACGAACAGGAACCGAAAGCAGTAGGAGCAGCAGGACCGGCAGGAGCAACAGCAGCAGGAGGATTAGCAGCCGCACAACAAACATGAAAGGCTACTCGAAACCAAATGGCGCCGCTAACCGCAGCTGCCACATGGACCATGTCCATGGCGGCTGTGGCATCCTGTTATTTGTCCTGACAGCGCTGACACTAACGAGCTTAATAACGCCCACAGAGCAGCTGACAGCGACGCCAGCGTCGACAGCAAACGCAACAGCGACAGCGGCAGCCACAGCGCACAGCCAACAGCCTATGGATATGGATGTTGATGCCGACGTCGACGGCGCTGGCATCAGTTCGATATTGGAACTCTCCGACTACTACAAGCACATGAATGCGAATATGGTGAATGGCGGCGGCGGCGGCGGCTTCATATTTCCCGGCTTCAATGGCACACTGCCGGCGGGCTTTGGCGGCGAGCTGCCCAACGGCAGCGGGCCCTACACACCGATGCAGGGCTGTCGTCGCGACGGCAACTTTGGCCTGAAGCTCATCACAATGATACTCTATGTGCTCGTCTGCATCGTGGGCCTCTTTGGCAACACCCTCGTCATCTACGTGGTGTTGCGCTTCTCCAAGATGCAAACCGTGACCAATATCTATATACTCAATCTGGCGATTGCGGACGAATGCTTTCTGATTGGCATTCCATTTCTGCTCTACACGATGCAGGTGGGCAACTGGCCCTTTGGCAATTACATGTGCAAGGCCTATTTGGTCAGCACGTCCGTGACACAGTTCACTTCATCCATTTTTTTGCTAATCATGTCCGCGGATCGCTACATAGCAGTTTGCCATCCCATCTCGTCGCCACGTTACCGCACCCCGTTCGTCTCGAAAGTTGTGTCGGCGGTGGCCTGGACCACGTCGGTGCTGCTGATGCTGCCCGTCATTCTGTTTGCCAGCACCTATGAGTCGGGGCCAAATCGCTTCACCTGCAGCATCAACTGGCCGGAGGCATTCAATATACAATCGGAGACGGCATTCATTTTGTACTCGCTGATCCTGGGCTTCGTCACGCCGCTGATCTTCATCATGATCTTCTACTGCCTGGTCATACGCAAGCTGCACACGGTGGGGCCGAAGCACAAGAGCAAGGAGAAGAAGCGCTCCCACCGCAAGGTCACCAAATTGGTCCTCACCGTGATCACGGTGTACATCATGTGCTGGCTGCCCCATTGGATCTCACAGGTGGCTCTGATCAGCTCGACGCCCGGATGTGCCTCCAGGCTGGAACTGGCCGTCTTCCTCGCCTGCGGCTGCCTCAGCTACTCCAACTCGGCCATGAATCCCATACTCTACGCCTTCTTGAGCGACAACTTCAAGAAGAGCTTTATGAAGGCCTGCACCTGCGCCGCCCGCAAGGATGTCAACGCTCAGCTGCAGCTGGAGAACAGTTTCTTTCCCAAGTTCGGCAAAGGGCGGCAATCGGAGCGCTTGATTGGCCCCAATGCCACGGCCAACAACAGCAAGGCCAAGAAGCGGGCCCTGGCTAATGCCCGCAACAACAATGCCCACATGGCCGCCACAACAACGACAACGACCACAGCGGGCACAGAGGTCATCACCGCCATACAGCCCATGGCCGTGGCTCAGGCTCCGGCTCAGGCACCTGCCCAGGTGACACCCACAGCCGCTGCGCTGCTCGTCGTGAATGCCGAGACCAACTGTAAGCCGCCAGTGCTCCACACGGACTTATAAGAGCGGGCTGCACCTGGCATGCCGCTCGAGACGGTTGTGTTTATAGCGCGCAGATGAGTGCGAATTGCAGTGGATGGAGAGCAGCAGCTGCACCTGGATGCGGCACTGGTCAGCCGGCCAGAGTGTTTACTATAAGCATTGATATTTTAACAACTGTTTCAACTTGTTTTCTAGTATCTCTAAGTTCAACTTTACATTCACATACTCTCCCCCGCCTAGGCTAAGTTCAGTGAGTTACAGATTTAATCTAAGTGAAAGACCTCGATGTTGTAGTTGCAAATTTGTCTAAAGAATCTAACATCTGAAGCGGAATTATTCAAGCGAAAGAAAATTCCACTGGAAATAAAACGAACACGAAAAAGAAAACAGAAATACAAAAGTATGCGAAGAAATTTTCACATTATCGAATTAAATTCCCAATGTGATGATGAACAAAGAAACGAAGACGATTATTAAGATATTGCTTAAAAAATACAGAAAAATTTAATCTATGCTTAAATATCATTCAAAAGGTTTATAGATATTCAAATAAATAAAAAAAGAGAAGAAATGAAAACTAATTAAATATTAAATAAATATTAAAATACTTCAATTCGATGTATATCCCGTTAAATGGACTATTGAAAATTAAAATAAGAAAATAAATTCAATTGCTGCTAAGCCAAAGAAATTAATAAAAAAAACAAAAATAAATATATATAATTAATTCAAATCAAATTTTAGGTGTTTAAAAAAAAACAACAACAATGTTTACATATAATATTTGTATTTTTGAATGTAAAAAAAAAAAAAAACAACAAAATAATAAGCTTATTAACATTCTCATAGTTGTAACGATTTCCAAAACTCTTATCAATAGTCAGAAAACTACAGGAATAATGCATGCATTCGTATTAAGTGTAATTTGAGCTGCTTCAAAGTGTGAAATTCTATGGAATTTAAGTTCATATTCAAAAATTAATAAAAAAATTAATAAAATTAAATGAAACAATTTTTAAATTTATGGTAGAGCAACCGAAATTTCAGAAAGATCTTTTTCTGCTGTTTGTAAACTATTTCTTTTATTTATTTATTTTTTATTGCCCACCCGAGTTCTTAGTAAATTTGAAATCCATTTATTAGCTCCCAAGCGCCATCATTTAATAATGATAGCGTATGAAATAATTAAATGCTCGTAGCTTTCAAACTAGCCTTTATTGCACTCACAGCTATCTATCTAAATGCTTATCTTGACGCTGTAGAAATTCGCTTGGCTCTCGCCTGCTGTTGACTTGCAAATGTCGCGTTGACTGTGCGTAATAGATGCAGATATCAAAGGGAGCAGACAGAGAGAGAGAGAGAGAGAGAGAGAGAGAGAGAGAGAGAGAGAGAGAGAGAGAGAGGTAGGTAGTGAGACTGATAAAACTTGCATTTGAAAGTGTGACAATAAGCACATAAAAACAAGATAAAAAAAATCTTTTGAGCGTGAAGAAATTTAAATACACTTGCAGACAGATGCTAAAGGTAGAAGTTGTAGAAGAAGTTATCAATCGAAAATATAGGTAAAAACTTGATTTATAATTTGTAGACAGAAGTAGTAGTATAAAATAACTTAAATTATATTTTTATATATTAATAATATATATTTGAATAGGTTTTTTTTAGCTATGCTGTAGTAAAAAAAATAGATTCTTAGATCAGAGTTCAATCAAAGTTGTTTAAAATATATTAAAATATTTTATTAAATTTTGTAGCTTTATAATATGGTATAACAACTCAGCGAATTTTGAAATATATATACTCGCTTCAATATATATATTTTATACTATTTCTAATATTTTCATATATATTAGTTCATATAGTATAGTAATCATATAGTAAACTACTAGACACACACTCTTAATCTACTTCAATTTCTGATATACTATATATGAAGTATATATAAAATATATAAATTTATACTATATAATATTCCCGTCTATATACTATCTCGAACAAGCAAACAAACTTACAACCATCTCAATAAAAATAATCTAAGTAATTCCTACACACACGAAGCCTTATCGACTGCAATTGCTACTCGACTTCAGTCACGCTTTTTCCCTCGTACACTATACTCATCATTTCACATAAAAACAATAATAATACTCACTGTTCTCAGTGTATCAGCTCATCAAAGTGTGAGCGAGAAAAACAAAGCAATAAACTACAAAGTGCAAAGAGGGCTGCAAAATTGTCAACAAGAGAAACAATTTTCATGCTTGATGCAATGTCCATTTGGAGAATTCACAAGATGCTAACAACCTAACAGGGCGCTTGCCAGCCCAAAGACAATTGCGAAAACACTTTTCTGCAGCAAGCAGAAGCAAGAAAAGTGTTGGACTAGCCGATGCTCTAGCAAAAGCTAGGAGTAATATAGGAATATGCCAAGGATAGGCTATAAAAGCCTTTGTATTAAAGTCTCTCAGATCATAGTCAAGATAGGAGATATAGGAGATCTATTAGAACATCATTAAAGCCCTCAAATAATATCATCCCTGTCAGCTGGTATTTTTACAGGGTATCAACGCACACAGCAGGAATGCAATGGTATAAAAAAAGTATTTCACAGAGCATATACTGCAAAACTAAACAGAAACTTTGTGAGCAAATGCCTGGCTGGCTGGAAATGGAAGCTGCATTGCGTGCAATATGAGTGCTTGTCCGAAGACTGCTGCGAATAATGGAAATTAGTGAAAGAATGAGCGTGGTGAGCTCTAAATGCACTTACAAATTTCCATTTGAGGCATAATTTGAGCATCATTTCAACGAGCCTGAGAGAAGAATGCTGAGGTCTATGAGAACTTAGTATGCTCTATGAGAACTCATATAGTCTGGCTATATATATCTAGGATACACTCCGGCATCCTTCACTCGAGTAGAGTATTTAGCATGAAGTAATTGATGTTCAAGTTGCCGCACCACAAGCACCAGGGCAATAGACTTCAATTTGTGGGCTTGTGGCTTGTGGGTTTGGGGTTGGGGGTCAGTGAGCGAAGCGATTGTAAATGTTAGTGCTTGGCAAGTGTTGGAAAGTGCGCAAAGTGTGGGCAACAAAGCAAATCAACAATTGCACACTGCAAACGCCTTTGCTGGCTTTGCTGGCCCAAAACAGCTTCAGCTATGCGCAGATTGCCTGGCTGTGCAAAATGTTTTCCATTTTTGCCCCATCAACCCGGACATTGATGCTCCATGTGCTGCTGCCTGAAGGTCAGGCATATTGATTATTTGGAATTTCATTAGCAGGCGAGTCAAAGTCAAAGCCGTGTAGAGCTTGGAATTATGATGCCGTGCCTGCGTTCTTATGCACTTGTCCATATGCTGCATTCTGGGCAGACAATGCCAAGGGATAGCCAGCTGCTGGCAAGGATACGAAAAGTGCTCGGTCGATTGGCTGGCTGGCCGGTCGGTGGGTTGGGCTGCTGCTTTTTGCGCTCTCAGGATTTTAATGGGCTCGTGATGATGGTGTCTGGTTAGTGTAGAAGGTTTACGCGGCAGCTGCAAATGCAAATCCCCTCGGCACAGACCGGGGCCAAGTTGAAAGTTTGAGGTCAAGCACAAGTACAGAAACCACTTAAAAGTCGCTACGTGCGCCGAGATGCGAAACGAGAGACGCCGCAACCGGATACAACTTATTGCCATATTGATGCAGCGCAAACTCAGCTGTCAGTTAAATTATGAAAGCAGCCCGAGGAGGCGAGCTTTATACATAAACTATGCTTTGTGCAGCAGCCATTGCAGCTGCTAATTAAATTCTTCGTAGACTCTGGGCTGACGTTACTCTCTGCCTACCTCCACCCCGCCACACGTATTTCCAATTTCAATTTCAAAGTCAAATGTGGATGGGGCGTGGTTGGGACGGCGGTCAGAACGACTTCAAAGCGCGCGCCAGCACAATTCCATACGATTTTGACCCAATTTATTATGGCCAAATACACATACACACGTGTGTATCTATGTAGAAGGAAAAAATCAAATTAATGCTTCACACTTCATAAATCGGGCATTGAAAATGAACAGATTAAAGCTCTGGCCAGAGCATTTTCAATTTATTTTCCATTTTTGCTATTCTCTAAACTAAAAATACAACAAAGTCGCTTTATAAATACATTAGCACCTCAATATGCTCGAGATATATATATATATATATATATATATTTCTGTAAATTTGTATATATGGTGTGCAAAGCAAACAGAAATTGTGTGTGCTCTAATAAAATGATATAAAAGAGGCAGATTAGGCAAATTGGCTTTTTGGCTTAAGGCTAATGGCTAATAGCAAATGGCATATTCTTGGCTGCAAATTTCTGAGCACCTTTTACAATTGAGTAATAAAAATAAACAATTTAAATACAAATTTAAGTGTCCACGAAACTCGTATCATTTCAATTTAAATTTAAAAGAAATTGAAATGAATTTTGTATAAAACAGAAATTTACTTTTAATTTAGATTTTGGCACATTTTATGTGTATTAAATTGATATCAAGTTAACGTCTATAAATAATGTTATTAATATTTAAATTTATTATGGAAGAATATTCAAATCTCACAAAAAAAATAAATATTAGATTATTCCATTTTAAATGAATGTATTTTTTGTCTAAAAATATATTTTTAGTTTTGTAATTTTATATGTAAATATTTGTAGAATAATCTAACCAAAGATAAAATTAACTTTTGCATCTTGTTCAATTTTAATTATATATATATATATATATATATATATATATATATATATATATATATATATATATATATATATATATATATATATATATATATATATATATATATATATATATATATATATATATATATATATATATATATTTATATGCTGATATACATATATATACAGTTTAACATAAAATTAAAGCTTTTTATGAGTACATAAATGATTTAATTGAGATATATTTTCTGTGGCCGCTTATATTAAAGCCGACTTTGAAGTTGACTGAAAGAGCTTTATATTAGAGCAATATACATATATATATATATATATATATATATATATATATATATATATATATATATCTATATGAATATACATATGTATATATTTTTATATATATTTATTTACTTTGTGTATGACACTTTCTTATCAAATGAAGAGCGTGAAAATCTTTTGAATGAAGCTGCTTGATAAGCTAACCTTGATAAACTGGATAAGCGTTGGCAAATAACACTTATTACTATATAATATTTAGACAAGTCACAGCTTCTGTTTAGTTCTCCCACCAAATTCATGTGCTAAAGACACGACGACTTTCACATTTTCATACTCAAAATGTTGACAAGAGTCAAAAGTTTCGTATTTATTCTACTTTTGGGCTTTGCCACAGCAGCAGCTGAAGACAAACAGGTGAGTCGAGCTGTGGCAAGTCTCAGTTGAAATTGTGCTGAGCCCTTTGCATTTGTTGCAGTTGAACAACGCTCTGCAGAGTAAAAGCATTCAGATTGTCGATGTGAACGGCAGTGCGGGATCCATGCAGATAAATGCAACATATAAGAATATAAATACATTAAATGTTTCGGGCAATGCAAATCAAAATCTCTTGGCGAACTTCATTGGCACGGGCCTAATAAAGTCTCCGCCAGCAGCAGATGCGACGACACTCATAAGCGAACTGAAAGCTCAAGTTTACAGTTTGAATGAATCTGTGAATTATCTAAAGAATTTGCTCGCCGCACACTTGGCTGAGATGGAAACGGTGCGGAGGGCAACTGCCTGCTCTGTGATCGAGAACGCGAACAGTGTTCAGCTGATCCAGCTTCCTGGCTACGCTCCATTTCGAGTTCTTTGCGATGCTGATGTCGACTGGATTGTCATACAGCGCCGCTGCGACGGCAGCGTTGACTTTTACCGCAACTGGCAAGCTTATCGCAATGGATTTGGCTACTACGACGGCGAGTTCTTTCTGGGCCTGGAGTACGTACATCGCCTGACTACATCGCGGCCGTATGAGCTCTACATCGAGTTGATTGACTTCAACAATCGAATGTTCTATGCACGATACGACAACTTTCTCGTTGGCAGCGAACAGGAGCAATATATGCTCAAGTCTCTGGGCACGTACAGCGGCAACGCTGGTGACTCATTGAAATATAATCTGTACAACACATTCTCGACGTACGATTACGACAGCGACGGCTGGTCGGGCGGCAACTGTGCCAACTACTACGAGAGTGGCTGGTGGTACAAATGGGATGCGAATAGGTGAATCAACGACTGTCATAACACTTATCGAACCTAATTACTCACTAAATCTTTCTGCTTTCCTTTAGTAACCTCAATGGCAGATACATGAAGGGTGGCGAGAATAGCGTCAGGGGCATTTGGTGGTACTCACTAAATGGCTACCACTCGCTGAAGTCAGTCGGCATGTTCATTAGACCAAAGTACAGTTTACTTTGACTCAAACTTGCAAAGTGAATACATATAAGTCTGTCTAAAATACAATAAATTATTCGATTTATAATAGAAGAACTTGAATACTCTTTTCATTTCTTGGCAACAGAAACTGAAATATATCGATACGATGTATGAGGGGTATATTGGTTTTGTTGCCAGGTTTTTGGATGACAAATTGAGACAGGGCTGAGCTAGCTGATAAAGTCGATTTGATTTAATCAGGTCTGCTCGCCTGTCAGAGTGCTCGTCCGTCGGTTTTCTTTCAATCGACATTCACTGTCAAATTTATATATTTGCTGATACATACGAGTAGTATTTACCTGGGTATTACGTCATAAGTATTACGTGGTAGGTATTACGACATAAATATTACGTCATATGTATTACGTCATAGGTATTATGTGATAAGATGTAAGACGTAAGACACAAGACACAAGACACAAGACATAAGACATAAGACATAAAACATAAGACATAAGACATAAGACATAAGACATAAGACATAAGACATAAGACATAAGACATAAGACATAAGACATAAGACATAAGACATAAGACATAAGACATAAGACATAAGACATAAGACATAAGACATAAGACATAAGACATAAGACATAAGACATAAGACATAAGACATAAGACATAAGACATAAGACATAAGACATAAGACATAAGACATAAGACATAAGACATAAGACATAAGACATAAGACATAAGACATAAGACATAAGACATAAGACATAAGACATAAGACATAAGACATAAGACATAAGACATAAGACATAAGACATAAGACATAAGACATAAGATATAACACATAAGACATAAGACATAAGACATAAGACATAAGACATAAGACATAAGACATAAGACATAAGACATAAGACATAAGACATAAGACATAAGACATAAGACATAAGACATAAGACATAAGACATAAGACATAAGACATAAGACATAAGACATAAGACATAAGACATAAGACATAAGACATAAGACATAAGACATAAGACATAAGACATAAGACATAAGACATAAGACATAAGACATAAGACATAAGACATAAGACATAAGACATAAGACATAAGACTTAAGACTTAAGACTTAAGACTTAAGACTTAAGACTTAAGACTTAAGACTTAAGACTTAAGACATAAGACATAAGACATAAGACATAAGACATAAGACATAAGACATAAGACATAAGACATAAGACATAAGACATAAGACATAAGACATAAGACATAAGACATAAGACATAAGACATAAGACATAAGACATAAGACATAAGACATAAGACATAAGACATAAGACATAAGACATAAGACATAAGACATAAGACATAAGACATAAGACATAAGACATAAGACATAAGACATAAGACATAAGACATAAGACATAAGACATAAGACATAAGACCTAAGACATAAGACATAAGATATAACACATAAGACATAAGACATAAGACATAAGACATAAGACATAAGACATAAGACATAAGACATAAGACATAAGACATAAGACATAAGACATAAGACATAAGACATAAGACATAAGACATAAGACATAAGACATAAGACATAAGACATAAGACATAAGACATAAGACATAAGACATAAGACATAAGACATAAGACATAAGACATAAGACATAAGACATAAGACATAAGACATAAGACATAAGACATAAGACATAAGACATAAGACTTAAGACTTAAGACTTAAGACTTAAGACTTAAGACTTAAGACATAAGACATAAGACATAAGACATAAGACATAAGACATAAGACATAAGACATAAGACATAAGACATAAGACATAAGACATAAGACATAAGACATAAGACATAAGACATAAGACATAAGACATAAGACATAAGACATAAGACATAAGACATAAGACATAAGACATAACACATAAGACATAAGACATAAGACATAAGACATAAGACATAAGACATAAGACATAAGACATAAGACATAAGACATAAGGTATTACGTCATAGGCATTACGTCATAGGCATTACGTCATAGGTATTACGTCATAGGCATTACGTCATAGGTATTACGTCATAGGCATTACGTCATAGGTATTACGTCATAGGCATTACGTCATAGGTATTACGTCATAGGTATTACGTCATAGGCATTACGTCATAGGTATTACGTCATAGGTATTACGTCATAGGTATTACGTCATAGGTATTACGTCATAGGCATTACGTCATAGGTATTACGTCATAGGCATTACGTCATAGGTATTACGTCAAGGCATTACGTCATAGGCATTACGTCATAGGCATTACGTCATAGGTATTACGTCATAGGTATTACGTCATAGGCATTACGTCATAGGCATTACGTCATAGGCATTACGTCATAGGTATTACGTCATAGGCATTACGTCATAGGCATTACGTCATAGGTATTACGTCATAGGCATTACGTCATAGGTATTACGTCATAGGCATTACGTCATAGGCATTACGTCATAGGTATTACGTCATAGGTATTACGTCATAGGCATTACGTCATAGGCATTACGTCATAGGCATTACGTCATAGGCATTACGTCATAGGTATTACGTCATAGGCATTACGTCATAGGCATTACGTCATAGGTATTACGTCATAGGCATTACGTCATAGGTATTACGTCATAGGCATTACGTCATAGGCATTACGTCATAGGCATTACGTCATAGGCATTACGTCATAGGCATTACGTCATAGGCATTACGTCATAGGCATTACGTCATAGGTATTACGTCATAGGCATTACGTCATAGGCATTACGTCATAGGCATTACGTCATAGGCATTACGTCATAGGCATTACGTCATAGGTATTACGTCATAGGCATTACGTCATAGGCATTACGTCATAGGTATTACGTCATAGGCATTACGTCATAGGCATTACGTCATAGGTATTACGTCATAGGTATTACGTCATAGGTATTACGTCATAGGCATTACGTCATAGGCATTACGTCATAGGCATTACGTCATAGGTATTACGTCATAGGCATTACGTCATAGGCATTACGTCATAGGTATTACGTCATAGGTATTACGTCATAGGCATTACGTCATAGGCATTACGTCATAGGCATTACGTCATAGGCATTACGTCATAGGTATTACGTCATAGGCATTACGTCATAGGCATTACGTCATAGGTATTACGTCATAGGCATTACGTCATAGGCATTACGTCATAGGTATTACGTCATAGGTATTACGTCATAGGCATTACGTCATAGGCATTACGTCATAGGCATTACGTCATAGGCATTACGTCATAGGTATTACGTCATAGGTATTACGTCATAGGCATTACGTCATAGGCATTACGTCATAGGCATTACGTCATAGGCATTACGTCATAGGTATTACGTCATAGGCATTACGTCATAGGCATTACGTCATAGGTATTACGTCATAGGCATTACGTCATAGGCATTACGTCATAGGTATTACGTCATAGGTATTACGTCATAGGCATTACGTCATAGGCATTACGTCATAGGCATTACGTCATAGGTATTACGTCATAGGTATTACGTCATAGGCATTACGTCATAGGTATTACGTCATAGGCATTACGTCATAGGCATTACGTCATAGGTATTACGTCATAGGTATTACGTCATAGGTATTACGTCATAGGCATTACGTCATAGGCATTACGTCATAGGCATTACGTCATAGGTATTACGTCATAGGCATTACGTCATAGGCATTACGTCATAGGTATTACGTCATAGGTATTACGTCATAGGCATTACGTCATAGGCATTACGTCATAGGCATTACGTCATAGGCATTACGTCATAGGTATTACGTCATAGGCATTACGTCATAGGCATTACGTCATAGGTATTACGTCATAGGCATTACGTCATAGGCATTACGTCATAGGTATTACGTCATAGGTATTACGTCATAGGCATTACGTCATAGGCATTACGTCATAGGCATTACGTCATAGGTATTACGTCATAGGTATTACGTCATAGGCATTACGTCATAGGTATTACGTCATAGGCATTACGTCATAGGCATTACGTCATAGGTATTACGTCATAGGCATTACGTCATAGGCATTACGTCATAGGTATTACGTCATAGGTATTACGTCATAGGTATTACGTCATAGGCATTACGTCATAGGTATTACGTCATAGGCATTACGTCATAGGCATTACGTCATAGGCATTACGTCATAGGTATTACGTCATAGGTATTACGTCATAGGCATTACGTCATAGGTATTACGTCATAGGCATTACGTCATAGGCATTACGTCATAGGTATTACGTCATAGGCATTACGTCATAGGCATTACGTCATAGGTATTACGTCATAGGTATTACGTCATAGGTATTACGTCATAGGCATTACGTCATAGGTATTACGTCTTATGTCTTATGTCTTATGTCTTATGTCTTATGTCTTATGTCTTATGTCTTATGTCTTATGTCTTATGTCTTATGTCTTATGTCTTATGTCTTATGTCTTATGTCTTATGTCTTATGTCTTATGTCTTATGTCTTATGTCTTATGTCTTATGTCTTATGTCTTATGTCTTATGTCTTATGTCTTATGTCTTATGTCTTATGTCTTATGTCTTATGTCTTATGTCTTATGTCTTATGTCTTATGTCTTATGTCTTATGTCTTGTATGTCTTATGTATGTCTTATGTCTTATGTCTTATGTCTTATGTCTTATGTCTTATGTCTTATGTCTTATGTCTTATGTCTTATGTCTTATGTCTTATGTCTTATGTCTTATGTCTTATGTCTTATGTCTTATGTCTTATGTCTTATGTCTTATGTCTTATGTCTTATGTCTTATGTCTTATGTCTTATGTCTTATGTCTTATGTCTTATGTCTTATGTCTTATGTCTTATGTCTTATGTCTTATATGTCTTATGTCTTATGTCTTATGTCTTATGTCTTATGTCTTATGTCTTATGTCTTATGTCTTATGTCTTATGTCTTATGTCTTATGTCTTATGTCTTATGTCTTATGTCTTATGTCTTATGTCTTATGTCTTATGTCTTATGTCTTATGTCTTATGTCTTATGTCTTATGTCTTATGTCTTATGTCTTATGTCTTATGTCTTATGTCTTATGTCTTATGTCTTATGTCTTATGTCTTATGTCTTATGTCTTATGTCTTATGTCTTATGTCTTATGTCTTATGTCTTATGTCTTATGTCTTATGTATGTCTTATGTCTTATGTCTTATGTCTTATGTCTTATGTCTTATGTCTTATGTCTTATGTCTTATGTCTTATGTCTTATGTCTTATGTCTTATGTCTTATGTCTTATGTCTTATGTCTTATGTCTTATGTCTTATGTCTTATGTCTTATGTCTTATGTCTTATGTCTTATGTCTTATGTCTTATGTCTTATGTCTTATGTCTTATGTCTTATGTCTTATGTCTTATGTCTTATGTCTTATGTCTTATGTCTTATGTCTTATGTCTTATGTCTTATGTCTTATGTCTTATGTCTTATGTCTTATGTCTTATGTCTTATGTCTTATGTCTTATGTCTTATGTCTTATGTCTTATGTCTTATGTCTTATGTCTTATGTCTTATGTCTTATGTCTTATGTCTTATGTCTTATGTCTTATGTCTTATGTCTTATGTCTTATGTCTTATGTCTTATGTCTTATGTCTTATGTCTTATGTCTTATGTCTTATGTCTTATGTCTTATGTCTTATGTCTTATGTCTTATGTCTTATGTCTTATGTCTTATGTCTTATGTCTTATGTCTTATGTCTTATGTCTTATGTCTTATGTCTTATGTCTTATGTCTTATGTCTTATGTCTTATGTCTTATGTCTTATGTCTTATGTCTTATGTCTTATGTCTTATGTCTTATGTCTTATGTCTTATGTCTTATGTCTTATGTCTTATGTCTTATGTCTTATGTCTTATGTCTTATGTCTTATGTCTTATGTCTTATGTCTTATGTCTTATGTCTTATGTCTTATGTCTTATGTCTTATGTCTTATGTCTTATGTCTTATGTCTTATGTCTTATGTCTTATGTCTTATGTCTTATGTCTTATGTCTTATGTCTTATGTCTTATGTCTTATGTCTTATGTCTTATGTCTTATGTCTTATGTCTTATGTCTTATGTCTTATGTCTTATGTCTTATGTCTTATGTCTTATGTCTTATGTCTTATGTCTTATGTCTTATGTCTTATGTCTTATGTCTTATGTCTTATGTCTTATGTCTTATGTCTTATGTCTTATGTCTTATGTCTTATGTCTTATATCTTATATCTTATATCTTATGTCTTATGTCTTATGTCTTATGTCTTATGTCTTATGTCTTATGTCTTATGTCTTATGTCTTATGTCTTATGTCTTATGTCTTATGTCTTATGTCTTATGTCTTATGTCTTATGTCTTATGTCTTATGTCTTATGTCTTATGTCTTATGTCTTATGTCTTATGTCTTATGTCTTATGTCTTATGTCTTATATCTTATATCTTATGTCTTATGTCTTATGTCTTATGTCTTATGTCTTATGTTTTATGTCTTATGTCTTATTTCTTATCACATAATACCTATGACGTTATATCGATTAGCTGCACATGCAGCTCATAGGTCAGAGATTTTGTCAAATGGTGCAGTAGCTCCAAGCCCACAAAGAATTCACCATCGAAGTCGCCAAAGCCTTGTTTGTACTCGGTCCAGTTTCTGTAGAAATCCACGTCGCCATTGATTCGTCTCTGCACCACTAACCAACCGCTTCCAGCTACTTAGGCGTCGCACACCACCAAGGCATTACCGTAACCATTGACAACTATGTCATGGATATCCGAGGAATCTTGGAAGGGCATACAATTGAGGAGGATCAGCCTCGGCTAGCTCAACATGCTGAGACTCGGCATTGGGGTTGTGAGCGTCAATGGAACTATTCAACCTTACAATTTCATTGAGCAGCGTCTTGAGAGCTTCTGTGTTGGCGCCCAATTCTGTTTTCATCGATTCGATTGATTTTTTATTTTCATTGCTGCACTAAGCTTCGTTAAATGCTTCGAGCAGCTCTTCATAGGTCATTCACTGTTGCGCTTGGACATAAGACATAAGACATAAGACATAAGACATAAGACATAAGACATAAGACATAAGACATAAGACATAAGACATAAGACATAAGACATAAGACATAAGACATAAGACATAAGACATAAGACATAAGACATAAGACATAAGACATAAGACATAAGACATAAGACATAAGACATAAGACATAAGACATAAGACATAAGACATAAGACATAAGACATAAGACATAAGACATAAGACATAAGACATAAGACATAAGACATAAGACATAAGACATAAGACATAAGACATAAGACATAAGACATAAGACATAAGACATAAGACATAAGACATAAGACATAAGACATAAGACATAAGACATAAGACATAAGACATAAGACATAAGACATAAGACATAAGACATAAGACATAAGACATAAGACATAAGACATAAGACATAAGACATAAGACATAAGACATAAGACATAAGACATAAGACATAAGACATAAGACATAAGACATAAGACATAAGACATAAGACATAAGACATAAGACATAAGACATAAGACATAAGACATAAGACATAAGACATAAGACATAAGACATAAGACATAAGACATAAGACATAAGACATAAGACATAAGACATAAGACATAAGACATAAGACATAAGACATAAGACATAAGACATAAGACATAAGACATAAGACATAAGACATAAGACATAAGACATAAGACATAAGACATAAGACATAAGACATAAGACATAAGACATAAGACATAAGACATAAGACATAAGACATAAGACATAAGACATAAGACATAAGACATAAGACATAAGACATAAGACATAAGACATAAGACATAAGACATAAGACATAAGACATAAGACATAAGACATAAGACATAAGACATAAGACATAAGACATAAGACATAAGACATAAGACATAAGACATAAGACATAAGACATAAGACATAAGACATAAGACATAAGACATAAGACATAAGACATAAGACATAAGACATAAGACATAAGACATAAGACATAAGACATAAGACATAAGACATAAGACATAAGACATAAGACATAAGACATAAGACATAAGACATAAGACATAAGACATAAGACATAAGACATAAGACATAAGACATAAGACATAAGACATAAGACATAAGACATAAGACATAAGACATAAGACATAAGACATAAGACATAAGACATAAGACATAAGACATAAGACATAAGACATAAGACATAAGACATAAGACATAAGACATAAGACATAAGACATAAGACATAAGACATAAGACATAAGACATCAGACATAAGACATAAGACATAAGACATAAGACATAAGACATAAGACATAAGACATAAGACATAAGACATAAGACATAAGACATAAGACATAAGACATAAGACATAAGACATAAGACATAAGACATAAGACATAAGACATAAGACATAAGACATAAGACATAAGATCAGGCTGATCTCAGCCAATGGCAGCGCCTCTGCCTGCTGCTCAGCCAATGGCAGCGCCTCTGCCTGCTGCTCAGCCAATGGCAGCGGCTCTGCCTGCTGCTCAGCCAATGGCAGCGCCTCTGCCTGCTGCTCAGCCAATGGCAGCGCGTCTGCCTGTTGCTCAGCCAATGGCAGCGCCTCTGCCTGCTGCTCAGCCAATGGCAGCGCCTCTGCCTGCTGCTCAGCCAATGGCAGCGCCTCTGCCTGCTGCTCAGCCAATGGCAGCGCCTCTGCCTGCTGCTCAGCCAATGGCAGCGCGTCTGCCTGTTGCGCAGCCAATGGCAGCGCCTCTGCCTGCTGCTCAGCCAATGGCAGCGCCTCTGCCTGCTGCTCAGCCAATGGCAGCGCCTCTGCCAGTTGAACAGCCAATGGCAGCGGCTCTGCCTGCTGCTCAGCCAATGGCAGCGCCTCTGCCTGCTGCTCAGCCAATGGCAGCGCGTCTGCCTGCTGCTCAGCCAATGGCAGCGCCTCTGCCTGCTGCTCAGCCAATGGCAGCGCGTCTGCCTGCTGCTCAGCCAATGGCAGCGCCTCTGCCTGCTGCTCAGCCAATGGCAGCGCGTCTGCCTGCTGCTCAGCCAATGGCAGCGGCTCTGCCTGCTGCTCAGCCAATGGCAGCGCCTCTGCCTGCTGCTCAGCCAATGGCAGCGCTTCTGCCTGTTGCACAGCCAATGGCAGCGGCTCTGCCTGCTGCTCAGCCAATGGCAGCGCCTCTGCCTGCTGCTCAGCCAATGGCAGCGCGTCTGCCTGCTGCTCAGCCAATGGCAGCGGCTCTGCCTGCTGTTCAGCCAATGACCTATGAGCTGCATGTGCAGCTAATCGATATAACGTCATAGGTATTATGTGATAAGAAATAAGACATAAGACATAAGACATAAGACATAAGACATAAGACATAAGACATAAGACATAAGATATAAGATATAAGACATAAGACATAAGACATAAGACATAAGACATAAGACATAAGACATAAGACATAAGACATAAGACATAAGACATAAGACATAAGACATAAGACATAAGACATAAGACATAAGACATAAGACATAAGACATAAGACATAAGACATAAGACATAAGATATAAGATATAAGATATAAGATATAAGATATAAGACATAAGACATAAGACATAAGACATAAGACATAAGACATAAGACATAAGACATAAGACATAAGACATAAGACATAAGACATAAGACATAAGACATAAGACATAAGACATAAGACATAAGACATAAGACATAAGACATAAGACATAAGACATAAGACATAAGACATAAGACATAAGACATAAGACATAAGACATAAGACATAAGACATAAGACATAAGACATAAGACATAAGACATAAGACATAAGACATAAGACATAAGACATAAGACATAAGACATAAGGACATAAGACATAAGACATAAGACATAAGACATAAGACATAAGACATAAGACATAAGACATAAGACATAAGACATAAGACATAAGACATAAGACATAAGACATAAGACATAAGACATAAGACATAAGACATAAGACATAAGACATAAGACATAAGACATAAGACATAAGACATAAGACATAAGACATAAGACATAAGACATAGGACATAGGACATAGGACATAAGACATAAGACATAAGACATAAGACATAAGACATAAGACATAGGACATGAGACATAGGACATAAGACATAAGGACATAGGACATAAGACATAAGACATAAGACATAAGACATAGGACATAGGACATAAGACATAAGACATAGGACATGGACATAAGACATAGGACATAGGACATAGGACATAGGACATGAGACATAGGACATAGGACATAAGACATAGGACATAGGACATAAGACATAGGACATAGGACATAAGACATAGGACATAGGACATAAGACATAAGACATAAGACATAGGACATAGGACATAAGACATAAGACATAAGACATAGGACATAGGACATAGGACATAAGGACATAGGACATAAGACATAAGACATAGGACATAAGGACATAGGACATAGGACATAAGACATAGGACATAGGACATAGACATAGGACATAGGACATAGGACATAAGACATAGGACATAAGACATAGGACATAGGACATAGGACATAGGACATAGGACATAGGACATAGGACATAGGACATAAGACATAAGACATAAGACATAAGACATAAGACATAAGACATAAGACATAAGACATAAGACATAAGACATAAGACATAAGACATAAGACATAAGACATAAGACATAAGACATAAGACATAAGACATAAGACATAAGACATAAGACATAAGACATAAGACATAAGACATAAGACATAAGACATAAGACATAAGACATAAGACATAAGACATAAGACATAAGACATAAGACATAAGACATAAGACATAAGACATAAGACATAAGACATAAGACATAAGACATAAGACATAAGACATAAGACATAAGACATAAGACATAAGACATAAGACATAAGACATAAGACATAAGACATAAGACATAAGACATAAGACATAAGACATAAGACATAAGACATAAGACATAAGACATAAGACATAAGACATAAGACATAAGACATAAGACATAAGACATAAGACATAAGACATAAGACATAAGACATAAGACATAAGACATAAGACATAAGACATAAGACATAAGACATAAGACATAAGACATAAGACATAAGACATAAGACATAAGACATAAGACATAAGACATAAGACATAAGACATAAGACATAAGACATAAGACATAAGACATAAGACATAAGACATACGTCATAGGTATTACGTCATAGGTATTACGTCATAAGCATTACGTCATGGGCATTACGTCATAGGTATTACTCTCCCCTCCCCTCTCCCCTCCCCTCCCCTCCCCACTCCCCTCTCCCCACTCCCCTTCCCTCTCCCCTCTCCCCCTCCCCTCTCCACCCTCCCCTCTCCCCACTCCTCTTTCCCGACTCCCCTTTGCCCACTCCCCTCTCCACCCATCCCCTGCCCTTTCCCCTCTCCCCTCTCCCCTCTCCCCTCTCCACTCCCCTCACCTATCTCCCGTCCCCTATCCCCACCCATCCCCTTTCCCCTTTCCCCTTTCCCCTCTCCCAACCCCACCCCTCTCCTTTCCCCTTTCCCCTCCCCACTCCCCTTTCCCCTTTCCCCCTTCCCCTCTCCCAACCCTCTCCCCTCTCCCCTCTCCACTCCCCCTCTCCCCTGTGCAACAGGCAGAAGCGCTGCCATTGGCTGAGCAGCAGGCAGAGGCGCTGCCATTGGCTGAGCAGCAGGCAGAGCCGCTGCCATTGGCTGAGCAGCAGGCAGCGCCTCTGCCTGCTGCTCAGCCAATGGCAGCGCCTCTGCCTGCTGCTCAGCCAATGGCAGCGCCTCTGCCTGTTGAACAGCCAATGGCAGCGGCTCTGCCTGCTGCTCAGCCAATGGCAGCGCCTCTGCCTGCTGCTCAGCCAATGGCAGCGCGTCTGCCTGCTGCTCAGCCAATGGCAGCGGCTCTGCCTGCTGCTCAGCCAATGGCAGCGCCTCTGCCTGCTGCTCAGCCAATGGCAGCGCTTCTGCCTGTTGCACAGGGGAGAGGGGGAGTGGAGAGGGGAGAGGGGAGAGGGTTGGGAGAGGGGAAGGGGAAAGGGGAAAGGGGAGTGGGGAGGGGAAAGGGGAAAGGAGAGGGGTGGGGTTGGGAGAGGGGAAAGGGGAAAGGGAAAGGGGATGGGTGGGGATAGGGGACGGGAGATAGGTGAGGGGAGTGGAGAGGGGAGAGGGGAGAGGGGAAAGGGCAGGGGATGGTGGAGAGGGGAGTGGGCAAAGGGGAGTCGGGAAAGAGGAGTGGGGAGAGGGGAGGGTGGAGAGGGGAGGGGGGAGAGGGGAGAGTGGGAAGGGGAGTGGGGAGAGGGGAGTGGGGAGGGGAGGGGAGGGGAGAGGGGAGGGGAGAGTAATACCTATGACGTAATGCCCATGACGTAATGCTTATGACGTAATACCTATGACGTAATACCTATGACGTATGTCTTATGTCTTATGTCTTATGTCTTATGTCTTATGTCTT
Organism: Drosophila peninsularis; assembly: GCA_035047485.1. Lineage (NCBI taxonomy): Eukaryota > Metazoa > Arthropoda > Insecta > Diptera > Drosophilidae > Drosophila > Drosophila peninsularis. The sequence continues at coordinate 2,576,548 of JAWNPN010000059.1, read as the reverse complement.
ATGTCTTATGTCTTATGTCTTATGTCTTATGTCTTATGTCTTATGTCTTATGTCTTATGTCTTATGTCTTATGTCTTATGTCTTATGTCTTATGTCTTATGTCTTATGTCTTATGTCTTATGTCTTATGTCTTATGTCTTATGTCTTATGTCTTATGTCTTATGTCTTATGTCTTATGTCTTATGTCTTATGTCTTATGTCTTATGTCTTATGTCTTATGTCTTATGTCTTATGTCTTATGTCTTATGTCTTATGTCTTATGTCTTATGTCTTATGTCTTATGTCTTATGTCTTATGTCTTATGTCTTATGTCTTATGTCTTATGTCTTATGTCTTATGTCTTATGTCTTATGTCTTATGTCTTATGTCTTATGTCTTATGTCTTATGTCTTATGTCTTATGTCTTATGTCTTATGTCTTATGTCTTATGTCTTATGTCTTATGTCTTATGTCTTATGTCTTATGTCTTATGTCTTATGTCTTATGTCTTATGTCTTATGTCTTATGTCTTATGTCTTATGTCTTATGTCTTATGTCTTATGTCTTATGTCTTATGTCTTATGTCTTATGTCTTATGTCTTATGTCTTATGTCTTATGTCTTATGTCTTATGTCTTATGTCTTATGTCTTATGTCTTATGTCTTATGTCTTATGTCTTATGTCTTATGTCTTATGTCTTATGTCTTATGTCTTATGTCTTATGTCTTATGTCTTATGTCTTATGTCTTATGTCTTATGTCTTATGTCTTATGTCTTATGTCTTATGTCTTATGTCTTATGTCTTATGTCTTATGTCTTATGTCTTATGTCTTATGTCTTATGTCTTATGTCTTATGTCTTATGTCTTATGTCTTATGTCTTATGTCTTATGTCTTATGTCTTATGTCTTATGTCTTATGTCTTATGTCTTATGTCTTATGTCTTATGTCTTATGTCTTATGTCTTATGTCTTATGTCTTATGTCTTATGTCTTATGTCTTATGTCTTATGTCTTATGTCTTATGTCTTATGTCTTATGTCTTATGTCTTATGTCTATGACATAATTATGTCATCGGACATCGAGTTTAATGAATAAATATCCCTGATATTAATAAACAAGTGAACTTAATATTTCATAATTCTTTATTATATATTCAACTTTCAAATACATGCTCAGAGACTTGTTTATAGGATATATGGATTTAAACATATCTAGTTATATTATTGGATACTCCAGTTGTGATGTTAAACCAATGGATAGATGGGACTGCTGGCAATATGGCATAAGTTGTTGCGATTGCGTGCCATGCGGAAATATCCATCTTCACCGAAATCCGTGCCCCATGTCTTATGTCTTGACCAGCCAGTAGTCTCCTTGGTTCTCATCGTGGCCGTATCCCACAACGAGCACTGCATGAGCAGCATGATGGTGACAGCGCTTGGTTATTACGCCTCTGCTGTAATACATAAGATGAGATGCATCAACGCTCACAGCAATGGGCCCGTGCGCGGCTACAGCGGCTACCAGAGCATCTTAGTCGCGTCTTTCAACTCTCACAATATGTTTGACCGCCTACTTCGTTACTATCAAAGCGACAGTGACCCTGATAAGGCTTATAAGGATATGTTGCAGTAGTATCTATGCCACCATTTTTCTTTACATAATGCAGCGCAGCCGACGCCCAACCGCCATCGCAGCCGTCGTTAGCATATGAACAGTCCATAAGATTCTTTTCGGATAGGTCTACCAGTTTGCCAGTTTTGAGGAAGTGTTGGCCCTCCAGCGTGCCAGTGGCGGCAAATGCCCAGCAGGAGCCGCAATCAACTTGATCCTTCACTCCTGTAACTGCACCCATTTCACGCCAATCAATCGAAGAGGATATTTTTAAATTTGGAGACGGCCTATATGTGAGATGGACTCTTCTTCTTTGCTTGGAACTCTTCGAACAGCATGTCGGTGAATTGCTTTACGCCCATCTCCCAGGTCTCCTTGCCTGCCTCATAGCGTGCATTGTGCTCATCAATCATCACTTCGTTGTTCTTGAAGATCTGCCTGCGCAATTGCTCCTCGCTTGTATCCTGGTAGGTCCTCTGGTGACTCTCCTTAAAGTTCTGCCACTCCGCCTCGAGCACATTCTCGTAGGTTACAGCCAGGCCACAGCCTGCGATGGCGAGCACAACTAAAACTGATTTAATATCGAAGCTATTATAGATTTAGTTTGTGGCATCCACTTCACTGTTATTTAAATACAATCGATCCTCATGGCATAGCCAAACAGTCATCATGGACGTCCTATGCGGTCAACGAACGCAATAGTTTTCAATTATTAATTATGAATTATTAGGAAACGGTATTACACACTTTCCTCTTTTGTAGAGCTCCCTTATCGTATGACTAAATATATGATGATTGAAGTGATTTATAGGTGCACTTCTGCTCCTGCTGGTAGGGTTTAATTTAAGATTGTATTGAAGCCAATGTATGTCCTTATCCATATTCGACAAGCTCTGCTCTCTGTCCATCCGCTAGCCCATCGTTCTGACTGTCTATCCGTCATTTACTCATTACTGTCCCCGTCTTATAGGATATTACGGTTCTACCGATATCTATACCTAAGAGCGACACCGTCAGACCAAGAGAAATTCTTTTTAAATTGTTTGCAGAAAACCAATATATTCTTTTTATTTTGTGTAAATATTTAAGAACAGAACTCAAAGAAGCAAAGTTGACATATCATAGTACATAATTCGGTTAACGTATTAAAAGAAGTTGACAAATGTTAAACCTGTGGAAAGACGGCATTGCTGGCCACATGACACAAGCTGCCACGATTGCGTGCCAAGCGAACATATCCATTTTCGCCGCGATCCTTGCCCCAGGAGTTCTTGAGCAGCCAGTAGTCGCCTTGCCTCGCGTCATTGCCGTAACCCACAACAACGAGGTCATGATTTGACGGATAGGAGCAGGGCTTGCTCAGTACTCCTCTGAAATACAGGTGCAGGTTGGATGCGTCAATGCTCACAGCAATGGGTCCATGCTGGGCCACAGCTGCTGCCAGAGCCAGCTCGTTATTTCTTGACACTCCCACAATACCTTTGACCGTGGCGCCAATTTGTCTCCTGTTAAAATGACATTTGCCCTTATAGACCTTATAAGGATACGATTCAGCAGTATCCACGCCACCATTTCTTCTTATGTAATCCAGCGCAGCCACGGCCCAACCACCACTGCAGCCCAAATTAGGATAGGGCCACTGACTTGCGCAGTCCACAATATTCTGTTCAGATAGCTCCACCAACCTGCCAGTCTTGAGGAAATGTTGACCCTCCAGAGTGCCAGCAGCGGCAAATGCCCAACAGGAGCCGCATTGTCCCTGATCCTTCACCTCGGTCACTGCGCCCCTTTCACGCCAATCAATTGATGCGGGAATTTCGATATCATCAGACGGTTCATATATATAATCTCTTACTGTCCGATCAGCCGTTTTATTGACCCCTCCAAGGACTTTTTCTTGGAACTCTTCGAGCAGCATGTCTGTGAAATCATTGACGCCCATCTCCCAGGTCTCCTCGCCTGCCTCATAGCGTGCATTATGCTTATCAATCCTCACTTTGTTGTCCTTGAAGATCTGCCTGCGCAATTGCTCCTCACTAGCATCCTGGTAGGACTTTCCGTGACTCTCCTTAAAGTTATGCCACTCCGCCTCAAGCACATCCTCGTAGGTTATAGCCACGGCACAGCGTGCGATAGCGAGCACAATGAGAACTGCCTTCATGTTGAAGTTCGACTTAACTTTTGGCTGCCAACTCCCAGCATTATATACAGTCTTGGTGTAGACACACAGTCATTATGGACGTCCTATGCGGGCAACTAAAACAAAAGTTTTCTATTAATAGTTATGGATTGTTAGGTCATACCACGATAAGCACAACACATTCCTTGTTTAAATTGAATAAAATTTATAATAAGAATTATAATACTAATAATTTCTTAAGCCTTAATCTCTTGCTGGCCCCGCATCGTATGACAAAGCCAGCAGTATTAAGAGTAAAAGGACTGGAAGCAAACTTGCTCGTTCTGCTCAGGCAGAGAGGCTCTTGATCCCGATCAGGATGATCATATGAATGAAGTTAATTGAAAGTATTATGCTATGCACAATTTGATAAAATATCTTATTCATGCAAGAACATCTTAATATGTGTTTTGCTTAAAGACAAAATTCTTAATAATAAATGAATGATTATTTAACGGAAATACTATAAAATATACCTTTCTGATAATATTATAGGTTTAATTGGAATCAAAACATTGACGAAAAAACTACAAACCTTATAAATACATTCTTCGGATTGCATTTTCTACGAACACAATCTTGAATAATTCAATTAAAACCAATAATATCAAATCATTCTGTTCCAACTGAATATAAATATATATATGATATATTTGCGTTATAAACGAACAAAGGGGTTGAGAGGCTAAACGAACTCTGAAACTAAATCTATTATTGATCAGAAACAGAGCCAGAGACTTTAAGGTCTTCAGAGCTTAAAAGCAAAGAAGTTTGCCTTTTATATTATTCTAAAGAATATCATATCAATGCCTCACCCATTAAAGTAAAGTTTATATATTTATAATCAGCGCAACGAGCTGAGTCGTTCTAGCTCTAGCCATCTCTCCAACTTTCATGCTTCAATAAAATAAATAAATAAACTATTTATTTGGCACTAGAGAATTCTCTTTATTAATATTTTGTTTCATTAAAATTAATTAAAAATTCACTAAATAAAATTATTCTTTTAATTTAATATTTATTTAACAACTTTAATTACATTTAATATTTTCTATATCAAAGACGATTTGGAAGTTAAACCAATGGATAGACGCCTCTGCTGGCAATGGAGCACAAGTTGTTGCGATTGCGTGCCATGCGGAAATATCCCTTTTCACCGTACAGCTTGCCCCAGGAGTTCTTCACCAGCCAGTAGTCGCCCCCCATCTTGTCGTGGCCGTAGCCCACAACAAGGACTGCATGATTAGCATGTTTCTGGCAGGGTTTCGTTATAACTCCGCCTTTGTAAGAGGCAAGATGAGTTGCTTCGACGCTCACAGCGATGGGTCCATGCACAGCCACAGCTGCTGCCAGAGCCTGCTCGTTATTTCTTGACACTCCCACAATATATTTTACCTTCGCGGCAATTTGTTCCCTATGAAAACGGCAGTAGCCCTCAAAAGCCGTATAAGGATACGATGCAACAGTATCCACGCCACCATTGCTACTCACATATTTCAGCGCAGCCGCGGCCCAACCACCATTGCAACCCAGATTACGATAGGGCCATCTACTAGAGCAGTCCAAAAGATTCTGCTCAGATAGCTCCACCAGCTTGCCAGTCTTGCGGAACTGTTGTCCCTCAAGAGTGCCAGCGGCGGCAAATGCCCAACAGGAGCCGCATTGTCCCTGATCCTTCACCTCGGTAACTGCGCCCTTTTCACGCCAGTCAATCGATGCGGGAATTTCGAAACCATCAAACGGTTTATAGATGAGATCTATTTCTGTCTCATCATCCGTTTCATTGAGACCTCCCAGGAACTTTGCTTCGAACTCTTCATGTAGCATGTCTGTGAATTGATTGACGCCCATCTCCCAGGTCTCCTCGCCTGCCTCATAGCGTACATTGTGCTTGTCAATCATCATTTTGTTATCCTTGAAGATCTGCCTGCGCAATTGCTCCTCGCTGGTATCCTGGTAGGACTTTCCGTGATCCTGTTTAAAATTATGCCACTCCGCCTCGAGCACATCCTCGTAGGTTATAGCCACGGCACAGCCTGCGATAGCGAGCACAATGAGAACTGCCTTCATGTTGAAGTTCGACTTAACTTTGGGCTGCCAACTCCCAGCTTTATATACAGTCTTGATCTAGACACACAGTCATCATGGACGTCCTATGCGGGCAACGAAAACAAAAGTTTTCTATTAATAATTATGGATTGTTAGGTCATACCACGATAAACAAAACACAGTCCTTGTTTGAAGAACGTTTTTAATTACATGCTAATAGAAATGACTTAAACTTTAATCATTGCTAAGATAGATCCTTCTGCTGCAGCAGAGGTAGAGTAGCTTTGCTAGACTTTTAAGAGCAAATGCAGCTTTTTGCTAAGAGTGACATTGTCAAAATTCATAAATAAGGAGCTATCATGGATTTCCCAATAGCTGCCCATATCCTGTAGGCATTGGTTGGCACCCCTATGGCATAGTGTATTCTTTATAAATAACTCAAGCAATGCGTGCCAGGCTATGTCCTTGTAGAAGATTTGCATATAGGTTATCAAATAGGGCAGCTCCTCCCCTTTGAACAGTTTGCCGGCGAGGACATTTGGAGAAAAGTCTAAGATAAACCACATTGGCTGAAAAGGATTAGCGAAAGCCATTCGCTCTAATGCAGATCTTCGCATGGTGTCTATATAGCCTCGTTTGGTCAGAATATCATCTGTCAGCTGTACATAGAATTGGCCTTTGGCGTGGGCATAGGCCATGAGATAGGCAATGTCTACATTCTGTTTGCTCTGCCTCGACAGATCCTCCTCCATTATCGGATAATAGTAGCTCGCCTTTGGTGCCAAGATGTCTATAAGTCCGCTCTGCAGCTCCGCTGCAAAGTTCTCCTCGATCTCCTGGGCAATGCCCTCAATGACTGCCTCCTCCGTTTCTCCTATATACACCACGATGAGCGTATCCTTTTTTTCTTTTTCTGTCATGCAATATATCAGGTTGCTCAGAGTAGCGCGCAGATGGGATATAGTTCGCACTTCCACAGTGGGCACGCCAAGCACAATGCTCACATTGTTGCGTCCTCGACTGCTCAGGTAGCCAGGAGCCAAGGACTTAGCATTGTATAAGAGGTGTGGTGGAAACTGAAAGACCATATTGCTAGTAGTATCTGTCTCTGCTGTGTTTGTTGTCAAGACAATCTGTGGAGACTTCTGGAGTCTTGAATGCTCCCTTCGTAGGAATACATGGTAGAGGACCAGCACCACCATTGCACTAAATAATATTTTATATAGATTTCCCACTTTCAACATATTTACCTTTATCATTGGCTTGGACTTTGACTTTGAAAATAAAAACAATTTATTAAATGTATATAAATTAATATCTAAAAAAATTAAAAAATAAAGAATTATTTAGTTAATTGAATTAAATATTTGTTTTATGATATTTTAAATTTATATTAGTATTGTTTTGTTTTTTTAATTTTGTTATTGATTTAATTTAAAGTATATATTTTTAAAAGTTTTTTGATAATATTTTATTTTTTAATATTTTTTAATATTCAATATTTATTATTTTTATTTTTATCTTATATTATTTTTTTATTCTTAATTTTTGCAGCTAAGCATTTTAACAATTTATTTTATTGTTAATATTAAGTACTGTACTTACCTAAAACAACTCGCGCAAAATCTCAGATACTATCTTCTCAACTCTACCCATTTCAACAGTCACATTGAAAAATTGCAAATCGATTCGAGACAAATTAAAGAATTCGATATGGCTATTATCGTTGTGGTATAGGTTAATACATATATTTCGACATTTAATATCTATTTTTCGATCTAGATTAAATACTTTTATTATAAATTCACCTCTTGAATAATCAAGATAGAGTCCCCTTCAGTCTGCCCTGAATGAATGCAATACTGTGGCTTGGTTTCTTATCAGGTAGATTTGCTTACTTGGTACGAATTCATAAATATAGTAAAAACTTTGACACGTAATTATCAATTATTAAGTACCACAATTCTCAAGTTGCATTCATTTAAATAATCTACAGATTAATGACTATTATGACTGCTAATTTATTGAGTGTTTTCATAATTATTATAGCCACTTGGGATAACGGTATTACGCTATCATCGCAACGGCGGACATTCACATAAATGCTATAGATGCATATAAGTACTTCTAGATTAGCAAACAAACGACCCTCTTGCTGAATAGTTCGGATTTTTCTTTGCTTGCCTTAGTGAATAGTGAATACTCTTCACTGTGGTTTTGATGAGTAGTAGTAGAAGTAGAAGTAGTATAAGTAAGGAGTAGGAATAGCAGTAGTAGTAGTAGTAGTAGTAGTAGTAAGGAGTAGGAATAGTAGTAGTAGTAGTAGTATTAGTAAGGAGTAGGAATAGTAGTAGTAGTAGTAGTAGTATCATTAGTAGTGAGGAGTTGGCGCTAGTAGTAGAATCAAGAAGTAAACAGTAGAACTAGTACTATTAAGGTTCAAGGACTCATGCGGATTCTCCAAATACCTCTCACATAGGCCTACCTAATTTTCTAAAACTCTACTACTACGCTCTGTCCTCCTTTTTAACTGTACTAAGTGTTCCTCCTCCCAGATCCGAATTCTTCCGCCGTAATACCCTTCTTCTCCTCCTTTATCTCTGCACGTTTGGGCTCTACTTTGACTTCGTCTATATAAATATTTTCATTCATATATCCATCTATATCGACAATAACGCAGCGTAGAACCTTCACAGTAAAGCAACTCATAGACGAACAACAAATTGTATCCGAGCTGGGTGAAGTGCGACTGTTGAGCGATCTTATCAGCTACTTGGAAAACGTCGTTATGCCCACTTAGCCCTCTACATGCATGTACATATGCCCGAAACTTACGAGCATATATGTAGTTAATCCGCAACTGTTGGCGTTATCGTCACTTTGAGTGGGCAGCGCTCGTTAAATGGCTAATCGCGTGGTCAAGGGCACATAAAGGCTGTTTCTCTTTCGGCCTGGGTTTCAGTGCTCGATTGGGTTCGTTTGTGGCAAAGTCGAGGGCAATGCGTTATTTAGCTCTTATAGCAGCTGTGCTAGTGTTTAGCTCGGGTCCAGCGGAGGCTAAGTGTGGCTACGAGGTACAGTGAATATGAATCACAGTAGGAATAATATCTATAGATATGATTTCTCAGGCCTGTCCAGCGACCAAGCCGAACATGATTAATGTGCACTTGGTGCCGCACTCTCACGACGATGTTGGCTGGCTGAAGACCGTGGATCAGTACTATTACGGATCGAAGAACAATATACAGCATGCGGGTGTACAGTATATACTCGATTCGGTGGTTGTGGAGCTCAGCAAAGATTCCAGCCGACGCTTCATACAGGTGGAGACTGCCTTTTTCTGGCAGTGGTGGATCGAGCAATCGGATTTCGTGAAGCGAAATGTTAAGCAAATGGTGAATGAAGGGCGTTTGGAGTTCATTGGCGGTGCCTGGAGCATGAACGATGAGGCTGCGGTGCACTATCAAAGCGTTATCGATCAATTCTCATTGGGTCTCAAGTAAGGTCAACTGGAGAAGTTAATTAAGGGAACAGAGCTTACTTCCCTCTCTCTCTCCCCGTCTCTTTCTCTCTCTCTCTTTCAGGTTGCTCAATGACACCTTTGGGTCGTGTGCTCGCCCTCGCATTGGCTGGCAAATCGATCCATTTGGCCATTCCCGTGAGATGGCCTCGATTTTCGCCCAGATGGGCTACAGTGGCGAGTTCTTTGCCCGCATGGATTACGTGGAGAAGAGCAAGCGCCTGGATGACGTGGCCATGGAAATGATTTGGCAGTCGAGTGAATCCTTGAAGAATTCGGATATATTTACCGGGCTGCTCTATCGCCACTACTCAGCTCCGCCTGGCTTCTGCTTCGACCAGCTCTGCAGCGATCTGCCCATCATTGATAGCAAGAGCTACGATAATAATGTCAAGGCCCGCGTAGATGACTTCATTAGCTACGTGATGAAGATGTCCAGCTCGTTCCGGGCTACGCACATCATGGTGCCCATGGGCGACGACTTTCAGTACGAGAACGCCGAAATCAATTTCAAGAACATGGACAAGCTTATCAAGTAATCAATAGACTTCGATTGTTGAGTATCATAAACTAATATCGATTGAGTGCTCCGCAGATATGTGAATGCGCGCCAGCTGGAGGGCTCCAAGGTGAACGCTTTCTATTCGACGCCGTCGTGCTACCTGAATGAGCTGCACCAGATGCAGCTGACCTGGCCCGAAAAGAAGCAGGACTTCTTTCCGTACGCGAGTGATGCCCACTCCTATTGGACAGGCTACTTTAGCTCACGTCCCACCCAGAAGCGCTTCGAGCGGGATGGCAATCACTTGCTGCAGACAGTCAAGCAGCTGAGCGCCTTTGCCAAGCTGGTGAGCGACGAGCAAACGGAAGATCTGGATAAACTGCGTCAGGTGATGGGCATCATGCAGCATCACGATGCCATCACGGGCACCGAGAAGCAGGCGGTGGCCTGCGACTATGATCGTCTGCTCACCGATGCCATGGTGGATGCCCAGGATAATGCCCGGGACGCACTTCGGGTGCTCACGAATCTGAGCACGGGTCAGTTCGACAGCTGCTTGGAGCTAAACATCAGCGTCTGTGACTTCACCAAACACAGTGCCAACAATGTGGTCATAACTCTGTTCAATCCACTCGCCCATCGCTCAACTCAGTATGTCCGTGTGCCTGTTCCGAACGCGAAATACCTGGTCACAGACGAGAAGGGTGCGTCCAATGAGTTTCCTATATATATATATTTATATATGTGTTCTTATGCAGGTCAGAAAGTGCCATCGGAGTTAATGCTGGTGTCCTGGCCAGTCTTTAATATACCGCATCGTCCGGACAACACCGAGTATGAGCTGGTATTTAAGGCAACTGTGGATAAGCTCGCCAACTACTACGTACGAGTGCTGCCTGAAGAAAGGATAACCTCAATTTCTACGTTCCACAGTAATCGGCACAAAAAGCTTGCGGTTCGAGATGAAGAATTGAATGAGCTTATTGTGCAGAATTCGGTAAGTTTTGAAAGTGAAGAGATGGCGATAAAGACAGAGAGAGAGGGGGACTAAGAGGTGCGGAAGAGACGGAGCGAGTGAGAGAAAGAGAGCGAGAGATCGAGCGGAAAATGAGCAAATATAAGATATGGGAAGAAATTGAGAGCGGGGAGTAGCAATGGGAGTGAGGGAGAGGAAGAATATAAGAGAGGGACAGAGAGAGAGAGAGAGCTAGCGAGAAAGTGAAGACGGCAAGAGGAAGAGAGAGAGATACTATAAGTTACTATTATTGATATCTAGACTTGGCTATTGATGCTGATCATAAATATATGTATATCCTAACCTAACTTAAATATCTCTCAATTACAGCTAGTCAAGCTGACTTTCGATGAGGCCACGGGCCACCTCATAACGATCGAAATGAATGGCGTCTCGGAAAATATTGAGCAGAACTTTGCGATATATAATGGTGCGGAAGGTAACAACGGTGTCGCCGCAAACCGTTCCTCTGGCGCCTATATATTCAGGCCCAATGGCAAAATTAACGTTCTCTCCAATAACATTCCCTACACCGTATACGAGAATGATCAGGTAAAGGAGGTGCATCAGCAGGTGAACAACTGGATCAGTCAAGTGATTCGCATCTACGAAGGGGTCAATCGTGTGGAATTTGAATGGCTAGTTGGACCGATTCCAATTAACGATGGGATTGGCAAAGAGATTGTGACACGCTTCAAGAGCGGGATCGTCTCGAATGGTGTCTTCTACACGGATTCCAATGGACGTGAGATGATTAGGAGAGAGCTGAATAAGCGGGAATACTTTACGCCGAATATGACCGAGTCGGTCAGTGGGAACTATTATCCAGTAACGGCTCGCATTGCGTTGGAGGATAACCACAAGCGTCTCGCTCTGCTCAATGATCGTGCTCAAGGTGGTTCCAGCTTGGCGGATGGGCAGCTGGAGTTGATGCTCCACCGGCGGCTGCTGAAGGACGATGCCTTCGGTGTGGGCGAAGCACTGAATGAGACACAATTTGGAACGGGTTTGATTGCCACTGGCAAAGTTTACCTCATCCTAAACAAGGTTGAGAACAAGCCCACCGTGGCTGAGCGCTTGGCTCAGCAGGAAATCCATTTGCCCTTCTGGAAGTTCTTCAGCAGGTCAAACCAGGCCAGCGGTGTGAAGCACGAGAGCATACCCGATTTCCAGGACTTCCCCGAATCGGTTAACCTTCTCACCCTGGAACCCTATTCCCCCAACGAGTTCCTGATCCGAGTGGAGAACTTCATGGATCACAATGAGGGCCACACAGTCAGCTTCAATATACGCTACGTCTTCGATACGTTGAATGGAAAGAGTATACGCGAAACCACCTTGGATGGCAACATGGATCTGGCCGACATGAAGAGATTCAAATTCCATCCAGATGGCTCTAAGCCAACCCAAGTTGAGTATATTACCGCCACTCACGAACCCCTGGAGGCCACTGCAGCTAGCGACGACTCCAGATTCAGTGTCACCCTGAGTCCCATGCAAATTCGCACTTTTATTATTAATTGGCAATAGATTTTGATGAGAGCTAAGGTTTTCAAAAGTTGTAATTTATCTGTTTTAGTTGACTTTCTCATGGATATAGTTCACCCTCGATATAGTAGAATTTGTTCCATATTTTTGCTAACTTTAACTAACTTTAACTTTAACTAACGTAAAAGAGTAATAAGCTCTGGCTGAGCCCTGGCTCTGCCCATATCTCCGCCTACTTCCTCTATTGATTTATATATATATATATATATATATATATATATATATATATATATATATATATATATATATATGAAATACTTTTTTCTATTCCTCATCTTACAAGAACTTCGAGCCTTACATATTTAGCGCCCGCAACAGATCAAAGAGGGTGGCAGATGTTTTTCTTTTGCACAGCCGGGAGTCCAGAGGCGGCTGGACATCTTCCAAAATTTGTTGTATGTGTGACCAGAAGTTGATCCCATTTTGCTACCTGATTTAAGGTCGTTTCCATTTCGCTTTATTTATCAAACTATTTAAAAATATATTAAATATATAGAATATGTTTTATCTGACACTCCCTTTTATTATAATTTATATATTTTATCATACACTTTATATCATCTTTTAAATAGTGTTCAAAACTTTTTAAACAAATAAATCTGAAGCCTTAAAACAAAATTCAAGGCTTTCAAATTTTAACGACTATTATCAAAATGATCTGGCAGCACTTGCCATACTGCGCAGTCTCTGCCTATGCACAATAACAGTGCATTAACAGAATTAACAGAAACATGTAAAAGACATATATCGATACTTAACATATTTAATTCACGATTAATAGCAACAATTTTATTATACCTTTGAATTCAAATCAAAATAATGTACATTTTCCATTAGTCAATAGTTCATAATAACTCTGAAACCCATAATATCGTCATAAAATTATTCCGAAAATATATCGTTTAGACGCATCTATCGATACCTCATGTTAACTATCGAAAAATACGACGAATGGTCTAGCTCGTTTATGTTTGACCGGGAAAAAATCAAATATCATTTCGTCTTTGCCTTTGCTCGTGCGTCAAGCATAATTTCGGGACTCGCACACGGTGACGGATCTATCTAAAAGAAAGACTTCAAGCGTAAGAAGCAAATCAAGATTGATTTAAGCAGACGGGCTGAGTTCTGTATGTAAATGAAATTCAAGTGCTGCCAAGACGCAACAATGTTGTAAAAATTAAGTCAACTGTATTTTAATATATATCGCATGCGTCGTGAATGTTGAATGTAATTTGTGCCTTAAATTTTGATGATAAATTTTGCTTGTGTGTAAATGTGTTCGACTTTGAGCATTCGTACTAACGCATACATTTGCGTTTATGCTAGTGTGAGTAAATACCGAAACGCAAGCGACTCAACAAACGACGACGGCGATTCGAAGCCGCCGACGCAGCAGCAGCTGAGCTAAAGAAACGAAGTAACATACATACGACGCACGCACACATTCAAACTTGCGTACATAAAAATAAAGAGAAGCGCAGATAAAGCCACCATTTTTTAGTGACGAAGAAGAGAGCAAGGCGCACGCAAGCAGTCCGCGCCTTTGGATACAAATAAATACAAATAAAAATTAATATTTGTGCGTGGAAATTAAAGTTCGTAAACAGAACATCTTAAAATGGCCAGTTTTCAAATACATCGTGACAACACTGAAAAGGAAAATCCCGTCATGCCGAGTCTGAAGTCTGGAGCTGGTGTCAAGCAGCCGCTCGCTGTAATTGGTGGCAAGGAGAAGGCTCTGGCACCGCGCGCCAATTTGGTTGTGCTTAATACCAACAATAACCATGGCAATGTGCAACGCGGCAACCCCGTGCCGCCTGGCAAAATGGTAAGGTTCCATCACAATTCCCATCCCAATTTTGTTGTTGTTGTTGGGTATTCTAGCGCAGCAGCTGCCCCTTGTTCAGCTTTGTTGGTGGTGGTATTGCGATCACTAGACAGAATGGTGGTGGGTTTTCCTGCCTGTCTGTCTGTGTCTGTTTCCTTGTTACTCTTCGGGATAACTCTTCTCTCTCACACGCATTGAATTATAAATGTTGCATTTAGCATTTATGTTTGTAACTTAGCAGAATATATTAGGTATGTGCACATGCGTATGTGTATGTGTATGTGTTTTGCCAGGCTGCGATTGCGCGCCTAATCAGCAAAACTAACCTAGAAATGCATAGTCACAGTGCGAATCTTGCGCGCTTTTTCTTCAAATGACATCAGAGCAAAGCGGCAACAGAAAAGAGGCTATTAAAGCAAACAGGCAAACACATACATACATTGAAATGCAATTACAGCACCTAAGCGCGCGCACACATAGAGAGGCACAATGTGCGTTGAAAAGGAAAAGAGAGTAAGAGAGAGAGCGAGAGCGAGAAATGCATGCCGAGAAGCCAGCAAAGGGCGCACACTCACACATACAAACAAAAACAACCAAAGTGAACGACGACTGCGCTCTGCAGTGTACGTAACAGGATTTTTCCAGAGCGCAGGGAATAAAGAATAATAAAGCGAGATAGCAACTAACTTTTAATAGGCTTACCCTTTCTAACACATTTACACAGACGACACCATGTTGTAATTGCGTTACTCTGACATTTGTTTTTGTATGTACTCACCTTTTTTTTCACAGGGTTTTCGCGAAGTTGCCAAGGTAAAAGTAGATGAAAATGCTTGTTTTGGCGCCACCAAGAAATCGAACGTTGTGGTGCCCGTGGTTGAGCAATTCAAGTCATTCTCCGTCTACGAGGACAACAACCATACAGAGGTGCAATTCCAAATTGAAACCAAAACAGTTTCCGTCGTAGCCGACAAGGAGAATATACAGGTTGTCGATCAGAAGCTGTAAGTGAAGAGTGTATTTGATAATTTGAAAAGTCAATAAATATAATCCTGCTTTAGTGAACAAGTCCGCAAGGAGTTTGCCATAGATCATGGCTACGATTTGGATGGCACTCCCATGTCCGTCACCGAAGTGCAATCGCCAATGTCCGTGGACCGTTCCATGGCCGAGACTAGCATCATTGGCGCCGAGGTAACTGACAACAGCCAGGTCCAGGACATGGCTGATCTCAAAACTGATGCTAATTTCTCGCTTATGGAAAATGTTGGTTTGCCACGCAACGATCGTCAACGCTTCTACGAGGTGGTCCAATATCAAAACGATATATTGCAGAATTTCCGCGAGAGCGAAGTGAGTACAAGATATAGAGAAATTGATAAAAGGCTTCTTCTATTTATGCTTATCTTTCTTTGATCCTGATACCCTATCCCGTCGTGTAGTTTTTCCATTGTCCCACACTTTAGCTAAGTTGCTTTTCATTTAGCGCCTCGCGATGTACCTACTAACATGCACACACACACACACACACATACAAGCGCACACAGCTACATACATATATAAATATACTCATGTATTCTAGCTGCCTGCTGCACCCTCGTCTCGACTTTGTCTTCTCGCGTCGTTGCTTTTCTTTTCGTTTCTTCGTTTGCCTGCTTCGCCGCTTGTGTGTTGATTAGCGACAGCAAAACGGGGTTCTACATCAGCGACGTTCCTTTCAAGTGCGCTCACGTGCCATGTTTACCATCCCTAACATTGACTTGTATAGTTGAAACCATTTAAAATGTAGCTGCCTACAAAAGGAGGCGTTGCATACCCCGTAGAGTGTATATATTCTAAATAAGCGCCACTGTTACTACTTTTGCTGGTTCTCTATTTCCAAACAAAACACTAACTTTTAATTTAATCTTTATTCAACTTCAATTTAAACCTTTTTAACCGTTGCCAGCTGAACTCGTGCATGGAACTGCTCCAGAAGCATAGCCTGAAAGAGCTTGAACAGCAGAACAGGCGCTGCTGCTGGAACAATTCCACGACGAGCTCAGGCGAGCGGCGCGTCGCCAACTACAACAAATTAACGCGAGTTCTTGTTGAACTGGTCATAGAACTCATCGCTGACCGAATTGCTGAGCGCTATCAACGCATCCTTGCGCTGTTGGTCCTGCTCAATGGCCAGTCTGGCGTTGGCGCGCACCAGATCGTCCAGTTGCAGCTTGTGCTTGCGATCCATCTCAATCTGCTTGAGCATGAGTGTGCGATCCATGTTTATGGCATATTGCTCCCACTGTTTGTTCATCAGCTGCACCTCGGTCTTGCGCTGCAGCGTTTGGGTCAGCTGCTGCTCCTGGCCCTTGCGGAACTCGGCCAGTTCGTCCGGAGTCATGCCGCGATACATGAATGCAATCTTCTTGTTTGGATTGAGACGTGACTGAGCCACATCCGGATTTTCGGTCAGCATATCGCTAGAGAGCATATTGTATATCTCGGCCATGTCGTCCTCGTATGTTTCGCGCTTGGCACGCTGGCGATTCGCCTGCTTCTGCTTGGCCAGATTGATATTGTACTGGCGCACCTTCTGTATGATTTGATGGCGCATGTTGTGATCAGACTTGGCCATCTCCTCCAGATGTTTATCGCGACACTGGACACTCTCCATGTAGACATTGTCGGCCTTGCGGCGAGCCTCCTCGGCATTCTTTCGCTCCTTGACCTGCTGATCCAGCCAGGCGCGCTGTTGCTCGCGCTGCCTCACCTGTCGCTCGCCCCTATGCAGATCCTCGCCATAAAAAACCTGTGCACTGGATATGCCCAGCATTATGTCATCGTCGGCTACGCGAGCCGGCTTTGCCTTCTTGAGAAAATTCGGATCATTAAGATCGTATTCGCGACGCTGATCCAGGCGCTGATAGCGACAGCGATAATAGTTGAGATCCGAGTCCACGATGCGCTTCTCTTTCTCCAGCTCCTTTTCCTTGGCTGTGATGAGGCGCTTCTGCAGCTGTTCCTGCTCCTCATAGCGCTTATCGCATTCCACCTGTACGCTGCGCTGCTTCTTTTTCTCCAAAATCTGACGCTCCAATGTATCCAGATCGAGCTAAAGAGAAATGTAATAAGTCTTCCTTGACGATGATTCGCCTTTTACTTACTCCAAACAGCCGATGCCTAGCATTGAAGATGCGGCTCTTGCGCTCCTCCTCGTACTGCACGCGCTTTTGCAGCTTGACCGCCTCACTGAGGTCAGCCTTGGTGCACAGCGGCATTTTCAGAGTCATCTTGTCAACTTGTTTTAAAAAGTTTATTAGCTGTAAAAAAATATATATACACTTAAACGTCTACCGTTCGTGTGTGAAAATATTTCACTTTCAGATGCTCCAAACGGATTTGAAGCTTTGAGTTTTTGAGTTTGTTTGCTCGGTTGCCGGGTCGTTTGTTAAAATATCAAACAAACAAATATTCAATACCTAAAAAACAACCCCAACTTGGTTTCCATATGAATGTTGGATGAAGATATATATTTTACTATACTATCTATCCTGCATTCCCTAAGTCAAGTGAAAGATATCCCATTCGATCATATTTTATGCCTTTACAATGGCTTTAATTTCCTGTTCTGGCGCTTGCCGTGTCCCCATAATCGTTAAATGGCCCATTAGGTAAACACCTAATATACAACGTGTTCGAAATGCCGGCTTTTGGCTAAGAAACTATAAATTGGGAGTGGCTTCAATTGAAATGTGGCTCACGTAGCGCAAAATAACCAATATACAAATATAAATTGGTAAATTCGATAGCTGGCTTAAAGAAAAGAGTGAGGGTAGGGAAGAGACCCAAACGAGTTTAGTTTCCCAGACCGAAATGCTGAAACATAAACTGAGAAATTCGAAAACAATTTGTTTGCTTAACGCAAATAGAACAATGTGTTCAACGAAGTGTTAAGATCAATATGTAATTAAATGTGTGAATTAAAAAGCATCTTTCAGCTTACTTAGACAAAGTTGACCCTAAAAGATAGATGAATAAAGACTAATCTCAGCTAAATCTCTCTTAGAAAAAACACCGTCCAAAGCCTCAATATATGCGCCGCCAGACGGACATCAATCACTCGATGCGCACCATTCTGGTTGATTGGCTGGTTGAGGTAGCCGAGGAATACAAACTGGACACGGAGACATTGTACTTGTCAGTCTCATACTTGGATCGCTTCCTCAGCCAGATGTCCGTGAAGCGTGCCAAGCTGCAATTGGTGGGCACTGCAGCCATGTACATTGCCTCGTAAGTAAACGCTTTCAATTTCAATTTATGCAGCCTTTAAAATTTCTTTCTACTTGCAGCAAATATGAGGAGATCTACCCACCAGATGTTGGCGAGTTTGTCTTTCTCACTGACGACAGCTATACCAAGGCTCAAGTGCTGCGCATGGAGAATGTATTTCTTAAGATTCTCTCTTTCAACTTGTGCTCGCCCACGGCCTACGTCTTTATTAACACATATGCCGTGCTGTGCGACATGCCAGAGAAGCTAAAGTTCATGACTTTGGTAGGTGATTGAACGATCGTTTGATCGAGGATCTATTAATTTAGCTCTTCCACTTGTAGTACCTTTCTGAGCTGTCGCTACTGGAGGGAGAATCGTATATGCAATATTTGCCCTCACTCATTTCGGCTGCTTCGCTGGCATTGGCACGCCACATTCTAGGCTTACCAATGTGGACACCACAGCTGGAGGAGATTACCACATACTCATTGGATCAATTGAAGCATGTGATTGTGCCACTAAGCAAGACTCACAAGGCGGCCAAAGAGCTAAGCACACAGGCTATAAGGGAAAAGTACAATAGGGACAAGTAAGCTATACCATAATATTTGCTGGGTAGAGCAAATCTTAACTTTTAAATTGCTTTTTACAGATACAAGAAGGTGGCTTCTATTGAGTCCATTGAACTGAGCCAAATGGAAATGGATAACATTGTACAGGATTATAAGTTGGCCAGCAAGTGCCTGGCACAGCAAGAGCAAGAGCAGCCGGGCAACGATGTGAAGTCTAAAGTCAATTTGTTTTATAAGTTTTAAGTGTTTTTTTACATCCCAGCATCAGCCATGATAAAATTGTATTCTAGTTTAGCGTTTTCAATGTACACCCCTCCCTCTAGTAGTATTTTTATTCGTTGTAAGTGTAAGTACGATGCATTAAGGTTAAAGACTCAACCTACTACGAGCACTGCCAACTACAGCAACAAGAACAACACCATCAACAATAGCCACATAACTCCAATTGAACATCCGTTGTACTGGACATTTGTATATGCTAACAGGCCATATATAAGAAAAAGGAGCTACAACCAGCCATACAGAAAGATGAGCTAAAGCGAAACACGTTCAAAGCGTGAGCAGCAGTGAATCAGAGAATATACAGACTATATGGATTGTTTTAGGGGAGAGAGCACCACAAGATGAATCGAATGAAGCGTTAAAGAAACAATCCTTAGGCTATTATTACTTATACAATTTTTAAGTTATTGAGATCATTATTTGTTCAATGTCGTATTTTTATTTCTTACGTATTTATATATATATAACCAGATATGTATGTTTACAATATGTCTTTCAAACAAATTGGCCAGAAAACTACAACGAAAACTGAAAAAAAATAACATAAAATATTTATGCTACAAATATGCTAACTAAATAGGCTATAAATGTTCTGTGAACCTCGAAGCAAATATAACAAATATATATATATATAACAATTTTACTTCAATTACCATTTTAATATTTACCCAAATTCACCTAGTTTATACATACATATCTATAAACTTTTACATATTTAATGACGCTTACTACACTTTTAGTTCAACTCTACTTTTTAGCTGTAAAAGAAAACAGAAAGAAAAGAATTGTATGTTTAGTTATTCGCCTAAAACTAAATGAGAAATACTTTTTAATATAGATAAAAAACAAGAAATAAAATGAATAACGTCAATAAAAGTAAATGATAGACCAAGAGGCACCGCGTTCATGAATTAAATGTTTTATTTAGAATGTTTTTAATATAATTTTATTTATATGTACTGTAAACAGTTCCAATCTTCTCTAATGCTCGACCTAGATTGCTTAACTAATCACTCGACTAAATGCAACTGAATTAAACATTCAATTAAAACAAATAAAAAGCTTAAGTGAATGCCATTCAAAGTTTCAACATGTTTTAATTAGTTAAATTTATAAAAATTATGTAAATAAAAGTAAATTGCTATAAGCATTAGCATTTGCTCAATTTGACCCAATTGCCGATGGAGCTGGACACAAGTCAAGAAACTGACACAAGAGCGAAATGCATGAGTGAGTTCCATTAAGTGGAGCTACATAGATGGCAGCCACATCGTTGAACGTCGCTAATACGCAAATCGTGTATCCGGATGAAAGCCAAGCTTGTCTAATGCTGGATTGCAGGCAAAGTTGATCATGGGCGGCGGGCCGCAGAGCAGCACGATCGTCTCATCATTGGCGGGCAGCAGACGAGCGGCAATCATCTCGTCATTGACAAAACCAACACTATAGGTCCAGCCTGGTTAAAATAAAGAAATGAGAATTGGGGATTAGTTACATAACTCAATAAGCATCTTAGACCTACACAAACAGGCACACATATCATTTCCCTTGCCTTGTGATTAGAACTGAAAAGCTGGCGTTTAAATTATGTAGTCTAGGCTGGCACTTAATAGCTAAAACGTTGCTCGGAACGATGTCCCAGCCTTTCGAGGCCCGGTATACAGGTATAGTTGACCATGGGCGGCGGACCGCACAGCAGGCACAATGTCTCCGGGCTGGGCGGATGCAGATGCTCGCCCATCATCTCGTCGTTCACATGGCCCGTATTGTACAACCAGGCTATGAAGCGTGCGTTTGCCGGGCGGGGCATCCGTTTATGGGCAGCATGTGTCGAGGAGCAAACACAAGATTCTCAACATAATAGATGGCTTTTATAGCATTAGGAGACTACAGAGATTGCACTACGCTTATTCAGGCTGAGTGATTGATGCGAATGAGCTCGAAACGTGATTGACATGCAGTTGATAACATATAAGATAAGACATTCAAAAAGCTAAATATTAATCTGATTTCAAACTTTTTTCCTATTGTGTTTTCTACCTAGATACTTTGTTTTAAAATAAGCAATGAATTCTTAAATATTAATCTAACTTAACTTGAATCAATATATCTTTTTTAACAATTTATCTTTAGCTAAACCAAGTCAATTACGTTTCCCTGTCTCAAATTCTAGCTACTCTATAAATTGCTGATCTGATTTACAATCTCTCTACCCTTATCTATAACTATATAGCTTAAACAAAACCCCAGCATGACTATGATGTTGATTCGATGATAGTTGAATGTGTTGCACAACATTTGAAGCTGCAGCTCACCTTCGGCTGCCTTGTCCACGGTGTACCAGACCTTGAACTGATCGGGATGCTTCTTGGCCAATTCGTCTAGCTCTTCACGCAGTAATATATCCTTTTCACTCTGCAAAATAACAGTTAACAAGTTAATTTTCCAGTGTTTTATATCTTGTATTCTGACTCACCTGATTCGCGAACAGCAGAGCCAGCTGTGTCTTATCCTTGTCGCTGTGCTTGAGTACTTCACGCACGAGTTGCAGCATGGGAGTAATGCCACTGCCTCCGGCAATCATGTTGACACACTTGGCCGTCACATGCTTGGGCGGATCCTTGCGAAGTTTCTTAATCGAGAAGGTGCCATTGCCCAGATATTGCAAGCGACCCGACGGTCCACGGAACGAGATCTTATCGCCCAGCTCCATGTGCTCCAAATACTGTGTCATTTTACCACCCGCTGGGAATTTGGGATGCGTATCCTTGAAATACACCTTCACAATCAAGTCAACGAATCCCACGTCGTCATCGGACGAGATGGGCGTATACGGCCGTATGACCAGCTCATTGTCGATCGTTGCAATCAAATGAATATGCTGGCCCACAGGCAGACCGAGTATGTGCTGCTTGGAGGGTAGGCCGAAGCGAAAACGTCTCGTATCAGCGCTGAGCACCTCCTTTTCGATCAGCGGCAGCTGATACTTATCATTGGGATCGACTAGAGTCCGCAATCGTGCGGTTCGATTGGGTTCGTGGCGGGGCTTTGTCGACTTCTTGTTGATAAAATAGTGGACTATCAAGGCGCCGGCAACGATAGCCGCAACCCCCATGGCAATGGGAATAAACTGAAAATAGTAATTTTTATTAAATCGAAAAACTTTTTTTATATATTACATATTAATTTTCATTTGAGTAGGCATGCATCGACATAGATTATTGCTAGACATATTTCGTGGCGTTATGTATTTTTCCATTGACATTTTTTTTTTGCCCGACAGATGCCTTTGCTGATTAAAGTCTAAACGTCTGTCGCTAGCTCCGCCAATACCAATTTGATATATTTGTAAATAATTACTGCTCTTAAAAACCACGAAAATTCGTCCTAAGTTTCAGTTTAAATGATATTTGACTCTGCGATCTCTTTGTGGTAAGTTTATTACTAGTTTTTTTTTTTTTGCTACATCTACGAAGCCAGCTAAGAGTTGGTTTCTCTTAGGAGCCCAACATAATTGAGGTTATTTCGTTGTTTTGCAAGCGAAGCAAACGTCTTGGCCGTGACCTTGAAAATGGACTCCATTTTGGGTGCTGCGTTTCGCCATAATGCACAGAGGCGATTAACTGAGACTGCGGGTGATGAATAATTATTGATGACGTCACTGCCCACGCACAGATAAACAGAGAGCCTAGAAACCTGGCACCAGACAAGAGTGAAACGAGGGAGAGAGAGAGAGAGTGCGGCATATTCCAATGCGTGGCAGCACTTCTCTCTCACTCTCAAATCACATATTTAAAGAGACTTACATCAAAATCTGTCATTTTCACACACTTGCTGTATGCTTATACTACGTATTAGCAATTGAAATTATTCAAATATTCACGTTGATCGACTATTACAAATAGCAAAGCGTTTGATCAACCGCCTGCCGCCGCGCACAATTTACAATTGAAATGAAGTCGAAGCGGGGAGCCAATGCGAGGCCCAAGCGCCGAATCAGCACGCGTATGCGAACAATGCGTGCGAAAAGTAAACGGACAAATTGAATCAGTCTGACAGATAAATTTAAAACAAATAAATAAATACTTACTAATTGAAGTTCATAATTGCAGCTTCTTTTATGTACTTAATATAAATACTTATATTGCAAATCATATTCTTGTAATGCAAATTCAACAGTGTAATTTGATCCCTATACAAATACATACTTAGCTTACTGTAGAGTTCACTCTCGTCAAGTATACGTAACGATGATATGAAATAATGTGTGAGTGAGAGATAGCGAATGACAGTTAGATTTTAAGTGAGAGAGGGTTTTAAAGAGAGGGAGCGAGCTATTGTGCAAAGAGCAAACAGCTGATATGCTTGTGAATATGCCGACTGTGACGTAGTGTTTAGCAGACTTACATAAAATTTAACACTTGTTCATTGTGAAAATTAGAGATGAGCCACATGGCGATTATTTAGTCATAGTTGTGACTGTTACATTATTTAGCCGCAGCAAGCGAAATATTGCGCAACTCTATAAAAATGACAAACCAAATTAAGCTCAAAGGTCTCTATCTCTCTCTGGCGGAGAGCTGTCTGCTGCACTTAGAAAAGTGCAAAGGTTTAATAGCTGCTTGAGACATCAAAATTCCATCTAGCTGTTTTATATACGTCGTATAAATAACAATCTGAACAGCATGACGTCATTTGAGAATGTATTCACCAATAGCGACAGCCGAAGACTCTATAATTGTTGTTATAAATACCTTTGTAGAATATCCGCATATTCTTTGCATTCTTTGGTGGGAGATGCCAAATGGCAAAATTATACACATTCAAACATATGTACATACACACATATTAATGTGTATTTTTAAGAATTATGTGATGTGCGTACGTGATGAGCAGAATGAGAGTATAACAAGAATTATGCAAAAGCTCTGCTGCAACATGTTTCGTAACTTACATTAGTCTCAATTACACGCGCCATATCCGAAAGTCTTGAGTCACTGCTGGAACTGGGATAATTCGCCTTGCTTTGGACAGCTGTTGGAAAATCAATGAATGCACTTTATGGATAAATATTATATAATTCGTTTATTGCAGCAATGGAGCATCACGCACTGCTGGCGCACACGGACAGAAGTTTTATTTTAAAACGCAACGCAGGCCCAACGCGACTGCGAGCGTGGAGATAGTGAAAGCAATTGTTTTGTTTGACCGCGAAATCTGCGCTCTCTTAATTTCTTGCTCGACTCGGCGCACCTCGCTCTTTGGGCGCTTTTTGTTGGCTCTTGGTTTTGCCAGCATTAACTGTAAATTGCACTTTCAAATGTATTTGATTGGCTTATGACTGCAATGTTGCCATTTCAACTAAATAATGCGCACATAAAAGCTTTCTAAATCAATTCAGAGCATTAAAATCGCTTAGAAACAGCTGAACTTGGTAAATAACTTGTTTATGGATTATATATACAAATACAAGACTTAGCGTTGCCACTGTGTTATATGTGAGCTACATCTGTTAACGATAGGCACATGAGTAACTGCACCGATTAATATCATAGCAGCCCTGGCCAAAGAGTAATCGATACTGAAAACTATACTCGCCGCAACTCATCTCTTTCTTTCGTGTATCGCACGTTGCAAAGTGTAGACATGGCGTAAGTAATATTTTTCTAAAAATCTTTAAAAATAAAATGAATCTTGAATACTTTAATGAAAATAAAGCAATATATTGATAAATAATATGCTGCTCTATAACTTCTGCAATATATTTATTGTGTGCTGCAATCAGAAACCAGCTTTTTGGACCAATATCAATGACCACATCAGTTTGGAAATGATTGCAATAATAAATTGAGATTTTGTGCCAAATATGTGACTATTTATGCAAGTTGCATGCATTTGCGCAATGCTTAAACATTATTTTTACATACAATTATATATATTTATATATTGAGTTGCTGATCTAACGAAATCTTTGTATTTGCAGAACGAAGGTGTCTCGTGACACGCTCCTTGAGGGCGTTAATGGAGTTCTTGAGAATTCGCTGATGAAGAAGCGCCGCTTCTTGGAGACGGTGGAACTTCAAATTGGCCTGAAGAACTACGATCCCCAAAAGGACAAGCGTTTCTCCGGCACTGTTAAGTACGTTGGCTAAAAATTACCTGCGCTGCTAACCAAGTCCACATCGGTGGATGGCTACAGCGTTAGGCAGTCGCATGTGTGTGTGTTCTCTCTCCCACACACATTGCGGCGGACCTGCACTCAGGGTCTTAAAATCAAATTGAGTAGGCACCAGCAATGGTTGCTGTTCCCTTGTTAAATATTTAAATAACAAAACTCCTGCTCCTCTGAGAGCTGCGTAAGTTTGTATAAAGTATAAATTAACCAACATCTCCCCACCTTTAAGCTAATTATAAATTGCTCCTTCCTAATCTCACTTTACACTTATTTGCAGATTGAAGAACATCCCACGTCCCAAGATGAAGGTGTGCATTCTTGGCGATCAGCAGCATTGCGATGAGGCCAAGGCCAACGGCGTTGAGTTCATGGATGCTGAGGCTCTTAAGAAGCTGAACAAGAACAAGAAGCTGGTGAAGAAACTGGCCAAGTCTTATGATGCTTTCCTCGCTTCCGAATCGCTCATCAAGCAGATTCCCCGTCTGTTGGGTCCCGGTCTGAACAAGGCTGGCAAGTTCCCTGCCCTGCTGTCGCATCAGGAATCGATGATGGCCAAGATCGAGGAGGTCAAGTCCACCATCAAGTTCCAGATGAAGAAGGTGTTGTGTCTGTCCGTCGCCGTTGGACACGTTGGCATGAAGCAGGACGAGCTCACCCAGAACGTCAGCTTGTCGATCAATTTCTTGGTCTCGCTGTTGAAGAAGAACTGGCAGAACGTGCGCTCCCTGCACATCAAGTCCTCCATGGGCCCACCCCAGCGTCTGTACTAAATCAGATTGTACACTAAAATAACTTTTATAACAAATAAAACGTACATTTGATCAATGTAAATTCATCGTTAGCATATGTATTAACTTAGTCTTAATTCACATTTCTGTTGAGCTAATAGTTCTGGCCAGGAAGTCTCGCACGTCGAGTGCCAACTCCGCCTGCTCGGAATTGTCTTCTTTCGACTCGATTGGCGCCGCTTTAAATTTGGATACGTCCACCGTGTTTCCCCAGTCCGGGTTGTGTGGCTCAATCAGCTCCTCGAGCAGATTGTGTAAAACAGTTGCAGCTGTAATGATGCAGGAGGCGGTCTGGAAGCTGATGTCCAGCGGCTGGCTGAGGAAGTGCCAGCGGGACATAAGGCGATGCATGGCGCCGTCGCTCATCTCCTGAAGATGGTCGGCCACCTCGTTGAAGTCGTATTCGTGCGGTGCCGCCGGCTTGGCATAGCGCTGCATCAGCCAGGGGCGCAATGGGTAGCCATGTTGGGCGGGTGCCAGCACAAAGGCGGCCACCGCTCGCTGATTGATGGGTCGTGGCGGCAGCTCGGTCAGAGTATTCGGAGCAATCGCAAACATGGGCGGCAGAGGCTTCTTGCTCGCATTGCAGTTGTCCAGACGCAGCTCACGGAAGAGCATGCGATCGTCCAGCAGAAACTCCATGCGCAACGCAGCACCTGGATCGGTTCGTTTTCCTTTGCCACGCAGCGGTATGGAACAGACGCCGAGCAAGCCAAGCAGCGCTGCGGGCATGTTGCATTCCCTCTTGAAGCCAGCCACAACATTGTCGCAATCCGCTTCGCTTTGGGGAAGCAGGCGCAGTGCCTTGCCCAAGCTGGTCATAACGGCATTGCAGAAGACTTTCAGGCATTTGATGGCGCGGGCGCGAGGCAGTGCGAACTGTTCCGCAATAATGGAAATGCGCTTCCCGCTGGCCAGGAATAAGATCGCTAGACCTACACACTTGTCGGGAGAAATAGGTTCCGTTAGGGCCTTTAGTTCAGACACTGAGCGCAGTGCGGGCGCTAGCTGGCCACAGAGCGACTGGAATGTGCTGCGCGTCACGTGGAAACTGTCGAAAAACTGAAAATCACTAAATTTAGGTACTTTGTGCTCCCAGAACAGCGTCGGGCCGACGGTTTCCGTTTCCGTTTCCATTTCCAATTCCTCGGCGCTCTGTAACTGGTAGTGCTTCATCCGCAGCGTGACAAACATTTCCATGTAACTCGACTGCAGCTGCATCATTTGCTGCATGAAGAAGGAGCGCAGATTCTTGAGGCGACGTCGCGAGCGTTGCTGGCGACGCCTGCGGTGCACAATAACTGTCTGTTCCAGGTGGCGCACATGCAGCCGGATCAGCGACGCAATGCTCGTCTTGCGTTGCTGCAAGGCGCCGTCCTTGCATTTTTCATTGGGCTTCAGCAATTTGGATAATGCATTGTTTAAATTGCTGTTTATTATTTTCAGTTCCTCATCCATTTTCCAGTGCAGCGGTGTGACCAGAAGCAGTAAATGAATAAACAATAAATATATACAAAAAATACCAATGTAATTTATCGATACATTGCATTTAAACCTTGCTCAGCTCTAACGATAACAGGGCACACGAATAATCGTTTTTTGTGAACGCGGCAACGACAAATTCCAGCTTGAAATGATTTCAAGGTTTACGCTTAATTTTGATAGCTCAATTGACGCCAGAAGCACATCCACACCCGTGCGCGCTTCTCTCTCACAGTTGCACAAGGCTCTGGTAGAATATGCAACAATTTCCTCGCGATTACTGTTCATACAAGATCCCAATGTCTTCACTGATTTTCATCACTCCAGCGAAACATTTAACGAATATTCGAACGCGGAGCTGTGCGAAATCATGTTGAAATTGGTTTTGCCAAATGTGCACTTGTACCAATTGTCGCCGATACTGAAGAATCGCTTGAAACTGCTGGAGCTAAATCCGTGCTTTCAACAAACTCACCATGGCTATCAATACTCACCACAGGGCCTGGGCGTTCCATTTGTGCTACAGCCAAAGTATGATTTCAGCCTGCCGGATGAGCTGCCCACACTGATGGTGAGTTTGTATGAGATTTTATGAGTGATATATGTATATATTTTTATTTTTCATCTCTCCCTTGGCAGTCCGCTCAGCGCATCCAACCACCTCACACTACATTCCAGAGAGATTCACTGTTGTGCTCCGGCGATGGCTCCCATACCATGTTGCTGGGCAGCGATGCTCGCGGGCCCAAGTTCGAGTTGAGCTTGGATGTTGCTGCACTGCTCTCTTCGATGCTTTCCAATGACTGGGAATTGTCTTCCAATGAGTTGCATCACACATGCAAATTGAAAAGACGTTTGCAGCGCGCCAAATACAATTTCCAGGAGACTGGAAATGCCTTGCCATATCGAACAAATCTCTTGCAACTTGTTGATCATATGGATATGTTCGAGAAGCTCAAGAAACATCTAAACAGAAGCTTTTCTAATTTGTAAACGGCATTTATTTAATTGTTAATTTAATTATAAAATGAACTTTATCTTATATATTTTTATTTGTATTTATTTGAAATTTGATTTGATTATTAACAATTTATTCCAAATTCAATTATTCACCACAATAAATTATAACTCACCTATTTCCATCTTACATGGCCATGTTCAAATTACGATAATCGGCGTTTGGTTCCAGGTAGAGAAGATCGTCTGTTGATGGAATGGTCTGATGGTGCGCCGCCGCTCTTTACTAAGAGAGTTGGGTGCGCACTCTCCAAGCGCCAGCAGCCGCTTTAGCGGTGTTCGATTTCGGTGTTGACTTTCAGTCGCAAACTACGTGTAAGCGAAGACAGACGGGTGCGCGCTGCTGCTGCTGCTGTGGCTCCAATTTCGTTTCGGTCGCAAAACAAAAACAAAGTAAAAGAAAAAAAACAGCCAACTGGCGCGTTTTGTTTGGCCACGGTGCGAAAGAGTGAGAGAGAAGCGGGAGCGGAGAGCGGGACGCGAAAGTGCGGAGAGTGGCTCGTAATGTCTGCCAAAGCGTAACGAAAATTTTCAAGACAACAACAAATACAACAAAAACCAGCAACAACGACGGCAAATATCATTAATGGCATTTTCTGCCTCGCGTTTGTGTGTGAAAAGTGCACAAAAAACAACAAAAAGTAAAGCCGAATAGGCGAAGCACAGCAAATGGCAAAATAGAAATGGAAAAAGGTATACGAAAAGCAACTGCAACATCTTTAATAACATTATTAAAATTAATTGCAAATTGTTTGAGCGCGCGCGCGCGAGCTCCTTTTAAACAAATACAGAAAAAGCAGAAAAACAACTCAAAAAAATGTTTGAGAAAATTTAATACCTACAAAAATATGGTCAATATAGCCATTTACTCACCTGCAGTTGTCTATGTCTGACTGTCTGTCTCTCTGTATGCGTGCGTGTGAGTATGCATATGTGTGAGCGTGTATGTGTGTAGATCATGGCTGTGCCGTTGTATGTGTGCGTATGAGCTGTTGCATAGCTGTAAACCAGTTGCCAATTGCAACGTGTTTTCTGTTTTTTCCAAAGAGACAATCATAAAAATATAATTACAATAGTAAAAACCATAAAAACACGTCGAAACATTCAAAACTGGGCAGAAACTGCAATTATACAAATATTAAAAATTGGTATATAATTTGCAGAGAATAAAAAATCAATTAAATAAAATATAAATTAAAATGTATGAAGGATTTATATGCAAAACAGTACGAAAATATATTTTTAAAAATATTTATTAAATTAAAAATAAAAAATCTATAAAATAAAAAAATATACAAAAATAAAAATGAACATACTAAAATATAATAAAGTACATAAATATATATTTAAAAGTGTTAAACATTTGCTTCACTATTTGTTAGTTTATTTAATACTAAATATAAACTCGCACGCAACTAAAGCGAATCACAGAAAGCTCTAATCAAAAAGAGATAAAAACAATAAAAACACATAATATATACATATATGTATATGTATACACATATGTATATGTATACATATGCATATATTTCCTGATTATTTGAGCTGCTTTGTTGGCGAATCTTCTGGCCAATATCAACACGTTCGAGACGCGTGTTAAGACACAAAATCATCTCAAAGAATAAAAAAACTAAAGCAACAACTATATATCAAGAGAGATTAAAAAAAAAATGTTAACTGTTTTTTGCTTTTGCTTTTTGAGTTTTGTCTTTTTCGGCTAATAAAGCAAAAATTGATATCGTAAATACGTCTGAGAGCTGCAAACAATGAGATCATTAAAAGAGAGTAGAACAAGGCAGAGAGAGCGAGCACGAGTGAGGAAGAGCGTGTCAAGCCGTGCTCTGCTGGAGCGTTAAAGGCCAGGCCAAGTGTTGTTGGCCAAAAATATTAATAACAACAATATAAATGCGTTTACATATCAAAATATTGCATGGCGACAACAGTATGTAAGCAGAGCAGCAAATACACACACTGGCATGCTGTACACAAACACACACACACTCACATGTGCACATATCGTATATGGAGCTCCGCTTCTGCTGTGTAGGTGTAAAAACGATCTGAAAGCGCGCGTCACTTCGAAATTTCCTTTTTGTACTTTTTGCAATACGCAAACAACAACAAAGAGCAGCTGAGCGAGAGCGAGAGAGAGAGTGAGAGGCAGACAGATGAAGATGGAGCACAAGCAGCAGCTTGTTTTAAGTTTTGTTCAAATTTGAAATGCTAATGAATTAGTTTCACGAATGAGCGCTCAAACATGGCAATTTATAAGAATACATCTATACACACATATGTATATATGTATGTGTGTATGTATGTTGTGTATATGCATAACTTCAGCTCATAATTGAGCACTTCGCATAATCCGTTTTAAGGGTCAGCTAGCTGCCAAGGCAATCAAGGTTGATGATGTCTTGTTTAGAGGCAAAAAGAATTGCCCCTAATGATCGGAGCTGCTGCTGAGAGAGAGAGAGAGAGAATTGCCATAGACACCATTAGGAAGTATTTGTTAATATCAGAGTGGTCGCAAAGTTTACACAAATCAGGTTTTTATGTACACTAAACACATATATATAGTAATTATTTAAATATATAAATATATATACATAAATACTGAACAACTTCCAAAGCTTGACCAGCTGCCAGCAGTCAAAAAAAAGAAGAAATTAAAATGTTCTGTGCTCATATTTACGATATTCACTTTAGTGCGCTCAGCGCTGTTAAGTTACGATTAGCGCGCTCTTCTGCTGCTAAGCTGCGCTTAAAACTGTTTGTTTACTGTAAATCTCTTGCGCGCGCGCTCTCACGCTCTGTTACTCTCTTTCATACGATATTCGAAGCAGCCTACCTGTTGTTTCTTTTGTTTTGCTTCTGCATTGTCTGCACAAACATTTTTCGCATATTTCCATGTCTCCCATTCAGCTATTCAGAACACATACAAATGCAACAAGCAAGCAAAGATTGGCAGCCGAAAAAAAACCAAACAGAAACTTTCATTAGCGTTCGTTCGAAACATTTTTCGACAAGCCCCGCTATCTTTTTTTTTCGTCGTAGCTACGTACGACAGGCATTACGATTACGCGTGGTAAAAAAGAAATTCATCATTCGGACTGACTGACAAGCGTCGCCGTTGACGCGTGATCGTAGTTGCACAGTGGTGCAACAGCGACGAAATGAAAGAAATTTTATAATAAATAAAATATATTATAGAAATGCATTATAAATTAACTGATATATAAATAGAATATATCCCATCGCCTAATATCGTAAATCAGCTGCTCATCACGTTCAGCCCAGAGACAGGGCTTAGTCTTGCTCGTGGGGCGCCAAGTAACACTCGAGGTCTGGGCTGAGATGATGCCATGGACTATGGACTATGGGCCATGTACACGTTTTATTGGCCATTTCATTTATCGTCGCGCACTTTCCAACTTTGAGCGTATAGAAAACGCGTTAACTGTGCGACTTTTAAATGCTTTTCACTGCTTTTACCAATTTCTTGTTCGCTGCTGCTGCTGCTGCTTGCTGTTGCTGTTGTTGTTATATCTCTTCGTCGCTTTCTTACAGCTGGATTACAAAAGAAAACTTGAAATTTTGTGCGTCGCATCGAATACATTGCAGCAACATCCGCCTATTGCCAGTTGCACAATTCGAAAAGCCAAGTGTCTGTGTATGGTTGTTAGCTGTGACCAGTCAAAATGCGCGTATCCAACAGATACCAGTCATCATCATCGGCCCCATCATCATCATCATTATCTACCGCAATTGCATCCTACCAAAGTCTAAGCACGCACATTGAAGTAATTGCAGCAGCTGCCCTCGTATAATGAGTCAAAATGTGGCCGACAGTCTGGTGAGTATACGAATTTTAACTATATATGTATGTATCTATAATCATATCTATATAGAAAGTAAGTTGAAAGTGGCTCTAAGGTTAGTTATATTACCACAGATCTCACCATATCTCTGACCTATTTGAGTTGTTAATTGCTTTTACTAATATTTAGTCTGCCCTATAAATAGCCACAGACTGTCATAATAAGCCGATCAATGGCTATTTACTAAGTAAATTTTCTAAATATTTACTCTAATCATATGTCGGCCGAAGTTTCGTCTATAAGAGTTAACAATCGGAACAATTGAAGCTGATTTTACTTAGTTTAACATTTATATTTAGGCAATTTAGCAAATTTATATAAAATATTTATAAGAAATTGATATTGGAACAGACAACAAACGTATTATTGTTGAATTGTTGTCTTTCTATGCGATTCTCATATATAATAATAATAATCTGTGTGAATTTATAGCCTTTTTTCGGAATTTGTATACTAATTATTATGATAACTGTAATACTAAATACGTATTCTGATAACTGTTATACTGAAAACTGTTATATAGGGAACAAATTTAAAAGCATTATAACAAACACTGTTATACTGACAAACCTTCTACTAAAAACAGTCATACTTAAAATTGATATACTGTTATACTAAGAAATGACTGAAAACAGGATTTTCTTTGCATTTTGCCTGGCTTAAAGTAAGGCTTGCTAACTATTTGCCTTTTATATATTAGACAAAAACTGTTATACAGTAAGTCTTTTCTATTTGACATTGAAATATGTTTGTATTCGCCTCATTTTGTATTGATTCCGTTTTGTGCATCATTTGATTGCATTGTTGGATCGCCTTTGGTCGGCTTTTGTCGTTGCATCTTTAATTGATCAATTGACTTGAATTCAAGGGGGTCTCCATATTTTTCTTTTACCTAACAAATAGAAAACAAATCGTTTGATTGGCGCTTACGTAAATTAAGGCTTATTAATTTCAGTATTTTTTGTGTGTTTCTTATTGTATTCATATTTGATTGACTCTCTCTTTTATACATATATGTGGGGTATACGAAAGACCGGCTAGACAATGCTAGCCATAGCTATATATATATAAATATAGATTTACATAATTATGTCATTGAGCGCTGATATTTGCGGTTACTTCGGCACCCCAAAACGGAACGTGGAAAAATGTTTGTTTTTTCATACATAAATCATTTTAGCTAAATGTTTGTAGGGAACTTGGAGTCTTGGAATTTTAAGAGTCCCATAAATATTATTGAACAATAAAATATTTAAATAAAAGATTATAAATTCCATTGTGTTGGTCAGTTAAGCATTTTTTCACACACCTTGTAAAGGCAACAAAATTAAATATATTTTGTGTATTTTTGTTTTTTGTTTTTTAAAATAGTTAGTTTTATCACATATCAATGAATTTATATGCGAATTCAAATCTTTTATATGCGTATACAAATACCCAAGAGAGCTTTTTCCGCTCTGTTATATTTCTCTAGCCATTGACTGCCAGACACTCTCACACACTCACACAGACAAAGAGCGCCGCTCAGCGCAAGGGCAATTTCTAATGGGAAGAGCGCCGCTCACTAAAAAACATAAACAGAGCGTAATGAGGAAAATACGAGTGGGTGCAAAATTCCCACGACCCAAACAAATTACCTGAGAGCAAACAATGGCGAGAGACTGAGTGAGAGAGACGGGAGGCATGAGACGAAGCGGCTGGCGCTGTGCAAACGCCAGAGGTCGCTCGAACAACCCTCGCTCGTGTTGTTCTAAGAGAGAGAGAGGCCGAGAACACGAGCGAACGAGAACAAAAGCCGAGTGTGCCCAGCGTGCGTGTGTGTGTGGCGATGTTGGGGCTGGCACGGATCTCGGGTCGACCTGGCCGCTGAGTGCGTTTTCAACAGTTGTTGGCGACGGTTGTCCCGTCACCGTCTCGCCAGAGAACTTTTTCCTTTCAGTGTTTTGTGTGCGGTGAATTATACGAAAAAAAAGGAAGCCCCGAAAAGTGAAATGTTTTATAAAATGTTCTAAATTATCTGATAAGAAATATATGAAAACTGCATCTAATATTTGTGAATGTAAAAAAGAGATGCAAATAAATAACTGAAACGAAAAACGTGTTAAAGTGCATAGTATATAGAAACATAAATACATGTGTATGTGTGTGTGTGAGTAAAGCAATAGCTGAAGAAAGCCAGACACATAAACATAAGGAGAACGCGCCTGCCAATTGAACGTAGTGCAACGAACCCGAGCCTGAACCCGAACCCGAACCCTTCGCTCGAAACCGGGGGTTGTGTACGCGCTGCAGCCCAGCCAACCCCCTGCCCACCTCAGCTGACCGACTGACTCATCCATCATAATCATCCTACTCCTCGTCAGCGTTCAGGGCAGAGAAGCTGGCGCTGCTACTGTGGTCGTTCATGGTGCGTAGCCAAGAATAAATAAAGCACAAAACAAACCGTGAAAACCAACAACAGCAAAACAACTGCCCAAAAGCTAGGTTTACAGCTAAGCCTACACGTAACGTAGCGTAGCGTAACGCAACGCAACGTAACGCGCTGTATTCTATCGTATTGCTATATCGTATCGTATCCACATGCGCATCAATTCCGCCTTACCTTACGGCACAACATCGAAAATAAAGGAGCAGCAAATTTATTGATTTTGCTTTCTACATTCATCTTATCGCAACCATTAAGAACTGCAGGCGCAAAGTAAACAGAGCAAAAACAACTAGATCTGCGTGTAAATAGCCAAGCGAAAAAGTCAATCTCAAATGGTAAAAACTGTGAATAAAACCCAAACTGTCTGCCAAAGCCCGCACACAGCACAACAAAAACAAAAAGAAAGAAACAAGAAAAAAGGCGCGCGCATAAAAAAAGTGTGCGACAAGGAAGAGAACTAAAGCACAAATACTGTAAGCTGTGGCTATGGTCGACTTGTCGATACTCTTGCAGGCAGTTTAAGGATTATTTAGTTATATTTGTAGTAGACTAAATAATGGAGATTTAAATTTGATAGTTTTCATTGATTGATTTTTAGTTTAATAAAAATATTTTAAATTAATAGAAGCAAAAAAAAAATAAATAAATAAATAAAAATGTGGAATTTTTTAAATAATAAATTCCGTTGTATAAAATTTAAAAACTAAACAAAATTAAATATTATGTATGCTTAAGTATATCCATTTCCTCTGAATTTCCTTAAACAAATAAACCAATTGTCTCACAATTAGAGCAGCTTCTATTTTGGGCCTAGAGCACTACGATAGTTTCCATATCCACAATGAATTCCTTGCTAGAAGAATTTAAATTATTTCCGCCTTATAGAAAAACATTTCAATTTCCATATACAATTTTCTCATCTGCAAGAGTAACGCACCAAGAAAAACCACAAGCTATTTGTTCTCCTTGTTGTTGTTGTTGTTGTAGGCCCAACCCACCACAAAAATGCCAACAATAATAACAACAATTGAAACAGTTAAGCCTACGCCAATCTTTTATGCGCACATCTTTAGCATACAAATACATATTTACATGCATGTACATACAAACATATCTACATATATGTATATTTATGTATTTCCCCCCATTAGCATTAAATCCAACTGGAATTGGCGTATTTTATTTTGTACTTGATTCTGATAGCATTCGAATTGGTTATTTATGGGCAATGCATTAGGCATATATATATATAAATATATATATATACATAATATATCAAGACAATATACATATATGTATGTATATGCTGTTAGCGTCTGCTGAAAATGTCAACAGCAATTAGACGTAAATATATGTATTTATATGTGGGAAACTATGGACACATCCATTGGCTTGGAAAACTGAGGGCGTAGCTGGGCGAGGCGCCTTGAAAAGCTGCTCAGTGCCAATCAATATTAAGTATTTACACTTGAGCAGAAACCTTACGGGGCAATTGAAGCAATATAAAGTGAAAGAGAGGCAGTGGGAGCGGAACTGGGAGTGGGAGGGAGGGGCAGTTGGTATTGTAAGTTGAAATCTGATTGGTTACCTAGCGACAATCTTCTTAGAGCATTACGAACTAAACAATAAATAAACAAAAGGAAGGTAATATAATTAAGATTCGTATGTGTAATGGAGGATAGCTCATTGAATAAGGCCGCTGGCTCAAAAGAGCTGAAAAGGTCTTTGAAAACGTTGAATTCGAATGAATGTGGGTAACTTTTCGTATGATATGAGTTATTTGACTTGGGTATATATCATAGTTTTATATAATGAGCAGGAGTACTCTTCAGACTTATGTGAAAATGAAGAACCAAGAACAAAGACCATCTTTGAATGGATTTGAACTCCAATAAAATCTAATGAATTATGAAGAATTTTGAAATCTAAATTAAAAATAAGAAAAAGGTAATAAAAAAAAAACAAAAATTACCATTTTCCTTAAAGTAAAGTATAAAGATAGTATATATTTACTACTGATCAAATCCAATGTTTATTCTCAATCTTATAAATATATTATCTACTGATCAAATCCAATGTTTATTCTCAATCTTTCAATTAGTTCTGTCAATCTCAGCTCAGAGCAAGATGTCACATTAATGTAATACGAAACCCTCAGCCCTGTCAGTGCTCTGCTAACCAGTTCTATGTCTTGTCTACAGTACAACCTGTATATATGTACATATCACTTGTCTACCCGCATTCTCAGTATTATATATATATGCAAATATAACTATGTATATTTACTGCTTCCCCACCTTTGGAGAAACAGTTTTACGATTTTGCTTTCGCTTCTTGTTATGCTCATTGCTTCAAGCTTTAATTCAAGTTGATATTTCTATATCCGCTGTTTGTTTCGTCTGCCCTATACAAAGATATATAAATATATATAAGTATATATAAGTATATATATCATTTCTGCTGCACAGCGGATGTGGTTTGATAATAGTCGCCCAGCAAACAGAGCAGGCACCAAGTGATTCTGCTGCAAGCAGAGAGAGAGAGAGAGAGAGGCTGAGTCTGGGAGGGGGAGTAGTGGGGGAGAGCGCTGGGCTGGCAGATGAATGCAGTCAGTTGTAACTGACGAACGGACGTTGTACGCTCATTTAGTCAGTCAGTCAATGCGACACGAGACGAATGCAGCATTTCGGCTTTTTTCTGCTTTGTTGTATTTTTTTTTGTATACCCTGTACGAAAAGTGATTTCATAAGTGGGGTACTTTGGTGTTCACAACCAGCAAAGATTTGTTTATTTGATCATAAGAGCTTGCGACACTAAATTAGAGTTTTTATCTATTTTTCAAATTATGGATAAATTTTACTATAATTATATAAGTCTACTGTTTATTTGACTATTTTTCAGAGAACTAGATAAATTAAAAGTAATATGCATGCAGTACTATAGCATATACAAGTTTATAATGTTCTACAGGTTGAATATATCCTACATATATACCAAATTTTAAGAGCTGTAGCCTTGAGTAAAGACTGGTATATGAATGTCTCTTTAAACCCAACTCAAACTTTGCATTTTTCTATAAAACTAGCATCATTTGTAGTTAATCTTTTTTCATATAGGGTATTTTCTAGTCGAGCACTCAGTTCTGAACCAATTTTTACATGATTTGCTTTGTGCTTTTTGTACATTTGCATTGTTTGTTTGCCTCTTGCTGTTTATCAATGCAAGAGCCAACTCGTGGCCGGGCTTTGGGGTCGCCTCTCTATAAATAGACGGGGCGAAACCCCATCAGCCGCCCCCTGCCCCCGCACGAACCCCACTACAGCTGCCCATCGATTGTTTACTTTGATGTTGTTACTGGCCACTCTTGGCGGGCAGCAGAAGGTGTGGGTGTAGCTAAAGAGGGGGTTTTCTAGCTATTTTTGCAACATCTTTTGCATTTGCGTCGCAGCTAAGTCAATTAAGCCGTGGATGCTACCCACACACACACAGAGAGGGAGAGAGAGAGAGAGGGGGAAAGAGAGCGCCGCCAACGCGTCAGTCAATAGAATTTTGCCATTAGCCATCAGGCCGCACAAAGGTCAAATCCCACAGTTCTATAAATAGACGAAAAGCTCATGTGAAATGGCGCGTCATCAGCGTCATCATTATCATTATTGTTTACCTCATCTTCATTATCATCTGGAGCAATTTGACATAATTTCGCTTTATGTCTTTATAATTGCCTTTGCAACACTTGAGAAACATTTGACAATTGCTGAGCTCAAATTAAATAATACAAAATATAAATAAATAATTTATCGTATTTCCTTAGAACTCTTTATTAATTTCGTCTCGCAGCATTATTTTTGGATGTATTTTCCCCAATGAGTCGATGAGTCAACTTGAGTCAATTTGAAACTTTTTGTTTGCTGCTTTTGTTCTGAATGACGCCGACTTATCGCTAGGGTCGATCAATCTTAACTGCTACTCGATTTGCATTTCAAGTTACATATATGTATATATAACTATATATACATCTATATATATACAATATGAGTTATAATTAAGTGAGTCGAGTGAGTCTCGGCACTATATGTATATGCATACTGATTAGGGGGCATAGCCAGCGCTATATGTGGAAATTTAAACCTATATATATATGAGCTGATGTGAAATCTAGCACGAACGAACTGGATCTGGGTCTGGGCTATTCATTTATAGTTTTTAGTTAGACTTTGCACACCTCCACGTAACCAAATTCAATCAAGCATCGGAAAACACTAATGAATTGGCAGATCGAGAAGCGTGACTCGATCGCAATATTTGCATGAATCGATTTGTCATTCTGTAATGTTTGCCAATGCTTATAAAGATTATTTTGGCTTAATCAATTCATAATTGCTGTTGAGTAAGACAATGTTTGAGCTGTCTGGCGTATCAAAGTCTATCATAGACTGAGTATTGAGCAGGCTTAAAATAAATTTAAAAAATAAATATTATAAGTAAAGATATTATATTTATTTTTTCTTTTTATTTTTATACTTTTTGTTTTAGTTATTTAATTATAATTATTAATAATTAATTAGGAAAGTTAAGTTTCCATTTCCATTCCATAAAAAAATAATTTCTTCCAGCTGTTTTAAACATGAACAGACTTTGCCGTATGGAAGTTTCAAATATATATATTGTTATATATTTTAAAAAAATATATTATTAACTACACTGGCCAACAAAGTTGAATGCAGTTGGTATCTAAATTTTTATTTAATTTATAAAATATTTTTTCTAAGTAAATAAAACCTTTTTAAAAGTTTTCTTTAAGAATTTCTTCGAAAGAATTCGAATTTCAAGTAAATTTCTGTTTAGTTAGCCTAGTTCAATATACCTTCAGTAGGTAATATGCCAATTCTTATTTGCCTACGTCAATGCTCAGGCATTTCAGAATTCATAAGCTCAATCAATCATGCAATCAATCAGTAGCTCTATGTACATCTTTTGTATATGCAATTTTATGCTTGGCAAATATTTGCAAATATTTGGCTCTAAGGCTAAAGACCTGCCCAGCTTTGTTAATCTGTTTCGCGATGCGATTATTTATTTAACTGGAATGTGGCAGGCAAACTGTTGCAATCTAAATGAGTTTGGCTCTTTGTGCTGAGACGTGCCAGATTAACTGGCTATTCCCATATAAATATATATAATATATATGCTATATATTCTGCTATGAGTGTGAGAGCTGCGTGCGGTTTGTTTTGAATGCTTTATGGGTCTATTTCTGGTCTGGCATATATATATATATTTTATGATCCCAACATTTATGGCTGCTTTAATGTCGAGGCGCCGCGAATTGCGGCACGTTTCAAATGGCAAGCCGTTGCCACGGACACGGGCCAGCATCCGGCACGGGTCCGACCCCGCCGGGCTGACCTGCTGATCTGTTTGCTTAGATAACTGCATGACAATTTCAGAGGAAAGGCCAGTCCATTAAGTGAGCAAACAAAAAACGAGTTATGCAATGTGGAGCATCGTGGCTTGACTTTTGAATCGAGCACAGATTGTGGCCCAAATGCTTATGGCCAAGACACTCAGCATGAAATTCGCAGCTCCATTACAGTTAGTTGCAAATAAGTACGTACGTCTAATAAATGCCGTGTGCAAGCACACGCTTCAAGGCGAACAGCCGTAAAACTAGTGTGAAACGGAAAATGAAAACGCATTTTCCAGCAAACGATTTCCTTAACACAAATGGCAACAAATTTTTTGAACAAATGCGGCCTGGCGTCGGAGATATACGAATTTTGAATACACTTGGAATTAAATATTATATATACATATATATATACTTAAGAGATAGATCTATAGATCTATTAAGTTTTCGCATAATAAACTGGGATTAGACTTTGTTTGGTATGGAATCAATCTATATTTGTGTAATTTGGCTTAGTTTACTATGATTATCATATAATTATTATAGTAATTCAGTAAAGATTCTAACAGTTCGAAATCTCAAAATGTCGAATATTATACAATATATTAAAGTATATATTTAATGTATCATATATATTCATATATAGATATTTATATATTATATAGATATTTTCACGCCCACCCTCTTACTCTTTCCCTTCCGTTACATATTGTCTCAGTGCACTTCACATGCCCAGTTTTTGTCAGTGTATGGGCGCATGAAAATCGCGCGCGCAGCTGTCAATGTGAATGTGAAACAACAAAAATCGGCCGCAATAATAAACAACTTCCTGGAAAAGTTGTGCAGCACGCTTTTGGCTAGGCTAATACCTTATGTTGTTTTTACGAGCGCCAAAGGAGCGCAGGGGGCGTGGCAGCGCATGTGGAAATTGTTAAACAAAGGCGAAGCCAGTCTGGCTGCTGGCTGCCTCTAATTGCAGTTGGGAATGGGGAAGAGGGGAGCGGTTCGCGGGGGTGGAGTATTTAACCAAATATGGGTAGGTGCCGAGCGAGACGCCACTTGAGTTGCTTTCCATTGTTGGCGATGAGTCTGCTGACAGCTGAACAATATAAATGTATTTATATATACATACATATTGTGCGTCTATCTCTAAGTCGAAAATTGTAGCCAAGGTCAGGGGCGGGCAGACAAGCCCTAGGCATTGACAGCGACTCAACTCAACTCAAGTGAGATGAGTTGTCGATGTGAATGAACTCGTTTCACGGCTAGTTTCGTTCAGCAGCCAATGCCAATCAATGAACCATAATCAAGTACAAAATAAAAACGCGAGAGATTGACCCCAGCATCAACAACAAAAACCAAAAACAACAACAATATTGTTTGCAGAATTTCACAAGCCAAGCGAACTGTGTTTGCCAGCATAAACAGTCGAAGGAAAAGCAGCAGCACCACCCGCCCACGCTCATCAAGAGCCACACTTGCGCCTACCAGCTGCAGGACTTAGCTGGCTACAATCGCGCGCTAATGCCGCCGCTGGACAATACCGACTTCAGCAGCGCCTGGCGCTATGTCAACAACAACAGCAGCAACACGCTCTGCAACTACCATCAGCAGCAGCAGCAGCAACAGCAGCAGCTGCCGGCACATCATTGGGCCAAAGCCAAGCAGCGGCTGTATCATCAAAACACCTGTCCGCGCCAAAAGAAATCTGCAACGCCCACACAGACGCCCACAGCCACGCCCACATCGACATTAAGCCGGCAGCAGCAGCGACGTTCACGCTCCACATCCGCTTCGGCCGGCAAGCAGCGGCGCAACAGCTCCTATCATTCCTATGACGATCTGGACAGCTCATCGAATGCGGTGGCCAATGCGGAACGCAAAGTGGTCGCCAGCCTCAAGTATTTGTGCGCCTGCACGGGCGCCACGCTGCGCAACCTGTCGAAGAAGACGAAAGATTTGCATGCCAAGAACTATACCTACACCAAGGTAATTGGCCTCAATGCATGTAATCAGATATATATATATATGCGTCTATATTATAGCTGAATATTCATTTGCCAACAAATAAATATAATTTGTGGGATTTAAGTGTTGTCTAGCAGTAATTTGATTTAAGCTATTGCAAAGAGCAATGTCCCTAAGCCTTTTGTTTGCAGCTTTTATAAGGCCTAAATTTTCAATTTGG
The DNA here is from genome assembly GCA_035047485.1 of Drosophila peninsularis. Lineage (NCBI taxonomy): Eukaryota > Metazoa > Arthropoda > Insecta > Diptera > Drosophilidae > Drosophila > Drosophila peninsularis. Next base: position 2,533,841 of record JAWNPN010000059.1, on the reverse strand, counting down.
TTTAGCTTGCCATCATATTATTATTATATATTATTATTATTTAAAAATACTTTATTTAAATTTTAATACTGAAAATCTTCAACTTCTTTGATTTCTAGTTTCAACTCAAAGCTTAGATTTTCTAATATTTTCTGCTCTAATATTTTTGTATAATTTTAGACTCCATTACTCTCTACTCTAGTCGCTACTCAGCTTTGCATTGCTTGGCATTGAATAACTTTTATCTGTTCTATACAGAGCTTTGAACCCATAAAAATAGTTATTGCTGTTTGTTTTCACGCAAAATTGAACTTCAGCTAGACAAGCCTCATTTAGTGTTTTAGCATGCTTTTAATCTTATATGTAAATTAAAATTTTCTTTCTCTAAATCTTATATATTGTAGTATAATATTGTATATATTTTATTCTAAATATTTCCTTTATATAACTTAAATTATATTTGCGCTTTTGTTTGATTGAAAATATTCCAAGCATAATAAATTCTCATATACCATTTCAAGCAAAGTAGAACTATCAAATAAGGCTAGAGAGATGTGTATAAATATATATAATATATATATAATTAGCTGGATCTCCTCACTGTAAAGCTTTCTATGGAAAGATAAAAAGTTTTTAAGGAAATAATTTGATTTCCGTAATGATTCGATTTTTATTTTTATAGCTAAGAGATTTAAAAGGCGATTAGTAAATCAATATGGTTTTGGTTTTAATTTGTTAGTTATTTTATATATATAATATATGTTTTTAAAATGTTGTTATTTAATATATTAATTTTTGTTGCTTCTATATAAAGTCTAGTCAGTGCTGTCTTTATTTACCTTTACTACCTGTAGTCTAATTGATCGTTTAGTGCGGCTAAAACACCTGCAGCTGCAGGCCTTATTAGTTTGCCGTAGACTCTGCCTTTAATAATTGCTGTTTTCAATAAACATTGCTAAAATAATTTTGACGTAAATGAAACTAAAAACAAGCGAACATAGTGCGTCATTAATTAAACAGCGCAACAAATGAAGCAAGACAAATATGTATATGGAAGCATGTACATACATATATATATATATATAATGATGTACTCATACATATATATAGAGCGCGAAGCAGCAGCATTTAAACAAAAAACATACAAACCGCCAAATAAATAACAAATAAATTAAATAAATATATATGTATGCATTCATCTCGATATATATATATATATATATGTATGTGTGTGTGCATTTGTTTACATACAAACAGACAAATTTCTTATTTCGGCAGTCGAAACAAAAAAGAAAATAAAAAAATGAAAGAAGAAAAGTCAAGCGACTTGGCTGATCTTTCCCCGTGAATTGATTAAAAGTTGCCTTCAAGTTGGCTACATATCAACACAAATGTATATATATATATATATATATATATATATATATATATATATATATATATATATATATATATATATATATATATATATATATATATATATATATATATACATACATACGTATATACAGATAGACACATGTATTTATTTTATTTGGGAAGTAGCATGTGCAGATCAGCCAGCCGAATCACAAGCTAACATAAGTACACAGCAATTAGAAAAAAATATAAAGACAACAAAAAATTAAGTGAAAACAATGCAATCGGGTGTTAATGACTGCCTAATGCTTGTGCGTGTTGGAAAAATAGTCGAAGATACTAACAAAATATTGAGGAAAACATGAAACGAAATAGATTCCTCATACTATAAATATTCTATCAATTATCAAGGTCTTATAGGCAGAACATAGCATTAGGAAACTATAGAGAGGACTCTATAGAAAGGAAGCTATATAGCTCCTATATAGGAGAGGAAATTTTAGAAATTGTTCAAGTTTAAAGTTCAATGATCTTAAACAAGCTTAGAAATTCAAATTGCAATTCTTTAGCTTCAACTCATAGACCCTGAAGACTATTCCTATGCAAACCAATATACCCCACTTTTCTCACCCAACGAACAATCATTGAAACGCAAAAACAATTGCAATTTGTTAAATTTGTTGCTCAAAAATGTTGTTGGCGCTTCACAGGAAGCAGTCGCAGCGACGTTGTTTTCGCAGCTGTTGTTGCTTTTGCTTTCGCGTTTGTTTATGCTAACAATTTTGATATAGATTCAAGTTGAAACTGCGTGAAATGCTGTGAATGAAAGTCATTAAATGGAATTACCCAACACTTAAGCACTTGAAACGCAGTGTTGTAAGTGAAAACATTGGCGCCTAATAAGTATACTAAGTAGTTTACACAACTAACAAACGAAAAAAAAAATAACAACAAAAAGAAAACAAAAAATATTTTCAACATTTTGGCAATGTTATTTATGGGGCTGGGCACCTACGAACAACTTACAGCTGTTTACAGCGATCTAGGGAATTTTTAACAGGGAGTATTAGTTGTGAGGAGGTTGAAGTAGAAATTCTCTTTAATTTGAGATTTATTATTTATTATTTTTTAAGATTATTTAAAGATATATAAAGCCTATAGAAAAATGTTTAAAAATTAATTAAATTAAGAATTTAGTTATTTATTATTTTTTAATATTTTTAAAGCTATAAAGCAGCTATAAAAAATGTTAAAAAATTATAATAATATAATAAACCAATATCTAGATTTTTTTTTTGATCAAATATATGCTCTAACTATAGCATACTATAATAATAGACCTCACCTTGAACTATCTCAAATATAAGTTTATAAAACCTCTATTAAAATGGCTAAAAGACCATCAAGTTAGCTTGAGCTCTTGGCCATGCTGGATGGTCTGCTGGATGTTACATAATGCTTACTTAGGCTTATATACCCCTCGTTTTATAGCGCATATAAAAATCATAAAACAAATTGCGCCGACCACTTAACGCCCAACATGTTTTTGTTGGGATTTTTTTATTTACGAAATATTCAAACAATTCACGAAATTTTATGAAATGAGGTCAGAAGCTCAGACACGGCCACGGCTAACAAAAAAGTAAACTAAACATATTTGAATGCAGGATTTTTCTCTTCTTGTTGTTGTTGTAGTTGTACAAAATTTTGGCTGTTGTGTGTAATGAAAGCGCATGCGGGCAATTAATTGCCCTAACATGAGATTCATTAATATTTAGTTGGGCAGATATGTATGTAGAGATGACGAAGTGTATGTAGATGTATATATATGTGTGCTTACGAGGGGTCAACTGAGAGGGGAAGCCAGTGGCGTGCCTCTATTCAGCATTGACATCGAGCTCACTGAGCAAATCTTTCTATAGCTGCATGCTATGGCTGCCTTGTTGGGGGCAGCTCTTAAAAACAGCTTCCGACATATGTTTTGTTGCACAGACACACACACACACGCACACACAATAACAAATTGCGTGTTGTTGTTTTTTTCGCCTTTGTTATTTATTCAATTTTCTTTATGGCTTGATTCATTCATTGCATTTTCACGCAATTGCAATTAAATGAATTTATGAATTTAATTAAATATTTATTATATATTTATATTTTTTTATATATACTCATTCATGTTAACATATATGTATACTTACATCGTTTGTTCATACACACGCATATATAGTAATTGCATTTTTGTATTTTATTCATTTAGAATTTTTATGCCTGCAAATATTTCAAATATATTTGCGTTTTTTTTGCAAAGCTCTTTAATATTTATATGCAAATTGAAATACATAATGGGCCACATGTTGATTAAGTGGCCCTGCAATATTAATTGTGCCCATCAGCCTTTATTTAAATGCATTTTTTTAAAAGCGGAGCCATGTGCTTAGCGGAAGAACCTCTATAAAATATTTAAATGCATTTGAAATATTTGTATATTTTATATATTTGTGTGTGTTGAGCGAGCATTTAAATTATTTAAAAAAATATATTTATTATTACAAATTATATAAAATAAGTAAGGGCTTTTTAAAATAATATTTATGTAAATATTTTTATATTTTTTTTATATATAATTTTTTAAAGTAATATTTATTTCATTAAAATTTAATTCGCAATTAGTAAAGCAAAAGTCGGTATCTTTAATAGACTCACAGAGAATAGACAAGATCAGCTAGTTAAATCACCACTACCATTGCAGACTGCTACTCGACTCTTCTACTCAACTACTCTAACTCTACTACTCAACCACTCGACTCTTCTAATAACTATTCTAACTGTACTACTCAACTACTCGATTCCTCAACTACTCGACTCGATAATACCTTACAAATCTCCTCTATTGCTCTACCACTCTACCCAACTTTTTCACTCTGCTACTCAGCTCTGCTACTCCACTCTACTACTACACTCTACCGTTAGTTGTCTTATAAGAGACTCGCAAAATTTTAGCTCTGCTTGGAACATGAGCGTGCATTAGGCAGTCGGGTTTAGCTCTTTACCAATGTTTTCCTTGTTGTCATTAAATTAAAGCGAATCATGACGAACGCTCAGGGAATCGCTTTTCAAATTGCTTTTCATTTTGAGGAAGGAATATATATATATATATATAAATATATAAAATTTATAGACAATTTAATATATATCTATAGAATTTGCTTGCCTATTCAATGGCATTTAGAACTTTTGGCTATAAATCGAATATTTGAGTCTGTTATTATGCATTATTTATGGCCGCCTTAGTCAGAGCCATGGACCATTAACAAAATATTTATTAAGCAATTTAAATGCCAAATCGCAAATGTAGCGAAATGTGAATGAATTTTCAAACGGGAAATGGAAAATGTGGAAATTTGGAAATGTGTCTGCCAGCACAATAAACAACAAAAGCAACAGCAACAAAGGCAACAACAATGCTTTAGCTTCCCTTGTGATTTCATTTGACACAATGTTTATATTGGAAATATTTTGAAAACACAAAATTCTTGCCTTGTTTTAAGCGAATTTTTATTTTGAATTATAAATAGTCGAAGATTGTGCTAAAAATAGCTAAATGATTAATTAGACTAAATGTAGCAAATTAACAGACTTTTATATATCTATATAGATACATACATATATATTTATATATGACTCTAGATTAATTGCTTTGCCTCTGGCCACTTTGCTAATTTGACATTTTGATTGGTTTTTCCTTCTGGTTTATAGCCCACGTGGCGCCTGTGGGGCGAGGAGCACGAGAAGAATGCAATTTTCACAGTCTACCTGAAGAAGGTGCGCTATCATCGGCCAACGCCCACGGCAAGCAATGTAAGTGATATATATATATCTATTCTCATTCCCTGGCTAATATCCTTTGACAATTTCGTTGCAGCAAGACTCGGATGATGAAATTTCTCATCTGGAGTGGGAGACGGTGCGTGTGCGCTTCGTTAAGGCGGCCACATTGGCGCGCCTTGTGGAGGCCCTGGCCACCGACGATGGTGAACTGGAGTCGACGTTTATCAATGTTTTCCTGTCCACGTATCGCACCTTCTCGACGCCCAAGCAGGTGCTCAGCCTGCTGACCCAGCGCTACGATGCGCTGCACGAGAAGCACGTGGAGGAGCTGGAGTTGGCCCAACAGAATGGCGGGGCAGAGGATGCCAGCTATGACTCACCCGCCTCCATACATGAGCAGCATAAGAAAACTCTAGTCTCGGCGCTGCATGTGTGGCTGGACGGGTTCCCCGAGGACTGGCACGAGGACAACTTGCAGCAGATTCTGGCTTTTGCTGGCAAACGTTTGAAGCGCTCCGATTTGCATATCAAAGTGTTGAATCGCTTGGAACGTTTGCTCAGGCAGCAGGTGTATGGCGGAGGCGGAGGCGGTGGAGGAGGCGGCGGTGTTGGCAATCATGGGGACCATGGCTCTGGCCTGCCTTGGCTGGCGAATCAGTCGTCGGGGCAGGCGCAGTTTATGATGCACACTGCCTGCGGCTCCACCTATGATCTGAGCGATCAGTTTAGTGGCCTCTACTTGCAGCCGATCTATCGTGGACCCACGCACTTTTTGCAGGCCTTTCGCTTTCCCAACGTGCCCGTTCGTCACTTTGCCGAGCAGCTCACCCGCATGGACACGGAGCTCTTCAAGCGCCTGATACCGCATCAGTGCCTGGGGCATACGTGGGCTAGGCGGGATAGTGGCGGCTCCGAGACGGTCGTGGCCACCATCAATCAGTTCAATGCGGTGCTGTTTCGTGTTGTCTCCAGCATACTCATCGATCGGCTGAAGCCACAGGTGAGTGTGCAGCAGCAAGCTGGAGAGGATCTATTACTAAACTTTTCTCTAATCCGCAGGAACGCGCCGCGAACATCTCACGCTGGATTGATATAGCGCAGGAGCTGCGCATGCTCAAAAACTTTAGCTCCTTGAAGGCCATTATTTCCGGACTCAATTCCAATTCCATATATAGACTGTCCAAAGTCTGGGAGTTTCTGCCCAAAGAGCGCGTAGGTTGAAGATAAAATATCTTATTTACTTTATCTCTAATTTATCTCCATTTTATTTTGCAGATGGAAATCTTTACGGAACTCGCACGCATTTGCTCAGAGGACAACAATGCCTGGACTTTGCGTGAGGTGTTGAAGCGCGAGGGCACAGCCAAGAATCCAGATCCGGCTGGCGATCAGACGGATCGTCACCTGCAGAAGCTCATACAGAACCTGGGCACGCAGACGTCGCATGGCACTATACCGTATTTGGGCACATTCCTCACAGATCTGACCATGATACACACTGCCAATCCGGACTACCTGACCGAGGACAAGCTCATCAACTTTGATAAGAAGCGCAAGGAGTTCGAGGTGCTGGCGCAGATCAAGCTGCTGCAGGGCGCTGCCAACACCTACAATCTGCACGAGGATGCGCTCTTCGATCACTGGTTCGGTTCGATGCCTTTGCTGGACGAGCGGCAGGCGTTTGCGCTCAGCTGCCAGCTGGAGCCGCCGCCGCCGGCGCCGCGCAAATCGGTGGCCAGCACAAATACGTCGCTGACGAATACGACGGCCTCGTCCACGGCCTCGATCATGGGCAGCGCTGGGCATGGCCATCGCAAGACTGACTCCATACACTCCAATTCGAGCAGCGGGGCTGGCTCGCAGTTCTACTGTGAGCTGAACAGCAGCACGAGCTCCAGGCACAACTCACTGGATAGGGACGCGCATCATGCCTCGCTGATGTCCGCCTCGAGCAGCACCTCCAATCTGTCCATGGACTCCAGCAACTCCGGCGGACGGCAGTCGGCGCACAGCAAGCTGACCCACTCCCAATCCCTGGGCAACGGACTGAAGAATGCTGCGCTGATCAATGGCACCACCAACGGTGGCTCGCCCTACAATCACATCAACGCACAGCTGGTGCAGCCAGCTGGCGTGACCACCCAATCCGCTCCCGATTTCTATATCATTCGCGTGACCTACGAGACGGACAACATCGAGCTGGACGGCATCGTGCTGTACAAGAGCATTATGCTGGGCAACAATGAGCGGACGCCGCAGGTGATTAGGAATGCGATGCTCAAGCTCGGGCTGGAGGATGATCCGGATCGGTTCACGCTCGCCCAGGTGCTGCCCGACAAGGAGCTGGTGATGCCAAAGACAGCGAATGTCTACTATGCCGTGAATACCAATTATAATCTTAACTTCATACTGCGACCGCGCAAGGACGAGGCTGGCAACGGGGGCAGCTAGTCCACACTGGTGCCCCTGTCCCAGTTATGGTGCTTGGGATATGAGGGCGAGGAGTAGAACCGATTCCCGCTTGTATATAGTATATAGAAACACGATGCGCACATGACAAAGCAAATATATATATATTTGTTTTTTAGTTAAGAGTGTCTTAATTTATTTATTACAGCAATCTCTCTCAATGCAACTGATCGATAACAAAGCTTTTACCTATCGATTAACCCGTCAATTAGCTCGTAGTACAACTCTCAACTCTAGTAATCTCCATTCAAAATCCGTTTAACACGCACATATACTCTCTATATATATACTATATCTATGTGAACTCTAAAAACTGGAATAATTGCTGATATTTATAAAAGATATATAGACATATATGTATCGATATATATCTATACTATTTACTGATATTGATATTAATATTGATATTGTTTAAGCGATTGATATACAAAATTTAGTACAATAATTTTTGCAGTTAGAATCGACATTAGTTTTTCGACGATAACTCGTTAGGTCTACGAGTCTGTGTACTTTATTTTGATGCAGAAGAACCCAACCAATATGATATGTATTTGTATAGATGTTTTATTATTGCTGTACGTGTATTGTATATATACATATATATATTTATATATATATATAACAATGCAAATTTGTAACTAAATATATGAAGTGTGGGGAGAGGAACGGAAGATTATATAGATGCTTCAGTATACATATATATTTAACGAGCTGCTCCACACTTTACCGTCTAGTTAAGATATTGTATTTGTGTGTATATTTAGCATAACAATTTAAAGAATTATACATATATCAATATAAAGTACTTGTCTGAAGGCATATTAAATATGAGCTCTATTTAAATAATATATGTATTAAAAAAGAAAACAAAAACTAAGTAAAAGTACATTAAAAAGAGAATGTGTGTAAATATAAAAACGAAAATAAGTATTATGTCTTTTTACTATAATATTCGCATAAAAACATAATGCTCTACTCTGCGATTCTCATGGAGAGAGGAGGATGATGATTCAAGTGCAAATATGGAGTGTGGAGAAGAGTGTTGAGGAAGGTGAGGATGAATGATAAGGAAGAAGAAGAGAAGAAGGAGAACACCTAAGAAAGAGAGAGGGGGAGCAAGCGGGAGCAGGAGAAGGTGGAGTAGAATACCGAAGAAGGGGAAGCAGAAGACGTCAGCTAAACAGTATTAGGAAGAAGAATAGGAAAGAGAGTATATAGAAGAGGAAGAGAAGACGAAAAAGGAAAAACCGCACCATAGAAGGCGTTACAGAAAGCAGATATGTATAATCTGGAGGAAGATGAGAAGATGTAAGCTGAAGAGAAGCAGGAGGATGAAAAAGAAAAGGCTGCGAAGGCGTACAAGAAGAAAAAGGCAATAAAAAGAATGCTATTAATAATTGTTTACTTTAATCATTGACATCTTATTCTACTAAAGAACCCTTATAGATAAAAGGCAGCTCAATTAGCATCTTAGCCAATCTCTCACAGCAAGCCCGAGCCTCTGCAATAATTAATAATAATCAAGCATTTTGCGTTGACTCTCGAGCAGGCTATCTATAGATTTTCCATTTAATCTGTTTGTATTAGGCCTATATCTAATGGTTGGGCATTTGTGCTTGGGCGAAGGCTAACAAATATCTAGGCTTACGTTGAGGAGGGTTCTGTGCGCTGCCTTACCTGCGATAATATCAGCGCTGTCAACTGCCCGTTGCCAGAGCTGCGAACCCTTTCCCGGAAAGCTCTCAGATAGCGGATATGCGGGTTAAGGGGTCAGGGATCAGGAGTCAGCACATTCCATTAAATTTGTCAGAACATAAAAATAAATTACATTTTGAGTTTTTGAACTTTTTGCTGTGCGACTCTTTAGCAACTTTCACCTACGCAGCGAATCAAAGCGAATCCGGACAGCTTGGGCCCTTTTTCTGGGGTTGGGCTGTGTGGGTGGGTGGGTGGATATATAATTTGGTCCGTTGAAACTTTAATTAGATCACTTGAATGACAAACATAAATCTCTAGCCGCAATAATAAAAGCAGTCAAACAAATTGAGATTGAGAGCCGAAGCCCGAAAACCGTTCCGACATGTGGCTGGCAGTGGGCGGCTCTGGGTGCGAGCGGAGGCTTGAAAAGCTCTCGAGCAAAACTTTTACAAACTAGTGAAAAATGCTCGAAAGCCTGAAATGAAAATGGAAATGAGTTGAGCTGACGTTTCTATGGCAGCCAGCTAGAGGAGCTGCTGGTGTGAGGCGCGACAAGTTGACATCCGAGTGTGGGCAAATGTTTGTAGCGGTTAAAAAGCTCCGGGGTTAACAATGACGTCATTGCTGTCTATGTGTGTGCAAACTATTTTGGCGTACGCATTTCGTCATAAACGAGAATAATCAATAAGCCAGGCAGACAGAATGACGCAGCCAACGTGACATAATTCGAATACAGCAGCAGCAGCAGCAGCACCTGATAAGGCGAGGGTCAGGTCGGTTCGGGTCGGGTTCACGTTGGACCAGAGACGTAAACAGGCCCCAAAACATGAAATTCAATTAGAAAAGTTTTTGGCACGGCTAACAAGTACGTCGATGGTGCAGGCCCTGCGTTAGCCTTCGAGCGGCCGCCCAGCCCACCCTCGGCCATAGCACGTGTGCGCTCGTCAACACCTTGGAGCCAACCTTCGTCCAGCCTAAACCCGATATATATATATGTATTTCTTTCTTCTGTTTTTTTTTTTTGCCTAATATGCTGCCCGCTGTGTCAGTGTGCGAAATGCAACAACGTGTCGTTCACACTCACACTTTCAACAAAGGCTCTCCCTCTCTCCCTCTGTCTGTCTCGCTCTGGCTTTTTTGGGCGCAGCTTCCAATTGGGAGGCGTGCTGTGCTGTGCTGTGCCTACCTGGCGAACTTCATTTTGGCTTTTTGCGCTGCTTTGCTTTGCCTTCGATATTCGCCTGGCTGTCAAAGCGTTCTTTTGACGTTTCGCCATGTGTTGAGTTCCGCGCGTGGGAGACGCAGACAGACAGTGAGAGAGAGAGAGAGAGCCGTTGAGAGAGCGCGCACTCGGAGAGAGCTTTCACCACAGCTGTTGTTTGCCTGGTTCGTTCGTTACCTGGCCTAGCGACTGCTGCCTTTTCGGACTATTGAGTGAGATTTGTGCAGGACGAAACATGTTTTGGGTGTGGGTGTGGGTGTGGTAGCTACTTGTTATAGCTCCTGCTGCTGGTGCTGCTGTTTGGCTTGGCTTGCGTGCTGTTTACTGTGTTAGCTTTTTATAGGGCACTAAAAAAAATAGTAGATCACCTTGATAAGCAATTAAACATGAAGCACTTTGTGCAGATAATGCATTTAGCGACTGTAAATGCTCCCTCGACCAACTGAAACTGGATCATGGCACTCAGATTGATTATGAATGTGGGCTTTTCTAAACATTAAAGCGAGAATAAAGTATTTTTCTTTTAAATTGAATTTTAGATAAATCAGCTAAGCCTTTCTTTGTGATTCTCACAACAATTACAAGCAGCAAATGCCACTTTCTAATGAAAAGGGTTTTTTTTTAAAGTAAAGTATATTTAAATATGAAGAATGATAATAAAAATATCATTTAGACCCTACTTTGCGATTTTCATAATAAGTTATTGAGCTGACTAGAGAGAAGCTAAAGAGAAAATAAATTCTTGTTTTGATTATTAATTATTTGTTAATATATTTGACGTTTCTTTGCGATTCTCATGAGAGTTTGTTATACACTAATAAATAAATCGAGCTATATATATGATAATCCATTCGTTCTTTGCCTATATTAAAAGAATTTTCATGACAAATAAATTCTATATATAAAATAAATAAATTTTTAACATCTATATAAATTAAGTATAAAGAATATATACATTTTTATTTACTAAATATAATTCTTAACTTTTTGGCCTTTCTTTGCGATTCTCACGCAGTTATTCTTAATTATATCTATATAGCGCTCCAGCTCTCTCAAGCGCTTTCTCTCTGTCATACTCTATAACCTTTTCTATCTTAGCTAAGCACGTTTAACTCCTTTTTATTCTAATCTGATACGCATACTTGATCTAAATATTTTCCATTTACGAATTTCATCTTTTTTGCAGTGCACAATTATGACTACATTTGGCAGATACTATTTGGCGACTCTTCTATCGTTGGTGCTTCTGTTTTCATTATGAAAGTAACGAATGTAGCAAACGAAACGAAAACAATTACATAGAAAGAAATTGCTCTGGCAGAAAGCAGAGAGCAAGGCAGGAGAGCAGAGGACGGGCGAGGACAGGCCAGCGCAGGACTTGCGTCTACGTCGACAGCCACACAATAAAATAACAAAATCCAAACAACGCAAACTTTTGAGTGCAAATGCTAACAAAAACCAGAGACTGAAATTGTAACTGAGCCCGTGAACCGATTCCGAGACAGAGCTTTAATTTCTACTCGCCAGCCAGTCGCCACATTCCAAAAGGGTCGAGCAGAGGCATGGAGAGCGGCGGGTGCCATCGGGTGCCTACTCGTGCCCGACTCGTGCTGGCCTGACAAAAGCCTACATTTTGGGGAAAAGCTCTGGCCCGACGAAGACGACGACGACAACGACGACAAAGTTGGGCCCAAGTAGTCAGAGTAGTGGAGCCACACGGTTCAGACGGGCCGCTCCGCAGCAAACGCAGCTGAAACGCGCAAAGGAAAGCACAGAAAAAGCAGAAGAAAAAAATAAAATAAAGAAATTTATGCTAATAAATATTTAATTAAAAAAAAGTGTTTAAAACAAATGTAAAAAATTAAATAAAATAAAATAAAGATATTGTGATTGCGGGTAAAATTCAGAGGCATGCAAAAATTATGTAGATACTTTCTGGGGCCTGGAGCCATGTGCAGAGCAGCAGCAGCAATGGGAATGCCCAGCGGATTGCTATAAACGAAAGAAGGAAACGAGAAACCAAACCCAAAACCAAATGTGCACGAAAATCCAGCAAATGAAACAGTTTTTTGTAACCTTGAGAGCCAGTGTGTTAAAGGCAACAACTGCTTAGGCAATAACACAACTCGCAGCACTCGAAATACGACAAGGAATTCAAGAAACAACCACACGGCCGTACAGCATGGCGTATGGGTAATATCTGAATACGTATGGCACGACATATGCAGTAAATGTGCGAGGCAGCTGTGTTTAAATCTTGCATTATGCACACACTGTGTGTCGAGTGTGTGTGCGTGTGCCACTGTGGCATGCCACTAGCCTCTGCCGCTGCCTCTGCCTCTGCCTCTGCCTCTCTCTGTGTGTGTGCGTGAGCTAGTTTGTCATTGTGTTTTTGTGAGAGATGGTGCCAAATGAAATATTAAGCAAATTAATTCATATAAATGCTCTAACTTGTATCAACAACAACAGCAACAGCAACAACAACAAGCAATAACAACAACTATAACAACAATAACAACAACAGCATGTTCGATGACGCATTCTAGAGTAGGGCAGAAGGTTAAATTACTACGGCTACCGTCGAAATTCGCCACGTACAGCGATTCGGATTCGGAGTCCGAAAATATCAAAACCGATACCAATACCGAATCGCAGCACGCAAGTTGGCGATTTATAGGCGTGCGACCAACTACAATAAGCATCTCCTGCTGCTACTGCTGCTGCCGCTACTCTGACAGCTCCACCTGCTCCTCCTACTCCGCTGCCTCCCCCACCAACACCTCCGCCATCTACTCAATAGCTCAGCGAAGTTCACCACCCACAATAACAAAGAGGCCCAGCAATAGTTGTTGCTGTGGTGAGTTCGCCCATAGACAACAATTCAATGTGCCTTGAGGCACGAGTGTGACCGTCTAAAGCAAATAAATATCGTCAAGTATCGCTTAACTGAAAACAGCAAAAGAAAACAAAGAGAATCCCAAATTAGGCATTGAAAAAGAATTAAAAAATACTCAAACGTGCGTGCTGAGCCGCTGAGAGAGCGTGTCGCGGGAGAGCGCGTCGGGAGAGCGTGACGCGCTGAAACTCACCACGATTTGCTTTCCTCCTCGTTGACGGGCAGCGTTCGAATAAAAAAACTTTCACTCTCGGCACAACGTGGCGGCGGGCGGTGCGAAAGCATCGAGCAGGAAGCGCATAAAGTGACACACAAACACACACACACACACACTCTCACACTCACACACATACACAGAGACACACCAAACACTGAACACAGATAGAAGCAAGTCGAAGAAAGCCCACAGTAACTAAACTAAACAACGAGAATATCCGCAGCAGCAGCAGAAACTTTTGCATGCCAGCAGCTGACTGCTGCAGGAAGCGTGCCACAGGACGGCAGGACAGCAGCAGCAGCAGCAGAACGGGCAGCAGAAGCCACTAAAGAAGCGGACAGTCCGGTACTGTCACAGCCATTGAATAGGCCTCTTCAGCGCGAACACTGGCACAGGATACAGGCCGAGCACACACGCAACGCAATTTAAATGTATCCTTAGAATTTCAAACAGGTGAGCGACATTCATTGAGGAAGTAACAAAAAACAAAAAACAAAAACCTACAAAATAGTTCTATATATCTTTGTGTGCATGGGAAATGAGCCAAAAGACCAAAGCCAACGAGTTTTTGTTTTCCTTCTCGCTTTTTATGTTTCATGCTAGATAAATGAGTGCTTGAGAAACTTTCTGACAATTCGTGTGACGGAAACGCTTCTGATTGTTGATTGCGATCAATTGATAGCGCTTCATATGGAAATCAACTTATTTTATAGCTATATATATCAACTCAGTTGAGTGTGCTTAGGACTGCAGTCGTTCATTCTCTATATGTGATATAAAAGAGCTATATTGCTGTTCTATAAGTTGTATACTAGTCTGTGCTAAGAGAGCTACAACTTCTGTAAAGGAATATCTTTTGAAAAATGCTTAGCGAATAGGCTAATATATCATAAAAAATAGCATTCTTATAAAAGACGTCCGTAGCTTAGGCCTTCCTTATTTAGTACAAATTAAAACAATTATTTTGGCTTTTTTAAATTAGAATTATTTTTAAAATAAAAAAAAATAAATAAATAAAAAAAATACATTTTAAAAAATATAAAAAATTTAAATTGTAAATATATATATAAACAAACAAAATAAAATAATATTAATTAAAAAAATTAAAATATAAATTTGATTTAAAAAATTGTAAAATATATAATATCAGTGCGAAATGTTTATAATTTATTATGTATTTATTATCCATATATTTTATATCAGCATTTAAATTATCTAGAATTTTTCACACTAGAAAAACTTAGTTCTTTGAGTAAATATAGCCTTCTGGCCAGCTCAATGCTGCCTTAGGAACAGTATGCAGCACATAAGACCTCCACTTTCAGAACATGCACTTCAGAAACTTCCAGTACCCATTGTCAAATTCTCAAGTTTCCCTACAGATATATACGCTAGTTAGAAATTTGTCTGCAGGCAAATCAATTTTGGTTCCATGCGCGAGGCGGCTGCTCTCTATATGGCTGGGTTATTGTATCATTTATCATTCAGTGCTACCTGGCCATTATTTATGTTACGTTGTCAACACACGATAGTGGCAGTAGAAGGAAGGAGTGGCGGCGGGGGAGTTCGGGCAGAGGCGTTTGGCTGGCTGATGGCTGAAAATTAATAATGTAGCCGTTGCTCAGCTCACATCGGCGCATAAGTAATAGTTATTTAATGAGTTTTTCGGTTGGAATTCTGGCCAAAAAGTTGTTTGGCGCCAGGACATTTAATTAAAATTTGCGCCTAATTAAACGTCAAAACGAGGCCTGTGTATAGGTGAGGGCAGGCAGAGGCAAGGCGAGGCGAGCTGAGCAGCTAACAGGAGATTGGTAGGCGCACAGGGCGTATGAGTGATTTGCATTTATACTCATCAATAGCTGTTTATCTAGGCGTGTGTGTGTGTGTGTGTGTGTCAGTGTGCGTGTGTGCGTGTGTTTTCCTGTGTTTGCTGGCAAATTATCAGCGCCTATTTAGCAGCTCCCATTGCAGTCTGTTTGCTTGTTTGTTTTTCTTTCTCTCCCTCTCTCCCTCTCCCTCTCTCTGTTTGCCTTTAATTGAAAATGAAAATTGATTTCGAGTTGTGAAAATATCTCGCACGATTGCGTGCCGCTTGCCGCTAAGCGCTGCATACGAGGCGCCCTCCAGTTACACTTGTATTCGTGGCATTTTCTAGTTTGCGGCTATATTGAATGCGCCCTGGGGTATGCAACATATTTATGCATATTTCCTTCATTTTCCCCCTTTAATTGTTGGTCGAGCTTCTAATTGCAACTTAGTCGAGGTCGCGCGTAGGGTGTCCGGGTTTTGCTGGCTGCGCCAATTAGTGTGCAATTTATGCAGCTGAAGATGTGCTTTAATTGCCGTCGCAATTCCGCACGATGGGCGTGGCCTGAGTGCCTCCCCCCAAGTGGATGATGAAGTGAAGCATATGATTCAAACTGAGTTAAGCTAGATGAAAGAAATCGATCGAGTATGAGAGTATGACAGCTGACGGCTGCTATATGGGACATATTTAGTTGGCTTGGATATGAGAAAATTATTGTCTGAGGGGTTTTAGATGTGTGAGCAGTAGTTGACTGTCAGATACTCTGTTTGCTGGGATACTATTCAATTAGGTGCCATAAAAGTTGTAATTCTGTTCGATTTGCTGTTTATCTTATGGAAAAGTAAGTCAGAAAAAGCTTTTCATAGAGAAAACCTTCTCCCTCATATAATACTATTTTTTCGTGAGACTAAAATGGTATCAACTTTCATTTCCTATACCTAGAAAGTCAATAAACTGCATGCAAATATTTTAGTTTGGAATTTCTATTAAAATTATAAAAAATCAATGCAGAAAGCTGAATTGAGCTGACTTGAAATTCAGCCTAAGCCTTTACTTATGAAAATATATTATATATATCTTATATGAATATCATAATGCCCTATCAAATTTCGAAGCTTAAAAATTCCATACACACATTTCCCACTCAATTCCTTATTTATTTTGCAAGATAATTTCTCGACAGTCCAATAAAACTTGAGTCGTTAAAGTTTATTTAGCCTTTGCCTTGGCTCTGGCAAAGAAAGGAATTCCGAATATAAGAAATAACTTTCTAACTGGCAGACAATTTGATCCATGCATATTTCATGCGCTAAGCAAAGAATCGAAATGTGCTTGAAGGTCGATAATTGTTTGGGTGCTCAATTATGGCAATTGATAAAAAGTGGTTATAGAGGGAAAGGCGCAATAAGCCACGAAATAATGCAAAATCAATACAGCGAGGAAACGGAACTAGGGAAAATGTGAATTGTAGAAGTCACAAGTTGACATCGTATAATAAACAAAGTAATAATCGTTTAGTTGCGTGGCAGGACTCGTGCTCGCCAGGATAATACAATAATAAGCCCGCAATTAGTGTCATTGATAGATGCGATGCGATAAAGCCGCCAAACAGCTGCGGCCCAAGGCATTTGCATTGTCAAAAAATTGAAGCACAAAGGATGTGCTGGTAGGCAAAAGGATAAACGATGCGACTCAACTCGGGCTACATTAAGCACAAGTTCTTTTCTAAATGCCTGCCCTCCCTCGCCCTCGCCCTCCCCTCGCCCTCTCTCACTCACTTAGCATGTCCTTTTTTTGCTGTTTTTGTCTGATTGAAAAAGTTGTTTGGGAGCGAAGGGCAAATCGCAATTTCAATTTTAATATTTCCATTCGCCTATGCGCTGAATGGAAAACTACTGCGAATCGTTTCATTTTTCTTTGCCATAAGGATATGTATGAGCGTGTGTGTGTGTGTGTGTGACTGTGTGTGTATTTCCACTTTTGTTCATTTGCCACATTCCCATTTCGCATTCAGAGTTACAGTTTCAATGGCATCGCCAAGGCTGAGTGCCTGAGCTGCCGAGAACTTTCCTAATACAAGATGCTTAAAGGACGAACACAAATGATGTTGTAAGGCGAGTCAGCCTCCACGCAGTCCCCTCCTCTGCGCCGTGCGATTCCTTGTCCACAGTAACTAAAGTCTTAAGTGAATTAAGAGCCAAACTTGTAATATTTTCTTTACCTCGTTATTTTTTGCTCCCTCTCAGGCAGGCGGCAGGCGGGCGGGAAGGTGGGCGGGCAGATCTCAAGGCCCTGCCACTTAATGAGCGACCCTTTCGCGTGTGAAGTGTTCGAGCTACGTAAATAAAAACGGATTAGTTTTGCGGCAACTGCATGCCGTAAATATCTATTAATGCTTTGCTTTTTTCCCTCTCGCTCGTGTGCTCACCTGTATCAGTTTTTGTTGCGCCTGCCGCTGCCCCCTTCCGGCCTGCCTGCCTGCAAAGTTAAGGCTCATTTAATAAAACAAGATTGATTGTTATGGCCCGGCCGAGTGCACAATCCCACCGCAGGCTCACGGCCCGCCGGCCCCAGGCAGGTCCACAACTGATTTCCGAACAACTATTTCGTGTGTTGGCCAGTGTATATGATGGAGCATGCCACATATTGAACATTAACTCACTGTGTTTGTGTGTGCAGAAATTAAATATAATTTAGCTTGTATAACGAAAGAAAGCAAGACTTTCATCTCAATAAACATTATAATTGATATATCATGTTAGAGGGAAATATATCAAATTATTATTGTATGTGAGCATATATATATTATGCATATTATTATAATAAAAGAAGATATATATTAATAAATAAATAATTAAAAAAAATATATATAAATATATAATATATAAATAAAAATCAACAATATTTCTTCAAAATTATTTTAGTTACATAGTTTGTTCTTTTTATTAAATACAAAAGTTTTATTTATTTAGTTAAATATTATTATATACTCCTTAATATATTTTGTTATATTTGGTTTTTGTTTATGTTTTTTCTATTTATTTGAATTTAGTATTTTATTTTTATTTATTTAAATACATATACTTGCTTATTTAATTTAATTTATTTATTAACATTTTTTGTATTATTATTATTTATCTAATTTTTATTTATTTATTCACATTTTGTATTTTATTATTATTATTTATTTAATTTTATTTATTTATTCACATTTTTAAATTTATTTTTATTATTATTTTTGTATATTTTTGTATATTATATTATTTAATACTCTACAAAGCATGCACAGCAAAGCCCTAATTTAATGTGTTTTTATGGCGATATTTCTAATTCGCCGAAACTTCGCTTTCTTTCTCCTCTGAAATACAGGAGCTGCAGCTGTAGCTTAGTTGTCATAATAAATGTATAAAGCAGCAAGACAATTGCGTGCTAAATGCTAACTTCTATTACTTTTCCCATTTCGCTGTGGAACTTTCTCTATTTCAAAGGTAATTAAAGCTGATATTACCAAAGGCTACAGGACATTTGCCTAGCAGCATATTTATAGTTCAGCGTGACGTCCTTTATTATAGTTTATTATTGTACACTGTTTATATTGGCTTTCACTCCATCTCTCTCTCTCTCTCTCTCTCTAAACTTATATAGCTGCAAGCTGTGTTTGAGCTAAGCAAATCGATTAATATATATTCATAAAATCATTGAACTGTTATAGAATGCAATTGAGATTGAGATTGAGTTGAGTTGAGTTCAACTATAGCAATTTGGGTTAAACATGTGAAGGGATATTCCAAAAAATAACTGTTTATATATATAAAGTGTATTTTAATATTATGAAATCGAATTCTTGTGGCAGCGATATAAAATATTGCACCTGAGCCAGGCCGCAGCAATATATTTGAAAAATGCTATAATATTACTTATATATATAGTTCAGTTTATATATATATATATATATATATATATATATATATATTCGCTTACTATGAACAGACACGTGAGCCACTGCCATGTCGCATAATTCGAGAACAGCGCAAGCGACATGACGTATTTGTTTCTGGTGCCTAGACCTAGGCCTAGCCCGAGTGTGCCAGTGTCTGCGTGTGTCTGTGTGTGTGTGTGAGTCTCTTTATAAGTTGCGTGAGTTCTTCTTGCACTCTCAGACATTGTACACACTCCATAGTTGTCTATCGTCTGCGGCTTGAGTGCGCGTCTCGCTAACCTGCACTCACGAGTTGTTAAACTAACTTTCGTGACTGGACATGTGTGCAACTGTATGTGTGTGTGTGTGTGTCTGTGTGTCTTGGCACTACTTGGCACACGCTGGCAGCGAACATAGCCAAGGCTTCCCCCAGCGCTGGCAAATATGTAGTTCCATTTGCCTTTTACATTTCCACATTTCCTACTTGGCTTGTTTGCGTGTCTGCGCATAGATAGAAGACAGAGCGCAGAGAGGACGACCTACTCCGCGGAATGCCGCTTTGCATATTTATTTTATTTGATTTGGCTTTCCTTTTTGCCTTTTATAACTCCTCTACGTATCTGGGCTTATATAACGCGACGTGTGATTAAAAATTCGTAACTTAGCTGTTGCTTTTACCTTTTTTGTTTGACTTCTTTTAGCTGCGCTAAATTCAGTTTTGTGACTTCTTTTGCCAGCTGTGTCTTGAAACATCCTGTGCTGTGTGTGTGTGTGTGTGTGTGTGTGTGTGTGTGTGACAGGCTTTTTATTATTTAGCTTTGAAGCAGGCGCTGGCATGCTAGGGGCGTGGCGGGCAGGCAGTTGAACGACTGTCCCGCTTCTGTCGAGCGTGCGACGTCTTTTGTTGTTGCTGTTTGTGCTTCATTAATATTTAATTAAAAAATCAATAGTTGACATGTAAGTCAGCGACGTTTCGTGGTTGCCTCGCCCTGTGTTGCTGTTGTTGTTGTTGTACTTTGCTTTTCAAATACCTTTTCTGTCTTAACTTATGCATATGCATGGCGCATATCTTATTACAACAGATTTTCCTTTGGCTGCCACCTACGTGACGTTCCACTTTTGAGTCCCCCACCAGCACATGACACATTTTCCTTTTTCTTTGCTATTTTTTGTTGTTGTACGTTTTTTTTTTTGGTTTTTCTTGAAAGAAAATTGAATAAGACATATAGCGAAATGTGTTGCATATTTATCAGCAGCTGCGCCCGCAAAGCTGCGAGGCCCGCGCGTCTGCGTCCATTCAATATGCATGGCAGACATGTCCGAGCACCTTTTAATTAACGCCAAATTTGCATAGCTCTGGGCCGTATTAAAGAATCATGAGCTTATTCTTTTTCTCTTAGTCTAGCTGCTGTTCTTAGCCTTCTTTATACTTATATATATATGTGCGAAAAGTGCAAATTTATGTGGAAGCTATAAAATGCAAAGAACAAGAGCTGCCGGCGCCCTCTGTTGGCCTCATTGGGCAGCTTGCCTCTCTCACATTTGCCTTTTTGCAATTTTTGGCTGGATTTGGCCAAAAGCCCTCGTGAGTCGTATACTTACTGGGACCATTCAAATATTTCATTTGGACTTTATTTTTCTTACTACTGAGAGACTGAAGTCTTTTTTATATATACAATATAAAGATATATATAAGGAAAAAGGAAACGATTTCACGCGGACCCTTCACACATTTTCTCTATCAAGACTCATTCACATAAAATACCATTAGAGCTTTGACTGTTTTGTAGTGAGATTTGCATTTACAGAGCTAACTGATACAGTAAAGATTCGCTGTAAGCATTTTGATAGAGGTTAAATAGAGAATGAATTGATGAAGCTTCTTCTGTGCCGATTTCTAAGCTCTTGAATACTCTATAAGTCTCTATGATACTTGGTGATACTCTCTGATAGTCTGTGATACTTGGTGATACTCTCTGAGACTATATGACTGTTCTCTGATATTCTATGATACTCTCTGAGACTATATGATTGCTCTCTGATATTCTACGATACTCTCTGATACTCTCTGAAACTCTATGATGTTCTATAATGTTCTATTATACAATATCATACTTTATGAGATACTCTCTGATACTTTATGATACTCTATGATACTCTATCATGCTCTTTGATGCTCTGTGATACCTACTGATACTCTCTGATAATATCTGATACTCTTTGGTGCTCTCTGCTACTATATGATTGATCTATGATACTCTATGGTAAGCTCTGATACTCTATGATCTATGTGAAATACTACATCAGAGTATCAGAGCTTATCATAGAGTATCAGTCATATAGTTACTAACGCTCTATGATACCCTCTGATACTCTATCACTCTATATGATTCCCTATCAGACACTATGATACTCAAAGATATGTGTTGTTGTATGACGCTCTATGATACTCTCTGATACCTTATAATACTCTAGAATACACTAGAATTCTTTATAAACTAAACGCTTAACAAGACTCTAGAATTTTTCTAAGCTACGGAGCTCTCTAGTTCTTCTCTAAGCTCCAAGTTGTATTTTAAAGAGTTTTCTATAAAGGCTTTTTAGCTTTCTAAAGTTCCCTGTTTGAGATTCTGCTTGCTTCCTTCTCCTTCCACTAGCACTAGCTTATAACTCCACTTAAATTGTCTTCAGAAAATGTTTTTTAAGTGCTCCATCCTCATCATATATGTATATATTTATATAACTTCTTTGTAAAGCTCCATTTGAAACTCATCTGCTGTTGACGAATGAAGAACTGTCACGTGCTTCGAGCTGTCTAACCCACGTTGAGTGCGGCTGTCATTATTTGAAGAGACAACTATGATCCAAACGAGGCACGTGTAGTTGTAGTACATTCTGTTATTATTTTTAGCAGTAAACCACCCACCCACCCACACACACACCCACACACATACGCCCGCTCTCGCTCACACACTCTCTCACATTACTCGTACTTCAGAGTTCGGCTGGCTTAAATAGCCAACGGCTCTTGTGCAGGTAATTGAGCTTTAACATGCTCAAAGCTTATTAATACATGTAAAAGGGACTTTACGTGTGTGTGTGTGTGTGTGTGTCCGTCTGCGTGTGCGTGTGCGTGCGTAGATGTCTGTATGAAGTTCGTGGAGCTTTGTTGTGTTTTGGCCACAGCGTTTATTTGTGTTCAATGCTGTCGCTGCTCTTCTGCCCAGTTGAGTTTTATTTATGTGACATAATTATCCCACTAGACGTAGGCTGACAGCGTAAATCCATCCGATAATCGTTCCCATGGAACGGCCAGCTTATGTGCATATACATATATATGTATAACAGTTTTCATCATATTTATTGCGAAATATTTGTGCTGAGAACATGTGACATGGCACAGTTTTGGACTTAAGTGGAATGAATAGCTGTCATATGTGTTATAATAGAGTTTGTACTGTTTATAGTTTGTTATATAATTCATTAGTTTGATTTTGTGCTATTTTGTCATACTGAATTATAATTCATAGTGTTATATACTATTCTGTCATATACCATATATGTTATATTTATTTACTTATTTAATTTGTTATATAATATAACTATTATATAGCATACTGTTCTACTCATTTCTGTGATATAGTTTTCTGTTATATAAAATTGCTTACTTCTTAAATTATATTATTTTATATATATATTATGTCAATTTATAATTGTTATATTCTGTTATACACTATGCTGTTATATATGATTGTTATATATAAATATGCCTTCATTTACCTATTATATATATTTCATATATTAAGTATACAAAATACAGTTATATATTATTCTGTTATACATTTCTTTTATGCATTTTTGTTATATAATATATATATATATATATATATATCATATAATTTCCATTTGTAATGACTTGTGTTGTTATGGCTTATGGAAATCTCTCAGATCTTTAAGATTTATTGACATCAAGCGGAAATGGGCACACATACAGACAAACACGCGCCCCACAAATCATTTATACACACACAGACACAGACACACACACACACACGCTTACACGTGTACAGGTAGATGGATGTATGGCTGGGCTCTACCTTTTTTTTACGCGCAATTAACCCAGTTACAAGTTCGACATGCCGCAAAGCAAACTCAGCGACTCACACACACACACACACACACACACATACACACACACACATACACATCCTGCATTTATCATAATTACTTCCCCGAATATTTGTGCACAGCCCTGCCAAAAAATAATGCTGAAAAAGTTGATGAAGGCCCACGCTCAGGTACACACACACACACACACTGCCACACACACCTGCCCCTCTCGAAAAGGCGACAATTTAAATATAAAAATGGAGAGTGCGAGGAGCGCGCGCGTTGACTGCTTAATGTTTTAATATGCCTTCAGCAACTATTAAGAGGATTTCGCATTAAGTGCCAGGCACATGTAAGACATCAATTATTTATAAATAAAAGCGCAGCCCACTTACGCACAAAGTATTTTATAGCATACTTCTGAGGGCCAAGGCACAAAGCCAAAACCACAGCAGAAGCGACAGCAACAACGACAACGGCAACGGCAACGGCAATGTAATTGCGCTTGCAAATTGTCAACAACAACAACTGAGATAAGATGGAAGAGAGAGCGAAAAAATAAATAAATAAAACTACGACAGATAAAACTAGCCAAACAAACAAATAAACAAACAAACAGCCAAGCAACATGACGACAACTGCAGCTGCAAATGCTAAACCAAAAGCTAGGTCACACAATACAAAAACAAACTTGATTATGAAGCTACGAAGTTTAGATGCGCTATAAGATGTGGGAGAGGCAGATATATGAGAGGGAGATATATAAATGAGAGGAAGATATGAGGGCGAGACATATCAGAGAGGGAGATAAATACATGATGAGAGGGAGTTATACGAGAGAGATAGGAGAGGGACATATAAGAGAGGTATATATTAGAGATAGATATAAAACAGAGGGATATAGAAGAAAGGGAGATATAAGAGAGGGAGATATGTATAAAATAATTCTTGATCAGCGCGACGAGCTGAGTTGATATAGCCGTCTATCCGTCCGTCCGTCTATCCATCCGTCTATCTGTCCGTCTATAGCAGCAGCTTCGTTTTTTATCTGAATAGTTTCCTAGAAGAGTCTATTGCAAATGAAGTTTTGATATTGAAATTTATTTTTCCTTTCAATATATTATCTTTGTATTTATAACTTTTTATACCTTGAAACCATTAAAAATTGGAATCAGATTTGCTTTAGGCATACAAATTATGTTAATGAATGCAAATAAACAGTTTGCAAATGATATAATGACACATGATCATAGTCAAGAAGAGCTACATATATGATACTTTAGATTGCTTCAAGCTATCTAGAATATTCTATGGAGTCAGGCAGTATAGGCTGGCTACCTAAACTCAGCTATGGCTACTGCTGATGAATATGCTCTACATCTCTACATCTACATATATAGTCAGAGAGTTAATATACCTACTAGACTCACCTACTAGCTATTCCCACTGCAGACTTCCAGCCCAACACACAGATACCCTGCCGCCAGAGCATGCAGAAGAGCGCTAAGGAAATATGCATAAATATGAGAGTTATGTGCGCTTATGAATATGTATGTGCATGTTAGTTGGTATTTGTATTTGAACAACAGTTACTTTTCAAATCAAACAAACCGGGAGGCCATTGACAATGCCAGCGCAGGCGAGCGGTGCACAGTGGAGCCAAGAACATGATTGGGACGACTTAAAACAATTTGCTCGAATGATTAATTGACTAGCGGCAGCAAGGTCGTTATTATGCTGCCTTATCGATTGGCAATCGATAATTGCACATTAATTGAATTCGTCTGTTTTTGCGACACTGTGCGAGTGCCAAGAGGAACGAATTCCAAATAAAAAAAAATATATGTCACATTGCGCACATGAAAAATGTCCTTGGGACAGCGCCAAACGCCAGTCAGCGGCAAGTGTGTGCGAGAGTGAGTGAGTGTGCGAGTGTGTGTGAGTGTGCGAGTGTGTGTGTGCTCATTGTTGTTGGCTTTGCAAAGCAAGGTCATGAGTAAATACGCTGGAGCCTGCTGCTGTTTATTCTACAACAAAGCCCGGCCAAGCACAAAAAAAGGACACACGCTCGCAATTTATTGTCGAATATATGTATTTATATATATATGTGTGTGTGTATGTGTAAGGGTATCTAGCTTGATGTTTCTTATTGATACAAATGCACATATGAATTTATAAAATATGCACACACACACCCACACACACACACGCTTGCTCAAAGGGACATATGGAGCATTTTCTTGCCAATTTGCTGTGGAAATACATTCGCAAATGCAAATGTATATCCGTTTATCAAAATGTACATTATTGAGTGCTTGTTAGAGCTAAGCACAGACAGCTACATCTATTATATATATATATATTTATATACTCAGATATGTATATATATCTTTGCATTAAATATAATTGTTCAGTGTGTGAACAGCTTCATATTGCGATACTAAATTTCTGTTTGCTATGGCTAAGACATAGTGCAGCATATTTAAACTGCTTTTATGAGACAATAAATTCAATATTCAATAATTTTATATAAATAATGAAGTTATATTTTTGTAAATTTTCTAAAAATATTAATTTAATAGTAAATATTATTTAGTATTAATTAATGCAGTAAATAATAATAAAAAATAATAATTCAATAATAAATAAAAATTAAAGAATAATAATATTTTTGAGATATTCTACAAAAATATAAATATATACTAAAACTATGACTCCATAATAAGTATAAATATAACTCTTAAAATTCTTTTCACAAAAACATAATTTTACTAAATTTCGTACATATTTCATATAAAATACAATTCATACATAAAGTAAAGCATAAAATTATAGTTACCTTGCTAGATATACCAATGAATAAATAAATAATAAATATAAATAAAAGAAATAATGAAACATTTTCTGTTTCATTAAAAACACACAACTTTTATACAGACAGCTAAATAGTTAAGCTAACAAAGCAATTTCATATTCCAAAATTTGAGCTAACAATAGCTATAATATACCGCAGGATTATCCTGTTTAGATGAGTTTACGCAGGACCAAGTGTATACCCTCTAATTCACAGTTAAAAATAACTGTATGAGCACACACTTTAAGCGGATTTAGCACAATTTCCGCATGCGAATGCTGCACTAAGTGAGAGCCGAAGTGAACAGCGCAATTTTCGTCAACGAATTAATGAGCTTTGCTTTCCGCTGTCAAAAGGGGGCTACAGAGGGAGAGAGAGAGAGAGAGAGAGATGGAGGAGAGTGGGGGCTAGCTTGTCCCAACTTTAGCATATGCACATGAATAATGCAGCGGGGTTTGTAGGTTCTGTAGGTTCTTCTATTGATTTCGAAACAAAAATCGCATACGCCGCGTATGCGAGCAAACAAAGGAAAGCAGCCAACAAATGGGCCATAGTTGTGCGACTGTGTGTGTGCGAGTGTGTGTGTGTGTGTGAAAACATATGACTCTGGAGATTAAGCCATTGTTTGTAATGGGAGCCGCAGCTAGCGCGTGGCTGAGCTGCGGCTTAACGATTGCGAATGCAAACAAAAGTTGAAGGCAAAAAGAGAGTGTGAGGAGGGGGCAGAGGGAGGGGGCTATATTGGATAGCCTATTTTCAGTTGCTTAACTATGGACTAACCATGGGCACATTTTCATATTCTATTCATGCTGCAGCACCAGCACCCCAACAGTGTAATGCGCCTTGGGGGTAGTGGTATACCATACGACGGTGACCCCCTGACAATGAGCGCAGCTGGCAATGACTATGCCGAATTATGCGATCTTGGACCATCACGTTGGAGTGCACGCGCCTATGGATATCATGCAAGTCAAGCGAATGCATCCGGCCTTGGAATTGGCGGCATTGGTGTACCGGGCGCCACACAATCATCATCGAGCGTGCCGACGGGCGGCTCCTCGGGCCTCAGCGCTCATCATTTGCGGAGCAGCGCAGCGCAGCCAAACAGTTACGAGGCGGAGGACATTGGCCTGGCCTTCGGCATGATCAGTCCGCCGCCAGGCAGCGCCGGACACGCGGCCCATTACGGCCCCGGCGCCGGCTCACGTGTGGGCAACAGCACCAGTTCGCTGCGTGCCGGAGGCGGCGGGGGCGGCAGCGGAGGCCGCTCCGGCCTCTACTATTCCCCGCCGGGCACATCCTACACGATCATTGAGCGTCCCCACTCGCCGCACTACTACTACAATTCGGCTGGTGTGCCGACCAAGGGCGGCTCGTTGCCAGGTCGCGGCTCAGCGTATCTCAGCTCCTCACCATCCAGTCACATGGCCGCCGGCACCGCCGGCACGCTGCCCACATCGACGGCGGCGAGCGGCCGCCACTCGGCCTCGGCCATGGGCAACGGCAACAAGAAGCGGCCCATTTCGCCGGAGCAGGTGCTGCGCATGTTCGGTGCCACGCAGTCGTCTTCAGTTCCTACGAGTAGCTATCACTACAGCAACGGCGGCACCCGGGATCGGGATCGCACCGGGCGACGCAGCCCGGCCAGCAGTCCGCCCTCAACAACGCATCAGGTAGGCCTAAATACTTTATACATATATTCTACATGATCTACATAGCACATTTATCAATTGCCAGATCTACCGGGATCGCGAACGAGATCGGGATCGCAGTGTGCCCAACATACATGAACTTACGACGCGCACTGTTTCCATGTCGCGTGATCAGCAAGTGGATCACGGCTTCGGCATTTGCGTTAAAGGAGGCAAAGACTCAGGTAAGTTTGAGTGCTACAAATCTAGGCGTAGAGTGCTGCTCAAACTGTGGGCTAACAGTTGCCCTCAAACTGTGGCCTGAAGCACGGTAGCACCATTGGTTTATCTCTCGTTAAACCATATTCTAGGTACTTGCTATAAATATTTTTATTTATTTTTAATCTTATATATTATCTTTATTTTAAAGGCACTTTTTAGCAAAAAAAGTTTTAATAAATATTTTATTATATAATTCATAAATATAATTTCCTAACATTTTTTATTTTAAAAATATTTAAAAATTATATTTTAAATATTTAAAAATTATATTTTTAAAATAAAAAAAATGGTAGGCAATTATATAATAAAATATTTATTAAAGCTCATTCATTGTAATTTAAATTTAATTTTCTGTGTCTAGTAAAGCCTTAAATATTTATTTAATTTTAAAGGAATTTTCTTTTTTTTTTTTTTTAGTTAAGAAATGCCTCGACTACCCCAACTTAATCTACCTTTTAAGCACATTTCAAAAGAAATACACAAAAGTAAAGGAAAAGCTGCCCTCACAGTCACAGCTGCTGTCCATTCGAATGTATATATATATATATATATATATATATATATATATATATATGAGTATATTTGTAGTTTGCCAGGATGTTTATTTGCAGAGTAACTCCTTGACGTTTGCGATGTTACGCCCAGTCGATTCGAAGTTCAATTGCTTGTCGCTCACGTGTGTGCCGATGTGTGGAACCTCAATTGGACAGACTCTTTAGACCATTTCATGCAATTTAATTTTCAATTCGATTCCATTGTCTGTCGCTCTCTTCTACCTTTTTCCCCCCTCTGCTTTTCGTGTACATTCGGTTTAGTGTTATAGAACGGCAGCAGCTTTGACATTTCCAAGCGCATTTTGCACCTGGCTACCTCTCGCTGTCCATGGCTCTGTCGCTGTCTCTCTCCCTATCTCTATCTCTTGCTCTGTCTCTGTCTCCTGCCACGCGCTCGTCCATTCACTGTGGGGTTTTATTTATTTTTAGCGCACAACGTGCGACGGCTTTAAAATCGATAAAAAAAAGAATCTATTTAAGTCGTGCAGCCGCGTATGCAGGAAGCTTCCATCTATCAATTCTATCTAACCGTGGACTCACTCTGCTGCTCGCTTTTTCGGCGCATATGGCTGCAATGCTGTTACCTACACACACACACACACACACACACACACACACACACACACACACACACACACACACACACACACTCACTCACTCTCATTCATGCTTAATGAAAAAGGCTTACCGAAAAACAAAGACATAAAAATAAGCTTCAAATGTCCAAGGCACAGCTGTCCAGATACCCAGTTTCAGCTAGCAGCTGTCGGTATATAGACTCAAATTTGGGTTTATATAGATTTTTTTATTTTATAATAGATTTACATATTATATTTTAATATACAAAAATTATACATTTGATATTTAGTTAATTTATTATTTTTTCTAAATTATTTTTTCACATAAAATTTAATTACCCAAAGTTAATCAATAATAAATCCACTTTATAGGCTCTGCTAAGCCATTCCCTAAACACACATTCGCACCATTACGCCCCTTATGCTGTAGCTTAACCAATTTTTAATGGCTATAGGGTATATATGTATAAATTTGGCCTATCAGTGGGCGGTGCTGGGGCGTGTCGCCATGTGCCATGTTGTGTCTTTTAATAAAAGTTTAATGCGCAGCGCTTGCTAATTGATTTCTTTTCTCTAATGTTGTTGTTTCTCTCCTCTTTTTTTATCGACAGGCTTAGGTGTTTACATCTCACGCATCGAGGAGAATTCGGTGGCGGAACGCGCCGGCCTGCGACCCGGTGATACAATCCTAGAGGTGAACGGCACGCCATTCACCTCAATCAATCACGAGGAGGCGCTTAAGGTGAGCTAACTGCAAATGATTCTCTACGAAACTGTCTTTTGATACATTTCTCAGTAGCTTCAATATTTTTACTAAATATATTTATATATATCGATAAATCGATTAGGGCACATGACGAGCGAGTCAGAGTGGGTTTACTGCAGAGCCTAGATATGAAGATGGAAGCAGAAGTATATTGAAATATGTTATACAATGTAGTCGGAGCATGTAAGGGCTGCCATAATCTGTTGGAAAAGCTGAAAAACAACTAGGCATTCCTGCTAAGCATGTCCTTCGGTCCTTGAGCTGAGACAACGCCAACGACAACGACGACATCGAAAAATCTTTCCATTCAAAAGAGATAATTTAATTGTACACTTTATTGATTTTTAATGCGATTTTGTTCGATAGGCTGCTTGTTTGCCTGCTAATAGTGGCGATAAGGGCCGATGCATTCGAGTAGCTGGGCCTTTTATGTGCGCCACTTGGCAGAGTATCTAAATCGCCCCCAGCCGCCCGCACATAACCCACATTGGCAGCCCAGTTGGGGACAGCTGCGCTGCCTTCGCTGACAGCGAAAGTCAATTTATTGTGGAATATTTTATGTGACACGTTATGATAGTCAATATAATTCTTCATAGCTGGTGCCGCCGCTGCTGCTACTGTGTGCGTGTGGCTCCATCAAAGGACATTTGACTAGGAAACCGGGGGGCAGAGCGGCAGCAAGTTGAGCACATGTTGTGCCATTTCCCACGCTGCTTTCCAATTTAAACTTTATTTCAACGACAACAATTTGTTTGGCAATATATGTAAAAGAAATAGAACGGGTCTACTGCCGTCGTGACCTCCCTGTCTCTGCCTCTCTGTCGCTCAGCTCGTTCTTTGCTCTGAACGATTTTCAGTAGTTTTTTTCTTGACTATATCTTGCACTTAACATATTATGAAACATTTTGTATGAATAATACTAAACGTTGAACGAAATACATCATGAGTAAATGAAATACACACACTAATACAAATATACACTGAGAAAAAATTGGCAATAGATTAGTCGCATTGAATTCACTTTATATTTTTACTTTTTTGAGTAGAACTTTTTTGGAAATTTTTTTCTAGCACTTTATTATTTTTTTAATATAAACTAATTTTGTATAATTTATTTTTTAACTACGCTTCAGCTACACTTCAAGCACAACAAATTCGCATTCGTACTGCAGCTCAAAGTATTTTATTCCATGCTCTCTAATCTTGTACTTTTGAAGTATTTTATTTAGAATTGTTCAAAAAGTTTTTATAGATTTTTCAATAATTTTTTAGAGCTAATAAATTTGTTAAAATATGAAAGTTTTTGAGATTCGCTTATAGAAATCTTCAAGTAGATTTTTAAAACTTTTTCAATATATTTTTAAAGATATTTATAATCATTTATTAATAATTAAATATTAATGGAGCAGCAGAAAAAGCTATATAAATATATAGACAAATCTTCAGAAAATTAAAAGAAAATATGTGTACTATATATCTATAATAATTATTTATATATTTTAAAGACAAGTTCAAAAAGATACTTTTTTAAAAATTAAAAATAAATAAAATCAAATTCAAAGTTCTTCCTCAACTTCGCCAAACTCGAAAGTTAACAAAACTATATATTTTTAAGCACATTTCCCAAATGGATGAGCAAAAGTTAAGCTTTAAGTGCTCGCCACAACATGTGGGGCCACAGCAACTGTATGTGGTTAATGTTTTGGGATTATTTCAAAACGAAATTCGAGGCTTGGACATTTGTGCCAAGCAATTAGCACAATTGCACGCAAATGAGTTTTTGGTTTTCAGCAATTAAAATGCTGACAGCCGAATGTAGGAAATGCTGCAAATTTTGAAATATGAAAATATGGAAATTATCTGACATGCAGCAGAAACCGCAATAAAGGCACAAACAATAGTTGATAAGTGGACACGCCCACTTGGGTAGATTTATGAATTAATTACAGTTTTATATTAAATTTAGTTTTTGTTTTGGTTTTAATTTCTGTTTTTTTTTGTTTTGTAACTTTTTGCCACCCGTTTTTTGCTCTCTTTGCTTCCCCTTCTATCGTTCGTTCGTTTTGCTTGCATCTTCCGTCTTCCGTCTCTCTTTTGTGTCTCTTCTATTGCCACATTTTTTCTTAACGCAGAGATGTGTGCAGATATTGAAATCGTCACGTCAAATCAGTATGACGGTGCGAGCTCCGCCCACGCTGAACTCGACGGCGCCGCTGCACGGTTTTGGTCCACCCTCGCGGGATCCCATGTACGCATCGATGGCCCCCCTATTACCCCAAACAGCAGCCGCCCAGGCAGCAGCCGCCGGCGGCGGAGGCGGATCGGGTCTGCCCTTTCGTCAGACCTGCTCCTGGATGGATCGACACGGTCGTCCGGCCTCGCCGCCCATGGAGTACGGCGGCAGACGAAACGAACGAAGAGATCGGTAAGTGGGAATACATATATATATATACATATAGATAGAGTGTATATAGTAACATTGCATGATTTTCTAGGGTACGTCGCGTGGAACTGCTCATCGAGCCGGGCCAATCGCTGGGCCTGATGATACGCGGCGGCGTGGAGTACGGCCTGGGCATCTTTGTGACGGGCGTCGACAAGGATAGCGTCGCAGATCGTGCCGGCCTGATGATCGGCGACGAAATCTTGGAGGTCAATGATCAGTCGTTCCTCGATGTGACGCACGACGAGGCCGTTGGGCAGCTGAAATATCATAAGCGCATGTCGCTGGTGATACGTGACGTGGGCAAGGTGCCGCACTCCTGCACATCCATCGAAATGGAGCCCTGGGATGCGTACAGTCCAACGGGCACGAGGTGAGATGGGGGAAGGGAGAAGGGAGATGGGAGATGGCAGAGGAGAGAGGAGAGAGAGGAAAGGAGAGGAAAGATGAGAGAAATGAGAGATGAAAGATGAGAAATGAAAGATGAAAGATGAGAGCTGAGAAGAAGAAGATAAAAGACAGTATATAATAGATAGTACAGAGAGAGGGAAGAGAGACTAGAGATGGAATATACAAGATGGAAGTTAGAAAATATAAGATGAGAGATATGGAATGAGACATAAAAGTTGAGATGTATGAGTAAGTAGATAGATAGATAGATAGGGAAGAGAGGAGATGAGGTTATAATAGATAATCTGATTATCAACTATGCTTATCTTCATTCCATCTGTTGCAGAGCACGCCGAAAAGGTCAGATTGCGACCATGGTGGAGGAGAAGGCGCGCTCGCTGCTGCCACGACATCATTTTGCAAGTCTTTCATATTATATAGCCGAGTATAGTGTGAAAGCAATGACCATAGATGCCTTTGTTGCCGTCTTATTAGAGATGTTAGATACGTACGAAAAGGTGAGGCGAATAATTATCTATGTAATCCTATATATACTATAAGCAAATTGATCTGCAGCACACGCTTGTGACGGAGATACGAGAGCTCGTCTTTCCGGAGGATCGTACACGTTACGATGAGCTAGTGTATCGGCGCGAGCGCGATCCATATAGCGTGGATAGGCATAGGGTAAGCTCGTCTAATATCTCTCCTATATGGAGAGCTCATTGTAATTGGCCGTCTAACTGGTTAACTCCATTCCTGCAGCGTAAAGGAGACCCCGCACGTGATTTGCCGGTAAGCTTTTTAGAAGATTTATTCTACGACACTGACACCATATATACCTAGCTGCGCATGTTAAACTATTGTACGACTCTAAATAATTTAACTACTCGCCTAGAAACTAGCAAAAAGAAGTAACTCGATTACCCGACTATATAATATCTATATATATTTTACCATATATCTGTGTATTCTCCAACTACGAAACTGTTTCTATGACAAGAACTTAATTTTATTTACATCTTATTGTTGTTGTCGCTGTTGTCGTTGTTGTTGTTGTAATTTTTAGTTAACTTAATTTATACGAAACTCGAATTCCTCAATGGAAAACAACTCTTGATTATAACTACTCTCTATACACAAGCAAATACACGACACTTGTCCAGACAAAGCAAAACTTGTAGTTTAATTACTCAACGTGTAGGAAACTCTCAACTTTAACTGTTATTGTTATTGTTCATATTTATTGTTTATGCTTAATAGTTGTTCTCTGTTTGCTCTGCATGCTTATCAATTTGTGAAACGCTTACTTTAATTCGGCTTTTCGGTTTTATTTGCCTTGGCTCAAGCAAATATCGAGACCAAAACGAATGTCAATTTTTTCTTTACAAAAAAAATGCAAAAAAAAAAACAAAAAAACAACTTTGAAAATATCAAAAGAATTTAACAATGCAGTTTTTGTAGTTGCACAAAATTCTTTTCTTCTTCTAGGCCTAAGTAGCAGGTACAGGTAAACGCTGTGCCGTGCGCGCTCCATTTATCGATAGCACAGTAAGATCGATAACAGCCGCCGTTCGTTGGTTAGGTTTAGCTAACTAAGTAACATAATCGATTGTAATATAATGAAATTTCGCAACATGTATTATTCAGATATATAAGTAACTATATCGCACCTATAATACTATATAATATATACCCAAACAGCAGTCACCGATAACTCACCCAAAACTCTGCTTCAAACATAACTAGGCACCTAACGGATCAAAGCTATATATATATACATACTATATATATATTCAATAAATGCACTGACTACCTTACTCTCTCTCTCTCTCTATCTCTCTCGCTCGCTCTGAGCGATTCTCTCTATCACACACACTCTATCTGTGTAGCTGGCTCTATAAAACTATTCCAAGGCCTAGCCGTAGACCCTATATATCATATTTCGCTCTCTCTCTCTCTCTGCCACTCTCTCTCTCTCTGTCTGTCACACTGTCTCACTCTTTCACTCACGTTCTCTGACTCTGAATCGTATGCAACAACAACGTTCGTTCCATTCCATTCCCAACAGGTAACAGCTGACGACATGGAAGTAAGCGCCGCCACTGGACGCAGTCCGTCGTCGGACTCGGGGCTGGGCGGCATGACCGTAACGGATATACATAAACGGTACCTAAACACACACTGAGCACCCACAACTAACTAAACAAAACTATCAAGAAATGACCTGTAATGAACTGTAACTGTTATTCCGTTAACCGTTCCGTTGATAGACCCGCACTGCAGTTGCCCTATCGGCCCATGTCGGCGGGACCAGTATTGCATCGATCACAGCATTATCAGCCAGCCACAGCCACATCGCATGCAGCTAGCAACCAATCACCATCACCAACGCCACCTTCACTACAACAACTCCAACAACAACATTATCCACATCACACCTCATTGCGTCACCTGGGCGTCGTTGGAAGTGCGCGTCATCATCAGCATCTTCTGCCCCACCAACAGCAGCTACAGCAGCAACAGCAACAACAGCAACAGCAACATTTGGGACCAAATCAATTTAAAGTCAAGCAAGCCAAAAACAATCAGCAACAGGTCAGGAATTTGCGTTTGATCTGTCCCAAAGCAAACTCTATGCCGGCTCTGTTACTGCTTAAGACTTTCCCTAGTTCTCCCTCTCTCTCTCTCTCTGTCAGAAATCGTTGGGTTCTCTCTCTCTCTCTCTCTCTCTCTCTCTCTCTCTAAAATTCTTTTAATTTCTGTTTTTCTCCCAGTCTCCAACTATTTCTGCGTCTTCATTTTCTCTCTCAAAGATATGAAAATTTTATTGCATTTAGAAGAAAGAAAAACTAAAATTGACATTCGGAACCAAAATCGGCGCAACTTGTGCCGTTCGTTATACTGTGTGTTGTCTGTTGTCTCGAGTTTGTTTATTCATTTTCTTCTTTTCATTTCCAAACTTTGTGAAACTATTCTCAATGTTTTTCGTGTATGTCTAATTGTCTTTTGCTTTGAACTCTTTTCGTTTTTAACTGTTGTCTAATTGGCTGCTAAGTGTAGTAGATTAATTGGCTTTTAACTCTAAAACGAGCAAAGCAAACTTGGCTCAACAACAAATTCATTTTTCGCTTCTTCTTCCTGTTCGGCTTAGGAATACGGCTGTGATGAGCATAGAACTCGACGGGGCAGCGAAACCCTATTACCGGAATACGAACAAGATGCGGTGAGTAAGCTACAGAGGCAGGTAAAGGGGCTCACTCTCTCGGGATATACTTACACACATATCTCAATGTCTGCTAGGCTCCACATATCATTCCATTGCACTCATTATCATCTCTTTCAGCATATCCTATATACGTCTACAGATATACTTACCATCCAAATACCATTTCAGAGTTCAGGAACTTCTATGCAAACACTTCAGCTTTGTTTCTTTATTATTAGCTAAGTTA
Source organism: Drosophila peninsularis (assembly GCA_035047485.1). Lineage (NCBI taxonomy): Eukaryota > Metazoa > Arthropoda > Insecta > Diptera > Drosophilidae > Drosophila > Drosophila peninsularis. The sequence continues at coordinate 2,497,381 of JAWNPN010000059.1, read as the reverse complement.
AGATATAACTAAAACACTAAGCTTAAGCACGAAGAGCCTTCAACTCTTGATGGATTATGTTTATATATATCTAGTCTATATAGCATGTATGTCTACGTATAAGTAGTGTAATCAATACGCCAATGCAATCCAATTGAGCTCAAACAGACCGCAGACCCTTTCTCCTCTCTCTCTCTCTCGCTCTTCCTCTCGCTCTCTTGCTCTACATTTTGTCGTGCGTGGCGCTGTCGTCCGCTGCCGACCAGGCGACGGCTCCACCCACAACAGGCAAATGATAATCGCGTGGCGGCGTAAAGGGGCGCACAAAGTGTCGCCACTGATGGTGGGCGTGGTGCGGATGATGTGCCTGATGATGAGGGGGCGGCGTCACAGTTGTCGCGGTCGCATGTTGGTGCTGCTGATGGCAGCTATTGGGCTCGAATTTCGGGCGTGGTATGCGCAATTGTTTGATCTCGGTCAAATAGGTCTCCATGTTGCAGTCCGCCGCAGCCTTGTTTGTCCGCCTGTTGATTTGTTAAGTTGCTTTAATGAATCGCCTGATTTGCAGCTCTTTCTACAGCTGTTGTTGTTTAACCAACTCGCAAATGTTATGGAGTGTGAAAACGAGTGTCGGTTGTCAACAATTTGCCAAGCTAAAGTTAAACAAACGACAAATCGTATGCGACACGCGGTTAGGTACAAATGTGAAATGAAAGTGTTGTGTGCATATAGAAAGATGGTTAGATGGAGGGAGAGATAGATGGATAGATGATGTACAGATAGATAGATGGATGGATGGATAGATAGATAGATAGACGGAGAGATGGATGAACAGTAAGATTTATGGATATATGGATAGAAAGACACATACATAGATAGACGCAGAGATACATATATAGATAGACCGATTGACGGAGAGATAGATATATAGATAGATAGATAGACGGAGAGATGGCTGAACAGTAAGACTTACAGATATGGATAGATAGAGAGATAAACGCAGAGATATATATAGATAGATAGACGGAGAGATAGATGGGCAGAAAGATAGCTTGATAATTAGATATCTTATAGTTGGAGAACTAAATAGATAGATATATCTATCCATGGTTTGATATATAAATAGATGACAATACGTAGATGATACCCGCAAATATTTTTGTACAAAATTTACTGAGTTTTGTAAGACTTTTTTAAGCACGTATCTATGCATAAAGTACTTAAAGCCTCTACAGAGATTAAAACAAATCTTTCAAGCAGTTCAATTTTAGATTTTTCACTTCATTTCCCGAGCTACACTCACAGCAATTGAATGCTAAATATTTACTTTTACTATTTTAAGTGGGTTGCAGCTGTGTTATATATATTTATAAATATATTCATATATATATATATATATATATATATATATATATATATATATATATATATACACTTTACTTATATAGGATACATTATTTAATGGCTAACCGGCTGCATTATAAACTTATTATGCTTTTAGCTTGGCAAGGAGTGCACGAAAAGTGAAAGTCAATTGGCTGCTTATAAAGACAAAAGCAACAAACAGCAACGACAACAATCGTTGCCTGTTGTTGCCAGGCATAGCCAAAAGACATGAAAATTGCTATAATTTCCGGAAAAGGCGTTCGTCCAAATCCAAATCCAAAGCCAAATCCCAGTCCCAAGCCCAAACGCATCTCGACTGCAAGTTCAATGTGTGTTAAATGTTTTAGCTCCATCAGCAGAGCGAGAGAGAGAGAGAGAGGGGGGACAGCTAGAGCGAGAGGGCAAGCTGTTTGCACAGCTGACAAGAGCTGGCAGCGGGACGCGGCCTGGGAGTTGGGGGCAAGTTCGACTGCGTTCGACGGGTGACCAGCGACCGGCTGGAGCAGGCGAGCAACCAGTTTGATTTCAACTAAAAGAGACAAACAACTTTTCGTTGTTGTTGGCGTTTAGTGGATGTCTGGGCACTGCGACACTCACTTTTTGTTGAAATTACAACGGGCAGCGAGTCCGTCTGAGAGCCAGAAGGCAGCAGGCAGCAGGCAGCAGGCAGCTGGCAGAAGCCAGGCGAAGACCAAAACTCAAAGTGGGTCATTAGAGAAACGTACTAAATAAGGTACAAAACTTTGTCAAGAGCAGGCCGTGCGAGCAGCATAAATGGAAAGTAAACAGTTGTTGTTGTTGTTATTGTTGTTGTTGCATTTACGAAAGCGGCAAACAAGCAACTCGAAAAATGTTGTTTATAATGTAAATAGACGTTAAATAAATCATTTTGATGCGTAGCAGCAGCAGCAAACCAGCCAAAATCCGGTCCGAAAAGTCAATGGCTGTAAAGGCATAATCAACACACTTTAATAGACCCAGTTGCTAGCCTAGAAGAAGAAGCAGAAGAGCAGTGAGAGCCGTAGAACTTCAGCTGCTAATGAAGTCCAATTGTGACTTGATTTTCCATTTTCTTTACAGTTACGTCGATTTGGACTCGAAGTTCACCCAGCTAAAGTTCAACTTCTTTGTTAACTGTTTGTTTTGACCAGGCTTAATTATGTGATCGCCACTCACGTCTGGCCAGCTACGATTAGTGTTTGATTTAATTGGCGATGGAACGTTTGGGAGAAACAAGCTGTAGATTGTAGATAAGTCTGTGAGCAGTCAATTAAATGCCCTTTTGGTGAACGAAGTGGAGGTGTTTGAAGGTATAGCTGGGAGGGAGATGAGCTAAGAAGCTATAGATACTGTAGATATAGCTAGAGATGTACAGGAGATGATCTAATTAGGTGTAGAAACTATAGATGTACGGAGATAGATAATGTAGATATAGCTAAAGATGTAAAAGACAAGAAGAAGAAGCTGTGGGATACTATAGAGATAGCTAGAGATGTACAGGAGATGATCGGATAAGGTGTAGATAATATAGATGTAAGGATATGATCTATAGATACTATAAATATAGTTAAAGATGTAAAAGAGAAGAAGAAGAAGCTGTAGATACTATAGAGATAGCTATAGATGTACAGGAGATAATCTAATAAGGAGTAGATATAATAGATATTGCTATAGATGTAAGGAGATACATAAAAGAGAAGAAGAAGAAGTAGCAGTAGATACTATAGATATAGCTATAGATGTGATGGAAAAATAAGCTAAAGATACTAGAGGCACATTGCAGTAAGACCATAAATGAATCTCAGAACCTATACAGCCACTGCGAGCCAACCTATGGCACGTAAGCCAAATTTCTCTAAGCAGCACTCAGAAATGGTTAACAAGAATGAGTCATAGCCAGCATTTGCCCTATATACGCTCGTGCTAACTCAAAATGTGAACAAGAAATCTGCCGCAATTGTGTATTAAGAGCGAAAGCAGCTTCTCTATGTGGGCTATAATAAATTTAGGCTTAAGCCTCATCCAGCTGCCTCAACATTAACTGATGTGCAAGCCTTTGACAACAACTCACTCTCTCTCTCTCTCTCTTGCCCTCTCCCTCTCTGTCAATCCGTAGCTCCTGCTTGAAACTCTGACCCACTTAAGTCAATAACATAAATATTTAATCATATTGCACAATGAGCGCTTTGGGGCGTTGTGGCTTTGACAGCAGCTTAGCGATCGGCCAAGCTGTCAGGCTTATTATTTTTGTGGGTCAATGAGCGCGGAATACTCCATGCTTATGATATTATGGCCACTTATATTCGTGGAGAGTGACACAATAGGCCGCTGTTCGCATGATCTTCTGGCTGCGGGCAGACACTGCCAGACAATGGTGTGAATTGGACAGCGAATTAGCTGTAGCTGCTCACCTTTTGTTTGCGAAAGATTAATAGACAGCGTTAGATGGCTGAAGAAAAAAGTTTTGTTCGTTCTTTTGTGGAAAAAGTTGCGTCAAAACTTTCACAAGCTGCGAGAGAATTTTCCAAGAGCAACAATAATGAAATTGACGTCCAATTGCCCAACCCCATCTAACTGTTTGCCCACTTTTCTAGCCGCCGGCTCTAACTGAGAGTTTTTCCACATTTTTTTCCAATTTTTTTCATTTTTATTTCAGTCAGCACTTTTTCGAAATCCGCTTAGGGCTCACAATTTAAAATCAATCAAATTTATGACTTTGCAAACTACACAGCTCGGCGTTATATAGTATATGGTAGATTGTGTCTGTGTGTGTGTGTGTGTGCGTGTGTGATTTGTAACCAAATCCAAGCGCAGGCAGCCTCACATCAACACATGCCATTGACCTCAATGCGTAGTCTCACAGAGACTTGCGTTGAGTTGCTCAACTGCCATTAGCTACGCATTGAAATATATATTATATTACTATTATATATGTCTCTGTATGTGTGTGCGATTTAGTGGGTTATTGACTCTATGAGTGGGCGGGCTATGAGCCGCTGTTCAAGGTCGAAAATAGATGAAGATATATTTGCTGGGAGATTTGTAAAGCAATTGAGTTTTTGATTAAGAAACTTTTTCAATTCCCCAGATTTTTGAGTTTTTTTTGTTAATTAATTAAGTCAAAAGTTTGTCAGCAAATTGAAATTAATTCTGAAAAAAGTGCTTAAGGCACTTAGGCCAAGTCAGCTGTGTTTATTGGCCTAACTGCTTTCCCTTTAGCTGGCTTTTTCGACCGCCTTTTCTAGGTCGCAATGTTTAGCGGCTACAGAATCCAGACTTCCGTCAGCGACTGAAAGCAACTTAATTGCGAAACCAGTCGGCACTAAAATATAAAAAAAGAAAAAACAAAACTTCAACTGAAGCTGAAGTTACGACTGTTCGAGGCAAGAAGCCGCTGGCTGCAGGCAATTAAAAAACAGCAAAAAAACGAACATAAACAACTGAAATTAGCAGACGTGAAAAGCCGAGCAGAAGGTGAGAAATAGAAGCTAATTGAATGCAAATGCAAAAAAATAAGTGAAGAAGCAGACGACGCAGATGAGCAAAGAAATCATTGCTTGAAGATCCGCAACTGTCTGCCGTTGGGGGTTGTGACACATGTGTGGCCAACAGGCTGGCGGCCAAATGTTGCAAAAAAGCAAAATAAAACCAAACAGACACAATGATGATATAACAACAACAACAACTAGGCATTGCCTGTGGCAATTGCCGCGCTCGGCCAGGCAACTTCTTGCTTATTGTTTATGCAACAATTTGTGGCAAACAGAGCGCGAAATGAGCGGCAACGACGCCAAATTTGTCAACTCGCAACACAACTTGTTTAAGTTAGTTTCTACTTATTTCTGCTTCTTCCTCTCCAACTCTTCTCTTTAGTATTTACACGTAATTTGCAATTTATACGCACGTTTTGTAGCTCTGAAAATGCTGTGAACCGAGCCGTGGTAGATGCTGCTGCCGCTCGCTGCTTCGCTGTCTCTGTGGCTCCGCTCGAGTTTGTCTCTCGCTTTCAGCTCCGCTATGTCTCTCTTTCTCTGTGAGTCTCGGTGGGCCGCCAACCTTACGCTTCAAACAACGACGCGCAACTAAAAACTGAAAATGCAGACGCGGCCAAAACAGCAGCCGACTGCGCCGTCGACGTCAACAGCGACGCTGTTTTGAAATATACTCTGCAGCGGGGGCATAGGGCATTTGAGAGTCATTTTGGAGTGGGAGTTGGAGTTGGTATGAGTAGTAGGTAAAGCTGAGTTGGAGCTGGTTCGATATGAGTTATAGATAAGTTGTAGATGGTTGGAAATGAGCTATAGACAAGTTGAAGATGGGCTGCAGATAACTTGTAGATAAGTGAAACCTTCATTTGGGCAGCTCAACTATAGCTGAATTATAGCTCAACTATAGCTGAACTATAGCTCAACTATAGCTGAACTATAGCTCAACTATAGCTGAACTATAGCTCAACTATAGCTGAACTATAGCAATATAACTATAGTTGAACTAGTATTCCTAGTATTCTAAGTATTCCTTGTATTCTTCGTACTCCAAGTTCAGCCAGCATTTCAAGGGCTTCAAGTATTACCAGAGTTGAGAGAATTATCAGCTTTCTATATGCTCAGGCTTACATCTAAAGCTAATCTTACCTTAATCACATGAATCTCTGAGCTTCAAAACAGTTTGAGTTACTTTCAGCAACCAATAAAGGCATTTAGGCATCTCAATAGTTAAGGTATACATAAAAGTAGTAAAGCTATATACCAGAACTATATACTTATATTTATATCAAGCCCAAAACTGAAGTCAAAGTCCATTCATGCCTATGTATACTACTACACGACCCCAAAGGTAGCTTAGATATATAATATCAAAACCCAATGCATAAGCCAGCCATATCATCGCATAAGTGTATACAAAAGTTGCCTCCACAACTTCCACAACTTTTTTAAGTCTCGTTTTTGTTTTGTGTAAATATATCTTTTGTAGCTTACTTTGCGTGTGGCTTTCTTTAAGTCACACTGCGACTGTCTGTGCTTCAGTTGCTTTTTTTATGGCTTGGTAATAAAAAAAAAAAAACAACAACAGCAGCAGCAACAACAATTATAAATGGTGCAGATTGCTGAAAAGATTGTCAATATTTATGGCTAAAAATTATTATAGATAAATAATACAAAAATATATCTACATATATGTATATGTATATATACGTAACTATATCATTTTTCGTACGTATGCATAAGTTAGATATATATATATATATATATATATATATATGTAAGTTAGCTGTAAGTTGTAAGCTTTACGCAATGGCCAGCAGCAACTGCAGCGGCAACAGCAGGAGACAGCCGCATGTATCTATCAGATATTGTATCTGCAGCTGACACACTGCAGCTGCGCCTGGCTTTGGCCGTTGCTGTTGTTGTTGCTGGCAGTTTGTCGGCGTTTTTGTTTTGCTCTTGCATGACGTAAACAGAAAATGTGTTCAATTGCCTTTTTTTGTGTTGCTGCTGGCTGCTGTTCGCTCGTTCGTTTGGAGTTGATGGTCAAAAGCCACGCTTGGCATTGAAAAGAGATGAGCCTCGTTAGCTGTTCATTTTCTCTTTTTATTTTGGATTTTTTTGGGTCTAATTGTTTACCTTTTTACAGTTGTACAATTTTTCTATATTTATCTAAACGTTTCTACCGTTTTCTCTATTTCTCTCTCTCTCCCTCTCGCTCTGCTGATGCATCAAAAACAAAACAGGAACAGGTAAGCGCTTGACGTTTGCTTTGCATTCGTTTCTCGTCTGCGTCGTCGTTTCTTACAACTTAAGCACTTTTTTCAAAACTATATTTTAAACACACACATACACATACACACATGAAAACAGCCATTAACACACACACACACATACACACAGATATAAATAACTTCATTACAAACAAAATACAATAAGGAAGCAGCCAATTTTGCTGCACAATGCTAAAAACGTCTTTTCGCCCAAGCGTTGTAAATACATTAAGCGCTATTATATTTTAACTAATACAACTACTAAATACTACTACTACTACTACAATATATATACAACTATAAACTCGTATACAATTTCCCGCTGATTGTTGTTAATATCGGCAACACGAATTGCCTTGAGCGATTTAATTGCTGACATAATCAAAGCCCATAATTAAATAGTCCATGTTAAGCTATACAAATGCGGCTCAAACGAACAATTGGCCCAACTGCAGTCGAAGCTTTGCAGCGCGCCCCTCGAAAGTATGCAACAGAAATTTAACCAAGCGAAACCAAAGACAGCAACATTTGTAGCTTAGCAACATTTACTGCTTAGCAACATGCAGGGACAGCAACATTGTAGCCAGCCAGCCAGGCATAGAGTTTGTGAACAAAATGTAGCTAAAAACCCGAAGTAGAATTTAATCTATACAAAATTATAAAAAACAGTAAAAAATTAGTAAAGTTGGTATATAAATTATAAATTATATGAATTAAAAATTCATCAACATTTTAGTAAATTTATAATATTAAAAAGTCTTCTTAAAAATCATTAAATGTAGTCAACATTTTTAAAGACATTTAGTAAATCATTATAAACTTCTTTCTATGCAGGGTAGACATATGTAATCAATATAGAAACACACGTAAAAACCCTGATTAACCATATATATTTAACTAGCTAAACAGTGTATAACAACGTAGCTTAAAACTATATCAAAATCGTATATATCTATTACTATTTAGAATTTATAACAGAGCGCAGTTGCAGGCGCCACTCAATTCCCCCTCCTCCAATTAAGAAACATATCACATAAGACAGTTACCCCAGAACCCTGTTCAATTTCAGTTACGTTTACTTTTTAATCACAATTCTCATTTCTTTTTCACACACATACATACGTGCATACATGTATTTGTTTGTGTATTACGTATTCATTTTGTTTTCCTTTTGTTTCGACTCCAACGTTGAATTTTTGTGTTTCTATTTGAGTTGTGTGTTCTCTCTCTCTCTCTCTCTGTTTGACACACTCTATCTCTATCTCTCTCTCTGTATCTTTCTCAACCTTTACCCGTTCTCCCCCCGAAATTGTTCTCGTTTGTTCATTTGTGTGCATTTCAGGGCGGCTACTTAGATGGACTACGTTCACATTTGGGTGGTTTAACACAACGTGTCAAATCATGGTATTGGGGACGACCTCTTGTAAGTGCCAATGTATTTTTCGTTTAACGCAAAACTAACAAAAACCAAAAACAAAAACCAAAAATAAAAAAAAAACTGTAACAAAACAAAAACCAAATCAAGAGCAAATAATAATAATATACAAAGAAACAAACCACAAAACAACAATTGTGCCACAGTTCTATGCAATGAATGTTTGACTCGAATCTTTTTTGGAATTTGCATCTCGTTGCAAAACTTTTAAGCCTGATCTAGTGTTGTTGCCAAACTGTTATTTTATCTTTCTCTATCTATCTCTCTCTTTCTGTCTACTAAATCTCTAACTAACCAATTAACTAACTAACTAACTGTTTTTGTATGTGCCTTGCAAGAATTAGCACCAACTGCGAGTGCAAATTTAAATAAATACTAAAAAAAGAAACAAAAATCTTAAAATAAAACTTAAACTCAATCAAATTTGCATTTCAATTTGTCTGTCACCCACACATAACACACAAAACTTTTTATGTTACGTAATTGTAGGCAATTGTTTGCTTTAGTTCTCGAGCAACACCTCTCTCGTCTCGTCTCTCATCTCGTCACTCATCACTCGTCACTCGTCTCTCGTTACTCGTCACTCGTCTGTCGTCTCGTTTATTTTTTCAATTTCAACTAATTGCTTGCCCATTCACACTTGACTTCATTTGACAGAAGAAGCAAACATTTTACTTTCACATCTCATTTTCATTTTAATTTTAATTTTCATGTTGCCGCACCTACAAACTTAGTTAGTAGCGAGTTTTTGTTTTTAGTAATTGTCCATGTAAGTATGTTGATTAACGCAAGAGCAGATGCTAAACATACAAATGCTATAAACCAAATCTAAATCGAAATAATTCAACACGTTCAGCAACAAAACTCAACGCAAATTAAAGCGACAGAAAAAGGTCAAAAAACAAACCAGAGAAAATGCTTGAAAAATACATTTGCACATTTACGCATGAGTCAACCTAATTTGTTAACACCCTCCCAAGAAAACCTGCCAACCCAACCACCCAACCACCCTACCACCCAACCACCAAGGCATCGACACATGCAAAAAGAAAACAACAAGAAAAATTGATTTCTACTCCATCAAGTTTTCATATTTTCTTTTGTAGTATTTATATCCTGTAATTAGATTTTCAACTTTCCCTCATACTTTTGTACATTTGCGTTTCTAGTATATACCCTATATATATTTTTTTGTATTTACCTTAGCTGCTGCTGCCCTCCACACACACACACACCCACTACACACACACATACGTACGTTCTCTAGTCGTAGCTCTAACTCTTAGATAAATCACATTTGTAATAAAAAAAAAAACAAGTTGAAGTTTTAGTTAGCGCTTTTCTAACCAATAATATATATATATACCCCATAAACAAATTTGAATTAAATTAGCCAATTAATTAGTCTTGTTGTAAAAATCTAGCCAAATCAAAAATCTAAGTGTCTTAGTTGCCAATTTTGCCAATTTGCAAGCCCTTTTTTTCGTACACTCTATGAATATATATATACACATGGCCTATATATGGGCCAACCTGACACACACACACCTGCACTTGCATTTTCATAAATTGCACTCACACAAACACACACACACACATACACTAATTAAGACTTTAAGCTTAACAAAAGATGAAGAAGAAGGTGAAGATGAAGCAAAGTTTTGTATTATACACACGATATGTGTATGTCTCTTCAGTGTTATCGATTAGTTGATCGATAAATATGTTTCTTATTGTTAACTAACTGTTGTTTAAATTACATTGTCTTATAAATGTATTATACACCTGGACAGAGACTTAGTCTGTCTACAGCCAGCAGCTATAGATGTATGAAAAATAATTATATCTGTAATATCTTCCATCAAATTTATCGTTCTATATACGATAGTTTCTTGAAATTCTTGGTTGCAGCAGTGAGCAGCTATTAATTGACTTAATACTTGAACAATCTTTCTAATATAAATAAATATATATATTCTTAGAGTCAGGGATTTGGCTAAGCTAACATATATTTAAAAGCTCTTTATATTATATATGATATTTAGCTGATCAAATTTTTAACTAACTGAATAGAGAGCTAGAGATTGAGCTATATAAGATTGTCTGCATAATAATCTACTCAAAGTTCTCTTCTGCTATCAGCCTTTGCTATAGCTCAGCCTTTCTTTTTGCCCATAGACTCATAGGCCCTTAGATGATATTCACTTCTATTTATATATCTACCTATTCTGAAGACATCTGCTATTTACTAAAGATACTCACAGCTTAGATACTTTCTCACTGAAAATCCTTATACTTTTAGCTGAAGACTTGGCTGTTGCCTATAGACTTGCCTTGCCTTTAAGATAAATCTGTATATATAGCAAAGCTTAATGCTAATGCAGCCTGACTCAAGAGACTGCTTAATAAACCTAAGTATTCTGCAATATATATAATAGCCAATCACTATCCATCTATCTATCTTGATAGCTTGCATTCAATTCAAATTGTCATAAATACTAAAAAGTCTTCAGGCGACGCCATCATATGCTGCTGCTGCTGCTAGAACAAGGCAATCAAATCTGCCAAATGAATATTTTTACTATTGCAATGCAAAGCCAATTGCCGAAGCCAACTCCCTTTACTCAATTATTTGCCATGGAGTGTTTCAATTAAATCAAGTCCATCCGCAGCCATGATACAAACAGCTTCCAATTGGCATTCAAATGAAATCCCATGAAAGACAGTGTTCACAGTAGTGCAGCGCTCAATCGATTCACTCAGCTCAAGCACGCAAACAAGCTTTTTGCATATGCTATTTCTATCAACTCCCCCTCACACCCTCAACCCCACACTCTTGGCTAAAAGTGCGTACATATATATATTTAAAATATATATATCTATATAAAACAATGCTCAACTGCCATACTTTATTCGATTACAATTCCAACTATTCTCTACGTTTGCAAGTCAAAAAACTCAAACAAGTCTACAATAAAAATACAAAATAAAAAGATATATAAAAACACTTTAATATACTACATAAGGTCTTGAGCCACAACGATTTTTATCTAGCTAAAAAAACAAACAACAATTTCTTATGCAAACATTTCTCTAATTTTCATTTTATATTCAACTTATTGTAAAAATGAAACAAAAACAAATCAAAATTCTTTACAAACTTTGCGCACTCTGCATAATATTTGGCTAAACATAATATGTCACAAAAATATGTGAAAATATTGAAAAACAAACAAAAATATTAGGAGTTGGCCACAAAACTCTCAAGAAGTTTCGATATGAAGGAAGAAGGCGGCACTTTGCTGGGCGATAAAGGTGTACGAAGGCATCAGGTGAGTGCGACAAACAGAAAACAAAAACTAACAATAGAAAAGACCAGTAAAATACCAAATAAATAAAATACTGAAAATACTAAAACTACGCCGAGAATGCCAACAACAAGAACAACAACATAATTAGTAACAAAAGAATGTTTGCGGTTTGATTAACAACATTTTGCTCAATTTCAATGTTATGCTCTCAATCAGAATATTTATATATATATTTAATATTTTTTTATTAACTCGAGTACTTGAACAAATGAAACACATACAAATGCACACACTTTAAACTTTTTTTCGAAGCCAATCAAAATTTTACTGTATTATTTGGTCAGCAAACAAACAAACAAATAACATTTCATGCTCCATTGACACAACAGTTAACCCCGATATATATTTTGCTCTAAGATCAAGTCAATTTAATTTGGTTTTAGCCCTGCCACGCCCACACTGAAAACAATTGTTGTACAGAGTACAAATTACTTAGCTTTGCTTGCTCCACACACCAAATCTGAACATGATTATTAATCTTTGATAAACACCGAACGATCTTTTATATATATACTCCATATCTTAATCAATCCCAAGCATTAGTGAATGTAGGCTATATCTTACCTATATACATATATCGTGCAGCTAATGAACAGCAAGTTATGCTATGCTTAAATGTATCTTAAAACTATATACTTCATATATGACTATCCCGTATCTGAATTGATCTGGATTGATTTTAATTATTGTTCCCTTTGCTTGACTCTCGTTTCATGTTGCAGTCCATGCAGCGTCTGTCAGCTGAGCAGAACGGTGGTTCAACGACTGAACAAAAACATGAACACAATCCAAACGTCGTACCTGATCATAGAGGCAACTTACACATTACAGTTAAGAAAACGAAACCAATTTTAGGTATTGCTATCGAAGGTGGTGCTAATACAAAGCATCCGCTTCCTAGGATAATCAATATCCATGTGAGTTGATGGACATGAACTACAATATATAGAATATATATCTAATATTTGACATATCTTTAGGAAAATGGTGCGGCATTTGAAGCGGGCGGCTTGGAAGTCGGGCAGCTGATACTGGAGGTAGACGGCACTAAAGTCGAAGGTCTACATCACCAGGTGAGCAACAGAAGAAGATTAGTTCAGTTCAGTTGTTCACACACAACACTTAAGCAGTTCATGAACGATTAGTTCTACTAAGCAGCTATAATTTCCCATTATTAATATATCCCCTTTAACATTGCAGGAAGTCGCTCGACTGATAGCCGAATGCTTTGCAAATCGTGAAAAGGCTGAAATAACCTTCTTAGTTGTCGAAGCAAAGAAATCAAATTTGGAACCGAAGCCAACAGCGTTAATATTTTTAGAAGCCTAACATTTGCTTGCCCTGCCGGCTAGTGACCCATTGGAACGACAGAAGCTGGAGTTCCTTTATGAATGGGGCATCGATTTAACGGAGACGCCAAAACCAATGCCAACACCGATACCGCTGACAAAAGCTAAAAATCCACCGCCACTGCCTCATGAGCTACATTGCAACAGCAACAGCAACAACATCAGCAACAGCAACAACACCAACAGCAACAGCAACAACTATGGCAGCAATACTGCGCTCAACAATCATCATCATCAAGCACAACAGCAACAACAGCATCATCCCAACACACCCACACACACACCAACAACGCAAGCGACAGCTGCAACCACAACAAAACAACAACAACAACAAAAACAACACGTGAGCAACACCAATACACCAACGAAAGCATCGCGAGAGGCAACGCCAACACGTGAGCAACAGCAGCAGCAGCAGAAGCAGCAGCAGCAACATGCCACGCCCACCAGCGAACAGCAACAACAGACACCAACACGACAACAGCAACACCAACGGGAGCAACACCATCGCGAACGGCAGCAACAGCTGCGCGAGCAACGCGAGCAACGTGAACGCGAATACCAACACGATCACCAGCAGCACTCCCACGGACACGGACACGGCCACGGCCACGGACACACATCACACACACATCATCGCGATCAGCACGAGGATCACTATCATTATCAACAGCAGCAACAGTCATCAGCGCATTATCATTATCAACAACAGCAGCAGCAGCATCAGCAACAACAGCGCTACAACAGCAACAGCTACAAGCATCATAATAATTCCGTTTACCAGTGAAGAAAAAAAGCTAAAATAAACTCTAAAACAGCTACAACAACATGAACAACAACAACAACAATTAAATTGGAACAATTTTGGAACATTCTTAAAAACAGCTTTGAACAGTTAAATTGTGCTAACAAATATCCCAAACGCTAATATCTGTCTCTCTCTCTCGCTCTCTCTAACACGCACGCCTCTCTACACCAACTTAACGAAAAGACAAAAAAATACCCAAAAAATGGGACATTTTTGGATACGCTGTTAACAAATATGCAATTCAATGTTGTTGTATGAGCTCTCGTTAACAAATTTCCCAAATTTCTCGTTAACAACAATTTCCCATAACTTTTGTTTGTGCTATATATTTTCCAAGGGCTGCTCCACGAAAAAAAAAATACAAAAGTAAATAATTATTTAATAATTTTATTGACTTCCGACCAAAAAAAAAACTCTTTTCAAAGACATATCCAAATTTCGTTTCGAATTCACTTAAGAATATTTATTTATATTTATTCAATTTTAATTTTAGTTTATTCAGATATCAAAAATAAATATATCCTCACTGCCAAAAAAAAAGTTAAATAAAAAATATAAAAGAAAAAACCTGTGGAGCAGCTCTCCTCTCACGCTTTCCTCTGGCAAACTCTCTTACCCCATAGAGCTAGCGTTTTACCTAGTGAAACCCCGAAAAGTAGAACCCGTAACAGAACTTAGGACTTCTAAAAATCTGAGAAAATCTTATCTAAAGCTGTAACTATGAAACAAGCTAAATGTGTATTATGTATTAATATTATGATTATGAACGAGCAACTTAGTCTAAATGGTTAGTCGTTAAAACTTATTTAAACTAAATGAAACCGTATTTAATTTCACAAAAAAAAAAAAAACATAAAACGAATGAAAATGCAAATGCAAAAAAAAATATATGAAATATCCACAAACCCAACCCAAAAAAAGAAAAATAAAAAATAACAAAAATATGGCAAATATTAAATTAAATAAGACGAAGAAACCAGAGCTTAAAAAGAGTTATAATTAAAATCCCTTAACCGTAAGAACACATTAATTACGCAAGAAGAAGCAGAGCAAACAGCCACAGAACATTGTAAAAAGCAAACAAAAGAAAACAAGAACTGCTTTTGTTACACACACAGGCACACAGACCCACACACACACACACACACACATGTGCATAATGCTTCACTATTTATATAATTAACAGCTACAGCAACAACAACAACAACAACAAGTATAAAGCCCACCAAAGCAAATAATTTGTAAAAAATAATCGTAATACACACACATATACACACTCTCTCACTTACTCACTCACTTACACACACACACACACACATGTGTACAAAATACCTATTAATTGAACGAAAATATACCCAAGCAAGGCGAAGTGTCGACAAAGCAGTACAGCAGAGCAGGCACTGAAAGCAGTGCAGCGCTCCACTCACCTACTCTACACACCTAAATAAAATTTAACGAAACAAATACTTATCAGCAAAAAACGGCGCAAAATTTAAACTAACAAAAAGAAACCGTTATTAGTACAATTTTAACTGCACACTGCACACTCTTTTTGAATGTTTGTTAAATGTTTTAAACGACAACAACAACAGCTGCAAAATTGTATTCCTCTCACCAAAGATAACCACAAACCAAAAACGGTAAACGAATTATACAAAACAAAAAAACTACTACAAAAAACAAAAAAAAAAGCTACGCTACTCTACCATTAAACAACTAGAAAACAATTTAATACCATTTACAAGCTGAATATGCAGTAGAGAAAAACGAACGCTTAAAATTTGAGGTTGATTGGCATTAAGTAAAAGTTAAAACGATGTTAAAGGCCGACAGGGCGCGATGAAGAGCAAAAACTAAAAGAAACAACAACAAATGAAAACTAACTACCCAGGAGCACGACTCAACAACTCTCTGTGCAAATACTATATATATATATATACAAATATATATATGTTTATTGTAAAATATTAGCAAAGACAAAACAAAACTAAAACTTAAACTAAAGGAAAAAACTTTTTATTAAGCAAACAAAAATTATGCAAAATTTTTCGCCAACCTTTTTCTCTCTCTTTCTCTCTTTACTCACATCATTTTTGGCAAGCTAAAATTTTGTTCGTTGTGTGTGCATTGAAATCTGAATGTCGTTTGAGCAATTCGTGAAGAACTCCTTGAGTTAGCTTTGTGTCTAGTTCTTATAAAGAGCATATATATATATGTATATGATTATGCCTTGGTTACTGCTATCCCCTCTCTCCCTCTCTCACACTCTCTCTATGTACGTTTAGTGAGCGGAACAGAGCAGGACGAAGAAATGTTGATTATATCGTAATTGTACTTTTGTTGACTATTATGTAATACCGCTTTGCTGTACGTTAATCCTAGTTTAACTAAAATTACTAAAAAAAAAAAGAAATCTAAAAAAAATCTAAAAGTTAGTTATTGTTAGTAAACTATTATATAAATAAAAAATTAAAAATAAATTGTTCGTGTATAAAAAAATCTATTAAAAATTTACGATTTCTAAATTCGAGATTCAAAATTCCAAATTGTACTCAAAAATAAACTTTCAATTCGAATTGGTAAACATGAAAATAAAAACTTGTTAACATTTTTTTGGCAACGTTCATGCGTGCGACGATATCGTGTATTCGCAGCTCGTTTGTAAATTGCAGCGAATGCTGACTAAAGAAAGGCTTACTTAAACTTAACTTAAAACCTAATTCACAAAAATATATATATATAAATACTTACATAACACGCTATACATATAATGCATATAGAACATACTCGTATACTAACTATACACACATACATACGCGCATATATTTGTATATGTATATCTAACGTAACGACAATGAAAAGCAATTTGAAGCAACCAGAAGCGAAGGCGCCAACAACAATTTCAATTTCCGAAACATATTTAAAGCAACACACAGAGAACAATACGATATGAGATCGAGTTGAAGCAGCTACTATATATATATATGTCTATATATAGTCAGTTGATACATAAGCGCTTATGCTATGCTAAAGGGTAAAAGGCATTTAATCATAATTACAAAAAAACAAAAGAAAAGAAAAGAAAACAGCTTATAAATACCATAAAAAGAAACGAAATACCAATATCGTAAATAGCAATAGCGTATACTAGTTGATATTAAATTTGTTGTATAAAAAAGATTGAGCTAGACTTTTAAATAAATATATATATAAAAAAAATAACAATTGCATAATATATATATATATATGATTAAAGAGAAATGAACAGCTGTAGATAAATGTGTACAAAAAACAATCTCTTCAATATCTCTTCAAACTCTAAGCAACAGAAGCAGAAGCAGAAGCAGAAGAACAAGATAAGAATTATATATATTAAACTATATGATTTGTAAGGATCTCGCCTTTATGTTCATCTAATCAGTTATTATCGTTATATATCAACTACAAACAAACAACAACAACTGTGCCACCTAGTACATAACAAGAAAACAGTTATATATCTGCAATATATATACATACAAATATATATATATATAGAAATACAAAGGAAAACCAATGCTCACTTTTATATTTTTATCATACATACCCCAATATATACATATAAATATATATATCTCTATATATATCACGAAAACCAGGCACCGTTTGCAACACTAAAGCAACTAAAACAAATAAAGGGAAATGCAAAGGCAAATGCGAAGGGAAATACAAGAGGGAGTTTGAAGGGCAATGCAAAAGGAAATTTAAACGGCAGGGCAAAGAGACATGTTCAAAGAAGATATGAAAGGCAATTTAAAGGGAAATTATAAAAAGATAAACAAAAATTGAAACACTAGAGGGGAATTTAACATTTTTGACATTTATAGAATTTAAAAAAAGGAAATTATATAATTATAATTTTAAATTTTGTATAAATATATATTTGAATATATTTTTCGGAATACATAAAGGTAAAAAAACTAAAGATTTAATTTAAAAGGATATATTTTAAATTTATTTAAAAAATATGAGGTTGATTTGTGCTGGATATATTAAAGGTTATTTTAAATTAAATTTTACATAAGATATTAAAGGATATTTTAAAATTCAGCTTAGCAGGGTAACTAAATTCGTTTTTTGGGAAATTTAAATTGAGCTTAGCAGAAAATATAAAAGATGTATTAAAAATCCTATTTTGCAGAAGATTGAAAAGAGGAAATTATAAATATGCTTTGGCAACAAATATAAAGGGAAATAAATTCTGCAGAAATTTGTACTTTCTTTTCGTGTTGAAATCGCCTCTTGCATTTCCCTATGATAAGCAAAAGCATATATATGTATATATGAATAAAAAGAAACTCTAAAGAAAAAAGAAATGAAAATTCTATTAAGCAAATTGCTAGCAGCTTTTCTATATACATACGTTATATTTATTTTACATATATATGAATATATATATAGCTCTTTCCATGCGAGATACACTCTCTAAGTTAACTCAGTTCATTTGTTATAGAGTCATGAATCAAGCTGCGTCTATATGAACATAGGCGACGATAATTATTTGAGTTGTGTATATTGTAAAGGGAAGGCGGCAACGTTTTTGAGCAGTGCATAAAGTTAAACATTTAAACATTTATTGACAAACTATTAATAATATTATATATATATATATATATATATATATACGAGTATATATATATGATTGTATTTATCAAAATTAAAGCAAAGTAAAGCGCATTAGCATAGCAACAATTGACATTATTATGTATGCATATATATGTATTCGGACATATATATATGTGTATGTATCGCTGATTTATTATTATATTATTATTAATTAAATAATTGCAAAACAAGAGTAAACAAATGATATTGTCCTTGGTATTTACATATACATAAAAGAAAAAAGCAAAAAGTGAAAACAAAAAAAAAAAAAAAAAAAAAAACAAAGAAAATGAAAAATAAAAACAAAACGTTTTTTTATAAACCACAATCCAGTTTCTCGCAGTGTATGCCTGGGCAATCATCGCAATTCCAACCGGTTAAGCGAGCTGCTTTGCATAGCTCTGACTAGATTATTTTGATTTTAGTTTAGTTTAGTTTCATAGACGATCACAAGTGGAAGTTTCAGCCATGCCGCCGGCCAAGCTAAGTCCACATGATCAGCAAGTGTTGGACTCCATATTCAATCCCCTCGAGCTGAGCGGCATCGGGTCTCACAATGTGGAGATCAAGGCCGAGCTGGAGCTGCTCGATGAGCAGCCCGAGTCGCCGCTGCTGCCGGCCTCACGAAAGCTGGAGCTACAGGCGGTGCAGCTGGCGGAGAGTGGGCAGCTGAAGCAGGCGCTGCTGGCATTTGAGCAGGCTTTGTATCTGATGGAGCGCGCCTCTATACTGAACAATCGGGCGCAGGCTTTGCGTTTGGCCAAGCGCGATGAAGGTAAGAGTGAGGGGAGGATTTAAAATCTGTGATATATAAAAAATAATATAATATAGATAACGATTTTAGTTTTTTTATGCATTAAAATTCATTATCAGAGAGGTGAAATGTCTTTTGAATTAAAATCGTACTTCAACTCAACTTATCCAAGACAAGAACATATCTCTATTTTTCAAGCTTGAACTGTAGACAGCGCTTATTCTGTTGATAAAGCAGTTTGTGTGCTGCTTGTTGATTAAACAAAGCAGTTGCATGCGTTAAATTTGAAAGCAATAATAATGGGTTTAATTGACACATACTGCTAAACCTTTCAGTAATGTCAGCACAAGCATGGATTCACTACTATATCTGCTATATCAACTACTACTATTACTACTACTACTATTACTACTACTACTGTTTCTAATACTATTACTACTATTATTATTACAGCTTCTACTACTATTTCTACTACTACTACTGTTTCTACTACTATTACTACTATTATTATTACAGCTTCTACTACTATTTCACCCTCAGCTAACCCATATAAATTTCCCATTATTTAAAACCCCAACAGAAGCGCTTAGCGATCTAAATCGCGCTCTGGAACTTGCCACTGAGAAGCAGGCACGCACCAAATGCCACGCCCACTGTCAACGCGGCGTCCTGCATCGAAAGCTAGAAAATTTGGATGCAGCACGCGCGGACTTCGAGGCCGCAGCACAGCTGGGCAGTAAATTTGCACGGGAGCAGGTGAGCGAAACACTCGAGCAGCTATAAATAAAGATTATTCAATTTATATATATATATATATTTACAGCTAGTCGAAATCAATCCCTTTGCGGCGCTTTGCAATCAAATGCTGCGCCAGGCCTTCGATCAGCTGAAGTGAGCTTTGATTTAGGCCAAGAGCTAAGAGGCCTCGTTAAAATAAATAAACATTAATTAAGCTGCGAGACGCGTCGTTTAATGTGATAAGCAAGAGGCAGAGGCAGAGGCAGAGGCAGTGGCAGAGGCAGCGGCAGCGGCCGTATAATGTGGCAAGCTGCAAAAGGCTCTGGTGGCATAAAAAGTGGCACGTGGTGGCAATCGTGAGCACTCGGGGCCCACAAGTTGGCAACAAAAACGAAAACAGTTATTAAATGCAGCAGGCCGTCAGATTGCAGCAGGCTGCCTGCCACAAGCTGTGGCCGTAACTGTTTGCTCGCCGGCTCCGGCTCCGGCTCTGACTCTGACTCTGACTGCGAATGCACAGAGTTCACCCTCAGCCAGGCGACCGCAAGCTAAATTAAAATAAACGAAAGTTGTTTCGCGCAGGATAACGAGCAGAGAGAGAAGGAGAGAGCGAGACAGAGGCAGAGCAGTGGCATATACAGTCCGATTGAGTTTTTGGGGCTTTCGGGATTTGCGGTTTGCTTTGGCACGAGCAATTGGCCAACAGGTAAACAGGCAACAGGTAAACAGCCAAACGGTGCACAGATCCTGTAAGCGCGCCAAGCTTAACAGTTAAATGTTGACGATTGCGACCCCCAGCTGTTGTAAGCGGCCTTTGCTCTTAGCCAACTTGTGGTTGTTGTTGTTATGCTCGTTCGTTAAATAAAACGGAGGGTATATTGGTTTATGGGGTATGCAGATCGGTTCCGAAGTTCTGGCTAAAGGGAGAGAAAACCAGAAAAGACTTCGAATATGCCATATATATGCCTCTGGGCCAACACCTGACAAAAAATTGAGTATAAAGCAGTTAAGCCTTGACTGTAGATACAGCTACTACATATAGATATTTTCAGCTCAACTACAGATCATTCTAACAAAAAAATACTAAAACTACTCAAACGTACTCTAAGTTCAGCTGCGAGCGAGTATTAGGCAGTCAATAACATCCACTTGCAGTATTTTTTCTTCTCTTTGTATGCGATTGCGGTCAAAAGACGCGCGCGTCCTGCTGCTGCTGAAGCAGGTGCAGCTCACACACACACACACTCAGAGCCACATCGACATCAAGTTGAGCATAAGGTGAAAAGGATATAGCCATGAATGCAAGTCAAGTGGGTCTGCAGTCGCCGCTGCATAGTAGTAGATGCGCGCGAGCAAATGTCCTGCTAGGCGACTCATGCGAGGGTTGCAGCAATTTTTGATTGATCTCCTGCAGTTGGAGCTAAACACAGACAGGCAAACACGTATATGTATGCGCATGCGCATGCAGTTTAATTTTTTTCTGCTAAAGGAAGTCGTAGGTAGCCAAGTTGCTGCGTATCCTGCGTCAGTTGTGCTGAAGCCGCAACAAAAATCGAATGCCATATGTTGCACAGTCTCAGTCTCAGTCTCAGTCTGAGTCTGAGTCCCAGTTGGCTGCAACTGGCAAATGGGCAGATCATTAGGCTCCCCAAACAGCTCATCACGGCATGGGCTCCCCGTGCTTAGCGGAACTAAATGCCAATCCTTGACCAGGCCGGAACTGTAATTTGATCGACGCCGCAGAGCACACCAGATAGACATTAGATAGCATCTCATAATGTTTTGCTGCTCTTCCTGCCAAAAATGTTGGCTGGCTTTCATTCTAGAGATTCCGCCACTGGGTTATTCACCCTCGGTTCAGCTCAGCTTGGCGCGGCTCAACAGTTGCATTTGCGAGTCCTTTTTTCCAGCTACCTCTGCCTGCCACTTCTTTGTACCTGGCTGAGGGCGCGTGCCTGCTGTCGTCGTTCAGAGAGGGCTCTGACTTCTAGTCGAGCGCTGGTCAGCCAACACATGACGCCGCTGCCGCTGCCGTCGGTGCTGCTGCTGCCGTCTTTTGTTTAAACTCTGCTCGACCAGTTTTTCTCAACTTCTTATAAATGCATATACATATATAGTTTTTTGCTCTTTTCGAATAGCTTTTGCAGCAACTGTAATTCGGGCTTATGCAAATATTTTGATCGGACTGCGGACAGTTCGAGGCATCAATGAAATAAGGCTATAATTGACGTGAAATGGCCAAAAGCCATCGATGAGATGTGGTAGATCGGCAGCAGCCAGAACATTGCTTCGAATTTCAGTATTCATTATGCCAGATGGCCGACAGGGCAGATCATATATTTATTGATTAATTTTAAGTCTGCCTGATTGGCCAATCTATCAACTGTCTTGTCAAAATTTACAGCCTTCCTTATATGTATTTATTTAATATTTATTTATATAATATTTATTTATTTAATATTTATTTATATAATATTTATTTATATATTTATTTATTTAATATTTATTAATTTAATATTTATTTATTTAATATTAATTTATTTAATATTTATTTATTATTTATTTATTTATTTAATATTTATTTATATAACATTTCCTTCTCTTTTTCTCCTGCTCTTCATTTTAAGTTCCCATCATTTCCCTTCCAATCCCATCTGCATTTCTACCTCTTCATGCATTTAGCTTCAAACAAACCCTAGCTCTTCTTGTATTAGCTAACAGCTTAGCTAAGGAGCTAACACGTCTCGCACCGGCGACAGTTCTAATTGGCATAGATGCAACCAGAGTTGTCTCATAAATCAAGCCAGCCGCACTGTGCCTACTGCAGCCTCTCGCAGTTGGCGGCGTTTGGGCAACACGCGTTGACATTTATGAATTGCTTGGCAATTTACACGACGCAACTGAGACAGACCCGCCCGCACGTGGTAAGAGTGCGGCTCTGCGGCAGCTACTCCTGCTGCTTTGCAATTTACACTGAGGCAACAAAGCGGGCGTGGAGCGGATGCCTCTGGCGCCACGTCCCATGAATGGGCCGCTAAATCAAGCAATTATGAGAGCCTTTGTCGCAGCAGCCAAAACATATGCAAATTACGAAACAGTCGCAATTGTTATGAAGATGCGAGCAGCTCTCTCCCCCTATCTACCCCCATCCCCCTCTCTCTCTCTCAGAGTCAAGATGTTAGCCTAGTCCATGGGGCAGCGAAATCTGTTCAGTCCAATGAATTGATTTTGTATGGGCAACGCTGACACTGACTTACGCGATTGGCAATGCAACGAGCGCCTAGTTTATCGCCCGCCCAGCCAGAGATTGAGACAGGGCAGAGCAGTGACTGCTGGGACTGCGACTTCGACTTCGACTTGGACTTGAACTTGCGCTGTGTTTGTATGCAAAGCGACCGCCAAGTCAAGAAGCTCTGATCGGGTCTTGTTTTGGTGCCGCAAAGCCGCCGACGCCGCAGTCGACGCTGCGTAAAGCCGCACGCCACATTTCAATGATAAATGTTCAGAGAGCAGCCTGCCCAGAGGCCTTAGAGCTGGGCTACTGCTGGGCTCGAGCTCGCTCGCTCGCTCGCTGGCCGGCTTAGCCATCCAGCTAGTTGGCACTGCGATTGCTCTTGGGCTGCGCTATATTGGGTAAATTGTTTTATTGCAGTTCAATTGTTGGGCCTGGACTTTGGGTACTTGGGATTGTCAAACGGCGGCGGCGCTCCTTCGAGCTTACAGCTTCGAGCTACCCCCCAAACAGTAGTTCAAAAGACATTTGATGGCAGCTTGAAGAGTATATTGAAATTGGCAAAAGGCTTGCAACGTGAGGTGGGTAGGAGTAGAGAGGGTGGGCGAGAGAGGGGAGGGAGAGCGTGAGAAAGAGATAGAAATGGAGGACGGACTAAATATTATAACAAAATCAGTTGAGCTTGGGAAAGCATAGATAGAGAGAGGGAGACTGATAGAGGGGACTGATAGGGCAGAGGGAGAAGGATATACCAGATACTATATGCAAAAGATATCGTACTTAGGCAACAGTTCTGTTAGGGAAGGAACAGAGAGAGTGAGAGAGGGGGGAGACTGATAGAGCAGGCCAGAGTAAGAAAGAGGGAAAAGGATAGAACTCTGATAGACTCTGTTAAGTTAACAAAGAGAGATGATATACTCAGTGGAATATAGTACAACAATAACTTTCATATCATATATATGATTTCTAAGAAATATATCTCATTCCATAATATAAAACCTGTAGTTAGTGTATTGCAATGTTCGTTCAGCTATGGCCTTAACCCTTTCTTATTTATATCTTTGCATCTGCGCTGCTGCGCCGCGGCTGCGCGGAAAGCTGAAGCTCTCTCATATGTCTAACCGTATGCGGAGATTATGGCATCATTTAGAGTCTTGTGAAAAGTTAATAAATGGCTTATCTGACCGTGCGGCGACATGTGTTTGGCTTAATTGTGTCAGCGTGTGGGTTGCCGTTTGGAAAGTCTGCAGCAGCCGCAGCCAGCCCAGGACCAGGCCCGGCTGAACTTTCGCACAGACCAAAATGGTCAAAAGAAATAACTTTAACCAAATGGCAATTGCAATTGCAGTTGCTGCTAATTACGACAAACAGCAGCGACAAACCGTTCAACTGTCAGAGATTTGTGCGGGCGAATTGGCTCGGTACCAGCCCCAGCCCCAGCCCCAAACCCAATCCCAAAAACTCTCGTCGGTGCCTTATTTGTAGCAAATTGTTTGTGGCGCCAGCGTGTTGAACAGCCAAACAACTAAACAAAATGCTGCGTTCGCAACAGGACCGAAGCTCGGCAACAACATCGACAACATGCCCCCGGAGGTCGAGTGCGAACGACGGGGCCATTTGTAAGGCACAGCCCAAAAATGGTCACATTGGAATTCAATCTTAAAGCCATTCGCAATTAATATCAAATGAAATTGAAATAAATTTCAACTGAAATGCGATGCCACCTAGTTCGAATCCCAATTCCAATTCCAATCCCAATCCCAATCCGAATTCGTATCGCACTCCAAGCCCTGCTCGTTGCCAATTGCCAGTCGCTGATTTTCATCATGCGTTGCGCTGAGGCGGCAGCAGCCAACAGAGCGACACACACAGTGCCTGCCGGCAGTAGAGCAGCTTTCGCTGGCTACTGTGCAGACCCAGTGGTCAGTGGGCAACTGCAACCTTTTGGCTTTGCGCTAATCGCCATCGTATTCCCAGTTCCATTCGCTCTCTTCCCCAGCTCAGCAACAATAATTTTATCAATTTCTGCTTTATAATTGTGCGCAGCTGAAATGGTAGAGCGACTACCAGGTGTGACCAGGTTTCTTAAAAAATAAATAGAAAAGACAACAAAAATTGTTTAGATAAATTAAATTTTAATTTGAATATATTTAAAATATATAAGGCATAAATAAAATTGATTTTAGCATATTACTATTATTAATATTTTATTTATTATTATAATCTATAAACAAAACAATCCAAATTTATTTTAATTTAATATTTCTTAAATTTCAAAAGTTAAAAAACTTTAAAATTGTTTTTATTCATTTATTTCTAATAAATATTAAATTTTGTAAGATATTTATATTATATATAGTTTTCGTATATATTTAAAAAACAATTTTAAAATATTAATTGTATTTTTAAAGAATTTTATTTGTTTTTTAAAAACTATATTTTATTAAAATTATTTTTCATTATTAAAAACCGAAATCAAAGCTAAACTATAACAATCAAATGCTTGCTCAATGGCCATAGATGCGGTCTACATTTCAGTTTGTCTCAGGAGCTGGCCGAACCTCTTTTCAGGCCTCAACACAGCTGGTCACACTGCCCGGCTGTCCCACTCAGGCTGGGTCAACAGTAAACTACGCAGATTTCATTGTTTGTGCAGCGGGTGGAGCGGGCACAGGAGGAGGAGGAGCAAGAGGGAGCAGCATGTAAATGTCCGTCTTGTTGCTAGTCGCCTGGCGGCTCTGGCCAAGTGGCCAGCTACTGTCGGGCTCTGCATGCTCTGGCCAAAGGCTCTCCGTGGCTGCCCAGGAGGCTTGTTGCTGTTGTCTTAAATTAATACCAAATTGTCAACGTTTGCAAAATGCTGCAAGCCGCGCACCAACGCCACATGATAAGACGCAGACCAACAGCAGCAGTAGCAGCAGCCGTAGCCAGGCCTGGTCCACGCTGTAGTTGGGGCTTGGGCTGCCTGCAGAGCCGAAGCCGAAGCTGAAGCTGAAGCTGAAGCTGAGGCTGGGGCTGGGGCTGAGGCTGCGCATGCGTTTTGGATCTATGTACGTCTGTGAGGCTGCTTTGTTTTGCGGCTTTCGCTCGTTTTTGGTCTCGCTTTGGTCTAAGGTCTTCGATGGTCGTCAATTGATAGCCAGATTTGTGCAATTATCATTTTAATAATTGCCAACAATCTGCACGATATGAACCGACTGCTGCCTCAGCCACAGCCACAGCCTTAGCCATAGCAGCAGCATCCATTTAGTGTGGTCCGTGCTCCTGCTCCTTCTCGTCGTGCTCATAACCAGTAGCCAGCGGCCGCTGCTTGCTGCTGCCTTTTAGCTTTCCGCATTTGTTAGTCCGGGCGCACATCTACATAATAATAAATTTATTACAGATTTCCGTCTGATTTGTTGTTAAGAATTTTTGTGTGTGCAGCCAACTGCTAGCACCCACTGTGAGACAAATAGAATACACTTAAATGGTTGCCCACTTAAAAGATGACGGCGGATTGCGCGATAAATCAGTGGAGATTGTCGGTGCGTAGGACAGAAGCAAACGCATTCCAAAGGGAGTTCCGAAGGTTTGAGCGGACTGTTAAAGCAAAACTACATTGCAACTGAACTTCAAATTCAAAATATCGTATGGAATACTTAGAGAAACAGTTAAATGTATTTTAAATGGCAATACCCTGTTTATATAAACTTTAATTGGAAATTTCTTTATTATAGCTTAGCACAGTTTCAGATATACTTTGCTCAGCTAAAAGTATTCTATAAAACATTATAGAATCTGCCTTTGTAAAGATTCTAAAATATTAGATATATAAATAAGTTGTCTCCGTTACATTTATAAGCATTTATTTCATATTAACGTATTATTATTATTACATTCTGTTGAATTATAATAATAATAATATTCATTTTAAAGTATAACCATTATTTGCAAGGTGAATCCCAAGCAACATAGCAATCAAATCAAAGGCAAATCCAATGGCAAATCACAAATCCCACAAAATGCGTTTTACAAACCGTTATATCCGTCAGCCAATTGCTGCTTTCAATGCAAACGCACACACACACCCACACAAATCAAATACAAGTGAACTAACGGTTTGGCTAAGCTCGGCAACTCAACTTCACCACGCAGCCAGATGTAAGAGGCCGACGAGAGAGGCCGACAACGCTGCACACGGACAGCACACAGTGACAAACCCGTTTGCTTGCGCTTGCCCAGGCAGCGCAGTCAACGCCCATTGGCGAGCTCGGCCAATCAGCGACGAGCACAGCGCTGCGCCACGAGCCAAGCCAAGCGACCAAGTGTAAAGGCATTCGGCGCAGCGAAAGCAGAAACAGAAGCCAACGCGTGGGATTTGTTTTTGTTTGGCAAAGAGAGAGAGAGAGAGGGAGAGGGAGAGAGGCGAACGCAGTGCAAACAAAGCTGAGGGTGTAACTGGGAATGTGTCGCAGTCATAAATGGGGCCGATAAAAATGGAAAGAGTAATAGAAAAAGGAAAATGGAAAACGCTATGCGATTTACACAGTTGCTCGAGCTGTTCCCATTGTTGTTGTTGCCGCCGTTACCTGTGCCGCTTGCGACTGCGCATATCAAACGATGATGGATGGGCACGCGTCTGGCATAAGGTGAATCCGTTACAAAAAGCCAGGCGGTTGCGGCTACCGCTCACCCTCAATGCGAACCCTCGCGCTCTGAAGCGCAACGAGGGCGATCTCCCAGCCAGCCAGCCAGCCAACCAACAGCCCTCATCGTAGCTACAATAATGAATGACTATCGGGGCTGATATAGTGCCGACTATAGCCTATATATGGGGTCTCAGGCATGTGTCTATGGCATGCTTCGCTTGAGCTATTGCGGCTTGTGGCACGCTCGTGTCTTGGAATGTCCTCGGGGGTGTCTCCCGACCTCCAGTTAACTGTTGTAATGGCGTGCACATGTCCTTTAAACGCATGCAAAGGCGTTCGAGGAAATTGCGCCAAACGAAAAGAAAAAGGAACTCATCGGAACAGGATCGTTAAATGCTGCCGACAGTTGCTCGAAGTGTGCCCGCGTTTTCTTGTCAGGCGTAACCTAGGCAGGTGTGTGGGCCACAGCGCCATAAACTGGAAATAACTAAGCAGCGGCAGGAGTCGAGGCGACCAAGCGAGCAAGGATGAGCTGGCAGCGCGTAGAGAATAGGAAGGGGACAGCCGGCAGCGTTCAGGACGAGCAACTAAGAAAAAATTGTAAACTATGTGGAAAGGTGCATCCAAAGGCAGAGAATGCAGTCGCAGCGGCAGCAGCAGCAGCAGCAGGTGATCAGCCATGATTTTTAATTGCTTTACAATTTTCGATAAGCGCCAAACAGAAATGTTAAAGGCAGAGATGTTTCCAATATATGTAGTATATATATAATAAAGTCTATATTTTGTATGTGAATTGTTTGACAAAATGTTTATAAAAGAATAAGTTTAAATAGTTGCTGGCCACAGTCAATCAAGCTACGTGTCTATGCAAATAATTCCTCTACAGATATGACCAACTTTCTTTGACTTTATTAGCTGTAGGCCAAAAGCTCTTATAATTAACAGAAAATGTTAGAAAGCCTTAGCTGGTGTGAAAGATCTATGAATTTTCCGAAGAGTTCCATGTATTCTTAGCTGACAAAGAGATGTTCTATATAACAGAAGCAAGAAACTATATTATTTTTCATCATTTCTATTGATTCACAATAAGAACTAAGTTTTTATTTATAATAATATATATATATATATTTAAAATTATATATGCAAATAATGTAAAATGAATATATAATATTAAATAAATGGAAAAGTTATTTTTATATATTTATTTTATAATTTTATATATTTTATAATTTTAAGTAAATTTAACAAACATATATAAATTAGTTGCAGCTTCTATCATATTTAAATATTTTTCAAGATTTTATCTGTAATTTTTCTCATAGCAAAATAATATTTACATTAAGAGTTTCAATTCATAATCTTCTTATATATGCTTAGCCAATAAGCTGGCTATATATCCGTTAAAACCCACAAGCCTCTCACACTCCTGGGGTCAGTCAGATCATTTAGATCACAGTTAGGCTCACGCTCGACCCTCGCATATCCTTTAGATGCGCTCACTCGCGCCTGTACTTTAGCTGAGTCAGTCGCAAGCATAATCCCCGGGCTGGACAACAGTTGGTGTCAGTTGTGCCAACAGCAGCAGCAGCGACTGCAACAGCAGCAGCAGCAATAACAACTGTAACAGTTACAATACGAAAAGAGCAGCGCGGCGAGGGCAGCGCAGAGCAACAATGCAGCAAACGCCCGCCAAACTTTAACTGCATACCAATTAGTTGAGAAACGCGTGCTGCCAACAACAACAGCAACAGCAACAACAGCAATTTGAGCTGCGCACGATCAAAGCAACTGATAGAGAGGAGAACAGGCGGCGCGGGCCCTGGCGCTGCGTAACTGTGTGTCTTGACCCTTACAACATACAGGACAACAACAAGAGCAACAGCAGCGGCTGCCAACTGCTGCCAAAGGTGAAAAACCAGAGTTGGCAACACACACACACACACATGCACACACAGGCACTCACACACACACATGGAGGCCAACAAAAAGGGCTCAAGAGCCACCACTAAAGTCAACACCAATACGACTGCAATGAGGGTTCGTTTTGATTCGGCTTACACACACACACATACACACTCTCTCACACACACACACACACATGTCTCGAGCCTCGATTTTCGGGCCAAGTCGGCCTGGCACTCGCTTCACCGTTGGCTCAATTTAGAACCGCACAATCGGCCAAAGATTCAGTCAGGTGCGAAGCACCGAGCGATACAGACGTGTGCGTCTCCCAAGCGAACCAACTTTCATACACAAAGATCTGTTACCAAAAACGCCTCAACATAAAATAAAACAAAGTTAAGCTAAACAACGGAAAGTTAGTAAATAATTTGAGCAATTCCAGCGATCTTTGTGCTCGTGTCTCGGCCCCAAATTGTTGTCAAGTTTTAGTTGAAATAAACCAAAAACGAAAAAGGAAATTTGTAAAATTCGTTGGCCACATTTAGCCAAGTGCTTTGCGCAAAGTGTTTAACCAAATTAAAAGGCTATAAGAGCCAGTGCTTAAGCCCAACAAAATGAATCATTTGTCGCCGCCGCCATCGCCCCACTCGCAGCCCAGTCCAGCAGGCTACGCGGGCCCAACTCTGGACAAGCAGTGGATGCAGCGCGCCTCGGCCTTTAATACGGTCATAGCATCGGCTGCCGCACAGAAACTTAACAATCGAGGTGAGTTGCTAGAAAGAGGAGCTAGAAGTAGAGTAAGACCAGGAGGATCAGATCAGAATAGAGCTCTGCAGCATAAACAAGCAGCGAAGCCTTTTTGAGCATTAAACCTTGGTAATATTTGCCATAAAATGCCTCAAAAACTCAAATTAAATTTTAAAATACTTCAGAATTCAAAATTTACAAAAATATGTCTTTATTAATGCATAAAATAATTCATATTTAGCCTAAAATATTTATAGAAAATAGTGTGAATATAAAAAATATTTTAAAGCTTAACCAATCTCAGAGAAATAATAATTTCAATTACAAAAAATCTAAAAAATTCATTTCAATAGCTTAAAGATCGCATATCTCAGCGTATAGCAAGAGTTGTTTCCTATACACTAAGAATTTTTTAAGGAAAGGTTTTAGGGATCAGTATAAAACGTTTATTATTATTTATATAAAATTATTATTATTTATATAAAACCCTTAAATATTTTATAAAAAATCTATAAAAAAATGTTTATAAATATATTCAAAATTCAAAATATATTTTTATAAAATAGTCATAATTTGTAAGTATATAAAGGATATTAGTGCTGGATAGAAGAGCTTAAGCCTTATAAGAAAATCCTCTAAATACCACTTGAACTACTTCAAGAATTGTATTTCCAATTCCTTTCAAATAAAGTTAATGAAAGCTTAAAAGCTTCAGCAAAAATGCAAAGTTTTTAATTATTTCTTTAACAACTCTCTCTCATCACATATATCTCATCTATATATATATATACATCTCTAAATCCATATCTCTAATCCTTGCATGCAGATCTGCCCTTTCTGTACAATCCGCTGCTCTACTCGAGCGCCCTGCTCTGGCCACAATTTCTGCTCTCGTCGGCCTCTGCATTAGGCACGCCCCTCACGCCCATGACGCCCAAGTCGCCTGCCTCCATTGTGCTGGGCCAGCGGGATCGCGACTTTGCGCTGACGCCCGAGAAGGAGCAGGAGCTGCAGCACAGCAGCAGCCGCAGCAATCACGTGCTGCTGCAGCAGGACGAGGACATGCCACTCAACTTGAGCACCAAACAGCGCGCCAGATCCGACTCGGAGCAGGATCACGATCACAGCAGCAGCAGCAGCAGCAGTAGCAGCCTGAGCGGGGGCAGCCTCAGCCTGGATGAGCGGGAGCAGCCGCTGCATCTGACCACGCCGCCTCCCCTGAGGGCGGTCAATCTGAAGACAGTCAATGCTGGCACGCCCACGCAGCAGCGTCGCTCCCAGGGCAACATCATCTGGTCGCCGGCCTCCATGTGCGAGCGCTCCACGCGGCATGAGGCGGCAGCCGCAGCCGCAGCAGCAGCAGCTGGCGAGGACTTTGAGGAGCAGCAAGTGGATCCCATAGTGCGCAAGTTCAAGTACGAGCGTCGCTCGGCTGCCTCCATATCCTCGCTGCAGTCGCCGCTGTCCTCGACGAGCGTCGCGCAGGACCTGGACTTTGAGACGGCGCAGCAGCAGCTGTACGCACATCGCAGCGCTTTCATGGCCGGCCTGACTGGCAACAATCTGGAGCTGCTCACACAGCACCTCAAGACACAGCAGCAGCAGCAGCAACAGCAGCAGCAACAACAACAGCAGCAGCAGGTTATAGTCGAGTCGGAGGCTGAGCAGGAGAACAAACGTTCGGCAGCAGCGCTCATGGGTCTTGTGGCAGCCGCCGAACTGGGCTACATGCGTAATCAACACCAGCAGCAACACACGACCCAGCAGCAGCAGCAGCAACAGTTGCAGTCGCAGCAGCAGCAGCAACATCCTGATTCAACGGCCACAGATGTTGCGCGTCGTTCGTCCTCCTCGTCATCGTACCAAGGCGAGTGCGAGCAGGAGAAACGCAGCGGCAGAAATTTTCAGGTAAGCCAGACGGGAAGTTCAGTTTTTTCGACTCTTTTTATTGTGGCTGCTGGTCAAAGTCGAATCAGAGTTGAAAGCGGAAGTGCAGAGGCTGCGAGCGAGAGCGAGAGAGAGAGAGGGAGAGGGAGAGGGAGACAGCGCAGGCACTCTTAGTATTTATCTATATTTATCTATATGTCTGCCATAAATCTTAGAAAAGTAAATCATATTCCGCAGACTGTCAAAGCCTTGTCCTTGCTGCTAATGACCCTATCACGTGACATCAGCTAGGACCACAGCTCGAACCCCTTTCGGGTTGCCATATCGTAAACCCATTGCATAAGTCTTCAGCATATATCTGGCCACATCGCTTGCATTGCGTGTCTGTACCCCTCTCCTTCTCTCAATTTACCCGTGTTAATTGTTTCATATTTTCGAAGGTCCTGTCGCGGTTTAATTGCTCTAGCCCACAATTCGTCCACCCAATTCAATTTGGGAAAGTGGCGCAGCCCAGCGCAATATCATGTCATAAAGAACACAGACTGTTTGCTATGGAAATTCAATTAGGCACAATCGAAATCACGCAATTAGTTAATCAAATAATTTTGATTATATTCCGTGGGGCGGCTGGGAGGCGGGGCGCCCCTCTGAAGATTTATGCATCGAAACGACGCCTCAATCATAATTGTCGTTTTGTTCGAGGGCCTCTCAAGCACACACATTTTTTGCCACATTAAGCAACGAGGCACACGACCAAGGCATGTTATATGAGCTGCCTAGGGATGGGGTAGGGGCAGGGTCGGGGACTGGTCATGCGCTGACTACCCCCGCTGTCAGTTTATGTTTTTATCAAAGGCACTTCAACACCCGCGACAGGCAGCTACGTTTTCACACATTCAGGAGAGAGAGGGGGATCGAGAGAGTGAGAGAGAGAGAGAGAGTGAAATGCGATAGCTGAGCCAAAAAGGGTTTCCAGACATATGGTCGAAACAGTTGCTCGAGTCCTGGACGCAGGCGCATTCATGTTTTTTCTTGGCCACGTTTTTTGTAAGTCTTTACATCTGCTGTTGGCCCACCCGGAGTCCGAGTCAGAGTCTGAGTCTGCGGCTGCGGCTGCGTCTGAGTCATGTGCTTGGGGTTTCTACGCGAGAGTTTTGCCAACTTCCGCTACGTTTTCGAGTTGAGCAAATTGACATTATGGCTCAGACCGCGGTCGCAACAATGGGCCAACTAATTGGGGCTCTGTCTAGGCGCGGATACAGCTCAAATGCAATCCACAAATAGAAAATCCAGAAAAAAAACTTTAACTAAAAATTGTAAATTTCTTGTAGACAACTTTTTTCTGCTTCTAGCGCGCACTTGTGTCAATTGACAGTGTGCGTAGGTTTTCGAAAGGTTTTTCTCATTATTATAAATATTTTTCGTTTGTTTTGTTTTTCTTATAAATGTCGCACACGTAGCCGAGGCGGTTGGGAATGGGATTGAGTTGTGTCAACACGGGAGCGACAATGTTTAGACACTGTTGCATGTTGCAGCCAGACAAACTGTGCAAACATTTAATCTCCTCGTTGCGAAGATGTTACGAGACCCCAAGACCCTCTGCCCAGTCCTCGATACCCAATGCCCCCACAGCTGTGTTTGGCCTACACCAATACCGATATATGTGTCTATATATCTACTATATATACATGTTGTCATCTTGGAGAAATGTATTTCACTTGAGATTTAACATTGAGTTGGAGCCGAGCTGCTGTTGCTGCTGCTGCTGTTTGCTTAGCTGTTTCTTAAAAATAAACGCAAAAATTATTATGATAAGGCTGCCACGCCTCTTACCTCCCTCCCTCCCTCCCTCTCTGCCTGTCGGCCATATTGTCTAAGGTGGCCCATGGGTTTTACCCTATTATTTAGCACCTGTTGCCAAATATTTGCGCACTCACAAATCTAGTTTAATTCATAAGTATTTAGCACACACATTATTATTTTGTTTGAGATTTTATTTGCCGCCATCAGGCTGTCCAAATAAGGCATCCCACATCATTTCGACTATTTGCTATAGCCTGCTCCAATTCGATTTTCTTTTTCGTTCTCCCTTCCAGTGCAAACAGTGCGGCAAATCGTTTAAGCGCTCCTCAACACTATCCACGCATCTGCTGATACACAGCGACACGCGGCCGTATCCCTGTCAGTATTGCGGCAAGCGATTCCATCAGAAGTCCGATATGAAGAAGCACACGTACATACATACGGGTAAGTTGACGCACTCTCTCTATGTCTCCATCTCTTTCTGATATTAGCATACGTGATAAGCTGACTTTGTTTGGGAGCTGTCATAGCTGTTGACCCACATGAGTTTCACTTTGGCTTGTGCTAAAAGTTGGGAGAAAAAGGATTGATATATATGAGCTAGACTGTATATAGACTGGGCTATATAAATTTTATAGTCATATATATATCTATATGAACTAGTCTATATATGGCTTATATAAAGATAAAAACTTCATTTTTATCAAAAATTGTTTTAAAGCATTTTTTCTAAAATTTTTAAAAAATACTTCCCAAAATGATGGAGAGCCAAAATTTGTTTTATTTTAAGCACAATAAAACAGAGTCTAATAGAAAACAGATTTTACGCATATAGCTTGCATAATATAGAAATTATACAACTATAACGGAGAACTTGGTCTCTTCAATTTATGTAAAACTCCTTTCAATTTCCCATATATCAACTCTCGCTATATAAACCATATAAATGCTGTGCAAATGTGTCAAACGTAAACGAACTCTAAAAGCTCTGACTTGACAGCCGTTTGCATGTCCACCCTAAAGTGTGATTTGAGCCACCCTCATGCAGTCAGCTACATTGAAATCGGCAAACGCTCAGCGATGTTTATCAGCTTTCAATTTGTCTAATTGCTCAAAATATAGTAAAGCCAAACAATTAATAAACACCTACACCCCTCTCTCTCCCTCGCTCTCTCTGTTTCTCTGTCCCTCTCTCTTTGTATATATAAATTTGCTTTCATTACAATAATTGTTTTTTATTGATTTGCGCAGGTGAGAAGCCGCACAAATGCACCGTCTGCCTGAAGGCCTTCAGCCAGAGCTCCAATCTGATCACGCACATGCGCAAGCACACCGGCTACAAGCCCTTCGGCTGCGGCCTCTGCGATCAGTCCTTCCAGCGCAAAGTGGATCTGCGGCGTCATCGGGAGAGCCGGCACGAGGAGGCGGCGCCCTCAATGCCCATCAAAATGGAGGTGAGCAGCAGCAGCTGCTAGGCCAGAGCAGCTCAACACACAATGTAAATAGAGAAATAGATATATATAGATATTATATATATATATATCAAGTTGAGACCCCATCCGAAACCAGTGGACCTTAAGCTAAGAATACCAGTTACCACCAAGTTGGCACGCCTGCAAATGAAAAGTCGTCTAAGTCGTTGCTATGAAGCCAAAGCCGAAAAAAGAGTTAATAAAAATATAAAATATATTTAAACAATTATTGTTAAGCGAAGGTAAAGCATGCCTCCCGCTCACTAGTTAAGCTCTGCTCAAGCCTAGGTCTAAGCTCTGTAAATACACCCAGAAAAAAAAAACAAAAGACTTTTCTAACTTGTTCTCTAAGCATATTTATCTATAAGTAACTAAAATATTGTTTAGATCTAAGCTAACGTAATTTATTGCATAGTTAATGTTTTTACACCTTTGAATTTGTTTTTTTTTAAACCCTAAATACCAAATCCAAAATTGGCAAAGAAAACGCAGCTAAAAGTACCAAAGATCCCAACAACAACAACAACAACAACAACAATTGGCATAAAGCGTCATTCATTATTATTATTATTATTATTTAAACTTTAACTAATTTCTTGTTTTATTTACCTAATATATTTATTTATACTTAAGTTATTTAAGCCCCATTGACAACCTGATCTACTATTTATATGAATGTATTAGCTCTTAAGATTTTCAATGACAATTCTCTATAATTTATAAAAATCATTTTCATTTTGTATTTAGTTATGTTTAATTGTAATTTTTTGGCGAAAATAAAGTTGAAAGCTAAAGAAACTTGAATACTTTTTTTGTGATTACTTGGAATATATAAATATATATATTTATATCTAAATTGATGTATATATGAGTATAATAGATTGAGAATTTGCTGGGGTAATTGAATATTTGAGAGTTTTGTACATATGTAAAGTAATTTTTACATATTTATAAGGCTGCTCAGATCTGCTCCAGCTAGATAAGTTCTAAATGAGCTAAAATACTATTGGCTCCATCTGGCTATAAATAAGTAAGCTTAGCTGATTATCACTCGATCAAAAGATATGCCAAGACTCTTAATGTCAGAATATATAGCATA
Source organism: Drosophila peninsularis (assembly GCA_035047485.1). Classification (NCBI taxonomy): domain Eukaryota; kingdom Metazoa; phylum Arthropoda; class Insecta; order Diptera; family Drosophilidae; genus Drosophila; species Drosophila peninsularis. The sequence continues at coordinate 2,460,389 of JAWNPN010000059.1, read as the reverse complement.
TTTTTTATAAATTAAATAAATTTTTTGCTTACACATTACACCGGAGTACAGCAAGTTCAACTTACTGAATATGATCTAAATTGTTTTTTAGGCCAACTAAAATGAACTTAATAATATATAATAATAATAAATATATCATACTAATTAATATGATGTATTTATTATTATATATATTTATGCAATAATAATTTGCTTAAATATTTATATATATATATATATATATATAAAATAAATATAGTAGAAATATTTTTGGAAAGAGATAAATATAATTAATAAATATAAAATATAAATTTATATACACAAAAATATACACAAATGTATACAAAATATTTTTAGACCAATTTTAGTACACAGCTAGTTAATTCATAAAAATTCCTGTCGAGAGCTGTTCAAATTCCTAAAATATTCCCTCGCTTCAGGGGCTGCAGGTCGCGCGTCCTTCGCTTGCCTCAAATATTTGCAGATCTATAAATTTGCTTGTCTCTATTAGTGCTAAATGCATTTGTATCAAGGACGAACTCTCTGAGCAGCTGAATTGATGAGGCAACATTTTGTTACAAATTGTCCAAAAATGCGCCAAATATGTTTTTTTTCCGCTCTGTGGGCAGACGAAAAACCTGATTTTATAGTAAAATTTTTGCACGTCTCCAATTGGGACTGAGGGACTTTGGGACGGGGAGCTGCTCCTGTTTTCGGGTGACGCGGTGATCTTTGATCTTCGCTCATTGTGGTATGCTAGGAATGCGCTTTGTAAAACGCCGCATTACAAGAAGCAGCAGTGGCAGTGGCAGCGGTTGCATTTTCCATTCTGGAAAAGAGTCCAGGCGATCTGGAGGCGATCGGGCGACGATCGGGCTGGGCAAAACGCCAATAAGTGTTCGAAGTTCCAGCTAATTGCGCCCGAGAGTTGACGGTGGGCAGTGGCAGAGGCAGAGAGGTAGATCGGGAGCGATCATTGACGATCACTGATCGCTGCAATTGGTAGCCGAAAAGCGAATGTCAATGCGTTTTGCGGCACTTTAAAACGCCCGAAATGAAGTTTGGCAGTTTACAAATCACCGACTGCGGGCTTTGGGGTCCCCACTCTCATTATCGCCATTCATCTGGTGCTTGCAATCAAAATCAGCGAACATTTGGCAAGGATTTCACTTTGGGCTCGCTCTGTGCGTCGCTTCGCCACTTGTGCCTTGTGGCATGCAACAAATTGATCGAAAATTGACAAAATATTGGCCCAGCAAAAAAATGAGAACAGCATACGGCGGCGATCGAAAATATGCAGTTCAATTGCATTGACGGCTGCAACAAAGCCACAACAACAAAAATGCAGCCCAAGGACCTTGGGGCAAGTGCCGACAAAGCGATAAATTGCAGATGAGACGCAGCGAGACTTTGCCCCACTAGCTCAAGCATTTCATAATGTAAGCCAAGAGAGAGAGAGAGAGAGAGAGAGAGAGAGAGAGAGAGACATTGGCCGGGGCAATAAGAATTTGACTTATATTAGATTATATAGTAATATAGGGTTGAGTGGAAGTCGAATGAATACTGTAAAGTCATAATAAAAGAATTTATGATGGAGATAATTTACATACATATGTCTAAAAGCCAAACAGAAGAATCCGAAATTGAAAATACCAAACTTCAGAAAAACACTTATTTTTTATACATTTTTACATAAAATATTTATGCAAACTGAAAGTCTAAAGAAAGTTGCAAGAGCTCATAAACCTAAAAAAAAAAGTTTGAATATAATAATGTAATATATATAATATATGTATGTATAAATTATAATAAAGAGATAAGATAGCTAATATTTACAAAAATATAATAATAATATTATAAGACAATAAAAAATGTATTTAAATTATGAAGCAACTGGCGCTAAATAAGCTTCGGTATATGACTGTAGAGCAAACAAACAATTGAGCGTCATAGAAATATACTTAAGAGTTGTCTAAACATTAAAAATAGGAAATGAGGCTAGATATAAAAACAAATAAAATGTTGACGAAAGCTGAATGAAGAAGACTTCCGACTGCAAAATGAACCCAGGCAAAGAGTCGCAGCAAACAGAACTGGCAGAAATTAGAACAGTTTTAGAATAATTTGAACTAACTTAAACAAATAAAAAATAAATATATTTTAAATACAAAAATATATAATAAAATATTTTTTAAATAGATTCAGTTCCAACAATATATTATATTAATTTTCTAAATATTAATTATTTTAATTAAATTAAAATGTTATTTGAAATAAGTTATTTTATTTATTAAATAAAATAAAATAAAATCTGTTTTAAAAATAAATAAATTTTATATATTTTTCCCCATTTCTAAAGGTACTTTCTTGCACCATCAGAAACCCTCTCAAGAAGCAAACAATAAAACCTCTATAAAAAAAACCCCGTTGCATAGCTCGAGCTGAGGCTGATAAAGTTGCGATTGCCTCTGCCATATGTTGGCTTCAGGTTTATTAACCCCCAAGCCGTTAACACCTGAGCCCACATAATTTGTCATGGCATTTGAATTTGAACAGCATTCAAATACAAACAGGCGACAAGCCCCCATGAAAACGGAGAAGAGAAGAGAAGACAAGAAAGAAAAATGTATAAAAAAGAAAAGGAAAAGCTGCAACCCCAATTTGAAATGCAGAAGGGGAAAATGATCTTAGAAGTGCCTTGAGAAGTGGTCTAGGCCCGCAACATATCCGTTTTCCGGCTACCCCTAGCCAAAGGTGCCGGGCAGGTGACTTCCACATTGACTTCGACTTTGGCTATTAATAAAAATAATAGTTGCGGCTAAAAAAAAAAGGTGAGCCGGTCGAGCGAGGATCTACACAGAGACAAAGAGAGAGCAAGAGCGAGAGCGAGAGAGAGAGACTGACTGGAAGACGTGGAGGCCATCACATGAAAAAAAGATGTCTTAGGTCAGTTGCAGTCGAGGGCTGCTGCTGCTGCAGGTGAACCTTAGCGAGGGCACAATTAAAAGGCCGACGAGGGCTGTGGCAAAAGGCACCTGTGCCGCAGGAGCCGAATAGGAGGTAAAGGCAAAATGTTACAGCGGCTCATTTATGTTTATGTCCTTTCGTTGTAAGCAGCGCTGATTCCGATTCCTTTTTCGAGCCGCACAAGTGGCGCGCCAGCACCTGCTGAATCCTGGAACCTGTCGTTGTCATCGTGCGTCCTCAACATTCACCTCCTCCGCCTCATCGTCGTCGTCCTGGCTCAATAATTGTGAGCCAGACGAGACGCGTGCTCAGAGCCGGTTTGCGGCAAACATATGCCAGGCTTGCAGTCGAGGCAAATTACAACAGCAGCAGAGGCAGCGGCAGCGGCAGCGACAGCAACCTGTACCGGTCCAATTGGCATGTGGGCCACACGCCAGCCAAAAACCGAACAGCAGTCATAAAAATCTCTCGAGTCAACCACAAAGCAGCCAGACTGCAATCTTCGTCTAATCTAGGCCCCGTGCACCTTGAGGGAGTGTGCCGCAAGCTGACGCATGCAAAAACCAAAAAAAAAAGGAACAAAAATGACAACAAAAACCAATCGAAGGTGCACAAACCAACAACAACAACAACAAGTGCTGTAAGTGCGCCTGCACCTGTCACGCTCATCGATATTACAAGCAGCCAAAATGACCCAATTTTTAGGGGACCTTTAGGCCTCAAGCCTGAACCTCAGCCTCAGCTAGAGCCTGCTCCTTGCTGCTGCTCCTTGCTGCTGCTCCTTGCTGCTCTCATTTATATTGTTCGATCTTCGTTGTTTTTTATGGGTTTTTCCTCGCTTCAAATTGTTAAGTTATGATTGCTTTTTACCCTCAATAGCCATTGTCACCTGCAGCCTGAGCTGGGCATATGAAATTTATGTTGGATTGATTGTTAGAGATTGACACATGCACTGAGTGGGTCCCTAAGTGTGTGTGTGTGTGTGAGTGGAGATAGTGGCAGAGAAATGTATTAACGCAGCAGCTGTGTCTAGCGTTGCACATGCTGTCCTTAATTATTCCATTACTGATTGAACCTGAAAGCAATATGAAAGTAATTAGATTAAAGCATTTCACATAGCATTAAAATTAGATAGATAGATGGAGACAGACGTAGATGTCATTCATTATAATAGCTGAAGTCTATGGAGTCTGTATAAGAAAAACTTGATTATAATTAATGTTATTTCATTTTTAACACAAGGATATATTTTATATTATAACTGGAAATTTTTCAGTCAATTTTTATATTTATACTATATTTTATTTAAATATTTTTTATTTTATTTATTTCCTTTTTTGAAATATTTTATTTATTTTTTTTATATTTATATTGAAGTTAAAATAATAAAAATAATTTATTATAATTAATAAACTATAATTTCTTGAGGTAAATCTATTTAGGTAAATCTCTCACCCACATTAAAAGCTTTAAAATGAGAATAATTCTCTATATAATTATATCACAGATCTGAACAACAGCTGCTTGTCGTGACATTAACGTCTGTAGAGGGAAATGCAATAGGAAACAGTTTAGCAAGTTCGCCGACCAAATCAGAAGCCAACAGAGTGCCGGGCAGACGGTCAGACCAGTCCGAAAGTCAGCCAGTTAGTCAGAGATTAGCCTTACCTTACTTAGGAAAATCTTAAGCTCGTTCGATTTGCATTGACAAAGGCAAAAGCAGTGAATGACAAATCCAAGTCAAATATGCAACCCCTGCTATATAGTATATATACTATGTACTCTGTGGGGTAGTCAAGTGGTAGTCGTAGCATATATGTATATAAGACAAGGCAGATTGTGAAATCTATTTAAACAGCTTAATTGGCAACAAGAGCCACGGCATAACAAAAAACAACAAAAACAGCCCGCAGACAATGAGCCAATCAGCTCAGCTTAGCTGGCAGGGTGCAAAAAGTCGAAGAGTCAAAAGCCCGAACCAGCAATTAAAATGACAAAATCTAAACACACAAAATGGTACGGATTTTGCCATGTGCCACAGCCCAAACAGCAGCGGAAAGGTGCAGTCCAATAGGAAGAAGAAACAGAAGAAGCAGAAGAAGAAGACCCAAGAGTGCAACAACAACAACAAGTAGGAATGTGAGAGGCGAGAGTGCATGACTTGTAGACACTCTGCCTGCATGCTGTGATGAACTATAGCTAGAGATGGTAGGTTACTTATAGATTTACTCATGCACAGACACACACACACATAGCACTTGTGCTTCATTGGCTGCCTCCATATAGGAAATTTGATCATTAAATAACTTGACTTCTAGTTGTGCGATTGTAATGAAATTTTCAGAGCTTGTATTTAGACGCTCATATATGTCTATATATACAATAAACAAAATTTATAATATATATTATTTCATTTTTTGTTCATGGATAAAGTTAAGCAAAATCTGATTTATTAATATTTTGTGTATTTATAAAAGAAATAAAAAAAACTAAACTATGTAAGTTTAGCTATTATAGTCTTCGACTGACTCCACAAATATCTAGTAAAAAATGACGACATTTAGCGATAATAGGCAAACAAGATGAGTTATCAAAGAAATATGGCAAACTTTAGCTTACAAGGTATACAAAAATTTATATACCAAATCTCAAGTCTCTAGCTTTTATAGTTTCCGAGTTCACTGGGCATACACAGACGAACAGAAAGTTTGATGGACATGGCTGCATCGACTAAGCAAGAACACATTTCATCTGCCACGGCGACACCAATAACATACACTCTCACAAAACCAATATGCCCTCATAAACAGTTGATCAATGGGCATAAGACAAAAACCAGAAACGTGAATTTTGAAGGCACGCACAAGGTGTTTTGTCTGATGTTGAGCTGAAATCAATGTGCATGGCCTAAACACAGATTATAGACAGATTTGGGAGGCAACAGACGGCAAGCGGCAAACAAAAGGACAACAAATTGCGGCAAGAAGATGCAACACACACACGCGCACACACACACACACAGACAGACAGACAGACAGGGAGTCGGAACCGAAGAACTTCTGAGTGCGCGTCGAGCTCTGTCCGAGTCATTATAAGAATTTAAGCGCACCTTTTCATTTTGTCTGCAGATCGAGGAGCGACAGGTGCGCAGAGATAAGCAAAAGCAGTTGCAGTCAGAGCATAGCGGTAGATGGAACGATTGGTAGGGGTCCTTAGGCGTTATCCTAAGAGCTCCTCTGCTGCGGCTGCGGCTGCTGCTGCTGCTGCTGTGCCAGATTCGACTCTGTTCGTACGCCGGCCAAATTAATTCCTTTGCCATATTTTATAACTCAACAGATGACACGAGCCAAGGCGAGTGCCCGAAGCGCAGAGGCAAAAGCTGAGCTTAGCTAAGAGAGAGGGTGCCAAGGCACATGCCACATGCAGGACCTCTGCTGCTGCCACTGTTCCTGCTGCTGTTGCTGCTGCCTCCTACAATGTAGGGTACTTGCTCTTGCTCTTGCCGTAGATCCTTCCTTGCGGTTCTTTTGTGGACTCTTAGCTTATTTATTTGCAAATGCAAAAGGTTTCAGTTTATTGAACCTGCCCCGCCAGATGACAATGACCTTTTCTATGCCCAATGCGAAGGGTTAGCTCAGCACCCTATGACTGCATTTTGGCCAAAGAACAGTTACCTTCGCCTCAACTGTCTACAGGTGGAAACTGTCCGCTTGTCACACTAATTTCTCAGGTATCCTTTTGTTTATTGTGGCTGCCAATTGTTGTGTTTGTGCGCCTTCGGCTTTGGCCTGCCGCTGGCTACTGCAATTTTGTGGCAATATGTCGCGAGCGCATAATTAGCTTATAAATACGGCAACAAGTTGCTTAGCAAAAGCCATTGAACCTGCCCCTTAGCGAGATGATCATTAGAAGCGAGCTGCAGCATAGGCATTTGCTGAGCAGTTGAATGAACCTGCTCCGAGTTCAATGGCTGCTGCAAGGGTAGAAATTTCTTATGTTTATTTTAATTATATATATTGACATATGAAGCGCGATTTGCCAGTTTGATTAAATTGAATTAAAGTCAATAAATATATTTTTTAATAATATTAATAACAAACGAATTAATGGAATGAGACTGAATGATATTTAGAATTTATAATACTTGAGATATATGCAGAAGTATTTTCACATAAGTCTGTACACATGTATGCATGCGTATATGTATGATTGTATATGAGTGTTGTCTGAGAAACTTCCAGCCAATCAAAAAATACTTTCGTCGTCGTGTTAAGGTAAACCCATAAGCAGGTACCTATGTATGTACGCAAATAAAGCTGCATGCTCTCTTGTACTAAATGCTGACTCTGTTTAGTGTCCAATGTTTTAATTAGTATTAGAAAATCTGTCCACAATCAACTGTAGATGCTCTCTTCCACTCTCTTTCTCTCTTTGCTCCGTTTCACTGCATTGATATTGCTTAAGTTCCACGTTCTCATCTACATTTGTATAAAGCATAGCCAATCAAAGTTAAGTAAGGAATATATGTGTATAAATATATATATGTGTATAAGGAATGTATGTGTATAAAACTGTATAAACAGATGAATATGTTTAAGCAATTCGTAGCTGCTACTTTCTACTCTACCTGTACATTATACTGCCCAACTTCTACTCTTTCCATGCCATCTTTCATACACATATACTAACGCATTCTCTCTTAATTCAACATGCTCAAACAACACAATTCATTTCATAGACAAATATCTGGATAAACGTCTTATATATTGGTTTACAAATAAATGGTGTATAAGTAACTTAAAGATTCACAAACGAACGATATATAATAAACATAGTATTTAGGTTTAGTCAAAGAGTATACATTCTATACGTCTTAAGCGATTCTCCAGCTGCCTCATTTGGGTGTTCATCTCCTCGAGCTGAGTGGAACAGCTGCAGCAATCGGAGCCCGACTCAGATTCCAGCTCCACATCCAATACCTGTGGAAGGTTTTGGCAAGTTATGCTATCGGCTTGCAGTTGTAGTTTGTTTTTTTGCTATGTGGCATGAGGCAGCTGTGTGGTTGGCTTATAAATATACTATTTAAAAAACGGAGCATTGTATTTAGTCTTTAGCTGCAGGGACGGAGATTTCGATTCGGTACGAATCTTGGGACTCGCCAACTTAGAGTTGTAGCTCAGTGCCGTTTTTTGTTTAGAGTGTTCACTGTCAACCACCTGGAAGTGCTCGTCGAGTGTCTGGTAGGCCATCGATTCACGCGGATCGATGCGAATGCTCAGATCATTGCTGGCCTTAGAAGTGGCGCTGCTTCTAGAGGCGCAGCTGATGTCGCCGTAGGATGTTGACAGCGATTTCTCATCGAACTGCGAGGCATCATAAGTGTGCAAATTGGACTCCCAAATGAAGAGCTGCAACATATAGAGGAACAGGATAATATATATCTATGATAGATGAATCGAAGCACTCACCTGACGATCGCTGCCTGCAGTGGCAAACTTATTGCCATCCTGGTCAAAGGAAACTGCATTCACAGCATCCGTATGGCCGGTCAGCGTATAGATGGGCCTGCCCTCCAACAGGTCCAAGATGCGTATGGTCTTGTCATCGCTGCCCGACAAGAGGAAGTTGCCGCTCGGATGGAAAGCCAAATCATTGACTGGCGCCGAGTGGACGACATAGAGCTGGAGCAGCTGGCTATTGATGACATCGAAGACCTTGATGCGATTGCAGCCGAGGGCAACAGCCACCATGTTGCCCCAAGGATGCCAAGCGAGTTGGCGTGGTGCGCCACGTTCCTCGGTGAAGGTGCGCATACATTCCCCAGAGTTCAGGTCATAAATACGCAAGGATTTGTCATCGCTGACGGTGGCCATGAGCTTGCCATTGGGACTGAACTTAGCGGAACGCACCCAATTGTTCTGCTGGGTGAACGAAGAGATGAACTGACGGCGCGACACGCGCCACAACTTGACAGCCTTGTCATCGGAAGCAGTCAACAAGAGCTGCCCAGTTGGATCAAAATCCACGCTGCGTACGGGCTTGCTATGGGCGAGAAACTCGCCCGAGACGCCGCGCACCTTCGGCTCCCATATTTTAACTGTGCGGTCGTGGCTACAAGAGGCTATGAAGTTGCCCTTGGGCGACCAGCTGACGCCGTAAACGGCCTCCGAGTGAGAGGCAAAACGTATGCAACGTGCTGCCTGCTTGAGGTTCCACAAAATAACTGTGGTATCCATGGAGCTGGTTGCGATTTGATGGCCATCGGGGCTGAAGCGCAATTGAGTTATATTACCACTGTGTCCGGTGAAGTGGCGTTCCAGTGCAGGATCTCGAAACATTTTGCGTTCCATAGTTTTAAATGATTTCACAAGAGTATTTTACAACAGAAAATTTCCGCTTTAATTTAAATGCTTAAAGTGCGCAGCGACGCTCGCTTCGATTGGTATGTTTCGATTATTTATGCAGAGCAACTAGCTTTCGAAGGGCGAGCAGCGCTGTTAAACGATAGTATTTTCAAAATGAATGCAACACTTACAACAGGCAGACGTTAAAATTATTGTCACATTTATGTTACACGAAACATATTACATTGCCTTTATTTATATTGTACAATTTTATGAAAATTTTAAGTGTAACAGCTTAATTTACGTTTTAAATAAAGTGAAGTGGGAAGCAACGCTTGCTTGATAACTCGCGCATATCATTTAGCTTCTGATTGGTTGCAAATGGCATGTAGTGCTGTGAAAAGATATTGTTTCAGACCTATGCAGCACTGCCGATAAGTACATTGGCTAAAGTTATCGGCACATTTGTGTTGCCCAAATATTTGTTAATAAAAACTCTCTTAATATTGGAAACTGTAGTGCTGTATAAAAAATGTCACTGCTAGCACAGAGCGTGCGCCAGCTGCTGCGCCACACAACACAGCGTGCCACATTAAGCGGTAAGCTGGTAAAATAGTTAATTCAGCATGCCATGACATAACATTCGCTTCTTCACCTTCCATTGCAGGTGCGATGAGAGCCCTGAGCTTAGCTCCCACATTGCAGCAGCAGAGCAAACCCGCCACAATTGATGTGTCAGCCATAGCTAAGGAGCACCAGAAGGAGTGTCAAACAGTGTGCGAGCGAATCAATCAGCAGGTGGCTAAGTCAGAGCAGGGCCGGCTCTTCGCTGTGGTTCACCTGTGCGGCAAGCAGTTCAAGATAACACCAGGAGACATTATTCTCGTCGAGGGCTATTGGCCGCCAACGATAGGCGACCAGATCAGCCTGGACAAAGTACTGCTGGCGGCCGCACGTGACTTCACATTGATCGGAAGACCAATTCTAGAGCCGGGTCTGGTCACTGTCAAGGCCACCGTGATCGAGAAGACGCTGACGCACACGAAGACACACTTCAAAAAGAAGCGCAGGAAACAGTATATGCGCATCAACTTCCAGCGCTCTCCCAATACAATGATCCGCATCAACGCCATTGAGCTGACTCGCCCGCTGGACAGCAATGCCGAACCGGACGCAGAGCCTTCAAAACGTGTTTTTTAGTTAATTGCTTTGCCTTATTGAATTAAATATATTTGTAAAAAGATAAACGAAGTGTATGTTATCTATATAATTGTCCAAATAGTTTATATATATGGAGAAAACCGTTTTGATTTTCGATTCCAAAACCAAAACATGTTTAATAGCATTTGCGGCGCTTGTCTCTACAGCCATCTGTTGCCATAACATTTGACTGTTAAGTTCCTAACTCTGTTAAATAGCTGTGCTAACAGCTGGTTTTTACAGCCATCTGGCAGCACTGGGTTGAGCGCGCTTTTCAAATTTTCAACACAGTCAACATTTAGTGCTTTTCACGTTTCTACACAAAAACAACACTACTTTAATCAATTACATATTCAACTTTCATCTTGATTCAATGCCTAGCACATGGCAACGCCTTTGTAGTTGCCATAAACACTCATTTGACAACATATTTGCCTAAGCGCCAACCTACTTTAGCCCCAAAACGCAGTCGCCGTTGCATTCTCTTTCTCTCAGGTTTCGCTTCTAATGATGCGGCTGCGGCAACTGTTGCAATTTTAATGACAACCTTTTATCGTGCATGTGGTTGTTGTCATCTTTCATTAAAAGACGTCGCCCAGTCTGGGGGGCAACACACACACACACACACAGAGAGCCTCGCTTTTCTTTATCAGCAGATGTAAGTCGCTTGGCTGCGAGTCGTCGTATTTGTTTATGTTTCGTTTCACTTTTGCTAAGCAAAGGCGCTTTTTGATTTGCTTTTTTGCTTTGCAAACTTGGCAACATTTTGCGCCTGGCCCCATTTAAGGCCCGAGGAAAGTGCAATGAGTTAGAACACTTTTACGTTTACCAACACTTAAAGTCACTCTAGCAAAAGCCTTTCTAACTAATTTGACATGAAGTTCGCCTCATGCGTCTAACTTTTCTAAATGCCATTAAAAATTATGCATGTTACACATGCCCCAACCCCCACTGCGCCTCACCTGCCTCATCAAATTTGTCAAATTGCACAAATTGAATTTCGAGCAAGGGCGAGAGCGAGAGAGAATCTTGAGACGCTGCGCAAACAGTTGACAGCGAGTGTCGCCTGCACTTTGGCCAAAAAGGTGTCGCAAATCAAATTTCAATATGGCAAAAATTACGTTTGGCAACGCAAATTGAAACATTTTCGTTGCGGTTGGGACGGGGGCTTGCGACAGGTGCTGCTTACCTGCAGCAGAGTGCGGCAGGCGCTGGCTCCGAATGTTGATTATGTTATTTACCCATGAAAATTGCATTTGATGTGACGATGGCAACGGATGTTCGTTTATTTGTTGAGGCTCAAGCCTCAGCTTCAATTGCAGCGCCCACACACACACACACACACTCTCTCTCTCTCTCTCTCTCTCTCTCTCTCTCTCTCACCCTCTATGCAGTCCCAAATCCCATGTAAATGCGTTGCTCAAGTCGCAAAAATGTTCTAAATTTATGCGCTGCGGCGTTTGATGTGTGTGTGTGGGCGAGCAGGGCAAACAGTGAGGGGATGCTGGCAAGGGGCGTGGCAGCTAAAGGATGGCAATTGCGTCCATCCATCAACAGCATCACTCAGTTTTGACATATCATTGAAATCCAAGTCCTCATCATCTGTGACGTTTCATTAACCTACACAAATCCCATTAAACTAAAGGCGAGAGGGGGAGGAGGGAGCGTGTGCCTGGGTATGAGGTGTTAATATCAACAAGCAACTTGCTGCGACGCAATCTACCGATTTCCGCTTAACCAAGCCAAACATTGCATTTTTGATTACGAACTGAAGGCTGAAGGCTGGAGGATGACGGCTGAAGGCGAGCGACCCTAAGCCGTTGCCCGAAAATCCGGTAAATGTTTGCCGCAGGCAAAACCAGAAAACACGAATGGAATCTGTTGCCGCAAGGGGGCGTGGCCGTGGAACTGCTGTTGCCACTGCCACTGCTGCCAGGGTGGCACAGACGACTGTTTAATATGCTGCGGGGGGAGGGCTGGAGTCGCAGCCAAGCTAAGCTAAGGGCAGCTCAGGGGGCGTCGAGCAGCGCTTAAGATCGATAGCTACAAAATAATGAGGGGAAAAACTTATTATTTCCGCCTAACAAAAATAAAGATGATGAAGAGAAAAGAAAACCAGGAAAATGTGTAAATAAAAATATGTAAGAAAAAAAAATATATATAAAATAAATAAAAATATAAAATAAATCTAAAATAATATTTAACTAAGACACCTGTTTATGAAGATATAGAATATACAAATATTCCAGTCAGGATTATGTTTGCTACCACTGCACAGTGGGCTCGAACTATGATATTTTAGATAAAATTATTTATAATCTTAAAATCTCTATTATTTCTGAATTTAATATTTATATATATAAATAAAAAATAATGCATATATTACAAAAACTATATATAATAAAAAAATAATTAAATATATAAATAAATAAAATAAAATAAAATAAATAATAATAATAATTTATATATAAATATGCGTGAAGCCCCTCAAGCACAACTGCCAATACGAGGCAGCTCTTGTCACATACATACTATACACATATATATATATTAACATTCCATAACAGGGTTAAAGCTGCTTCTCTTATCTCACACGCATCTAAGGTGTGAGCTGCGCATTCATCTCCATCTCCATCTCCATCTCCATCCCCAACTCCTGCCATCGAGCATATTATATTTACATTTTGTTTATTTTTCGATTTGGGGTTGAACATCTTCAAACCGTCTTCGAACTTTTCGTTTTTTCCTTTTTCAAAATTATGCAAAAATCCAAAAAAGGAGCAGAAAATTTGGATATCCATCCTTGGGGATATTTTGCTGTTCACTGAATTGCTGTTGATGCCAAACTGATTTGCAACCCAAAATGCAAGGGTTGTCAGAACATCGCTTGGCATCTAGATGAAGCAACACTAATATGATACGAACCTTTGCAGGCGACACAGGCACACGTGTCACAGGACTCGATTTAAATAAGTTTTGACATGCTGCAAAAGTTGACAAAGTTCGCTGTTGCCTAATGATGAAATTTTCAATAAACGTCATTCGTGAGCTGTGCAAAGTGTCAATAGCGTCAAACAGAAACGTAGCCAGAGTCAGAGTCGGCCCCTCTCACCCTCTCGCCCGACTCCATTCTCCCAATGTCCAGTCGAATCCCCTGGTTGGGGCACAGCTGTCAGCTTGTTTGGCATTCGCGTTCAATGCGTTAATAATGACACTTTTTGCTTGTTCCAAGGGAGTCTCGTGTCGCTGTGCTCCGTCTCTCTAACTAGCTGGCTGCCCAGTTGTGTGCGCCCTTAAATTTAATTACTTTTTCATAGCTCATACGCACTGTGTGACAGAGAGGGAGGGTGGGGATGTTCCCCCAGTTCGAATGGAGCCTGCAGACAATGGCCGCTGGTGATTGAAACTCGTTTAAATTTGCATGTAAAAAGCAAGCGAAGAAATTTCCAACTCTGATTGCAGACAGCCAACGCCAGCACAGCATGGCTACCCCTGCCACGCCCCTGCCCTGCTCCTACCCCTGCGTCAGGTCATCAATAGTTGACAGTTTTATAGTCGCTTGTCGTTGATTGTCACAATGGTCATTTAATATTTGGACACGAGAAAATTGTTGGCGAACCGACTTATTGTTGTTGTGTGTGCCCCAAAGCGTTAGTCAACACTGGCAGCGATTTATATGTATATAGAAATGCATTCACATGTGGAGTTAAAGCTAAGTTCGGTAGAACCTTCGTGTACATACAGGCATTGCTTAATCATATACAATACATATGGTATTCTGATTCAGGTATCTGATGGTCTAACCAGACTCTGGGAATGCATCGTGGCGCAGCAAATCGTTCACAAATGCCGACTGCTCTGCCACATGGAACTCTGTCATCTCGACCACAACATTGATCAGCTCGTCCACCGTATCGCTCAGCTCGATTATATCTAGCTCTGAGCTCTCACTCTCACTCTCACTACTGCTGTAGTCCTGCGAGTTCCTGGAGCTCTCCTTGGAGTTCTGGGAGTCCTTGTAGGCCTGCACATCTTGGGCCAGCTTATCAATTTTCTGATCCACTATATTTATGCGCTCATCCAGTGTCAGTTGGTTCGACCGCTGCAGCCAACTTAGCTGTTCCTTGTAGTGAGACATCTTTTGCTGTTTGGATATATTTATCATATTCAAATTATATATTTAGCATTTTATATGCAAGCGCTTACATTTCTAATTTTTTCTCTACTTTGTATTATCACATGTGCCTCGTCATGAAGTTTAAGCGCAAAAGTTAACTAACACTGAGCTGGAGCACGAAGCGTTGTCTTACGATAGTCGATAGGTAAAGCACGTTCGATAACAAAAGGTGCCTTTATATACATTATTTATAGGGTAGCAAAATTTATTATTTTTGATTTGTATATGAAATAAAAATATTTCCAATTTAAGCATATAAAATTTTTGTAGTTTAATTAAAGTTAAGAAATATTACTATCCATACATAGGCGACAACCACAACGAACTTTTAACCCGCAGCAGTCGGTCGTAGTCGAACCGCTGAGTTTTAGGTTCGATGTGTTAGGTTCGGAGATGTTAACATGTTGCACGAGCATGGCAAACCCTTTTGAACAGTTTGGCATGCTCTACTCTGGTGCTTTGGTGCTGGTGCGTGAGAGAGAGAAGAGATCAGAGAGTAAAGAGCAGAGAGAGTTAAAAGACACCAATTGTGCGTAAAACTAAGTGGCCCGAGTACTACCGACTGCTCTAGGGAGCGCATCGCAAAGAGTTTGTTCTAGTTGCCCTAACTATGTACATACATACACATATGCTGTATGCTTATTGATATATTATTTTGTAACACAATTTCTTATAAATAAAATTTGGTTTGTTTATATAAATATATATAACATTTAGTTTAAATATTTTCCATTTTATTTTGTGTAAATAAAATTAAAGAAAAGGCTAAAAACAAATATTTTCTTAACAAAAAAATGTAATTAATTAATTAAATAAATTTATATTTGTGTGGCAATACCAAATACAAATTTTGTATTAAATAAAATAGAGAAAAATATATATTTTAAAATATTTGCTAATAAATATACATATATATTTTTCATATTTAATAATTTTATTAACAATATTTTAGTTCATTTTTTATTTAATTATTATTAATTGTTTCTATAAATAAAAATATAAATAAATGTTTAAGTTCCCTGATTATTTCTCTCGCTAGTAAAATTCAAATAAACAATTAGCTTGTTTATTTTCTAGTAAAAAAATATAAACAATAATTTAAATAAAACTGTAATTGTTTTGTTAATTAAATTGTAATAAATAGGGATGCAAACGTTTTTCGCTCGGTTAATAATTGCCTTATTTTCATTTATTTTCCAGTTTTATTGACATTAAAGCCGGTCAGTCGTCAGTCGAGCTGTGTCAGATGGCAGATTTTCATAATGGCGACGGCAGTGGCAGTGGCCCGGGCACTGGGTCCACTTCATAGTCGCGGGCATCCCGTTTACTTGCGGTTTTGCACAAATTCAAAGCCCGCCGCTGGCGGCTCACGTCACATTTCCGGCTTTTCGAGGCGTGTGTGAAATATTAAAATTCAATTAAAATGGCGTTAATCCCAACAGCCAGCAGGCAATAATGCTGCTGCCAATGGCGTGTCATAATTGTCATCCCCATTGAACATCCATCCACGTCAAGCACAGCGTTCCGCACTCTGCCATAATGATGCTCATCAACGTCTGCTCCGGCATCTGAACCCACTCCTGCTGCTGCTGCTGCTGCTGTCTCCTCTCGTGTCCAGGTTTTTGTGTTGCTGCTGATTTAAAAACTCGCATGCAAATTGCACTTCAGACATCCATTTATCATCAATGCCGCTGCTGGCCGGCCAGTCGCCAGTCGCCAGTCCGACGTTAATGGTTAATTAATAAATATCTTGCTGCCGTGTGCTCCATTGAAGTGGCATAAATCTGAGACCCTTCAGCAGGCCAATTGGCCGTAAGCTCGTTCACATCTATTGACCCACTCATAAGAAGGAGGCTAATTGCCTAAGTCTAGACTGATGTAAAGTGTAAAGTATGTTACTGTAACTGTAGACTGATGATAATGATAATGATAATAATAATGATAATGATAATGATAATGATAATGATTTGAAATTGTTAAAGATGTGAGCTATAAATTTTAGAATTGCAACTTACACTAATGAAAATGGCAATGATAATGCTGATAATAATGAATAATTGTAACTTATACTTGTTATAATGGTAATGATAATCATAATAGCAATGATAATGAAATTGATAGTCATCAGAACTCTAAAATCTGTTATTGTTATTTATACTATTGATATGTCAATAGTAATGATAATACTAATGATAATATTATTCGTACTGATAATGATAATGATATGAAGTCTAAAAGATATTTATATTACTTTAAACTAATGATGATGACAATGATAATGACAATGATAATTATAATGATAATGATAATGACAATGATAATGAAACTAATGATGACTTTAGATATGTTTTGTTTTTAGTTTTGATTATGATTACCATAATGATTGCGCTAATATTGACGATGCTAATGCTAATTACAATGCGAAAGTAATGTTATATTATTGCAGGAATTTAATTTATTTGAAATTTTTAATTTATATAAAAAATACTCTTATAAAACATCAGACCAATACACTCCGTCCAGTCTATTGAATAGCTATATATATGTATATATATCAACTGCAGCTCATTTCCTATTGTCAGGCAGCTGCGATGTCTGTTTGATTGGGCGTGCCGGCAGCCAAATAAATACCAATAAACAGACACTCACACACGCACACACACACACACTCACACCTTGCAGACTCTTCAGAGCGCAAAGGTGTCAACTGTACAACACACTCACACCCAAAGAACACCTTCAAAGTACATGAGGCAGGCTGAGGGGCCGAGGGCAGGACCCCTTACAATTGAGGTGCTTCAGTCATCGAGTGCTGCTGCCGCTGCTGCTTAAGTCAATATTTGAGGGCGAGCAAAAGTTTCGCTAACAACTTTTCTATCTTTTCTCTCGCTTTGCTATTGCAACAGTTGGAAAGACCACAGACGGGGGCGTTTCTTTGGGGCTGCCTTTGAAGTTGCCAGAGTTGACACAGCCGAAAATGTCAGAGACTTTGCCCAGACCACAGTCTGGGGGTCAGCTCTTATTGGCAGTCGTCGTTGGTTAAATTTTTAAATTTAACTATCACAAGATAGTGGGAAAAAGTGCGAGGGCCGCTCACCTGAGTGGCACGGGCTGGAGTAGTACGCCTCATTGATTGCCCATTTAGAACCGCAAAATTTAATTTATCTGCCATCAGTTGATGTTCTTGCGGTTTGCCAATACACACAGAGCCCAAACCCCAACGCTGCTTGGCCCTTTGTTTGGCATTTGTTCTTTTTCAGTTGTTGTTGTTGTTGGGAAACCCATGTCAAAAATTGTACAGCAGCCCAGGCGCTTCACTGATAACGTTTTCCACCGTGTGTGTAGTCATGTGTGACTGTGTGTCTGTCTGTGTGTGTGGTGTTTAAGATATCATCTGTCTCTGACGCGTCCCAGTCCCAACAGCCCCCAAACAGCCCAGCCCCTACCCACACAGTCCGCAGTCCCGAGCTGTTTGGGCATTTCCTGTTACCTGCTGCTGCTGCTGCCATTGCCACCTGCTGTTTGACACCTAAATTCGCTCATTGTTGGCGTTACTTTTATGAACTTGTAGCCGACTTCAGCGGTAATCGCATTGACAACGAGAGAGCAGACAAGAAAACTCAGCTGCTGCATAAGGGAATTGAAACACACACACACTCACACACACACACGTCTGCTATATCGCCATGTGTGTGGGAGTCTCAGCCCCGCACTCAAATTTCAACACTTCATTCAATTCGCAATTCGCAATTCATTTCAACAATTGAAATACGATTAGCGCCAAGGTGCGCGGAAGCCCCACACACACACACACACACACACGCATGGCTCCCGCTTGGGTTTAGCTACATTTTTGATTTATGTGAAATTGAGTTAAATTCGCCACACACACACACACACACATCTCTCACACACACAGAGTGTAATCCCATGCTTGGGCGGGCGCGTTCTAATCAAGACTATTCACTGGCCATAAATCAAATTAAATGGCTGTCACATATCGCCGGGCGCCAGTTCCGCCAGCTGCTCCATTGGCATCCATTGTGTGGCTGAGCTGTCAGAGCTGAGCATAATTAAAAGCGAGAAAAAACCAAGGGCTAAAGTGCTGGTTAAACAGTTAACGGGCCCAGGACTACGCAGAAATATAAGTTATTAACCAAAGGAAGTTGGGGGCGAGTCCCTATAGCAAAAGCTAAAGCTAATTTCCTATTCAAAACTGGGCGTGACTATGGCGTAAAGAAATGTAGCTGAACTCAACTGGGCATAGACTGTACTGAAAGATAATTTTCTAAGGAGAGGATAGAGATAGAGATAGACTTGGATAGTAACTCACTTCTATGGACTATAAAGAAAGAGTCTTGATGCTAGGGATATTCCTAAGCAAGGAGGAAGTGGGCAAAATCTACTATATAGAGGCTTTATAGAGGCTATATAGATACCATATAGATACTATAGAGACTATATAGAGACTATATTGAAACTGATTAAAGAATATATAGGGACTGTATAGAGACTATATAGAAACTGTAGAGAGACTATAGAGAGACTCTATAGAGACTGTTGAGAGACTAAATAGAAACTGTATAGAGACTATATAGAAACTCTATAGAGACTATATAGAGACTATGTAGAAACTGTATAGAGACTGTGTAGAGACTAAATAGAAACTGTATAGAGACTATATAGAGACTATATAGAAACTCTATAGAGACTATATAGAGTCAATACAGAGCTCGGCAAATCTAGCTATAGCTTCAGCCATATATCCATTATCCATTATCTATGCTCACATAACCCACTCCCACTTGAACAGCGGAAACTTCTAGCTAAGAACTAGATACACAGTTAAGCTGGCTAAGCTTCATAAGTAAATCCCATTTCAAAGAATAAAACGCGCTCGTTTAGTTATTTCATCGTCTTGTGCAGCAAAATCGTATATTTAAAATGTCAAACAGCGTCGTGTTGTTAAACGAAACGAACACGGCACGGGTTGGGTTGGGGGCGTCTTCTGGTGCTAGAAACTAGTTGGACACCGGACCGGGACGACGACTAACCTTTCGAATCACTTCAATATCAGTGAGGCCAGCGCTGTAGCCTTCGCCAGTAACCGGATTGCCCGCTGGGAGAAATAAATATATATATATATATATATAGTATAGGGAAATACTATAGAGTTTCTTCTTAGTCTCACCTCGGCTCTTGGCAATCTTGGGCTTTAGCCCACCGACCCCGTCTCCGTTCAGGCCCATGCCAGTTATGGGATTGCGCGAATACATATCCCTGTCGTTTATGTCAGATTTCGGCTCCGAGTACTTATCAGCCATACTGTTGCAGCTGCCCTTCAGAAAGTCCTTGTAGCCAGATCAAAATTATATATATTTACTTAATGTTTGGCGAGCAAACAATTTGGACAGAGCTTCTCTCTCTCTCGCTCTCGAAAACCAAATGAAAATAAATACAGAAATTTCAAATGTTGCTGTTGACAAATGTTTTCGTTTCCTTTTTTTTCGAAATCACCACAAGCCTCCTCGGCCGAATGAAGTTGAATCAAACACACGCTTTTAGTAAATGTATACAAACTTGTTAACTAACGTTCAAATATTGATGGATTGGTGAGAAATGTTGAATTCAACGACTAGTCGAGCTGTGTGTTTACGTTTTTTTTTTTTGGATTCTGCTTTTCCGTAGCACTAAATAGACGAATGCTATGGAATGCTGAATATACACTGAGATTCTACACAATTTGTACTGCCTGGCCGAGATGACAGCTGTAGCAAAGTGAGATTTTTCTTTATAAGTTAACTACGATATATTTATGTAGGCAACGATTGCCCCGATGTGAGCTTGAGGTACAGAAGGCTGAATGGGTTTTATATACTGAACGTGTTAGGGTTTTGTGAACAGGCGAGAGCTGAGTCTATCTGTACCTCTATTCGCCCGACTGTCCGTATATCCACCCGACTGTGCGTCCGTCTATCCGCCCGACTGTCCATCTATCCGGACAGACGGACAGACGGATCCGTTTATCTTTTCATCCATCTGTCCGTCAGTCGATCCGCCCGTCCGTTTATCCGTCTGTTATCCGCCCGTCTGTCCGCCCATCTATCCGCCCGTCTGTCCGTCCAGCTGTCCGTCAGTCTATACGCCCGTCTGCTTATCCGTTTGTTTATCCGCCCATCTATCCGCCCGTCTGACCGTCCATCTGTTCGTCAGTCTATATGCCCGTCTGCTTATCCGTTAGCTTATCCGGCCGTCTGTCTGTCCGTCTATCCGCCCGTCCGCTTATCCGACTGTTTATCCGTCCGTCTATCCGCCCGTCTACCCATTCGTCTGTCTGTTCATCTGTCCTATCTATCCGTCCCTCCGTCCGTCTCTCCGTCTCGCTGTCCATCCGTCCTTCGTTCTGTCCACATATCATTAAAAAAGGATTTCCCCTTATAAAATATCCCTACATATTAATTTTATCCTTCAAGCCTCTGCTTATCGCCCCATTACAATAACAATCGTTCCTCCTTGTCTCCCTTGCAATTCCTCCCGCTACTTTCCTTAGCCCATCATTGACTTAAGACAACTCATATCCTTTGCGCACATTCTCGCACCTTGCCCCATTTGATTAGCTGCAGCATATTGTGGCCTGCAGCTAACACTCTTAGACCTTATTGCAGCTGCTTGCAGATTTCCCAGTTCCTGCCGGAGCTCCCCTCCGCCGCCTTTGCTCAAGAGTAGCTAATTTGGAGTTAGCCCAACGGAGCCGCCCGCCCAACATTCGAAATCCTTTTGACTTCAAAGGCAGAACTGTTGCTTGGAGTGCTTGCGTTGTCAGCTGGGGGGTAGCTACCCCTAGTCCAAACACTTCACGTGCTCGGCCGCGCCGGGCTGGTAGGCTCGCCTTTGACACTGTGTGAAACGTGCGCTGCTCTAGTGCTCCGTCCAGCTGGCGGCTGCCTAGCTCTGGCACTTCAAGTGCATTTGTTTTTTGGCTTTTGTTTTAATTGGCATGCGAACCAGCTTGAAGGAGTCGTTCGCTCTGATTCAGCTCCAGCTTCAGCGCCAGCTCCAGCTCCAACTACATGTGCGCTCGCCCCGCCCCCCGCTCGCCCAACCACTTCGCTCATTAAACATTTACTCGCAACGCTTTGTCGGCGTGAACTTTGATGTTGACTTTGCCAGGACTCTGAGGACTAGAGCTGCCCCCACTCTCTCCCTCTCTCTCTCACTTTCTCTCTTTCTCGTTCTCCAACTCTCTTCTATATGCAGAAGAGATAACCACTTGAGATTGCAGCTCTCGTTGCCTTTGCCTCGGCTCGCAGCTCGCGTTTTGTCTTGTGAAAAATGCATTTTGCCGCAATTTGTGGCGCTCCAGTGTGTGGGTGGGTGGCTGTATATATGTGTGTGTGCGGGCAGGGGTGCACGCCCTTAGTTGATAGCCTCGCGTGCATATCTATGCAAGCAAGCCAGGCATGACCCCTCCGGCCAGCGCCTTGTGTGTGCTCGCTGCAACTGCCTGTGCAGCAGCAGCAGCAGCAGCAGCAGCTCTTGTGTTGCATTTTTCCACAAAAATTAACATGAGATTTGTGGAAAATGTTGTTTACCGTTGCGACTTCTCGCCTTTGTATACACTGTTGGGCTAGCGCGCAGCAGGGCATATTGGTTGAGATACATATTAGGCAGTATTAGCTGGTTGAATGTGGATACGAGGTTTAGAGACTTTTAGGGTCTCTCCTTCAAGGTCTCTCTTTCTTTTTGTCTAACTCTCTCTCTCTATCTGCCTCTCTCTTTATATGTTTCTATCCCTAGCTAGCTTACCTTCTCTCTCTTCTCTAGCTAGTTCTACTTCTGTCTCTCTCGCACTCTTTTTGTCTTTCTCTATCTAGCCCTCTTTCTTTCTCTAAGTCCCTTTCTCAAGCAGTTTAGCTCTCTCTCTCTCACTCTCTCTCTCTCTCTCTCTCTCTCTCTCTAGGTATATATCTATATATATCTTGTTCGATCTCTAGTGCTCCCTCTCTCTCTCTCTCTCTCTCTCTCTCTCTCTCATCGCCTATATTCCCTTATCTCTATCTCAGCTCCTTTCCTCACTGCACTTCCCTCTCTCTTTCTCTGCCTCTCTCTCTCTCTCTCTCATTTCCCACTTTATCACCCTCTCTGCCATCTGCACTCTGCCCGCTCTTCATTAGCCTCTGCCTCAGCATTTCAGCTCAAAAGTAGGCAACGATTTTTTCATATCTTTCTTGCTGGCCAATTAAGACCGCAACTGTACCTGTAGCACACGCCCACACCCCCAGTCGCCCCCTCTCAGTCTCTCTACCCTTAATCCTTCTGTTCCACAGTTGGCTCGTTTGGAAATACAATCAAAATTAAAACGCACATGCCATAAATCAAAGGCTTTCTGCCCGGGACTTGCAACTAAAAACAATGCAATAGAGCTCCTGGAATCAGCAGCTCCACTAGAACTCGAGTCGAGTCGAGTTGAGTTGAGTTGAGTCGAGCTCTGTTTGGCATTGTCATGTGGTTGTCTGTGCGCTCCTGTGGCAAGCGGCAATTCACTTAGGCAGCGCACACACACACACACGTGCACCTGCCCACCGCTCCCACCTGGCAACTTGGCATCGTTTACCCAGCCATTCAAAATGCGACTACCTGTATTTATGGGTTTCCACGGTGGCTTTTATCTGGCAAAGAGCAATGGCAAAGGCAGCGCTAGTTACATTCCATTCAGCAAAAATTTTTCATTCACTTATTCCTATATATCCTGCACACTCCAGCTGCCCCTCCCACTCCCTCCCCCTCTCGCTCGCTTTTCCACTTTATGCTTGCATCTAAAGTTGAGCCATTTGTTATTGTTGTTGCAGTTGCAGTTGCATTTTAAGCGCTGCAGCTGGAGTAGCTTCGAGCTCTCTATAAAGCTGGCATTGTGTGCATATGCTCGCATCGCTTTGATCTAGCGCCAAGTGAAAGCGATTGCTGCCCCCTCAAGATGCGCCCACTCCAAGTTAATTGCAAAGGCTGCCTATCACATATGTGAATATATATAAATATATATATATATATATGTGTGTGTGTGTCTATATCTATCTCTCTTTCGCTCTTTCGCTCAGCTCTAATTAAAAATATGTTTTCTTTTTGCATTTTCATTTCTATTTTTCACATTTTTGCTGTGCCTCCGCCTGCTAAGTGCAATTAAAATGGTCAAAGCTGCACCGTTCTTATTTGAATTTGTTTGTTCTAATAAGACTTGAGCTTTTTTTTGTTAACATGCGGCTGGGGGTAGCTGAAGGACATGCGGCTCTATGCATGAGCACTAATGAAGGCTGTTATTTTTGGAGAGCCTTGAAAAGGTTGCTGAAAATTTGTATTTGATGAGTTGGGAGAGGGGAAATTGAAGGTATTTATATTTAATAAATATTTTATTATTAAATATAAAATATTATATAATTATTAAATATAAAATATTAAATAAAAATAAAAAAAATAAAAAATATATAAAAATATAGTTTATCAAGCTCAAGCTAAAGTATATTTTTATTTTGTTTTTATTTTTTTTATTTTTATTTTTATTTTTTATTTTAGTTTTAGTCAATAAGCAGTATAAGTATAGCTAAACTCAGCGATCGAAGAGTCTGCCTGACTGGCAGTGCATAAAATCTATGCGCCTGCCTCATCAATTATCAATATTTTATCAATATCATTATCATTATCTTTATCATTATCATTATCATATTTACTACAAAACTCAAATGAACTTGCTTGGATCAAGACCTCAACACCTCAAGACGATCAAGTAACGAATAGAAAAGAGAGAGAGAGAGAGAGAGAGAGAGAGAGAGAGAGAGAGAGAGAGACTGACCTGCTTAAGCATCTTCAGGCACGGCAGCAACAAGAGCAGAGGCATCGAACCCAGACGAGTCCAGAAACTATTGAAGAAGAAATTGAGGCTGAGGCAAACAAGCGACAATCAAGTAACAATCAAGTGAGAAGCGAAAATACTAGCTGAAAATTGCTCTCTCTGCATTCAACAGTTTTCTTTCTCAGATTTCCCTTTATTTTGCCTGCCATACAAATTGATCATCAGCTTAGCCCGCTGACAGCAGCTTAGGCTGCAGGCAGTCAGCGAGGGATTCAAATGCCTAATGCTAATGTCTCATTTATGAGACACAGTTACACCCACACACACACACCCACACACACACGCACACATGTGCTTATTAAATCATTTATGCAGGCGTGCTTTATACATTTTGATTAAAGTTTAATAAATTCGGTTGAGGCGGCAGCTGCTTGAGCTAGAGTCCTGTTGCTTGGGCGGCTGCTGCAGCCTGTTGTCAGTCAGTGATTATGTAAATATTTCAGCACAAATTAAAATCAAAATTAAAATTACAAAAAGCTGCCAGAGGCAACACATGTTCGTTCGTTCAGCTGCCTCAGCTGCGGTTCTGTTTGGGCGAACACAAATCTCCCAACTGGTGCCTTGGTGGTGCCTAACACTTTGCCGCCTCGTTGCGCTGCTTAGAGAGGGGGAGCGGGAGCAGCTGGAGAAGTTTTCTGCACGAGCAGCGGCAGTTGCCAGCTCGCCCAGCACCGCCCCGCCCTGCTCGGCCGCCCTCAAACCATGTGTGTCTTATGGGAAATTTAAATAAAGTCAGCAGGCAATTTATTTGCATTAACATGTTGTCTGTGTGTGTGTGTCTCCCTCTCCCTCTCTCTCTCTCTCTCTCTCTCTCTGGTGTGTGGCGTATGTTGCTGTATGCAAATTTCAGCGCCTGCTGTCAGCCGTTTGCCGTTTTGTCATTTGGTCGTTTGGTCGCTTCATTGAATTTTGCCATGCAATAAAATCAAATTGTTTAAAAGCTGCGTCCATGGCAACAACAACAACAACAACAACAACGGCAACATCAATGCAAGCCTGACCGCGCCCACTGCCACAGTGCCGCCCACATTTGGCCATGCGCTGATTTATTGCTCGATTGCAGTTGGTTTTTATAAATTTTGCAGCCAGCCCAAAAGTATGCTACGATTTTTTATATTCTCACATTTCCCACTATAAATCAAAAGCAACAACAAAATTGCTGTCGCCCAGAGTTGTTGTTGCTGCTGTTGTTGCTGTTGCTGCTGTATTTAATCATTAACGTTTTTATGCGTGCCACGCTTTTATTGTTATTAATTAATCAGTGGAAATTGTTTAAAAGTCAGCCTGTGCGTGTGGCAAAAAAATATATGAGAAAAACAGTCAAGTCGAGCTGCAAATCCTCTGTGCATGCCAGAGAATAATAAAGGGAATAGAGGCTAAGGGAATATGGGGAATGAAGAATAATAATTAAATAATATTCAAAGATAAATATATATATATTTACAAATATTTATTTTATTAATTTATGAAATATATTTGCATATGAATATAACTCTAATATAACTTTATTGCACCTATGAAATCTGTATTCAATTAAAAATATTTGTATATGTTAATAAAAAAAATATGTACAATTTTTTAAGGCTTTAAGCCATATTTGAAAAATAATTTTATATTAAAAAACAAATTTTTTGATGTATTTCTTAAATATTTTAATTTTAATTAATTGAATAAAATAAATAGTATATTTAAAATACTGATGACAGCTGAAATTTCCCTGATGCAGCATTTGCATGGTTGTGCCCATTATAAAAGAATTATACTGGGATATTTAAGAATTATACTGGGATATTTAAGCAAATTGCCTTTCTGCTTGCTACAAACTGAATATCCAATTGGAATTTTACTCTTAAGCACATTTGGGCATATCTCTTGCTTTTCTGCTTATCAGAACTTTACTTTTGATATTAGAAAATATATTTAAATTATTTGCTGTTACATACTCCTTGCCTAGCCCTAATATTTCCCCTTATATACACTACCTTAATTTTGCAGTCTTAAATAAGAAATAAAATGTGAAAAAAAGCCGCTTGCAATTGTCATAATATTCGCATTTCCGTCGCTCTCTCGGTCCCTCTCTCTCTCTGTTGTTGGCCGAAATGTAAACACAGGGAAATGCATTCAGCTGACAGACCACTTATTGTTTATTGTTTATAATTTTTGTAATTTTAATTAAATAAGAGCGCGCGGCGGCTTTAATTAAAGCCGAGCTGCTGATGGCTCACTTGCCAGCTGACAGCTCAGCTCTCGGGGCGATTTCGACTGCAATGAAGCATTTCCGACACATTAACAACGGCATCATCATTATCATTGTCATCATCATTCTAAGGCATATTAAATCAAAGTCAAGTGCCGAGGCGAGTGCCAAGCGACAGTTGCGCAAATCATTACGATTAACAAATATAATACAAGAGCTGGCCATAAAAACAAATGAGCTGCAAGGCGGCTCCACTCCATGGCGGCTAAACAGAAGCAGCAGCGGCCCGAGTCGGGCAACTGATTGAGTGCACTTCATGTGGGCGCGAACCCTGCTGCTGCTGGTGTTGCTGCTGCCTCTCGAGAGCTGGCGGATAACTCAATTTCCTCGCCACTTGATGCTGTTTAGCTAACGCCAAAAAGCAAATAATTAAGAGTGGACTGTGGTACGACTAGCAGATACCCTCGTGTGTGGGTCTGATGTTTTATAGCTTATATCTCAAGCGACTTCAAATATTTCATATGATATCATATAAATTGGGCTTGACTTCAAATTTATATTATAGAATATGGCGGATATCCAAAAAAAGGAATTACTCATCTACTTTTTAATCTTTAGAAGAAGATATATCCCAAATTTGAGCAAGCTAGCTTCTAAAGTATTCGAGTTTTGCTCAAAAAACTTAAATTTATAATGAGATTATTGATTTTTTGGGAAATGATAAAAATTGAAATTGAAACTGATGTTTTATAAGAAAATTAAGCTGCGTGAGCTATAAAGGGATCACGTGCAAAATTTCAGGTCTATAGCTCTTATAGATTCCGAGTTATATGAGGTGTATTATACATAGGGACAGATATGTGGACTGAATGCCAGACAAACATGACTCAATTGACATTATCTGTTAATGCTGCTGCTGAAGAACTATATTTCTTCTTCCTCTTACAATTACATACCTATAACCAATATACCCCATTCAAGTATTTCCAATATCTACAGGGTATTCAGAGAGTGAAACCGCATTCTTCTTAATTTGAACTCAAGCGCCTCATAAAAATGGCAAATTGAGTGCCGCCCCCGTTGAGTATCTCATGTCCAGGCCGACACCAACCCCAGCCGCTGCCCCTACCCCTACCACCCCTACCACCCCTACCAGCCCGCCCACCTGCTGCAGTGCGTCTTGCCGGTATTTTAACTAATTGGCCAACAGTCAGGCGGCCATATTTTGGCGCATAGTCGCAATAGGTCGGTAAACAAACAAACGCGCTCGGCCATAAAATAGCGTGTGGTAAACTGAAAAGCTCCTTGAGCATCGTCAGTCTAATTGCCTTTTTTCCCAATTTCTAATTGCAATGCAAACATATTTCGAGAGCGCCGCAGGTGTTCGCTCCACAATTGCATGAATGAATTAAGTTGTTCGAAAAATATTTGGCCAACGGCGATTTATTGAGCCATTAGGCCGGGAGGTGGGGCCAAAGCGCTTATCATAGCGGGCTAAAAACATAAACAGACCAACTAAATGGGAATTTGGGGAGGAGGCGAAGGAAATTTCTTGAAATTTTGAGATAACTCTGGCTGAAAGAGGGTCGTTTGAATATTTATGTATTTATTTTATGTATACATATATATATATATATATTTTATTTATTTTATTTAAATATTTTATTTATTATTTTATAATAGGCATTATATTACCCATTATAAATGTAAATAATTTTATTTTTTAAATATTTCCTTTGTATAAGTGGGATATTAATATTAAATTTCCCATTCTAATTGGACTGCGCTTAGCTTAGTAGTCTTTATCTAATTGGGAGATTTATTTTACTGTTTATAGAACAAGTAATTATTTGTATTATCCCATCTTTTCAGTCTATCATACCTTCAATATATGCTTAGACTACCTTCTCTAGCCCTGAGTGCCCAATGCTAGCTTTCCTATTAGCCTACTTCAGCCTCAGCACGGTTAGCTGCTTTATCGTTCGACTATATTGACCAACACAGTCGCCAATGTCAGTGGCATTTGTCAACAACAGAGGCAGTTCGACCCTTTAGGTAGCTGACCACAAGTGAGCCGGCCGGCAGGTCTTACAATCTGCTTACATAGCTGCTACGAAGCCACCCCTAGCTAGGTCCTTGCCGGGGGCTGGGGGCGCTTTGTTTTTGTGTACTTGGTGCTGGCGTGCGACAGAGCAACTGAACAATACGAAATAGATGCGCTCTGAGCTCATGCGCATTCGAATGTTCCACATTCGAGTGTTTCCCGTTTGAAGTCCAATTGGAGTTATCAATAATTAGCTTAAATTTCCAATGTCACTCATTTACAAGCAAATATAAAGCAAATGTTTTAAAATTGTATATATATAAACTCTCTAAACTACCTAAACTCTCCTCGCTGCTCATCTCCGTTTGCCCATTCAAATTTAACGCTCAAAATCTCAAACGAGTTGGCAGCGCGGGCAGCCGCAATTCGCAAACGTTTCTGATTGGGACCGGCGCAGTAGCCAGCTGTTCGTTCTCGCTCTCTCTCTTTTGCGCTCTTTTTGTCGCAGTTTTTGGCGACGCGCTCGCGATGTGCACGACAAACGAAGGCACAGACGGCGGTCCGGTTGGAAAAGTCGCTAGAAATGTCAGTTAGCAAGTGGAAATCACCGGAAAAACTACGCAACGCGGCAGAAACCAAAGCGATTAGCGGCAAAACAGCGCAGCAAACGCTAACGCACAAACAGCAGAGCAGCGCGCGTAGCAGGCAGCAGCTCGGTCGGTGGCTGCACTGTGTGTGTGTTAGAGAAGTAAAAGAATGCGTGAATGCGAAACGCGAAAGCAAAAACAGCAGAAGCAGCAGCAGCAGCGAATGCTGATAACAAAGCGTACGGCGTGTTAATAACAATAACAAAAAGTCGCGCGTTTAATTAACAGACAGCGGCAGTGGCAGCGCAGTCGACGCTAACGTCGCGTGTGGGAGTTAAATAGTTGAGAGAGAGATAGTGTGGGAGAGAGAGTAAGTAGCCGAGTGGAAGGAGCGCGAGTCGAACTGATAAAAACTGCATTTGATTGCAATTTTGGCGGCATTTGCAAACCGAACGGCGGCGAACGCGCAACGCAAAAAGAAATCAATAAATAACAAAACAAGCAAACGGTAAACGACAAAAGCCTGCCAACATGGGCTACTAAGTGTGTGTGTGTGCGTGTCTAAGTGTGTGTGTGTGCGTGTGTATCTAAATAGCAAAAAGTTTGTGTGGAGCGCAGCTGTTTGATGAAAGTGAAGCGAAAATCATAGACAAAAAATGCGAAAAAAAAAACAAATAAAGCAACACAAAAGCAAGAACAAAACACAGTTGCACCAAACACAAACAAAGCAAAAGAGAGCGAACGGCGACGGCAGCGTCTCTGTCGCCAGCTCAGACTGCGAATAACGTTTTTTTACGAGACGAGCTAGCAACAACAACATCAGCAGCGGGAACGGCAGCTAGAGACGTGCCAGACACGCTTTGTTTTTGTTGTTGCTGTAAAAAGTATCTAGATAATTTTAGTAGACACGCTTTGTTTGGCTTTAACAGTGCATAAAACGGAATTTAAGCTTGCCGGCAAAAATATATATTTTTAATTTAGAAAATAATACAGCTAGCATATGTATATGTATATGCATACAATGTATGTACATATGTATGTATTTAAAATGCATATTTCTCTATGAGCCAAAGGGCTAGGCAGCGCTCTCGCTCTTGCATGTTGGCTGGCAGTCAGCACTCAACTTCTGTCTGCTGCTTTAATTGAGTTAGTCTGGCAAGGCAAAAACAGAAACAGAAACGGCAACGGAAGAGGGAAAAGGGAAAAGGGAAGAGGGAGAGGGGAAACGGGAACTCACGCACGGCGCTGAGGGCAAAGCGCAGAGCGAATCCTTCCTTCTTACATTTGCTTTAACGGCGCTGCCACTTTAAACTGCAACAACAATTTAAAAGTCAAGGGAAATTTCTAATATGTGTGTGGGTGAGTGTTGGCAATGCCTGGGGGAATAACGGCAGGGTATTTATACTATTCCACATGAAGAGAAATTAAACGGGAATTAAGGGATCAAGATAAAGGCTTTGTAATAGAAAAATGTAACGCTGCAAGTTAAAGCTATAAAAACATATCTAAAACTATAAGAAATATCTTATATTGTTTCTTATATTTAATAAGGCGTTTCTTATTAGCATTTGGCATATTCCAATTGGAGTTATGAACAACCTTTGCTTATTATTTACCAAAGAAAAATATGCAGAATATAAAAAATGAAAGATAATATATTTAAAAGAGAAGAACATGTTGTATTTCATATTTTTATTTTATTTTTTAATTTTACTTGCATTTAAAAATATCTACGAAAAAATTCTTAAAAATCTAATAAAATTATACATTTTATGAATAATATAAACATATCATTTTAAATTAAATTATTTAATTCATATTTGAAAAAATACGTATTGTTTAATGTTTTAAATTATTTTGACATAATTCTTTAATTTTTAATTTAATAATATTTTGTATATAAAATATTTATTGTCTTGTTATCACAAATATATTTTCAGCCCATAGAAAGTCAGCCAATCCCTAAATAGCTTAAATTTGCAGTTAGTTTTATCATATGTTTTTATTTATAGCAAACACTTTAGAGTGCGATAGAAAGAGACAGGGATAGGGCATGACAAACTCAAATGTTTGTTGTTGTTGTAGGCATTTGTTGTGCGCCTTTTGAAATATTTGGCATTTTTTGTATTAAATTGTCAGTGAAACGAGTTGCTTCACGTCCTGTGCCCAGCTCCCAGTCCCGCAGCTCCCCAGTTTGCCCAGTTTCCTTGGCTGCCTAGTCTCGCCCAACAATTCAAAACGTGAACTGCCACTAAAACATGCCAAAAATCTGCGCATTTAAAATATTTGCCCCAGAGCCCATTGAGAGGCAGCCAACCGGGCAGCGGACTCGAATTGTTGCTGGGAGGGGGGGTTAGTTGACTGGGGGTGTAGGGACTAGAGCGTTGCCAGCTGGTTTTTGTGTGTGTGTGTGTGGGTGTGGGTGTGGGTCCGCCACTTGGCTGCGATTTGATTTAGTTGTTTAGCCTGCCGGGCGGCCAGAGCCAAAGCCAGGGCCAGGGCCGTTTGCCGTTTACCGTTTGCTTTTTGCTGTTTGCTCTGTGCCTCCCTTTTTGGTCCGGCAAGCTCGCACCTGGTTGCCATTCGGCGTGCTCTGTTTATTGTTTGCTCTTGGCTGGTGTGTGTGTGTGCGTGTGTGTGTGTGTTTTGCCACGTGCGTAGCTCGTTTATCTTTGGTCCTCTTTGAGCCGGTTTTTGTTGTGCTAGACCTCTATCTCTCTTTCCCTCTCTTTCTCCCTCTCTCTCTCTATTTAATTGCTCGCCAATTACTAATCAATATTTCTTCAGGCCCCCAAAATGGATTAACATAAAAACAATAATCGAATAAAAAACAAAAACTTTCAATCTCCTCTCAATACGCATAATCTAATAATTAAGAAACAATTGCAACCGTTCCGTTCCGATCTTGTGCTAATGCAAAAAGAGTATACGACCTACAAATACGCAGAAATCTTTTAACTTCACTAAAGTGAAATAACTATCGTATAAAGAAAACCCTATCGAATATAATAACCAAATAAAATAAAAATCTATAAAAACATATACGAATATCTGAATATCTGTCGGCAATATCTAGTTGCAATATTTACAAAAAATTTTAATTGGTAAGTTTTATTCATTTTTTTAAATCTATAAAAATTGTTAAACAAAGCAAATTCTATAAAAAATCTCAGAAACATTTTTAAAACTAAATATATATTTTTTAAGTTTTCTTAAGATTAAAATAGGTATAGAAATTTATATTTAATATTAAAAAATTTAGTAAATATTTTTTTGAGATCAATAAATTACTGGAAAACCTCGCAAAAATATGAAAAATAATAAATTAATCAATCTGGAAGATGCAGAACTCATAATCAAATTCGACCCATCGAAAGCTTTTCAATTATTGGAAAGATTTCGATTCCTTTCTAAGCACATGCCCTTATCAAACTAGTTCTATTCTCCCATGCTGCATAGCTATTAAAACTCTACTTCCAAATCGTGTGACAAGTTTAAATTTGTAGTTTATTTTCCGTCTCCAGTTTGTTGACTTCAATTCGGCTGCAAACACTAAAAGCGAACTCAATTGGCTGCCAGAAATAGAGGGAAAATAGACTTGAAAGACGGCAGAAGGTGGACAAGGGACGGGGCAAGGGGGGCAGAGCGTGGGGATCCTGGGGTTACAAATAATCCCAAACACTATTCAAGGGCAACTTTCACCAACTCTGGAGTGAAATTCATTGCTTTTCCTGTTGCCTCTCTCTCTGGGCCCACGCTGTGGTTGCTGCAGCAGTAGCTGTGGCTTTGCCGCACCACCCGGTGGCTATCAGGGCTACCGTCTGGCATTTTCATTTCGCCTGCCGCAGTGGTCGTCCACATTGGCAGTTTTGCTCCTACTTTTTTTTTTGGCCCGGACGTCCATACATCAGGCCAAGTTCAAATTTCCTTTTTTATGAGTGGCAAAAATTGTTGCTGGCGCTCTTGAAGCTGTTGTTGTTATTATTTCTGTTCGGCTGCGCCCCCTGCGCGAGAGGCAAGAAAATTTTGAAAATGCCTGCCAGGCTCACAGGCTGGCAGACTGGCAGACTGGCTGGCTGCCGCGCTGGCAAGGACATGGTCACATGGCACATGGCACATGGAGCACAAGAGCTACGTCAATGGCGGCGTCTCGCACCTTAGCCAACCACCCCCAAAATGCGTCCAAGTCCGTCGAACCCGGGCACATAACGATGCAGGAGGCTCTGCCGCCCGGCTCTGTCTCGGCAACGTTTTCAACAATTTCCACATTTTATCTAACCACCCCCAAAAGTGTCGACTGCAGGGCGAAAAAAAGGGAAAATTCTGCGGGCAAGCGAGACAGAGAGACAAAGAGAAAGAGAGCATAAGTGGTAAATTGTAGACGTTGCAGCCATTGCTCCAGTATTTGCAGTTATCGCAATAACCGTTAGCCGGCTATATGTTAACTTGGTTATCAAGTTTGCTTATGCTGCATGCAGCAAAAGTTTTTTAAAGAATTCTACGGCGGAGTCCATGAAATTTCCAAATTTCTTTGTAGACTTTTGGCAAAATAAAAATGAATATATATCTCTATATATAGTATTCCAATATCTTCCGCAATTTCTCTTAACCTTTTCAAGATCATATAAATTTATTGCAAATTCTGGCAACTCTGGCAAAATGCTATAATAAAAGCAAAATTACGAGTGTCGTAAAATTTGTTTATTATATCATTAAGCTTTTTGTTATGAACAGCTTGTTACTGCAGTACAGCGTTGCCAGATTTGCTTTTAAGTGCAGCATTAAGTTGGCTGCGCTTCAGCAATTTGACGAATTCATGCAGAAAGTGCATATTTATAGATATATTAGAAATTGTGAAAATATTTGAGAAGAAAAATATAAATAAAACAATTTTAAAAATTACATAAATAACATATATAAGATATAAATATTAATAAATATTTTTTAAAATATATCAATAAATATTTAAAAATGTATAAATAAATATAAATAATAAATTTAAATATTGAAAAAATATAAAATAATATAAACTATATAAGCTATATATTCAAAAAATATAAAAAAAGATTTTGCATTTTATTATTCTTCATATATTTTTAAATATTTATTATTAAATCTCTAAATAATTTCATTTACTTTCATAGTTGCTGATTTTTGTAGAGCATAAAAGCGTCGTCTATTTTGTAAAAGTTTTTCGTTTTCAGTTTTGTTTTTGTTGTCATTTTCTTTAGATTCTTTTTGTTGTTTTTACTGCTGTTGCGGCTTGTTCTGGGCGCTCTTCACCTAGACAAATCGCAAACGACAGACAGCAGGAAAAAGGAGAAATAATAACAATCGGAAAACGTGTTTAACATTTTCATCGGACGCTCATTGCCACTTTACAGTTTGCAATTTTAAACAATTTCTCTTGTTGCTCTCCGAAGGATTTCGAGCTAACCCTTTTCCCACATGTGAGAAAAAGGAAGAAAAAAAAGAAGAGAAATAAACGTACGCTGGAAAATTGTTTTTCTTTTGCTTTAATTTCGGTAATTTTTCTTTAGCCAAAAGAAAAATCGAGTTGTCGTTGGTTGGTTTTTCCTCTTCTTTTTTTTTTTGGGTTCGAGTCCCCAAAACGATTTTTGGGGGTTGGTTTTAGCGTTGCCTTTGCCGTCGCCTTTATTTTGTTGTATGTTTATGCGCTACGCGTTTTTCCCAAGATTGACTTTGACATTAGCCCCAAACGCACACACACACACACACACACACACACAGAGAGCTAGAGGACTAGGGCTATGCTCTCTGGGCGCTACGGGGAGCTCTGCTCGCTTTCGACACGGTTCGTCGTCGTTGTTGTTGTTGTCGTTGTCCGCCATGTTGTTTTATTTTAGCACATTTACGTCATAATGGCATTTCCTTCCGCCTGCCTTTTGCCTTGGCGTTCCTTTGACTTTTCCTCTTGCTTGGCTGTACGCATTTTTATGTCGCTTCGTCTTCTTTCTCTCCATTGTTGTTGTTTTTGTTGTAATTTTCATTGTGTCTGCTTTGGAAATTTATCAGAGTCCCGCTTTAATTTAGCCTTCGTCTTCCTTTATCGCATCGCCGTCCTGCCTAGGCGCTGCTGTAATTGCTCTGCTTTATTGTCATTATTCTATGCGTCTCTCTCAACTGCTTCGTCTTCTTCCTCCTCTTGTTGTTGCTTATTTAATTTGATTTCTTTTTGATTTTTATTAGTTTCTGCCACCATACATTGGCCTCATTTTCCCGACTTTCCCTCCTTTCGCCTTTCTCCTTTCACTCGCACAATTCAAGATTTCTGCCCTTAGTTCTCCACATAGTTGTAAGCAATTTAAGTTGCTGTCAGCCCATGCACCCTGCACCCTTAACCGCATTGACAGCGGCGGCTGACGGCATTGACAATGATTGATTACCAAAATGGGCAACTGCTTTTTGGGGGCTACCGCAATGGCTACCCAACAACTGGCACAGCTCCCCACCTGCACCTGCCTTCGGCCAGCTTATCTCAGCCCACACAATCATTATACACATATATATCTATATATTTCATTATCTTTTTTGCTCGTTAGTCTCTCCCTCGCTCAGTTAATTGTAATTACACATAGATAGCCGCACGATTAGATTCAATTTGTGGGCGCTCTGCCGCGGCCTGCGCTCGATTCAGCTTTAGCTTTTCACATTGTATCGAGTTGTTTAATCTGATTTTTATGTACACACACCGAAAGTTCAGTTCTACTCGAAAAATACTTGATTTTGTAATTTTAGTTGTAGCCAATTATGGGGACACGCCAGATAAGTTCCGTAGACCTTTGTTCGGCCCTTGGGCAATCTACTGGGGGCCTACCGAGATTTATGAAGAACCACTCACTGAATTGTGTCATAGAGCTCGAGCAATTGACAGTTGGTTGAGATTTACGACGGACGTAAATGAAACTTTTAACCGAACTGCAGCTACCGACTGCACTCGATGTGGCAACACCAGTGTGTGATTTACAATGCATTTTACGTTTGATTGCCTATATATAGGGAAGTTCTTTACGGTCTATAAATACATTTATTGTAAACCTATTTAAGCGTTTCTAGTGATCATATAACTAAATATACTTTAAAAATATATATATTTAACACTCTGGCAGCACTGTTTAATATAGTTTAATATACATAAAGAAAGTTTTTGCATAATTTGAAGTTTTTCTTACTATCTGGTGTTTTCTTTATCAAAAACTTATTGTTTTTAATTTTGTAGTCAATCTGGCAACGCTGTTTACTTAAAGACTCGGCTTTATTTTATTAACTAAAGTAAATTGTATATTATAGAAGAATATATACATATTCAGCAGATCTATCAGCATAAACTAGTATTTTCAAAATATTTTGTCAGTCTGGCAACACTATTTTTGTCTTTGGAACCATCTTCAATATTTCTAATTACTAAAATAATTTTTAGATATTCCTTATTCTGTAGAAACTTTTCTTTAGTCACATTTTCGCATCAATCTGGCAACTCTGTTCACTTAAGCGACCCCCTCTATGAAGAGGGAGCAGTTCTTCAACTCCAGTCTGACACATACAAATGGGACACCTCATGGGGCTCCCCGAGTGCCATTATCACGGACATAATTTAGTCACATTTCAGCGCTACATCTGACTGCCATCTGGCAACCCTTGTCAATGTTGAGGCCCAGCGCCTGGGACGTGTGAACGAAAATTCGGCTTTGCTTCGGTTTGACAATTTCTTTATTAATCAATTAAACCGTTGTAGGAGTGAATGAGTATCTGTGTGGGTGAGTAAGTGTGTCTGTGTGTGTGTGTGGGTGTGTGTTGTCTCTTGCTCTCCTTTCGATGCTGTAAGTAATTAAATTAAAATGCAAACATGTGTTTTTTTCACAGCATCCTAGTATCCGCTTGAAGCCCAGGGGATTACCCGCAGTCTGCGTCGCCTTCGCCTTCGATGACGGTTGACAAAAGCGCTGACAGCGACGGGCAGACGAGCACTGCGGGACTCCCTGGTCTAGAAGTTGGAGTCGGCTGACAGCGGCATTTAATCAATCAATTTTGAACGGTAATCAAGCGGGCAGCTTAAACTAAAGTAGGGGCTGGCTTAGGTAGTCGCTCTTACAAATGGAATAGCTCTTCTCGTTGAGCTGCTGAATGTGATTGATTGGTCGACGCGGGCTCAATGGATCACTCTCAGCTCTCAGCTCTCAGTTCCGGCTGCTACGCACTTTGCAAATCGTTTAATTTCCAAATTATAAATATATGCAGGGCAGCGAGCACAGCTGACATTTCGCTTGATTAACTAGGCAAGCGTGGCTTTTACTTTAATTAATTTTCCAATTAGGTGATTGAGTGGCTCAGTTTTCCTCGCTCTTTTGAGGGTAGGTAAAAATAGAAAGAGATGAATTTAGAGCATGATGAGATTTTGTGGAGAGTAGATCGTCTAATGAGTGTGTGGCTAGTGTGAACTAAGGGCAGAAGAGGGAGTCTGGTATGAGTTGCTTAGATGAGGTTGGTTTGCAATTAAGTCTTTGGTTATGATTGGGTTTTAAAGTTAAGCTATGTGGGAGTTGGGAAAACAGGCATAAATTATGGTTTTTTAGGCAGATAAAATCAGAACCAAAGTTGTCCGGGAAAATGCTTTTCTTATAGAGCTAATCATATTCAGCAGCAAGTTGAATCTGCTGCCGTTTCTACATTCATTTGAGCTTATACAGCTTAGCCTTCTTTGAACTGCTGAAGCTTGGCAGGAACCTCTTAAGTTTTGGCTAACAGAAAGCGTCACAGGACACCACTACTCTATTGGCTGAGTGAGCCTTCATTCTTCTTTTTTTGGCCAAGAACTTGCTGCAGATTCTTTGCCTCATTCTTTGTTAATAGCCAACAAATCGAAGTCGAACGAAATGTGCTTCGAAGCGAACTTGATTTGTGCTTCTCTTGCTGCTTCTCCCTTTTACCCAATTTCTGTGCAATTTTCAACTTCAATTAGTCAACACCTTTGGCTAATTTTTGTCACCTGTGTGCACTTTGTCAGGGAAGCAAAAAAAATGTGGAAAATGGCAAAATTGTCCAGCCAACTACGACTGCCACTCTCAGCACTCAGCTCCCACTTGACTTGATTCTTTTCAGCTGCTGCCAATTGCAATTAGTCTTTCTCCCTCACAGCTGCCGCTGCTGCAGAGTAATTGCGCGGCATTAATTATGCATATCAATCAGAGGCAGAAGTTTTGTAAATTTGTTAAATTCATAATGGTGACAATGCGCGATCAAAACAGTTTAAACGCCAATCACAGGCAGGCAGCGGGTCAGCTGCGCTGATTATGCAAGGCCGTCGCGGCAGCGACATCTGCATAAATAATCAACAAAAAATAATAA
This sequence comes from Drosophila peninsularis, assembly GCA_035047485.1. Classification (NCBI taxonomy): domain Eukaryota; kingdom Metazoa; phylum Arthropoda; class Insecta; order Diptera; family Drosophilidae; genus Drosophila; species Drosophila peninsularis. The sequence goes on along the minus strand of JAWNPN010000059.1, from coordinate 2,421,624 downwards.
TAAACTGTGTGGAGCCCTCAGACTATTTGTCGTCTAACACTTGTGACGGCACCTTTGATCTGTCGCTGCCAATTTAGCTTTTTTTAGCTATTTTTTAAAGTTTTTTTTGCTTTTTGTTGCGAGCGAATTCCAATCAAACGGGCTGCCCCTCTCTCTGTCTCTCCAACTCTAGCCCTAGACGAGGCTTGAGTGTGTGTGTGTGTGTGTGTGTGTGTGTGCGTGTGTGCGTGTGTCTGCCTGTGTGTGTGTGTTTGTTTCAAAGACAAAAAGCCGACGACGCTGTAAAAATTTGTTGATATTATTGTTGCCATTGGCGTGTGGAAGTTGCTGCCAGACCAAGTGACAAAGATAAGCGAAATAGTTGGCAACGCTCACAGCAAATGTCACACACACACACACACACACACGCAACCGCACACCCACCTAGAAGTTAGCTAATATAAATAATAATTACTTGCAGTTTGTTATTGCCGTGATTTGCAGCCAGCCAAATGGCAATGATATGGACACCAAATTTATGTGGGCCTGGAAAAAGTTTGGCTACTGCGCCGAGCGTATTAAATATTTCATAACTCATATTAATGCTTATTAATTTTTATTGTTATTATTTGTAGCCCGTAATTAATTGTCTATTTGGTATTTTTATAGCTCGCCCCGGCTCGCGGAGGTGCTAACTAAATTCGTATAAATATTTCTTTTGTTGCTCGGTTTTTTTTTAATGAAAATTAATGCGTGTTTTTGGTTTTTTTGTGTGCGCCGTGGCTTTGTGGCTCTCGTTCAGGTTTATTATGCAAATCGCTGACGGTTTTAATGCAAATGGCAACACTTGTTCAGAGAAATTATAGAGCGACTCAATTCAAGTTATTTGGGTCTCAAATAATCTTCAAATTATGTCGTCTAGGGCTGCGAAAAGTTAAGAAAGTGCCAGCAGCTGTCGCCGCTTATATATCTTTATTTATATCTTGAGTTTGAGCTGCTATGGCTGGATTTTCCAGCGACAGGTTTTTGGCTTGGAATTTGTTTTATAGTCGTATCAATGTATTTTTTATACATTTTTAAGTTTTTGTTTTGGTTTTGATAGCCCGAAAGGAGAGTGCAAATGTGTAAAAGAAGTGGAAGTTGAGAAAAGAAAAAAAAATATTATAAATTATTTATATAAATATATTATTAATATAAATAATTTATTAATAAAAATAAAAATATATTATAAATATAAATAAATATAAATATTAATATAAATAGTATATAAAAAAAATATTACTTTTATATTATAATTTTAAAAAATTATTTAATAATTTTTTAAAAATATGTTTAATATAAATAATTAATAAAAACATATTATAATTATTAATGAGTAATAAATAATTAAAATAATATTATCAATATACAATTTTAAAATGTATTTAAAATATATCTAATTAAATATGTCTTAAAAATATAAACAATAACCAAAACATGTCTCAAAACATAAGCTGCTTAGTGCAAAAGCAGATTATATTATTTAAAAAATAAAAATTTGCTCAAGCTGCAACTAGTTTAAAGCAAGCAGCTGCTGAGTGAAGAGAAAAACAGTTTTCCCTGACTGCAACTGGAAAGTGTCTGCACAGATTGCGCCGTATCGTTTGCAACACGGAGCGATACAAGAGTCTGGCGATAGTTGCGTTAATAGCTCGTTGCACAGGCAGGCCGGGTCGGGGCAGACAGCAAAAGAAACGAACAGGAGCTGGAGTTGGAGTTGGGTTCGTCCTGTGCCTGTGCACGGCCAAAAATTTCATGCAGTGCCATGTGTGGCAGCTACTGGCTGTCTGCCCCGCTGCTGCCAACATTATTGCCACAAAATGTCGCTTGGCATCCTTTACCCGTTCTCCCTCTCTCTCTCTTTGCCTGCTTCGTTAGTTGTCGCACTTCATTTAAAACTTCATTACACGAGGACAACGCAGCAGCCTGTAAAGCACTAACAACTGTCGCCATCTCTCTCCCTCTCCCTCTCTTTGTCTCACTCTCAGCATAATTGAAAAATTATTTTGATGGCAATGCACGAATGCGAATTACTTAAAAATTTAATAAACTTTTAACGCAACATTAAAAAAAAAACATGAAATCAACCGCGAAACATCAAAAGTCAATTTGTGCAGCAAAAAAAATGGAAACTTTTATATGCGTGGCAGGGCAGCGGGACATGGCCAGATAAATGTGGCAATTTTACGCTTTTGCGGCGTTAAATTTTAATAAAGGAGGCGCCACGCCTCCCTTGACACACACTCACACACACACAGCCAAATGGACAACTGTCCAAATGTCCAGCTGTCTGTCACTTTGTCAGCTTGTGCGCTGGCTAATAGTTATGCGGTTCACTGTTGGCATTTTGGCCAATTATGAAAATGACTAGACGGCTAGCTGGCCCGCTCTAACAGTGCCTATCTCTGTCACCCTCTGTGTTGGCCATAGGCGCCTAATGCGATTTGCATAAAAGCCGCGTCAAATATTTATTTTGATTAACCAACGTTAATCGTTATGGCTCAGATATACATATATTTATATACACATGTACATATATATATACATATACATATATATTTACATTCAGTTTCTGTTCAAAATTGATTTTCATCCAAATTTTGTAAAATTGTTTTTTTTTTTTTCGTTGTTTGCTGTTGCAGTCGAGCGAACAATTTATTTATTATGCTGTTAAAAACCCTAAGAGCATTCAGCAAACAAATTCAATTTAAAATATATATTTATAAAAAATTAAATAAAATGTGAAATGTATTTTAAATTCATGCTGGTGTAAAGGACAAGTGTAAAAAATAACACAGTGAGGAAAACATGGAAATTTGTTGTTGAAAAACCCAAGTTGAGCGAAATTTAATTAAAAAATATTATGAAAATAATATTTAATTGAGCGAAATATGTGAAAATATATATGGGAATGTAATAACAAAAGAGAAATTGAGTTCGATTGATGATTTTTGGAAAATCTCTTAAATCAATTTGGATTTTTTGATTGAGTGAAGAGGAGAGCTTTTTCTTCTATCTCTGATATAGGCACTCAATATCAGAGCATCGTCAGACCGCTTTGAGTCTACGTTTATCAAGGCCTTTATGAAGTGAGTGCTGTTATGATGCACAGGCAGAGTGATCTCAGGGAGAGTCAACATAGGGAGCACAGTGAGCTCAGGCAGAGTGAGCACAGGGCAAACCAGTGCAGGTAGAGTAACATTCCCGCGCTAACAACTCCAACTTCAAGTGCTGCTCTTACAAAGATCATTACCTACAACTAAACAATACTTCAATTATGTAGCAGAGAGTTAAGAAAGACTCCAAAAACTAAAAGTCACAAAGAAAACAATGAACACCAAGTAAAAACTCTATATAGAACTCAACACTAATTCAACTCGTATGCCTGTTGATCGATATGTTTTCACTACAGTTCCAAATCATATACAAAGACTAATTGGATTTGCTCTGCTCTACTGAAGTTCAGCCTCAACTGCCCACGGAAACAAAGACTTTTCACATAATTTTCATAAATTTATTACTGAATTAGTTTCAATTCTTATTAATAATAGCAACATATGATATGTTGATAGCCAAATCCGTAATGCCCCAAGACTCAATTTCATACGCTTTATTTATAAATTCGTGGCGAACAAAAGCCGCTTAAAAAGTATATATATATATATAAGATCGAAACAATTTGCCCACGCAAATGCGAGTGCGGGCGAGAGACAATCGAGCGAGCATCGAGCATCGAGTGTGGAAATCGAAAAAACGAGCCGTGACAAAATTGAGCTGCTGTCAATTGGTGTCTCTGCACTCCCCCAGCTGTAACTTGAAGCGGAGCGAGGGGGAGGGACAGGGAGAGAGAGAAGGCGTTGAAATTGTAGAATGACGAGGTCGTGTCCGGTCGGACGTGAGCGGGCTGCAAAGCTGCGGCTTAGGCCAGCTCACGAGATGCTGCAGATGAAGACGTAGAGGTAGATGGAGCTGTAAGTGGGGCTGTGGCTGTGGCTGCCTCTGTGGCCAAAATGTAAACAAGACCAGAAAGGTGTGTAAATAATGCGGAAAAATAATAACAATCATAATTTGTGTTGACTGTTTGAGTTTCTATGCGCGTTGGCCGACCAACGGACAACAGCGCGGAGCTTATGGGCTCAAGTCGCCGACTTATAATTAAGCATAGCTGTTGAAATGTTTGCCCACATGGCCGCGTTGACACTCAATTCAATTACGAGTACATTTTCCAGCCAAAAATGACAAAAAATAAAAGCTAAATAAATTATAAATTGCTTAATTCTGCGAAACCAGTTAGCCCGGGCTCTGGCCAAGTTGGTCGCGCCGAGCGACGCACTCCAAATTGTAACTCGACGCGCCAAGTCGGGGCGGGCAGCGCGTCAAGTCCATTAAAGCCAACAAGTTGCAAAAACTGACCAAATCTGAATGCTAAAATGCAACCAAAGCGAGGCACAGCCTCAGCCAGAGCCACAGCCTCTAGCCCCAATGTGGCAACTGGCAAGTGGCAAATGATGTTGGCCAGCTTTGGCCTGGCTCTATTCGGCTCTAGATGCGGCGGCTGTCACGCCACTTGACCAACTGCCTGACTTGTCTTGACTGACGGCCACTTGATGTGCGAATGCTTCGCACTGCGCCTGTCTCCCAATACGATTCGCTTCGCTGCATCCCAGACAAATGGCAAAATTGCCTCGGAGATGCTGTGTAGAATGGCAGATGTCTGGGGCAGAGAAAAATGTTATATACCTATATTAAAAATAGCTAACATATATTTGAAATATAGTAGAAAACATTTGAAAAGGAATTTGAGATTTTTATTATGTATTTTGGTGGGTTTTATTATTTTTAAATAATTTTAATGAATTTTAAACTAAATTTTGAGTATATTTGGGAATTTATTGTATTAAATAATATTTTATTACATTAAAGAATATTTTAAAATATTATTCAGAAATTTTTATAACAAAAAAGATGTTATATCATTCTTAATGCGTATTTAAATATTTTAAAAATATATTGCGTATTTAAATAAATATTAAAAAAATAAATAAATAAATTTAAATATTTTTAAATAAATAAATATATATATATATATATATATATATATATATATATATATATATATATATATATATATATATATATATATAATAAATACTAAAAAGAAGTATGTCAAATATTTAAAAAAATGTATAAATGTTCAAAAATATATATTGAATGATAATATTTAATTTTTAAATATTAAAAATTTTTTTTAAATATTTTAATATTAAAAAAATATATATAAAATATTTAAAAAACAATATTTCATTTTAAAATATTTAATTTGTGATAGTAAAGCTCATTTTGTATTATTTATTTATTTATGAGATCTACGTATTTTTGTAAATGAATAATTTTATTTTTTTGAAAGAGATTTCTTTATTTAGACACTCAAGCTGTGAGTCAGAGAGCAAGGGCAAGAATGAGCGTGAAATTGAGATAGGTAGGCAGACTAACATGTTGGACTTGCAGCAAGATCTCGGAGCAACTCACAACTGTGTTGCTCTTCCACTCAGAGTGTATCAAACCCAGATCGCCATATAGCCAACTCCATGCATGCATTGTTCACACAAGTTGCTTTGGAGCAAGAACTTTTCTCATTTACAAATCAAGCTGCTTCTTCACTTAGCTCGAGCATCATCAGCTTGAGCAACTCTTTGCTGCTGCTCAATGAAGGTCACTCATCGCTCAGCCACTGCGCTTATCTCAGCCGCCGAATCATAAACCATTCAAGACGCCGCTGCCATTATAATAGGAACTTCATTTTAATATCTCTCCCCCGCTCTCACACGCTATAGATATATAGTGTCATTGCCCAGTCGACAGCGAGTGGGAGTTGCAGAATATTTTGCTGCCAGACTTTGGGCCTGCTTTGTGTAATGGCGCCTGCTGAGTGCCGCTTCAAACCGGAAAAGTAGGCAAAAAAAAGAAGCAGAAATGTGAAATATTTAAGGCAAAGTGTCACATAAAAATGACTTATCTGCTGGTATCAAGTGGCAGATGGGGGCCGTTTAGAGGCCAGGCCTGGGCCCGACGCTGCCACGCGCTGAAAATTGTCCAATGGCACATTTGGGAGCAGCGGCGCACTGGTCGAGCCCGCCAAGAGGGAGGCTTATAGACTTTTTTCATGCTACTCTGCCTGCAGCTATATGACGACAAGAAGGAGCAGGCTGTTGTCTTATCTTTATGCCAAATCCAGTTGGGATTAATTGGTGTACGCGAGAGTTGAGCAAGGGAGCAGGAGAGAGAGTGGAGAGAGTATCTGCAGTGTATAATTTAATAAAGTGAGGCAGGCACCAAGGACGCCGTCAGCTAAGATACGAGGCCGTTATCGTTATCAGTTGTTGTTGTTGTTGTTGTTGTTCCTCAGTCATTCAGTTTCGACAAGCATTCAAGTGGCCCGCTCAATTTGCGCCGCTTAAATCGCATTAAATTGCGCGCTGTGTCAGCATACATATCGCTGGCACTGTAACTACACTAAATATATATATATATATATATATATATATATATATATATATAGACCCCCACACACACTTGCTTCTAAATTGAGTTTTAGTGCATGTTTACCCACGCAAATTGCTCGACTGACTTTGCCATAAATCTAGCTAAGTGCGACGAAGGCAGCCAGAGCAGCAGCAGCTCGAATGATACGATCCAGCATCAAGCATCGACTCATATCGCAGCCAAGTTGGATTTGCCATGCAAAAATAAATTATAAGTATTATGTACTTGACTATTTATTGCTGACAATGGCATTACAGCTGGCTAGAGACCCATAGACACACATACACCCGCCCATAGCCGGGGCGAGACAACAGACAAATACTTCAATAAAGTGGAGCAACTGCAGCGCCTCTTAATTATAATGCACTGGAGCGTAGACAGGAATCAATCGACTCTGTGGCGTCAGCTTTAACTAAATTCGTTGAATGACTTCAATCTAATTGGAATTGTGCTCAATTATATTGTTAAGTCGCTGACAGTAGGTGTTGAGGCATTGAAATGGGAATTTTTTATGGAAATTTAGATGATAGAATTTTGAGAGTATTTGAAGGGGGGAAATAATGAATAGTCATACCTTACATTGCTCTTGTAGATTGAGATACTCTAGAATATAACAGAGCTTAATATGAATACTTTTTCTGGACCTTTCTATGCACTTCTCATAAGTGATATCGAATTTTGATCAAGATAAGCTAAAGAAAATATTTAAAAAATATATATATACTTTTTCACTAGTATATATGCTGCATTGTGCTTTTCAAACCAGTTTTCCCTATAGAAAATCGCCTTTCTACGCAATTCTCAGTTCACATCACATTCGTTTATCTCTAATATAAGGTTAGTTATTACTAAAAATAACTTCTGTATATCCGCATTCATGTTTACGCTACATCATGTCAAACACAGCAATTTTTTCATTTAAATAACCACCTTTCTATGCAATTCTCATTCATTTCAATATTACCTAATCAAGATAAGCTAATGAAAAAATACTGAAATGCGCTACTATTTGTCTGCCCCATGATTTCACTTTATTCCTTCTCTTGGGCAAACCCGCCTTTCTATGCAATTCTCATTAATTAGCATGCAGCAGTAGCCAGATAAGCTAATGAGAAAAGTGGATAAACTTGATGCCAGTGCATTTGTGGTTAAGCTTTAGTCAAAATAGACACAGTGAGCAGAGCAGTGCATAAAATATAATTATAAATAATAACAACCTGTTTCCCACTCGACGGCTATGCAAATGAAGCCACATGTAAAAGGCAATAGGCTAATTAAAACCATTTGCCGACTAGCCTGACTAGCACCTACTCCCAATCTCGGTGCTGGCTAAATAGTGGGCGTCATTGTGAATGAATCAGTCTGAGAGCTGTTGCAGTTGCAGCTGAATTTCTGTGTCAATTGAGTGACTCTGCTCAGTGCTTGACTCAGTTCAATTTCTGGCTAAATCAGTGCAGCATAACAAATTCCTCAAGCGGGAGACAGAGCAGCGAAAAATGCTTATGCAACATGACAGACAGACACAAAAGGAAAGTGTTAATGACGACAATATGTCATTGTCAGTGCCAGCTGTTTGTAATCAAGGAGAAAGGGAGGGTAGCGAGAGAGAGGGAGAGAAAGGGTAGCGTGTCTGGAGAGAGCCTGTGTGGCCAGTGCACATCTTCCATCATAATCAAGTGTAGCTCAGGCTCAGGCTCTGGCTCTGGCCCAGTCCCTTTCAGCCAACACTAATGGCCTACAGGGCTGTGTACACGCGGCGTATGCGCAATAATCTAAGGGTGGAATCAATAAGCGGCTTTGCGTGTGAGACATTAGTACCCCCAATCAAGTGCCATTGAGAGGTGCCTCAGACCGCCCGTGGTTTGGCTAGCTCATAAATTAGCCCCCTTCCCCGTAGCTGGGGCCAGGCTAAGCCCGAACAAATCAAAGACAAGGCCCAAACGTGTCCGCCTGTCGGCCTCAAATGGAACCGTTTCTGAGCCAAATGCGAGCAAAAATTTGCATGTAACACTTAAATAAAATTTAATTACGCTTGTCGCCTGTCAGTCCTCATTATTCGGGGCAGAACGAAGCGCGACGGACATGGCAGGACGAGCAGCGCGTCGCCCAGGCGAACTCCAGCCCTCCTCTGCCGCACGAAATTACACGAATTCAATTAAGGTGCAAGTGGACGGCAGCTACTCCAACTGACAGGTGTTAGCGACTGGCCGGCCAGTCGTCGGCTTAGACAATGAATTAATTGCTTTTGGATGGTATGTAAGACCTGCATCCGAAGCACTAAGCGAAATTAGGGTAAGGCATGAAAAAAAACCTGCCATAGGCGTTATTTGCTTAGATTAAATCGATATCGACAAGGCCCCACCTTATTCCGTTTTAATTGCTGTTTGAATTTGCCCAAGTTTTGCTAGACGGCAAAAGGAAAATCAAGTAAAATTTATACAGAGAATGGCAATATGGAAATGTATGAGCTAGAGAAGCGCAGATGGAAGTTGTTTCAAATCATTTAGAACTTTTGCTTTTAATCTAAATATTATAATTAAATAAAACTATAAAAATAAAACAATCTGGTGCTGTTTTGTACTCTTTGGGCATTATTTAATTAATTTAAATAATTTAATTATTTGATTATTTCAATTAGAATCAAAATGCTTGTAAATTGCACCAGATTACGGGTATCTGCTAGTCAGTCATGCCCAACTAAGATACTCCTACCTCTACTTCGCTATTCTTTCTCTAACTTAGCTTCTACCTCTGGCTTATTGCCTTTCAGTTTCAGGGCTCAGTGTCTCTGGTAGTCTCTTGCTAATTCTCCTACAGTTTCTCTTCAGTTCTCAGGCTATCTCCCAGTCCTACTTCATACACTTTTCATTCCCATACACAAAAAGCTCCAAAACTTACTCAAATTGTTGATGAAACATGTATTTGATTATTAACTAGCAAAAACGATTTTGGCTTATGGTCGAAAACTTTTCGGTTTGACTGTTGGGCAAAGTGACAAATTAACTCGTAGTAGCTGCAGCGGGCGCAGCTGCTTGTTATTGAGCTTGATGGGCAAACAATTTCTATTGCTCTCCGGCACTTTAATGAATTGATGAACATTTTGAGCTTTGCTAACTTTCGCCTAGTTGCAATCGAGCTGGCCTGCCTGCCTGTAAAACCAACGACAGGCGACAACAGCTGCCTGGGCATGAATTATAGCAGCAGCAGATGAAACTTTTGCATTATTTTATGAAATTTTTGTTAAACAAATTTGTCGATGTTGTTGTTGCTGTGCTTAAGTGTAAACAGTGAAGACTCGACTTGTTAGGCAGCCCCGCGGCCCAACCTTCCACCTCTCAAAAGTTGCGCAGTTTCTGTCACATGCGTCCCAGGCCAAACACACACCTGAACAGCGAGTGGAGGGGGAATGTTCTTGTTATTGAGCAGAGATAGAAGCAGAGTTGCGGCGCTGCTGTGGCTGCTGTGGCTGCTGCTGCTCGTCTCTCAACTCTGGTACTGTAAGTATGGTATTATAACTTTTTTTCACGGCATAATTTATGCGCACTTTATGCAAATTTTTTCTCTATATAAACCGTTGCCTGAGCGCCTGAGCTGAAAGGATGTGTGGATCCGTGATGTGGTGTTGTTGTTGTTGCTCGTTTTTGTTGCCTGATGCAAACTGTAAGCGGGCTTTGTGGGCGAGAGAGAGATATTCAGCGAAACTCTGTGTAAACGCTCGTAATTATACATTTTTGTAAAAGTTTTTGCCACTCAGGTAGAGCTAGTCTCTCCTCCCCTCTCTCTCTCTGCCACTCTCTTCCTCAGCTGGCGCTTAATTTTAATGAAAAAAGTTGGGCAGCTGGCGCGTGCCAGCAAGTTCTAATTGATTTTCAGATTGATATGCAAAACAGCGTGTCCACAGTTTGGACACGCCCCCGCCCACTTAACATACGCCAAGTTCATTCAGTTGACATAAAACTTTGACTCCCGCCAATGGGCATATAAATTTTCAATTAAAATGCCCATAAAATGCTAATGATCATTTGATATGCAACTCATTTGCAATTTGTGCGATTTTTTGTCGGATTTCTGCGTATTTGGAGAATTTATTGCTTTTGGCTTCATTTTAAAATATTTAGATAGCCAGAAATGGGCTTAGGAGTTTTTTTTAACAGTATTTTCTCTATGTATGGCAATTGAAGTTAAATGTGGTATAGAATGGAATATAGATATCTGTATAAAATGGAATATTTTAGCCCTGTGTTTGTCAGTTTAATACCAAGCCAAGTGTTAACTAAGAGCTTTACAAAATATTAGTTCAGTACAAGCATTTTAGAACAATTTAATTATAATTATTACAAATTTATTAGATACATAGTTCAACGTTCTGAATAATTTAAAAAAATTATAAATACTATAAACAATTTTTTTTAAATATTTAATACTATTATTTTATTTTTTATATTTATCATTTTAATTATTATTAAAATAAATTTTTAAAACCCTAATTTTATTATTTATACCTTAATTGAATTATTAAAAATATTTATAAATATTAAAAACTCATATTGTAAATTGAATAGCGAGAGTCGGTCTGGCACTGTTGCTCTCGCCCTCTCTGAGTGCACTTTACAGTTAGCTAGTTCGGTTCAAGTTAGTCGTGATTGGCTCCTCTTGTTGAGACGCTGAGAGCTTCCATTATCCATTCCATTATGCGTTTTAATTGCGCACTGCACACACTCAGTCCAAGAAAGAAAGAGAGAGGGAGACAAAGATAGCTACTGCTGAGCGTAGCTCAGAGCATGGCTGAGTGAGAGCGAGATGGCTAGTTGAGCGCTTCGGACAGGCTCGTTGCGATTTGAGTGGGCAATCAGCAGGCGAGCAGAATTAGGCAAACGAAGAGAGCTCGTCGTTTAACGAATGACAGAGTTATTGAGCAGAGCTGCACAATTGTTAAATAGAAATGTGAGATCGAGTGCAGAGGAACTCAATTCTTTTATATGTATTGAGATCGAACGCAAATACACTCAATATATTTACATAATATATTGGTATATACTATATATATATATATATATATACAATTTTAATATATTTTAATGATGAACTCTTATTGTGCTTATCTCTTGCCGAAGCTAAAGAGAGCTTAAAACACTTTACTGAAACTACAATTTAAAAGAGTTCTTTAAGAAAAACACTTTTCATAGTAAAAACTCGCAATATTCCCTGGCCAGTGCTTCGCTCGTATACCTCCATAAAAAGTTTGCCATAACGCTCAATGCGCTGCAGGCAGCTGCTCTCCGGCTACAACTCCGGGCTAGTTTCTGCACCAGCTGCACTTTAACTAAACTCTAATGCAAAATTCATGGCCGGGCGACCGGGACAGACTTGTCTGCATTTAATATGCAGCCCGGACATGGTCGGCGAGCATGACCACAACAACAGCAACAGCGGGAAGAAGATAGGGCGAGCCGTTAAAGTGAGCAATGGCCGCCGCCATTTTGTTTTTGATTGATAATGATGGGCGCCCAAAACAGAGTTATGGCCGAGCTTACTCAAACCCATATATATAGAAGGAAAAACTAACCGCAAATTAGCTTATTTGGCATTTTTACAGTCATTTCATTTAATTTACACAAACAAATTTGCGCCTGGCCAGACGAGGATGGGCTCCTGCGAAGCTCAGACCCCAGACCCCAGACAATGGGCCGAGCCAACGAAGCGCGCCGCCAGCCTCATAAAAGTAATGAAGCTGTTTAGGCGTCTCTAAGTAGTCGTCGGTTGTCGACAACAACAACAACAACGACAATGACGACGACGACAACAGCGAATCGAGTAGGACTCGCAGCGCCAACTGTGTGACGATGGCAGAAAAAAAGCAGTGGAAGCAGAGTCAGAGTCAGGCAGAGGCAGAGGCCCAGTCACAGGCCCAGGTTCCGGGTTTAGTTTTGCTTTTGCGTTCATTCAAAATTCATGAAGTTGGCCCCAAACTTGGCGCCATTTTAATGCCAGTCGCCCTCTCCTGTAGGTGTTATTCTCTGCTGTTAACGCTTATTATTTTGCTGGGGCGTTGAAAGCAAGCGCAATTACCTCAAGCTGCACTGCAGCCAATTGCCCAAAAAGCCTTTCAGCCGCAACTCCACATTTATTGGTTGGCTCTTTAGTGGGTCGTCAGCAGTGTGTGTGTGTGTGTGTGGGGGGCTCTGGAGCTCCACATCTATTCCAATTAGCATGTCTGCCGAAATGCTAAACAAATGCAATTCACATTTGCTTAGCCTTTTAGCCGCATGTGTGGGCCGTTTGGCTGTGGACTTAGAAAGCCAAACTATTTATTTGCCTTCACTTTGACAAAAAGCCAGCACCTGAGCTTTTTCACAAGCTTTAAATATTCACGAATATTTGCCAGCCAGGTCTGAGCAGTGTTGGCCATTTAGCCTTTATTTAGCTGAGCTAAAATTGATAATGATTTACAGTTTTGATTTGAATTGATATTGGTTTTTGATATAATTCTAATTTATGAATGTCGTGTTGCTTTGGGAAAAATATTTATAAATTTGTTCGCTTTACGCTCTTTGTTCCATAAGCTGATAGGAAAGGATTTTTAGAATGACTTCCAAACAGCTTAAAATATTCTTAAAAACTAATTTCTTCATATTTCCTAAACATATATAACAGAAGTGCAGCATTCTTTTATATAATATAATTGGAATTAGAAATAAAATATGTTAATCTTATACTAACTATTAATATATATGGTTTATTTATTTCATAATTTTTCTACTACTATTTTCATAATTTAAACTCTATATATACTACTATTTTCTTATAAATACACTACTACTATTGTGAACATATGTACTACTATTTTGTATTTATCTACTATTATTTTCATGAACATATTTACTACTATTGCATTTATCTACTACTATTTTGATGAACATATCTACTACTATTCTACATATATTTACTACTATTTTCATGAACATATCTACTACTATTTTGCATTTATCTACTACTATTTTGTATTTATCTACTACTATTTTCATGAACATATCTACTACTATTGCATTTATCTACTACTATTTTGATGAGCATATCTACTACTATTTTGTATATATCTACTACTATTTTATATTTATCTACAACTATTTTTATGAACATATCTACTACTATTCTGCATATATCTACTACTATTTTGTATTTATCTACTATTATTTTCATGAACATATTTACTACTATTTTGCATTTATCTACTACTATTTTGTATTTATCTACTATTATTTTCATGAACACATTTACTACTATTGCATTTATCTACTACTATTTTGTATATATCTACTACTATGTTTATGAACATATCTACTACTATTCTACATATATCTATAACTATTTTTATGAACATTTCTACATATCTATTTTGTATTTATCTACTACTATTTTCATGAACATATCTACTACTATTTTGTATTTATCTACTACAATTTTCATGAACCATTTCTTCCACTATTTTATATTTATCTACTACTATTTTATATTTATCTACTACTATTTTCATGTATACAGCTCCATAAATTGTAGTCCAAAAACTTTATTTAATTTCCCATTTTATATAAATATTTTTCATTTTCCTTTGGATTGTCGCTAAATGTTTGTCATGTTTGTATTTTTTTTATGTGTCGCTAACAGCTCTCAATTTATTGTTGATGGGCAAGTGTAAACAGAATTGCTGCCGAGTTGCCTACCGTCGCCAAGTTCCATTCTATTTTTTTAATAAAATCCATTTTCATACGTAATTTAGCCGGAGGGGGCTAGGGGGCTGGGGGCTGGGGGCTGGGGGCTAGGTGCAGGCAGGCATCGCACACTGCGGATGATTTCCTGCAACGCCCAAGACAAAGCCGCACAACGACATTGCTTTGTGTCTGGCCATAATTTTGACAGGGGCCTGACTAGGGCAGCTCCTTGGCAGCAGGCAAAGTCAAAGGCAAGCGATTCGAGCCCACCGAGCGACTTGCCGCAAAGTTAAGCAAAACTTTGTTATTTGTTTTAAGTGGCAGGTTGTGCGGCGCACGCTCCAAGGACTGTCTTCTAGCTTTAGTTGCCAGTTGCCAGTTGCCAGTTGCCATTTGCCAGTTGTGGAGTTGCCGGGCTGCCGGGTTGCCGTTTCGCTCAACAGTTCATAAAGTTAATTTTGCCACAGAAATTATGTTAAAACGATATATGGTAGCCAAAAATGTTGGTCTATGCCCCAGTGCGTGTGTGTGTGTGTGTCTAGTCTGGGCTAAATCCCCCGTAGCTATATGGGAACTGCAACAGAAGTTATTGGAATGGCAGTCGACTAGGCTAGGTTAAGGAACTTTTGTAACTTTTGCTGCCCCGCAACGCGGCGTATGCGTAATTAGTGGCTAGGGTCTCAGGTAGTTGGCAATAGTTGCTGGCCTAGAACTTTGCTCTCTCTTTTGGTTATTTATGAAAATTAAAGAGTCGTAGCGACAGATAGATAGAGAGAGAGGGAGGGGGGCAGAAGAGATTGTCAGGCTGTGGGGCTGGCTTATTGAACTGTCAGCGTTAAGCCATATAAATTGCGCATACGACATGAGGCGCGACTTGGCGTTGGCAAAATGGCAAAACTATTTGCGAAAGTTCAGAGAAATCAAAGCACAGAGCGCAATCAGCGCATATAGTCAAGAACTTTTGATTATAACAAATGCTTTTGCGGCAGGCGAGACAGCATCAGTAGAGGGAGGGAGAGAGATAGATATATCTCTCCACTTGCATGTGGAGTGTGGTGGGCCTTAAGAGCAAGCGAGCAAAAATGACAGTTGATAATAAATCTTTTGGTCAGTGCTTTGTGCTTGGCCATTAGGAAAGTGGCCAGGGACTTGGCCAACAATAAAAACCCAAATGCGAACCGAAATGTAATTTCTGTTTGGCACGAAAACTTTGAGCAACAATAGAGACCGTAGCCTGAGTATTCACTTCATATCTGCAGTCAGTTTGCCATAGACTTGAAATGTTTGTGCGGCGCGCTTGGAGTCTATTGCCCTGCGAACAGAAATTGAACTAATAATGAAGGCTGTGAGCTGTGAAAATTGAGTTGAAATGGGAATTTTGATGGGGGAAATTCAAGTTAAGAAAATGCTTAACAATCTAAATTGAACTGACTTCATGGATCATAACTTTAAGGGCATAGACAAGGTTTTCATATGCTCTATGAAGCTGTCTTTT
This sequence comes from Drosophila peninsularis, assembly GCA_035047485.1. NCBI lineage: Eukaryota > Metazoa > Arthropoda > Insecta > Diptera > Drosophilidae > Drosophila > Drosophila peninsularis. The sequence goes on along the minus strand of JAWNPN010000059.1, from coordinate 2,405,859 downwards.
AATGTCCTTAAAGCTAGATCTCTGCTGTAAGCAAAGCAACTACGAAAGTATGCCCATATCATGTTATCCTATGGTACTTTAACTAAAATTTCTTACTTTACCACTTCATAGAGCATAAAGTCTTCGACTTATTTGCCCATATATCATCTTATATCTTCACCTTTTCGTAGCGCATGCATTCTTCTACTTCTTTTGCCTCTCACGCCCCATTCGATTTGCTTTTATTTATTTCAATAAAAATAAAAAGCGCAGACGTAAAAAGCAAAGTAACTTCCGCTGGCATAACTGGACTTGGGTCCAGTCAATGAAAAAGTTTGTCAAGAGCCAACGGCAGACACTTTTCATTAGCAGAAAGTCGCTCTCTGGTCGAGGATACAAGCAAAGTTTTCAGCAAGTTTTGCTGAAAGAGAGAAGCCACTGCCGCCCCTGCGTCGTCCCCTTGCTTTTTTTCTGGTCTTATTCGAGTGCGCTCTGCATGTGACAGACATGCCACAAGTAGACACGAGTAATGCTGTAATGGCATATGTTTTGTCGGCCGGCGTGCTGTAGTGGACTTTGCCCGATCGCAAGTTTTTCGGCACTAACAAACTGTTCTCTGTTTCTGTTTGCGGACGTGGCGAGCCTTTAAGCTGGCCCCGGCGCAGCGGTAAGTGTCAAAAATGCTTCGAAGTTGAAGTCGTGCGAGTGAGTGACATTTGCCAGAGCGCCTAATTGTAGGCAATTAATTTGTGGCACATCAAAGCAAAGAAAAGGAGCCCCCGAGCCGCAGGCCGGGTAAACAGACAGAAGACAAAAGCAAATGCAGCTGGTGTCCACTTTAGGTGGTTGTTTCCGGTGTCGCGCAACGTGGAGCGTGGCAAACCGCACCTTTTAACCCTTTTTGCCTTTGCCACACGCCATTTGTTTTCCAACTCGCAGGGTTGGACTGAGACAGAGACGTAGACGTGGCACATGCAGCTCTCTAATATGCTTGGCAAACAGTGAGAGGAGCGAAGCAGGGAGGGTGAGAGAGGCGCCCACTCCAGTGGGACTCGTCCGAAAAGCAATTTGCCTAACATTGCCAGGGCGTTAAGTAATAATGACCCCAAAAACGTAGGAGAGCATATTGGCCGGCCTCGCTGGCGTATACGCAATGTCTATCTGAACAGTCCGTGTGTGTGTGTGGATTTTTTTTATCGTTCGGCTTCGGGTTTTCTGGTTTGGTCCTTTCGAAAGTTATGCTCCTGTGCCGAGGTCAAATAAAATATTTATGAATTGCAGGCAATGCGGGGCGGCTTAATTGCATTAGAGCTAGATGTGTTCCTCGATAAGTCTAGAGCAAAGTAGTCATATGAGCCCCAGCCAGGGTGTCAGCGCAGAGCAGTTGGAGGCAAGAGCTGCCAGCAGCAGCAGCAGCGGCAGCAGCGGCAATTGGATCGGCTTTTTGGGTAATTGTGGCTACGGGGCAAAAGGCATTACAAGCGGGACCAGCCCAGCTGCTGGGGTAGAGCGAGTGGCGTGGGCTTGCGGTTTGCTTCTGGGAGCACTTGCGGCGAAAATTTGCGAAATCAATCGTGTGGAAATTGTACAAAATGGCTTTTCCTACACTAAATCACAAGGAAGGGGGAAAAACAAGTAAATGCGAATGTAAAGAGAGCTGGCAATGACAATGGTTGAGGCATAGAGAAAATTTGATGAAAAAGAAAGGCATCAGTAGCGCAGACTGCAGAGATACGGAAGAGAGACTGCAGGTGAGCAGTAAAGACTACAAAATACCCTGTAAATGTGAGAATAGAATACCCAGAATAAGAATAGAATATGGAAAATGGGATAAAAAGTGATAGAAAATAGTAAAACAAATAGTTGTAATACGAAAATTGGACCGTGAGTAAAGGTAGACTACAAAATACCCTGTAAACTAAGCAGAATGAGAAGGGAATGTTAAAAATTGTATAGGAAATAGAATAAATATTAGAAAATATATAAAGTATGTTATAGTAATGATACTCTAATGAAGAGTAAGGACTGAAAAATACCCTGTAAACTGGGCATAGTGGGAATAGGGTATATAAATTTGTAAATATTATAAAAAAATTGTAGTGAATAATAAAATAATAAATAAACTGAAAAGTGAGAATGGAATGCTTAAAAATTGATAAAATGAAAAGCTGACATTAGACAAGGTAAAAAGTATATGAAAAGAAATTTGTAAGCGACTGCGAAATACTCTGTAGGCGACATATAGTAAATGGAATAGAAAATAACATTAGTAGAGCAGCCAACAGGCATAGGACTGCATATCAAGTAGTAAAGACTGTCCTGAGCGGAACAGCGTATGAGTTGAGAAATGGATTGATTAATTATTAATATTCAATTTAAGCTAACACAAGCTTAACAATTCTTTAATCAAGTTTTCAAGATTATAAAATTTGTTTATATAAAATTATGCTTCTCTTCAAATCAGGCATATAAGGATTTCTAGCAGCCTCCTGCCGCCTTTCATGTTCTCAATTCCCTTTTAAATGCTGCTTTATTCTTTACCTCTCTCCAGTTCTCCTTCTTCTCTGATTTTCAATAGACTTTTGCAGCTTATTTTTATTTATTTGCTCTTCACTTTTCATTGTTATTTTTGCCATTAAATTCTATTTCAACACATTCACATGCAAATCGCTATAGACTCACGCTCCATCTCCCTCTCAAATAGGTAGCAGCCATCGCTCCCTCTATCTCTATCTCACTCTCGCTCTCGCCCTGTATCTGTGCGCGTTAATGTGCTCAATTGTTTGTCTGCCTCGTGCCGAGGCGAACATGTAAATGTTTGGATCTTTCCACACTTTCTGGCTTCTGGTGCTCATCGACTTTATTGTCAACGGCGCAGCGCAGTGAAAATTAATCAAAAAAAACTTTTACCAACAACATTTTCAATTGACAATTTAAACTTTTATCTCGCAAGACATTTTACATAAAAGTTTTGTGTTAAAAAATTGTGCTCAACTAAAAATGAAAAATGTTGCCTCGCAAGTTCCTTCTCGACGCCTCAATGGGGTCCAGCAGAGCAGACGCTGGAGTCGCTCCAGTAGGCATCTCACAAGCTATCAAAACTTTTGACGCTTAACTTACTCAGCACAGCGGCTTTTCCTTTGTGCTTTGTGTTCTCGTTATTATTGTTGATGATAGCTGCGTGCAGAGCAGCGCCCGAAGGGGTGGTCGGCCCGCCCAAGGGCTGCTGCTGCTGCTGCTGTTGCTGGCCACCCCTTTTCATAGTGCGTAGAAATTGGTGGCATAAAAGCAAGCCAAAGCGAGGCTCTAACAAGCTTAGGCAATTTCCCCACACGCAACGCGTCTCTGAGTTTATACGTGCTCAATATCAAGATTATGTTCTTAATATTAAAATAGCTTGTAAAATGACCGAATTTATGTTATTATTAATGTTCATTAGTGTGGTTATTAGTCTCTGTTTTATTACTAATAAGCATATTAGTATGAGTATTAATTAGTGTATTTATGAGAGGCAACATTAACATTAATTAGTATTAGTGTTGGTATTGGTATTAGTAGCATTAGCATTAGTTTAGACATTAGTATTATCATTAGCACTAGTATTCCCTATTATAATTATTATCAGTAATAGTATTAGCATTGTCATTAATATTTATATTAGTATCAGCATTGTCATTAATATTTATATTAGTATCAGTATTAATATTAGCATTATCAGGACTATTTTTACCAGTATCAGTAGTAGCATTCTCATTACTATTTGTATTAGTATCAGTATTAGTTTGAGCATTATAATTATCATTATTATTAATAGTCTCAGAAGTCTAATACTGTTTGTATTAGTATTAGTACTAGTATGTGCATTATCATTAGCATTATTATTAGTATTAGTATTAGTTAATGCTATTAGTATTATTATTTATACTATTAGTATGCTATTATATTTATTTTTTATACTAATAGTATTATTATTATTACCATTAGTATTTAGTATAAATATCACTATTAGTATTGGCATTATTATTAGTATATTAGTATTTGCATTGCTATTGGTCTCCAAAGTATTCTCTTCATGCCCGCTTCTCAATCCTCTCTCCGCTCAGTTTAGCTAATTACCTTTTATATAATTTCTGCCACTCATTAATCATAATTTCCTGCTTTTCCATTAGCCGTGGACACTTTAAGTTTTATTCCATCCATCAAGTGAGCATTCACTTTGCAGCTCCATCAGCGTAGAGTAGATGCGTCTTTATGTGTTTTAATTTCTGTCACTCTTCCTGATTTGCTGGCACGCATAAACCTCTTAACTGGCATAACTACACAGACAAAAATGATTTCGCTGCTCAACGTATTTATTTACATTTTACAAGGCAGCACAAAACACACACATAAGACAGGGCGCGAGGGAGGGATCAAGAGGAGTCATGAAACATGACAACAAGGCGCAAAATTATGCACAAAGTTGCCATTTGCTATCTCACTCTATGGGTGTGCGTGTGTGTGTGTGTGTGTGTAAGAGAGCGTTGAAATCCCAGCAGCGTTGTTGCTGCTGCTGCTGCTGCTGCTGCTGCTGTTGATGTGTGTGACAGCAGCAGCAGCAATCAGCAACAAGGTGGGTTGAAAACCAACAGACAAACTCAACCAGGCAACCCAAGCCCGAGCCCAGACACACAGCAAAATTCAATATGGCGGCAGGGTTGCCAACTTCTGACAGATGACTGCCTCAGCCTCAGCCTCAGCCTCAGCTTCGGCCTCTGCCGCCCTCCCTACGCTCCAAGTCCCAACCGGGCTGCCTCCTCATGTGTGTGCGCTGCGTGCTGGCTTGTCTGTGTCTGAAAAGTGTGGAAATTTTGATAGCATTTTAAATGCTCTACACACACTTTTTTGTTGTTTTCGGTTGAGTGTTGAGCATGCTTTAAAACTATGCAAAGTATATAAATATTTTGAAGTGCTGCGTATGATGGGATATGATGCCGCACGCTCGCCTGGCTCCAGACCCTGGCTAACTTTTTCATTATCTTAATTCCTTTTACCTTCTGACATCTATGGGCTGCAGGCTTCCCAGGCTTAGCCAGATTTGTGTATGAATAGCTGTATATAGATTAGAATAGTTGGAGCTGAGAGCGATAGACTTGAGTGTGTATATATTAATGGGAAATTAAGGCGAAACTTTTTGTTGTTGGCAGTAAAGGCGAGATGATGTAGATAAGACGACATTTGTTAACAGCAAAGCTTGTCTCCAGCTCAAGTATTGTTATATGCCGCTTCTCTATCTAGATGATTTTTTTCTGATTTTTCTCTGTGATTTTTCTCTGCCTCTCACCCATTCTCTGTCTGCCAATCTCATGCTCTGCTCTCTCTATATCTCTCAGTCCGATAAACCTATCCTTCTCTCTTTCTATTTCTCATGCTACATATCTCTCTCTCTCTCTCTCTCTCTTATTACTCTTTGATTTGCATCTGCTTCTTCTAATCAGCTTTTCTGTTCTTCTTTGCAGCAATCTTTTTGATAAATCTCTAGATTCCTTTTACCCATAGATGCCAAGAAATATATTATATATATATTCGCTATATTGAGGTAAGTAAATCTTATGTATATCAACTAGTTAAACTGTTAGTTAGGGCACTTCAAGTTCATATTATGATGACTATCTGAACTACAGTATCGGCCCACTCCTCCTACAAATTCCTCCATTCCTCGGGTCACCCTTTGACTTCACTCGACCTCTCAGCAAGTTGAGCTCGAACTAAACAGACTTTGACGCTGTTATCCTTGTTTTTTGTCAAGCTCTCATGCTCGGCTGTCATCTGTCAGCTGCCATAGATGATGTTCGCCGTTCGTCGTTGTTTTTGGCACTGTGCAAACATTATTTAAGATTTTCTGCTGATGCTGATTGAGTTTGATTTGGCTGCGAGCAGACGCCAGTTGCCGGAAATGTGGATTGCTGTTGGCCCAAGTTTGTGAGCGAAAACTTTTAACATAAATTGCTTATCGCGGCAAAACAAATACATTCACTGCAAAATGCCATACAATAATTTCTCCTTAAAGTGGGCTGTTGGGGGGGCTGGGGGCAGGACTTGAAATCTAATTTACCTAACAATAATTACGCAAGAGCCAAGAGAAAATTATGTATTATAATTTATGTTAATTACTCAATTACATTTATGCCATAGGCAGCGGCATAGCTACACTGCCGCTGCCCCTCCCCCTCCCCCTCTCCTCTGACCTCAGTCCAATTAAAAATTCCAAACACAAATGCGCCTCATTAATAAATATGAAACGTCAATGGAGGCCTGGCCACTATCGGCGCAGGATTTGGCGGAAGAGTGCGAGTAGGAGTGGGAGCAGAAGCAGGAGCTGAGGCCGGCGGGCGTGCCGCAAAGATTACGCAAGAAATCAATATTCAAGTGGGCCAAGCGAACGGGGTTCCTCGAAAAGTGTCGCATGGAGAGTCTGTGTGGCCGGGGCCTCGTCCTGTTTTATCCTTAAATTTAAATAAATTACACACGTTCGACTTTCGGCTCGAGCAACTTTTATTTTTTGGGGTGACATTTGCGCTTCGTCTGACATACGAGAGCCTCATTTTTCAAGGGCAGCAACAATTTCGCCCAGCTCGAAAAGGTGAGAGCGGATTTTGGTTTTTGGTTTTTGGGTGTGCGTGTGTGTGTAAGTGTGAGTTGGGCTCGGCTGTGGCGCCCTCTCGCATGTCCGTGCGGCGTATGTTTTTTCCTGTTCCATTTTCCATGGCGCTGCCATTGCCAGCCAGACCAAAAGATTAATGAGTTTTTTTGACAGCGAAAAATTAGGCAAAATGTGATTTAAGGGTTGCTCCGTCTACGCCCAGCGCCACGGCTGGTGCCGCCAGAGATAAGCTCGACAATTGTGTGGCCGGCCGAGCGCTGCGTAGATGCAATTTATTTAGCTCGTCTACGAGTATTTGCCAACTGAAGTTCCACGAAAAATTATCGTTTCGGCTCGAACTTTTCTTGCTGTTCGTGTGCAACACGGTCCAACTATTTATTTGATGATGTATTTTTATTACCAGCGAATTTATTATATAGCTCGAGCTGCTCAAATTGAAAATATAGCTAAGCATATGTGAGCGTCTGTATGGGTGTGTGTGTGTGTTGAGCTCGAGGCCCATTCGGCCGCACATTTATTTATTTACGTAATATATTTTGGTATTTGGCTAGATATCCATTAATATAACAAATTGTTGAATGCTCGCTCAAGCTGAAAACTTATTTGTTTCATTATGTTTATTTATTATTTATTATATGGAGAAAAAGGGAGAGTTGCTGAGACTCTGATTAGTTTTTGATGAAGTGAATTGGGTTGAGGTTTGCAAAAGCCAGAGATATTTCATTTAATTACATTTGATATACAAAATATTAAATAATATTTTTTAAATAATTTTCTTGCATAACTTAATAATGAATTACAATAATACTTATAAATTTAATTTATTTAAATTTTATTTATTATCAAACACATACTTTTAAAACAATCTCTATCATTTCTCTTTTTTTAACGATTATTAATATTTTAATTATATTAATGCAATATTTAATTAAATAATAATTAAACAATTATTTTCCAAATATGTTGTATAATATTTTTAATGTTTATAATAATTTTAGAACAAACCCCTTTTTGTTTTAACAATTTATAAAATAATAATAATATTGTAATAATTGTAAACAAAAACTTGAAAAATAGTTATTTATATATTTTTTTATATTTATTATATTTTATTATTTTTTTTTTTTTGTAATATATAATATATATTTCGTAAGTTTTTTTATATCTTTGCATAATGTATATTATATATGATTGCTAGATATATGCTCAAATAATTTATATTAAGTTTATATTAATATCTAATGAGCTGCATCAACAATTTGCTCGCTTCCTCTTAAATTAAGTCATTGCAATCATTCGCTCTGCTTGAAATGCATTTCGATCTTGGTCTCTTCAGTTGTTTGTATAGACAAGGTTAATAGATGAAAGGCATCATCCATCGACTGTCAATTTTTGCTCTGCCTTTGAGCTTTTCACGCATCACACTCAACGCACTCGCTCACACTTCCTGCTCCCCTCTCCGTCGCCCTCTCTCTCTCTCTCTCTCTCTTTCATTTCCGTAGGCAGACCAAGTCGCTGACAGTTTAATGGGCGCCAACTCAGAAGAATCAGTAGGAAAAAAAATATTTGAAAGCGAATGAAATGTTTTTATAATCATTTGATTTACAACGAATCTAAAAGCTGTTTTTTTTTTTTATTTCTTTTCGCAATCTGCCAATGAAATTGTTTGTCAACGCAACAATTTCTCAACATTCAAGCAGCGCGCGTGAATGATGATTTAATAAGCGGAATGCGTCGGGTGTCGATGGAAAATTTCGTATTGGAATTGTGCAATTAATCAAGAGCAGCATTTTAGCCGCTCGCTGCTAGAAATTGACTAGAAAATCTGAGCATTTCCATGCGCTTTCCATCAGCTCAGACGCGCTCACTCAGCATTTGCCGCCGCCACACGCCGACCAGCCCCTGCTGTTCAGGGCAACTGCTGCGCCATAGATTTCTATATTTATATAGGCGGACCCCGGGTTCGGTGCGGTTCGGTTCGCTCCGCTCGATTTATGGTTGGCTCGTCTAAGTGCCTTTAGATCAAAGTGAAGCAAACATATTGCAATCAATTTCTGTTGCTAATGAGCTAAATTTGATTTTATTGAGTTGTGCCCCGCACCTTCATCAATTAGCGAACGGGCTGAACGCAAGGGTTGGCCATTTAGGCGTATACGTAATTTCTGATTCTGAACTGCAAGCCACATTGGGGTAAACCAAATGATTTTGTATTCTTTTTTATAAGTTTTTAGTGAGTTTTTTAAATAATTTTATAATATATAAATATTTTTAAAATATAAACTGAAATGTTTTGAAATATTTGATAAAACATTTTTAATATTTTATTTAAATAAATCTTTTATTATTAATTGATTTAATATTTTTATACTAATTTGTTTACATTTACTTAGTTTTTTTATTTTTGTACTTTATTAATATTTTTTTATAAAATTTTTAAATACAAAAATTATTTTATATATATATTTTTATATATTTATATATTAATCAAATTATATTTATTTAAATTGTTTAACTATTAAATATAATATAAATATAAGGAATAAAGCTTGAGCTATAGTTAAGTCCCACATACTTTATATACCCAATTCAGCATAAAGAAACACATATACTAGAGGCTGCCTATTGCCTATGTTGGCCCATAAATTCTGGAATATTTTTTGACTTCAATCTGCTTTTATCAAATTGCTTCATAACTTTTTAGCTACATTTTTAATATTTTCTAGAACAGCTTTGCGCCTATACTCTGTCTCCCTCTCTCTCACTCTCTCGCTCCTGCTCCTCTGGCCATTTAGGTTCGCCGCTTGTAATCTCCATGCGCTTGTTTAGCGCTGTGTGTTTTTTCAGTTTCTAATTTAAAACTGGGCCTCTGTCGCTGCTGCCAGGGATCCCAAGCAGCAGGCAGCTTGTAAACATGTCAGGATCTGCTCCTGGTGCGGCCTCAAACTCGCCTTTAGCTGTTGTTGATGCTGCATTTGGAGCGTCCTGAAATTAATAAATTAACTTCCTTGTGCCATAAATCATTTTTCGTGCCTGGCTGGGCCTGCCAACTGCGAACATTTTGCGCCATTAACCAAAGTCGTTTCTTCTTGCGGTGCTTTTCACTTACCCTTAACTGTTAGCTGGCCCACCCAAAAAGAAACCGCAGCACCCAATTCAAATGCTTCGCTCTCGCTCTGGCTCTCGCTCGCTCCTGGCCAGCCTCATCATCATCAGGCTTTATGGGAACTCGGCAGCCTGCATAATCATCGCGTTACAGCTGCTGTTCTGCTCTGCTCCAGTTGTGTAGGCCTAGTTGGAGCTCTGCCAGTGTCTGCCCACTTTCTGTCCCAATCATAATTTGTGCTTTACATAAATTAATGGCCACCAGCTTCATGGGCAATGCCTGATTTCATTTGCTCCCAGCCAGCAGCAGCAGCAGTAAAGGAAAAACTCAACCAAAAATATTTCGCACATAAATTGCTACATGCTTAAAGGTGCCTAGCTCTATCTCTCTCACATCCCTTCACTCTCTCTCTCTCTCTCTCGCTCTCTTTCTCTTTGTTATTTACACAGTCTTCATGTGTTTTATGGCATGTTTTTCGGGTAGCTCTCAAGATTTATGGCTCCTGCCTGGTTGGAGAATGTGCCTGCTCCAGCGGCTTTAACCCCACTTGGCCGTTAGCTGGCTTTAAGCAGTGTGCCCGAATGTCTCAATGAAATCATAAAGGCCTAATTGCTGGCCAGCCCAAATTTCAAAGAGAGAGATTGCTCATTAATGGGACTAATGCTAATTGTTATATCAAATCAATATTTACAACTTTATTATGAATCGGGCCGGGCCCTCCACACTGCATCGAAATCCGCGTCGTAAACATGAAATGAAACTGAAAGCGCAGGGGGCGCGGGCGCGGAGGTATCGGCGCAACAAAATCATAATAAAAATGCATTCATAAACATGAAATGCGATGCAGCAGGAAGAGCTGTGACGGTGACTGGGGCTGTGACTGTGACGGTGACGGTGACGGTGACTGGGGCCGTATCGCGTGGGGGACTCTAGCGTTGCGTCTAAGCGCGAGTCTATTAAAAGCGCATAAAAATAACTTTACGACGGCCTCGTCGGGCTGCTGGTGACCCTCATCATGTGGTCATAGTCGACGTGGACGTGTGCATTCGCGGGTTAATTAAATGACGCCTCGACGTTTGCCCGCTCTTGGTTTTCCAGCTTTGTCCGACTGCACGCCGCACACGTGTTTGCAATTGTGCGTGGGGCATGGTGGGAGGGGCGGAGGGATGGCAGCTAAGCGGCAGCTCCCGCATTTTGTGTTGTTTGGAATTGGTTTCGTCACTGGAATTAGAAAGAAGCTCGTAAATGGATTGTAAATGGATTAGAAAGACATTTTGAATTGTTGTGATGGCCCAGCTGGGAGCCAGGGATTAGGTTGCCAGCTCCGCTCCGATATGCTCTTTTTATTAGGGTGGGGCAGTAGGGGGAGGAATTATGCTTTTTTATTGGAAAATATGGGGGTGTGCAGCTTACGTCTAGTTTATTATATTGCACCAATTGGGCAACGCTGCTCTGATCGATTTAGGAGCACTTATAAACGTAATTATAAACATATGAAATCCAATATGGAGCGCAGATGATGGGAAGTTAAGGAGAAATCGAAGATTTAGATAAATGGATCATAAATAGGAAAAGATTCCGTGGAGGGTTAATATATATAATATATTAAATCTTTAGATTTCAGTCAATCCTCACTCTGGCAACTCTTTTTGGCGTTGCCAGACTTGGTTATAATATAGTCTTTTGGGTTTAATTCTGAAATATTTTTTTTTTACTATTTATTTTTATTCACTTTATATAAAAATATAATCCTTTCATTCTGGCAACTCTTTTTGGTGTTGCCAGACTTGCCAAGTATCGTAAACTTCATAGTTTAATGCCTGAGAGCTTGAAATAATGCTTTATTTGAGCATAATTTCTATTGAGAATATGATTAGACTATGCCTACACTCTGGCAACTCTTTATGGCGTTGCCAGACTGTGCTTATAAGCTAAATATTAATATTTTCAGCATTTCTCAAGCTTTTGCCACATTTAATTGGGTCTAAGAATTAGTTTTACTGAGTATATAAATTAGGATAAAGATTTAGATCAAAACCAACTTTTTATATAGACACTCGAATCTCCTTAATCAATTGACTTCGTCCAATCTCGTAGTCTTCGCTGGTTGACCATTGCTCATTTAGCAGTTGACAGCTGTCAGCTTGGCCGCTCCCTGCATGAGGATTGCTAACCCTACATCGCCCCCCACCCCCCACCACGGCCCCTTCATCGATTTCATCATGCGTCCGCATGCTCAGCCGTCATAATTGACGAATTTATGGCACTTCTTGGAAATGAGCCCAGCCTGGGCACTCGCTGCTCGCGACTCACATATTTATATATTCGGTGCAATAGTTGGATTGTTTTTTCTGCAGTCTGGATGGCCGCGTCGTATGTGTCCGCAATTGTTCATAGTACGCCTACTGGGCTCGTTGCTTTACTTTGTTTTGACTAACCAGACGTGCGAATTGCTCAATTCCTGCTGCGGCTTCCATTGACCGCAACCGAGAGAGCAGCAATTCATGTTGAATGTGGCATGTGGCATGTGGCAATGTTGGGTGTTGTACATTAATGATTTCTGTAGCTGTTCTTCTGTGTGTGTGTGTGTGTGTGTGTGTTATAGTCTTGTGTAAAACCGACAAAACTCATTTTCAAATTGTGCGCTCGCTACGTGACTTCCGCGAGAAAAAATTTCAAGACCTCAGCAAACCGCAGCGGTCAAGCCAAACGAAACCAAAACTGAGGCATGCAACCGAAGCAGCGCAGGCAGCAACAACAGCAAATCAAAGCCCATCGACGTCATTCCTAATGCTTATGGCATGGCATGTTAAGTGTTCCATTCCAAATGTTTCATTTGAGTGTTCTACACTAATATTTAATGCATGAGGGATTTCATAGAAATTAGAGCAGGATAACTATAGTGTTATAGAAGCAGATTCAGAAGCAATGCAGGTGTTCCATTCCAAATGTTTCATTATTGACAGGCTAGTTTGCCATATTTGCAATACTAGATGAAAAACAAGAGAGTTTCCATATCATTTGTAATGATAATTGATTGGTATTAATAGTGTTCCATTCCAAATGTTTCATTTGAGTGTTCTACACTAATATTTAATGCATGAGAGATTTCATAGAAATTAGAGCAGGATAACAATAGTATTATAGAAGCAGATTCTGAATAACAAAGCATACTTCACGTGTTCCATTCCAAATGTTTCATTAATGGCAGGCTAGTTAGTAGCCATATTTGTAATACTAGATGTGATGAGAAACAAGAGAGTTTCCATATCATTTGTAATAATAATTGATTGGTATTAATAGTGTTCCATTCCAAATGTTTCATTTGAGTGTTCTACACTAATATTTAATGCATGAGGGATTTTAAAAAAATTAAAATAGGATAACAATAGTATTACAGAGGCAGATTCAGAATAACAAAGCTTACTTCACGTGTTCCATTCCAAATGTTTCATTAATGGCAGGCTAGTTAGTAGCCATATTTGCAATACTAGATGAGAAACACGACAGTTTCCATATCATTTGTAATGATATTAATATTAATATTAATAGTGTTCCATTCCAAATGTTTCATTTGAATTTACAATACTTATAGGCAAATACGTCTATATATTGTGTTGTGATAATTCCTAATGCTAAAAAGTAGACCTTTCTAGTGTTCCATTCCACGTGTTTCATTTGAGTTTGACTAGGCTTTTAAGCTGAACCATGGACATGAATATTATGATGAATAAATGTCTGCAGAACAGCGGAACTGAAACAAAAAACCCCAAAATGTAAACAAAATCAACCCGAATTAGTTTCAAACAACATCCATAAAATAAAACTCGTCTTTCAGCTAATGTGAGCACATCTTTAAGTCTCTTCCAATAATATTTCATGTCAATTCGCGCAGTTAATCGATTCCTTTTGTTTGCTCCAATTGCACTTCATAAATCGTTGGGCCAATTGGCAGCTAGAAATGATCAGCGGCAGCAGCAGCAGCAGCCACGATTTTATCTGCCCGTTATTTATGCGTTTTTAAATATTCAAATCGAATCGAAGCGAGTCGTATCGAAGCGTATCGTATCGAATCGCATTGTCTGAGATCTCTTAACTGGCCATTGGCGATTCGAAACGGAAAGGTTTTAATTAAAAACAAGTTTCCGTTATGGCCATATAAAGCGCATCTCTTGATTGTCGTCGACTCTGCTTTGTTTTTGTTGCTGTCGTCTTATTGTTTGTATCTTGTTAAAATGTGACTTAAATATGCACATAAAATAAGCAGCGCGACGCTTAATGAAAAATCTCATTACGAGCGACGGCTCGGCTCTGTCACACTTAAAGCCAGACGGCTGCAAAGTTGCCAACTTAAACAACGGAAACTTCGAAACAGAAGAGTTGAGTCTTAAGTCGGTGCTAAAATATATATCCTGCAGCTCCTGGCGGGCGGAGCTCCTGTTCATATGCCAGACACGTGCGCGGCTCTGGAGGAAAAACTCTCAGAGTCTCGTGGGTTCTTGGGCGCTTTTGGCTTTAAATTCTTTCCCCTAAATATTTGTTGTTGACTATTATTTTCGTTGGCCATTCTTAGCCTTAACTTTTCGTGCACTTGTTAGGCTGGTGTGCGGGCTTTTAGCTTGGCTCTGTTTCAAATGGCAACGGGCACATAAATCTCATGTTAATTTATGCAAAAACTAAAGACCAAAACAAATTTTTGCTATTTGGCGGCAGAAGTCAGAGCAGCAATGATGTGCCGCGTAGATGCCCTGGAGAGGAAGAATAAAAGGAATTGGAAGTAGATTTAGTCATTTATTTATTTATTATTTATTATTATTATTTATTATTTATTTATATAATTTATTTTATATTTATTAATTATAAATTTTATATTATTTTGAATATATAATATTTTGAATTTAATTTTTATGTATTTTTAATTTATTGTTTCACATTTTATTTTTCTCTATTTATTAATTATTAAATATTTTATATTATTAATTTTATTTCTAGATTTTTAATTTAATATTTAATGTAATATTTTTTATATTTACTGTTATATATTTTATATTTATTTTTTAATATTTTCTATTAATATTTTTTATAATTCATTTTAATATTATTTTGTATTGTCTGTCTTATTTATTATTTATTTTTTTATATTCTATTCAAATTCTTTAAATCTCGCAACACCTAAACCCCCCTTTCTCTCTGCGCGTACAGGGTATAGCAAACACAAATATTTTGTTACCAGTTTTTATGCCTTTTGTCGCGTCGTCGACTCTTGACTCTCGACTCTTGGCTACACTCGGCTCGCTTGTCATAAAGAAATTTTAATAATGTGCGGCGCCAAAAAAGTTTTTTTTTTACGAGCCGTAAAGCGACAACGTTGACGGCGACGGCGACGTCGACAGCGGCTGCTGCGTCTCTGGCACAAGGCACAAGAGCAGCGCACACAAAAGTGTTAAAATTCAAATGAGTTTCGAACGAGCGCCGCATTAGGCCAAACAACAAAATGACTTTGTCAGCTGGGGTCAATGTGGCGTATGAGCGATATGCATTTTAGCTGATTACGTAATGTGGGCAAAAGTGCATAAAGGGACAATGTGACTTGATATATATATATATATATATATATTATGGGTGGGTCATATAGAGTTTCAGTAGTAATGCCTGATGCGAATGGCAGCTCAGGTTATAATGATTGGATTGAAATGAGTGAGGGAGAAGAAGAAGCAATTTGAGTGTGGTTTGGACTGAAGACTTGAGTCGATTGTCTGCGCTTCCTTTAGTTGTTTTGGCTCTTAACCATATGCCTCTCTGCCTATCTACCTGAAATATCTGCTGCCCATGCTCAGCTCAAGTTTTGCTATAGTATATGCATGAGCTAGAGTTCGCTAATATGGAATATAGATCACATTAAAGTATATTTAAATATCCATAAAGACTTTCTCCATACCTTTCCCGCCGAGTCGCCAATGTCAGTTGCCTGGCATAGAGATAAAGGTATCTGCAAGTCAGGCAGTGCCAGCCGAAATACTCCAACTTGTTCATAGCCATAACATTAGCAGACAAAACAGTTAATCACTTTATATATAATACAGTTTATGCATATATATGTATGATATATATTTGATATATATCTACATCTATTTATAATCTAGCTCATTTAGCTGCCTGCCTTTCAGGCACAAATCAAGCGGCATTAAGCTGTCGCGCTGTCAATGCATCGATCTTTTCAGAGAATCTTTGCGCCATCAAAGTGCCAGCCTAGCTCTTGTTCCTCTCTCTCTCTCTCTCGCCTCAGCTCACTTTTAATAGCGCCGCATAAAATCCACAAAATCATTTACACAAATTAAATGTTAACTCAGGCATAAAATTACCAAGTTAACACCCGTTGTATGCCCGCCCTCTCCCCCCCCCCCCCCCCCTCTCCGCCTCTCTCTCTCTGGCTGTCTCTCCATCGACGTCTCGACAATGCAGCCTGTCCCAAAACTGGCTGCCCGACCGGACCTGGACCTGGGCCACGCCTGCCAACGGCCAGCTAGTTGGCTGACAAGTTTTCCACTCTTTGCTTTTGCTTTTACTTTGCGCGCACTTTTCATTAAAAATTTCCGCTCTCCGGGCGCGCGGCTCTGTAATTCTGCAAATTTTCTAATTGTCGTTTTGAAACTTAAGCCTTTTGGCCAACAACGCGTCGAGTGACGTCCGGACCGGGCCAGGAACCGGCCACGTCTCCGGCCAAGGCTTTTGCCAGCTGTAACTAGGTCGCCCAGCCCAGCCCAGGCTAGCACACAGAGAGAGCTTAATTTAATGGTAGGTGTCGCTGCCGTTGGTCCTCGACTCGCCTTTAATTGCAATTAAGTTTTAGTTTCAGTTTCAGTTTCAGTTTCAATTTGAGCTCTATGAATTGAGCACAAGGCAACAGCAGCGGCGGCCGAATCCAATTTAGCCAAACGCGTCTCTTAACACACTTTCGCGGCCAGGCCTGACAACATTTGATACCTCGCCTCGCTGCGGCCGGGTATATCAACTTCGTCTGCCCGTCCATCAAGCTGGCTCACCACAGCTCAATCAGTGCTCCGATATGACCGCAATGCTCGCCCGATATCAGGTTTTGATATGGCTGCGCGCCTTTTCAAGACTTTTCACAGAGTTATATAAATTTATTTATTTCCCCCCCTTTTTTTTTATGCGCTCTAGCCATAAATAATTCACAATTCATTGACATATTTTTATGAATATGACTTCCGATCGTTAAACAAGGCGCATAAAAAGCCGTCGACTATCAGCCGCAGCCCCGGCAGCATCTGCCACCTCCGCGCTGGGCCGGGGCGAGCCCATTAAAACAACATGAACGCACAATTTAATTTATATTTTTTCGAGCGTGCTGGCGACACTTCATTGTTGCTCTGAACAGCAGCAGAAAAAACAAAAACAAACAGTGTTGCGACCCCTATATCAGGCCCCAACCCCAACCCCAGTCGAGCTGCCTGCTGCCTTGATTCTGGGCTCATCGTCAACCTTTTCGAAAATATAATCACAGCATAAAAATCAATTCCAAACGCGTGTGCAAAGAGCAAACAGACAGCGAGAGTCGAGAGTCTGCCACACACACGCACACACACACACACACACGCACAGCATCGAGGCAATCGAGAGGTCTCCACAACAATTTCCACACATTTCCCTGCCGAATCTTCAGAGCCCCTTCCAGAGCACGAAAAAAATGTCACACATTTGTTAAACATTCGCGAGTCTGCACGAGCTGCTGCCGCGGCTGTTGCACCCCTTCCACATACGGCCCCCCTTTTGGAGGGGCTCCATAAACAACACTGTGCTGCCAAACTGCGGGCCGGAAAAATCAGCATGCAAATAAAATAAAAATAAAACAGGCAATGAACAAAATAAAACATATCAAATAGGTTATTGGCAGCTATGAAAATACCCTAGAATTGGAAATAGAACGAGGCATATTTGTGTAGTAATAAATACCCTGTAGGGGGTGTGAAGGGCAGTACAGTGTGTAAGTAGGTAGCGAGGGAGTAATGTGGAGGTAAAGGCAAAGGCAAAGGCAAAGGCAAAGGCAAAAGCAAAGTCAAAGGCAAATGTTTCCAATTTGATCCAATTGGCTTTCTATATAAATAGGCCTATGTATATATATATTATCAATATATGGGCGTATATCTGTATATTAGCTCATATATAAGGAAGATAAGCTTAAGTCTTATTGGAACTATTGCCAGTGTCTGATAAGAATCTCTTTTAGATCTAGTTAGGTGTAATTTCTCCATTGGATCAGTTGATTATTCACTCATTTTACTAAATATATATGACAAGATCATATTTGCAGGGTATATTTCTCAATTGGAATTTCAATTTATATTTCTCAATTGATTATTTTATTTTTTTTTTATTATTTTACTAAATATATATATGCCATGATCATATTTACAGGGTATATATAGTATAGCTTATAAGCCCACAAGGCATTCTTTTGCTATAAAGAATCGTAGTCCCATTAGAAACCAATTTCCCCCAGTATTTAAGATCAGAACTGTAAGCACACATGCCCGCCTTATGCATTTACAGGGTATTGCGCTAAAATCATAAATAGCTTAAAACCAAGTCAAGCCAAGCGCCTGGCAGGAGCCACAGTCGGAGTCACAGCCGGCAGCCGGCTGCCGGCTCCTAGCTGCGAGGAGCCGGCTGCCGAGGCGCAAATAGGCTGTCAGCTACATACCAGAGACTCCCATTACCAAATGCTCTCGGCCCCAACCCCCACCCAGCCCCCACCTATTTGCTGTGTGTGTAGGCGCATTAATGTAGCCAAAAAAAAAAGAGCAGAGAAAACAAAATGTGTTGGAGGCAGGCAGAGAAAAAAAAAGCTGAGAGAAAAAAAAAATTGAAATGCTTTTTGTGATTTATGGGAATGTGTTGCGTAGCCGGGAGATTTGCTATAAATGTCTTTCCCGCTCTCTCTGACAGTCTGTCCCTCTCTCTCTCCCCCTCTCTCGGCCTGTGTCAATGTCACACACAAAAATGTTTTACAAGCAATTTTCCAGCTTTTCTTTTTATGTGTGTTTGTGCATTCGCTTAACTATTTGGGCATAAAATATGACGAGCCCAGCAACGAGAGAGCCGCTCCACGGCCTGACACCGTGCCGGCTCCCTAGCCTCAAATGGCTGACACTTTATGGCCATGTGTCCTTGTGGCTGGCCCCACTAAAGTCCGCTCCGCTGCGGGTGCGAATATGTGGAATATTGCTTTTTATAGTCAGCTGACGAAATTTTCTGCCTCTTGCAGGTGCCTGGCTGTAGGTACAGTAGAGCCTGTCAGTGAAGGGCTAAAGATATTGAGGGAATGCAGAAAGAGAGAGAGAGAGAGAGTTGAAGAGAAACTAATAACAAATTAATTAATTACAGAAATTAATAAGATTTAAGCTGCATTCAGTTGCTTTTACGCTTAAATTCCGCCTGCTGGCGTGAATCTGATATGAAACTGAGCTGAAACTGTCTGACATGATCAGAAGAGCTTATAGATTGTTGTTTATATGTAACATTTCGTATATAGATATATCAGTTGCTATCTTTCATAACTTATTTGATCATGCTCCTGAAGATCAGCTATGCTATCTATAAATAGATCATTCTTATTATATTTTATATATATATATTATATATATAATATATTTTTATATTGAATATTACATTTAATGATCTCTTTATAGATAACATATATAATCATAAAACCTTGTATATCTTTATATCTATACTGTATTCCATTTCATCCGACTTCTATAAATAGATCATTATATATTATATTTCCATATTTAATATTATATTTAATGATCTCTTAATAGATAACATATATAATCATAAACTCTTGTATATCTATATATCTATATAATATTACATTTCATCCGACTTCTATAAATAGATCATTATATATTATATTTCCATATTTAATATTATATTTAGTGATCTCTTTATAGATAACATATATAATCATAAACTCTTGTATATCTATATATCTATACTCTATTCCATTTCATCCGACTTCTATAAATAGATCATTATATATAATATTTCCATATTTAATATTATATTTAATGATCTCTTTATAGATAACATATATAATCATAAACTCTTGTATATCTATATATCTATATACTATTACATTTCATCCGACCATCCATTCCCCTCTCATCAAGTTCCCCTTCATATTTGAGGCTTTCACCTATATTCCACCGCCCTGAGTGATTTTGCTCAGCTCAATTATCTGCAAATCAGCAAACATAACTTGCCTAGATGTATATATTTAGCGCACCTAACATATCTAAGCACATTTACCTGCCATATTTGCGCCACGCCGCTTACAACTATTTGGCGCTCTTCAGGTCGGGGTTTTTCTCTCGCTTTTGGTGCTGTCTCTCGAGCTGCGCTAACACTTGAAGCTGCCAAGTGTAAGAAGTAAAAAAAAAAAAAAGGCCGTCAGTTTTTAGTTGCTCCCACTGGCAGCTGCGGCCCCAGCCATTCGTGGACGTCAGTCCCGAGTGGCCCTTGTCGCAGATTTTAACAACTTCATTGATGAGTCGCCAAAGTCGCGCCGGAGTCAAGCTCAAAGCCCCAAAAGCGCTGCGTGCCACTTGTAAGCAATTTGAACTGTCAATTTGTAGTTGTTGCTGTGAAATCTGAATATACTATATGAACAAAAGCTGAAAGCAAAGCAAAAAGCAGCAACAATAAACTGCTGAGGTTGACACCCAAAGCGGCCAGCAATAACTCAGCTCGCCGTTTGGAATTTGTAATGGAAACTAGTTCTGCGGTCGGGCTGAGTCAAGCTGCGACCAATGTGACTGCAATCTATTGCTGATTTGGCGAAAAGCAAACAGCGAGACTGAGAATGAAACTGAAACTGAGCCGGAGATGGAGATGGGGATGGAGATGGGGATGGAGATGGAGCTGGAGACTGGAAAAGTCAGTAACAACTCCCACAGCTATGTCAATTGTCCTAAAGTGGCGCCTAGCGATTTGCTCGGCTCAGTCTCAGCGCGAATCCGTCACCAGCTGTGCGAACTGTCCGTCAGAGCAGAATCCCAGCAAATCAATTTGGCTGAGGCAACGCAGCTTTACATAATTTATATGGCTCGGCCTATGGCCACAAATAATTTTCGCAATTGGCTAGCTGAGGGCCAGGCCAGGGCGGCAGAGAACACACAAAGCAGTTTCAACAGTGGGTGGAGCTGTGAATATTGGCCATAAAATTTATGCCCTGAGATAATAACACAAGCGGCAAGTCGTTATGGCCTGCCAGGCAGCCAGGCAAGCAGCCAGTCAGCCTGGCCAACAAGGCACCCCAGTTAGCCAGGCGAATCGTTCGCTAAGGAGGATGGCTAAAAATAAAATTATGGCCCGGCAAACCCGTCTCGAGATGCAAAGGCAGCGATAGATGCGAAGCTAAGGTTGAAGTTGATTCGAATGCTTCGCTCGTGGTGCCCAGGTGCTGACTGCAGCAGCAGGCCCAAACCACTTGGCCAATTATGCGGTCCTCTTCTGTTTTTCTCTCAACTCGATCTGCTGCCAAGCCCTGTTTAAGCCAACTGCGAAGGGGTATATTGCAGAAGCAGGCAATAAAAAGTCCACTTATATATGCCTTATGTGCGGGGAGTATGACCAGATTTTATTGCTAAGCAGCCAGAGAGATGGATCTAAGGCGGGAATTGTTATTCATTGTTATTAATATTACTGCTAGACTTATTGTTATTATTATATATATTTATATTACTTATTATTAGAAATATCATTGTCATTAGCATTGTCATTGGCATTTACATAGGTTTTTGTATTGTATCATGATCATTTTCTTGTCAATCTTAATTATATATAATTAACATTAGTATTCTTGTGATCATTGTTATTATCATTATCATAATTCCCTTTATTATAATTATCATTGCTATTATCATTATCATTGTCACAATAATTATGTATCCCTATCATTATATTTTTATAATTAATTCTATTATCATTATCATTGTCATTATTATTATTATTTGCATTAGTATTGGCATTAGCATTATCATTAACCAATTTTTTGCTGTCCCTATTATTATTAGGTGATTCAGTAGCATATTTAATATTATTACTATTATCATTATTGGCCTTTGTCATCATCATTATTATTATCATTGCCATTAGCATTATCATTAGCATTTATTTTTTGTCCCAATCACATTGCATGATTGCTTAGCATATTTAAAATCATTGACATTATCATTATCATTATCATTGTCATTATTTTCTTTATCATCATATCATAGTTTCCCACATTGTCAACTTAATCAACACATAGAACTATGACACTTGGCTTACCCACGCCTGCAGTCTACTCTGAAGTTAGCTCAACTCAACCCATTCTCCTCTCATACTCTTGTCTCACTTCAACTCCCACCTCAAACCTTTACAGAGCATCCTCAAAGTCTATCAAGCCTGTGTTGGCATTTGTAGCCTTTTGTTTCAGGTCTGTTGCAACAACATTTGGTTGCCAACTTTGCCGTGTATCAACAACATTTAGGCTGCGGTCTCCTCTTGTTGCATTCACGTTTCTGCACCCCTTTGCTGCTGATGTTGCTTTTGCTATTGCTGCTGCTTCTTGGCCTTGTTTGTGTGTTTGGCTTTGGCATCGTTTGCAAATATGCTCAGTTTGTGTTGAAATCGAAATAGACGGTAGCTGAAGCGAAGGCTCTTGCCAACACACACACACACAAACACAGTCGAGGCAGCAACTGGGATACACGAATTCACATCCTTTGCTTAGTTGTCCGTTGCCCCATTCAGTGTTAGCTGTTGTCTTGGTACCCGTTTTTGCCTGCAGCTCATTTGGCTCTTGTGTTGATGTTGGCCAACAGCGAGCCACAAGCTCATCGTCAGCATCATCATCATCATCGTCAGCGCTGTCCCCCAGTCATTGGCCAGCTGAGAGCTGAGAGCTGAGCGCTGTTTAGGCATCTCATCAACAGTTACTCCCCCAGCCCCGTTTGGCATGCTAATATGCAAACAGTGCTGCCAACTTAATGAAATTGAAATGAGCAAATTAGAAATGTTTGCAAGGGCTGCACAGACCCAACTCGGCCCCCTCCCAAACACGAGCAGCTGAGCTAAGAGTATTAGAAGTCAACTTAGCTCGACAAAGGGAATTAGGTTATCCTTAGAGTATATTATATATTTATATATTATATAGGTAGATTGCATTGCTATAAATGGCTTAGAATGACGTCAGATGATGACATTATAGAATATATATCTAAGTCTGCTTAATACTTGAGCTTTTCCAGCTTTAATACTAGCTGATAAGAAGTGCAATTTGATATATGATAAATATTTATATGAGAGATATATATGATAGCTGTTTTATAGATATATATGTGTAGATGTATATGTGCTTGTCTATATGTCCAACTCTTACTCTAATACTTTAATCTATTTCTTAAAAATAAATAAAATAAAAATAAAAATATAAATATAAATATAAATATAAATATAAATATAAATATAAATATAAATATAAATATAAATATAAATATAAATATAAATATAAATATAAATATAAATATAAATATAAATATAAATATAAATATAAATATAAATATAAATATAAATATAAATATAAATATAAATATAAATATAAATATAAATATAAATATAAATATAAATATAAATTTAAATATAAATTTAAATATAAATATAAATATAAATATAAATATAAATATAAATATAAATATAAATATAAATATAAATATAAATATAAATATAAATATAAATATAAATATAAACATAAATATTAATTTAAAAAAAAATTAATTTAAAATAACAAAAAACAGCTATCTATGCCAGCCAAAGGCAACTCCATGGGAGGGCCTTAAGCAGGCTTCGAGTATAAATGAATAGACAAGCATTCATCAAGTCGCCTCGATAAAGAACGAAAATTCAAAGCGACAGTTAAACTAATAGCCACAAAAAAGAGAGAAGAGCAAGAAAATTTCAAAACGTAATCCATTGAAACTAGCGTTATCCCCAATGCTTAGCAGAGCCAAGCAGACAGTCAGCCAGGCCAAGTCCCATAAATCTCGGCCCAAACCTAGTATTTGGTCAAACGCGCCAGCTGCTGCTGCTGCAACTAAAAACTAGTCTAGCCATTGCAGGGACCAATAAAAATGCTTCTGCCATACAAACAGAAGAAAGACAGAGCTGGAAAAAAAACACACACACACAGAGAGAAAATAAAACTGAATTGAAGAAGGAAAGCCACATGTCATGGAGTCCGCACTTGAAAAGCACTAGACGCACCCAACGACTCCCAACCTGAGCTGCGTTCTCTCTGATAGATACAAACGACTTCATGACGATACAAAAGAATGATGATGATTTGCAAAAAACAACAAGTAGGAGTGAAGGAATGGAGACTGACTGACTGAGAGATACCCTAAGCTGTAAATGAACTAGGTTAGATGTGGAATATGGCATATATATATTATATAAGTTGGGCAGCTATACAAAAAAGGAATTATTCTTTAAGTATATATACTCTAGCAGCAGTTATTAGCCAAGTTTGTTGCCTCTAGCTTCCCAAGTATGCGAGCTATGCGCAAATAATTGACTGAATTAAAGGACAAATCTCAATTCATCCTTATAAAATGTCTAGCCTACAACAACAGCATGCCCTGCATACCCATACCCAATATGTCACAGGGTATCTCAGCCAGATAACGTCTGGCTTGGCTATACGCTCTGGGCCCGTCCAGGCGGTCCAGCATTGAATTGGCTGTGCAAACGTTTGATAAATTGATGAATTGCAATGCTCAAGTGGCAACAGTTTAGCGACGCAGAGATCGATAATGCGAGGCAGTAGAGGAATGCCAGGAGGAGGCAGCCGAGCTGTGCAGTTGGGGCAGCTGGAGTGGAGCAGCACAACTCATTAGTTCATCAGATGCAGTCGAAGTCGAAGTTGAGTCTGTGTGCTTTGTTTACTTAAGTTTAGCATAAAAAATGAAACAGTCATGGACCGTGAGTTGAGGGAATACAAGCATATATATATATAGGTATATATAGGGACATATATACAGATATTGTTTTTTCTCTTTATGCTCGTTTACCGGGAAGAGCTCATAAAAATTTATGTTAATTTCGTTTAGAGCTGCTGCTGCTGCAACTGCATGCGTAATGAGCGAGGCTGGGGCTGAGTAAACAAGGACGCGCACTAGTCGCCGTAGTTCAAAATTGAAATAATGATTAACAGGCTAGAGTCAAGGTGGGGAGAGGTGAGCGGCTTGGGGCGAGGGCAACTTGATCCACCTACACGTTAAACATTTTCTAGAGATTCGTGCACTTCATGCAACAATTGAAAAGTTCGACGAAAACTGCCGTTGTGAAAAATGCAGCGTAAACATTTAAGATAAACACAGAACGCAGAGGAAGAGGAGGAGAAGGAGAAGGAGGAGGAAGAGGAAAAACTGAACTCTCAAGTGAGGCTGGGGCAGCAACGTGAGCCGCACAAATTAAGTGCAACGCGTCGTATGAGCAATTTGTTTATTTATTTGTATTTATTTTCCAGTCAATATAAACTATGTGAATTTGTAGTGTACATAAAAAACAACAAAAGTCGAGTCGCAGTCGACGTGATAATAATAACAACAATGAACAACAACACGAACGTCAACGGGGCAAGTCAATAAATCAAATGGAGTTTCCATGGAAAAAGGGCAAATGGGCGAGTGGAAAATGGAAGTCAAGACGTGAACTTTAAAATAAGCAAATGTGAAAATTTCGGAATATTTCTTTAAATTACTTCAATTGAAATTGGTTGAAAGTTGCAGCCCAAACTGTATTTACCTTTGCCAGTTACAGTTCGTAAAGTTGGCGCTTTTTGTCAAAGTCATTTGGCAGCCAAAAAAAGGAGCAGCTCATCAACACCTTCAGCCAGGTGGGCGATAGTCGTTCGCGTGGCAAATACCGTTGCACACTAAATCCACTTAAATTAATTGCAAAAGGTGATTACGTTGCTGTTTTGCCTGCACCAGTGCCACCGGTTACTGGCAGCAGACAGCTGAGAAATGAAGCCAGTGCCAGGGACAGGATATGGCAGCAAACCAACCCATTAGCCGCCCGCGTTCGGGTTATCAAGAATCTGCACGCTGAACGCCATTTCTCAAATGCCAGCGGGCAAAGGCAAACAGCAAACACTTGGCTCTGGCAGTGACTGCAAAGCTGCAGCGCCAGTTGCTCAAGGTAGGCAAATCCTGTGACTTCGTCCTGGCTGGCTGACGGCTGGCTGGCTCCTGCCCAGTGTTTGCGCATCTCGCTTGGCGTGGGTGGGTGGCGCAACTGTCGCTACATTTTTGCAAAGTAATTTGCAAAAGATGCCAAGACAAGGCGCAGATGAAGGCGGCGAGAGCTAAAAGCAAGTGCCGCCAAAATGCAGTCAAGGATGAAACAGCAAAGGCAGCGGGCAGGAGCTGCAGACAGGAGGCGGCAAGGTGTTAACGTGGCGCAGTCGGTGCTTGATTGCGTTTATGCGTAGCAAAGTTATGTGAATATGGTTAGAGCAGCTGTAAATCCAAGTAAAATACGCGAAACAAACGTTAAAACGAAGACAAGAGAAATAAATTTGGATTATGGCAAAATTTGAATTTGCAGCAGCAAAATCTACCAAAAAAGTATTAAATATGCATAAATATTTGCATATATTTGGTATTTTTTGGTGCAATTGCCTATCGTTCAGTTGCAGACGCTTTGGTATTTTTTAGTGCATATATCGATAACTTGGCAAATGATCTTAATTATCGAAATAAAACCAATTGCCAAATGGCAATTTGCATTCTATTTTAATGTGGATTGCAGAATGTTGGCTTAAATGAAATAGCCACTGACCTCTTTACAAGTCATTTAAGTTTAATAATGCAAAGTTTCCGTTATCTTTGCTTAACTCTTGTGGTATTTGCAATTTGAGCATTTTGCCACGCATAAACACAACTGCTGTCCCGCTCCCACTCACGCCACTCTCTACTCTACGCTGTGTGTTTGTGTGTGTGTGCGCTTAAAATGTCATTAAAGCGCTGAATGGGCGTGAGCATTGAAAGCAAACGACTCTAACAGGAGTTGAGTGTGAGTGAGTGGAAGAGGGAGAGAGGGAGGTAGCGACAGCTCATAAAGACAGCGGATTGGGCGGCGGCGTCGGAGCAGATAAAAGAGACTCAAACAAGATTCAAAGACAGCCAAGCCGCATCATATCCTTAATCAGCGCCTCTCAACTCACACAGCAAAGCTTTCCCTCGGCGCTCTTTGTGTTGTGTGTGGTTGGCAGTGGGAGTGACAGAGAGACGAAGAGAGAGAGAGAGGGAGAGGTGTAGCTTCCGTTAAATTTATTGATAATTGATTATTGCTTCGTTAGGTCGCATTTGAGGCGGTGTTTGGCGAATTGGCTCGACGCTGCTGTTGTTGTTGTTGATGTTGCTATCAGCGCTGTTTGTTGCGTGTTTGTTGTTGCAAATTGAAAATGCAAATTGCTCGGCTGATTTGGCAGCTCCCGATTGCATTGAGCCGGAGCCTCGACACCCGACTTCTGCCTCGCCTTTTGATGTGTGCGACGCTTTGGGGAAAAACAAATTTTCATAAATTTTTAAAACAAACAGGAGCAACAAAAACAAGAAAAAACAAAAAAATACAAACAAAAAGCGAGAAGCGGCGGAGCTGCTGTCGGATTTTTGTACGCCATTTTGTTGCCGCACTCGAGTTGCTGTTGTTGTTTGTTAGGACGTGCCTATGCGCGCTGCTTTGCTCACCTTTTGAGCTTTTAAATTATTTTCCAAGCACGTAGCCTCGTCGGCTGTTTGCGTATTTAAACGTGCACGGGTATGTGAAGCGCATAGAGAGGCGCATCACGCTAGAGAGTGAGGGAGATAAAAGCATTGGTTGGTGTGAAAAGCGCGTAGAGCGGCAACTGCTTTGCCTTTAAAAGGATTTGCGCAATTTGCATGCGATAGGGGGAGGCGGTTTTCTTCCTTTTCATATAGGATTTTTTTTTTTTTTTTTGTATTTTCTTGTGAAGGGTTCGGCTCGGGATGTGTTTGCCTGCCGCCTGCCCCCGTTGTGTTGACAAACAAACAGCGCCGCTGAGTGACGGCCAAGACAGACAGCCAGTGGGTAGCTGCTGGATTTGCAAGGACAGTTGTTCTCGTCTCTCTCTGTGTGTGTCTGTGTTGACAATGTCCTTGCTGGCATTGTGGAGCGGCGCGCTCCGTACGTGACTTGCATTTATTTTTTGCGAGCCCCAAACTGTGGAAAACTCGTTAGTAATTTAGCAGACAGTGGGAAAACACAGAGCCAGGTTGCCCAGCTCAATGTTTTCAAAGCAATCAAACGCTCGTCTATATTCATATGAAGCAGCTAACTAAAAATACTAAACTAAAACCCAAACCCCAAACAAAAGCAACAGACACAACTACAAACTGCAAATAATTCCATCAACACCACAAACTAAAAACGAGAGCTGAAAACGGCAATGCCAACGATTGATAGCCACTTGAGTTGCACACATAAAGCTGCTCTCACTCTAGCCCTCTCCCCCCCTCTCTCTCTCTCTCTCTGTCTATGTGCTGCATTCAGTCTTTAGTCCAGCCCATTGACATTGCACAGCGCATTGGGAGGGCTTTCGCACAGTGGGGCACAAACAGCAGCAAACAGACAAACAGAGTGCGAGATTCAAGTGCAATTCCGAGTGCCTACACCCAAAAAAAAAAAAAAATACAGTAGAGGAGCAACAGCAGCAGCAGCAGGAGCAACAGCAGGAGCTGGGCGCTTAGGCTGCTTAATGGCACAGCCGCAGCCGTCGAAAGAGTTATTGAAAATGTTTTATTGTGTGCATTTGATTGCTGTAAGTGTTTAGCTCCCACTGTGTGGGTGTCTGCATGTGTGTCTGCGTGTGTGTGTGTTTGTCTGGTGTCTAACTTATAAATATTTCAATAACATTTGAATTGCGCCTGGCTGGTGGCTCAATTGGTTTTGGGATTTTGGACCGAACGCAAATGGAAATGCACTTTCCATTGTGTGCGAGTGTCTAGTGCTTGGGCCACTCCACAGCGAACTCCCCGGCAGTGGCCGTGTTGCCATCTAGCCATGGCTGTGTGGCACTTGCCATATTTGGACTAGCCAGAGCGCAGTAGCAAATCAAACTAAACTAAAGCCTAAAGCCCAAATGTGAAGCGCAAGGGTCAGTTTATGCGGTGAAGTTGATCGTGATAAGTGAGTGAAAGAGAGATAGAGAAATAAATATATATTTATATATAACATATTTTCTTATATCAGAAATAATAAACATGCATATTTTGTAGAATATTTGTTAAAACAAAAATATTTTTATATTAAAAAAACTTAGATTTTATAAAATATTTATCAAATTAATCTAAATCAGCCAGAAACATTTTTAAAATATATTTCTTTGATATTTAAAATATTTTTGAAAGCTTTTGGTCAGCCAAAATATGTGAAGATTGAATATGAATTTTAAAATAAATAATTCTAAATATTTCCATAAACCAAATTAAGTCAAGCGGCGAAAATATTTAACTTAAATATAAATTAAAATTTATAGCAGCTTCTAAGAGCTCTGCTAAGTTCTATTTATTTATTTGGAATTTTTAAAATATTTTCATATGGCGTTGCTAATACCAAATTCTCCAAGCTTTGAGCTGAAATTCTTGTGTCCATATATCATGGATTCAGGCACGCATAAACAATGCATTTTTCGGCATAGCTCGATATGTTTTTTTTTTTGTGTGTGTAGTACATAACACTTTGGCACGTTCTATGCAATTGTGTGAGTGTGCCATGTGTGTGTGTATTTTAAAACTTTCCATCGAGTGGCCAAAGAGCTCTGGCAACATCTTGTGATGCAATCGCTGCGGCATGGCTCGGTGAAGCCTGTGGCATGGCCTACTTTACGGGCACAAAAGCTTAACTCAATTACCAACGCCAGTTGCCACACGTGACTAGCCAAGCTGAGTAGTGGCAGGTGGGCGTGGCAATTGAGGGGGCGGCGGGGAGAGCATCGCAGCTGAGTCGAACTGACCTGCTTAGCTGGCCAGGCGAGTTGCCAATACGAGCAAATGAGCAGGCGGCACTCGAGCAGCCTCCAAGCGGGTCAAAGGACACTCTAACGCTTGGTCCACCTACACACACACAGCGACACACAAATCCCTTTTTCTAAAAACTCATTAGCACAAATTTGTGCTCGGACCAAGTCGAAGTCTACCTTGGCACGCCCCAGCAACTGCGCCGCCTAATTTGGGGCGCCGACGAAAATTTATGCTGATTGTGCGGCAATTTAGGAAAACTCAAAGCCAAAACTGGAAAATTGCAGCCGCCTCACGTACCAGACAACTAGCTAGAAAAGGCTAAAAAAAAAACAGACAACGAAAACAGAAAACTGAAAACTGAAGCTAGACAACAAATTTTCTATGCAGTAAATATAAAGCACTCAGCCTTGAAATAATGAAAACCTTTAACCTTTTTTTTGCCTCAGCTGTTGTGATATCTATTCTTTATTTGGGCATAGGGTATCTACATGCAAATTTAGAAAGAACAAAGATTTCTGAATAGTAGAAAAAAATGAATTGATCATGTCAGGCTCAATCTCTCCTTAACCTTAAGTTTTCGTGCCGAAAGTTTTTATAAATAACTAATAATGAATAATGAATAATGAATAATGAATTATGAATAATGAATAATGAATAATGAATAATGAATAATGAACAATGAATAATAAATAATGATTAATAAATTATTAATAATAAATACTGAATAGTGAATAGTGATTAATGAATAATAAGTAATGTAGAATGAATAATTAGCCATGATCAAGGAGTAATCTATAATTAATCTATAATTATAATCTATAATCTAAATGAATAATTACCAATGAGCAAGCACTAATGAATAGTGAATAATCCAAAATGACTATTTTAAAATGAATAATGAATTATACAAAACAATATATCTGAGGTCAGGCACTTATTGTTAAAATCCTATCAATATCGTAGTTTAATATTTATTTTTAGTTTAATATATAGCTGCCATATCAACTATTATTAACAATTTTTGTTTTTCTATAAAAAGGATTTTCTGCTTTTACAGATATTCCCATTTTAGATTTACGAACTTTGGCTTTATCAATAGCCCTTCCTTACCAACAACTCTAGAAACTCTCTAACTCTACCTTTTCCTTAAAGAGCATTTAAGCTTCGGCTTGCTCCCCCCTCCATTGCCATTTTTCTATTCTTTTTTCTAATAATTCTTTTTCCTTGCTTTTCTGCCTTTGCAGCGCTTGACTTTGGTCTGGTTTATTGAGTGAAGCTACCGAATAACGGTAAGTAACCTTTTCTTAACCTTTTACAATACAGTCTATGCAAAGCAGTTCCAGCTAAGTGGCCGATTGTATAACCATCTATATATATATGTGTATGTGTGTGTTTCGTAAGAGAGTTGGTCGACAAAGTCGTTTGGTTTCCGTTTCCGGCGCTGGCTTTGGCTTTCGCTTTTTCATTTCCGCCTAATAAACTACATAATTAAACTGGCAGCAATGGGATTAAAGGATTCCTGCTGCTGCCACGGCTCCTGCTCCAATTTAGCAGAGTCATGTGGTATGCTGAATCTTTCGAGCTACTCAACTTGCTATATATTTTTTGCCCGCTCGTGCTGGAGGAGTCACTCCATTAGCCTGGCAATGGACCCCAGCCGCTGCCACGCCTTCTAGGCACGCTCCAAGGAAAGTTTCGTCGGCGAATTAAGCTAAATTAATTTTTGTGCTTTGCTGTTGTTTTCCTCGTTGTTGCTGTTGCTTTAGCTAGTTAAGTCCTTTGACTTTTGGCTCGTTTGATACATCTTCTACTCCCTCTCTCCCTGTCTCCCACTTCATATTAAATTAATGATGTGTTTTATGCTGTTGTTGTTGCTCTGTCGAAAGCGAAAAAATCACTGCAAATGCGATTTAGCAGCCAAAGCGCAACATTAGCAGTAAATAAAATAGGATAATGCGGCAAGTCGACCGCAGAGCCAAAATCCCGAAATATGTGTAAAAAAAAATTACAAAAAATCTAGAAATAAATAAGAAAGTAAAAGCGTATGAACGGAAGGAAGCTGCAGCAACGACAGTCAAATGCGCTGCACGAAAATTGGGTTTAAATGATAAAAAATTAATTAAAAGAAAATATAAAATAAAAACGTATTTTATATAACATTAAAAAAAAATTAATTGTAAATAAACCAACCAAAATATTAAAAATAAATAAAATAAGCGAAATTTTTGCTTGATATTTTAAAAATATATTGTAAAATGAAACATAAAATTTATATAATTAAATAACTTCAAAACAATATACATTTAAATATTTTAAAAGTGTTTAAATGGTTATAAATAAAAATATTTAATTAAAATACTATAAAAACATAAAATAAAATATTATATTACTGTTAAAACAATTTAAAAAATATTATTATAATAAAAAAAAAACTTTAAAATAATTTAATAATAATAAAATATATTATACAAAATTAAATTTATAATATTATTATTTATAATTATATTATACAAAATATATTATAAATTATAAAAAATAAGTGAAACTAAAATTTTAACAATATTTAAAAGCTGTACTTAAATTATTAGTAATTTTATAAATTTAAAAAAATATATATATTTATAAAATATATATATGTATAGATTTTCTTGTATATTTTTATTATTTTATATAGTTATCTATTATTTACGATGCCTCTGGGTTAGAGCATTTGGCTAGACCAGTTCTCTCTGTTTTTTGGCAGCCGAGCAGCTGCAGCAGATACATTTTGTGGCAGGGTTGAGGGCATAAAGGACAATTGCTGCTGCTGGTGGTGCTGCTGTGACAGTTGAAAGGATTATGCGCTCGTAAGGCGCTCGCCTCGCCCGTCCACAGCTAAGCCGAGCAATTTTTCATGCTAACCCCAGGGCCGAGGCAGTCCAGCAGAACCCTCTCGCACCTGGCTTAGGCGCAACTCAAAACTCGAGCGGAGCCAGCGCACAGACTTAATATAAAGCCGCTGCACAGCTAAATGCAAACAAATAATAACTCTGTTTGTGTAAACAATTTGTTGGAATTGCTCTTGAGAAGAAATCAAAGCAAAAACAAGATTTGTGTGCTTCAAGTCAACTGTCGATGCTGCGACGTCGTCTGCGTCTGCGTCTGGTCGTCGGCTCCTTCCGACTTACACAAATGTTTTGACAAAACGCCTGCTGTTTCCACATAAATATTTATATACATATGCCTGGCACACACACACACACACGCACACACTCGGCTCTGTCTGGTGCTGGCCTGTTTATCGCGGCGCTGGCATCTTTACCTGCAGCGAACATGATATGAGAACCAGGCACCAGCATCTCTTGTTGCTATATCTTTAGCATCTACTCCTCGACATACACACACACGCACACACACACACACTGAGTCAGTGTCATGCGTATACAAATTTGTTGTTGCCTCCTTGGAAATCGAATCCACAAAAATGCAGTTAAATAAATTACAAACGCTCTGTCACCCAACAGTTGGGTTCAGGCCGTGCCTGGAGGTTGGGGCGCATGTCGCCGGGATTATCGCCCGTCGGGCATCGCCTGGCCGCAGCTACGCTACCAAAGGAGAGACAGAGAGAGAGGTGGGAGCTGAGCCAATGATTACGTTGATTATTCTTCTTATTCTCATACGAATTTTTCTCATTTTTAATGAATTTTGTCGCGTTTGTCGTCTGGCCCTCGAGCACCCCACGCTCCTCACACCGAGTGGAGCTGCATTCTGTTTCGCCCCTTTATCTGACTTTTGCGTGCTAATGAAATAAATGCCTGGACAGCCGGCTCAAGTTACCCAAACATGAGCAATATGTGACACAGACAGAGTGCCTCTGTCTCTCTCTCTCTCTCTTTCTCTCTCTCTGTCTGTGGCTGCCACAGATATAAAATCAAGATACAGCAGAGGAGACTAAAAAACTGTTTCTTAAGTTATGAGACATTCGAGGCACATAAATTCCTCAACGTGTGTGGGTTCAAATGGCTGGCATAACACACACACACACACACACACCCAGACAGCGTGAAGTGTTCTGTTGAAGGAGTTCTACATTTAAACCAAGGAAATTTGTTTAATAATATTTTCATGATATGGAACTTGATGAAAGAGTGATGCATGCTTAAGTCCTAATGTGGGCTGGGCAAAATATCGATGACTGCTAGGACTAATAAAGCCTTAAAGTATATTTAGTTATGAGCTTACAATGGGTAACTTGATTATTAATAAATATATGGTACTATATAGAGAAAGACGTGGACATACATGTGAGCTTAGAGCTGCAAACAGTAGCTACTAGTTCGCAAGTTAAATCTACCTATACAGCTAGCTACAGGGTATCTTCCAGTCAGGCAAATGGTGAAATATATGTATTTAAGGTGCTTAGTCAGAATACTAATACTTAGACAATACATCTGTATATGAAGCTGCTTACAGGGTATCTTCTAGTCAGGCAAATGGCTAAATATGTTTATATAAGCTGAATGCTTAGTCTAGCTGCTAATACTAATACAGTACATAGCAAATCTATCTGTAAATAGTTATAGCTGTTTACAGTGTATCTTCTAGTGCTAAGTGTTATCATATTGAAGAGAAAAAGAGTATCTTCTAGTCAGGCAAATATATTTATATAAGCTGAATGCTTACTCTGAATGCTAATGCTTAGACATTGTATAGCAAATCTATCTGTAAATAGCTGTAGCTATATGGAGCTGTTTACAGGGTATCTTCTAGAGCTAAGTGTTATCATATTGAAGAGAAAGAGGGTATCTTCCAGTCAGGCAAATATATTTATATAAGCTGAATGCTTACTCTGAATGCTAATGCTTAGACATTGTATAGCAAATCTATCTGTAAATAGCTGTAGCTATATGGAGCTGTTTACAGGGTATCTTCTAGAGCTAAGTGTTATCATATTGAAGAGAGAGATTCAGTGTGAGGCACAGCAGACTTACTTATCTATAAGAAAAGTTGTGTGGGTAGATGCAGGAGATTGCTAAAGAACCTATTCTTATATGCTAATCAGAGTTAATCAGCTGTCGTTATATATTTTTAGAAATTTTAGGGACAACTTGAATTTCCTTCAAAAGATATTTAGTTAA
Source organism: Drosophila peninsularis (assembly GCA_035047485.1). Taxonomy (NCBI): domain Eukaryota; kingdom Metazoa; phylum Arthropoda; class Insecta; order Diptera; family Drosophilidae; genus Drosophila; species Drosophila peninsularis. The sequence goes on along the minus strand of JAWNPN010000059.1, from coordinate 2,370,906 downwards.
TATTTTATATTAAATTTTATTTATATATGCCTCCATAAGGCGTGGCTCTCTTTCATGTATTCCCATACTCAAATATTATACAAATCGATTTCCTTCAACGAATTTATCAAACTATTTTCACTCCACTCACTTAGCCAGCTCCATTTGCCCGCTCCCTTTGGGCCATGAATCATGCCGGGCATCCGGTCCAGTGGCAATTGCAATAAGTTAACGCTGTGGACGACGACGCCGCCTACTTAATTATTAATTTCGCATTTACCACAAAACGATTATGGGCCAGAGAGAGAGAGAGAGAGAGGGAGAGAGCGCCCAGGCGGTGTCTAAGCAATCTGCGAGCGAGCGAGCTGCGTTTTACCATTTCCTCAATTGCATAAATCGAAAATTTGTGCTTTGGCGCGTGTCACGAATAAGCAAAGGAAGCGCCCGATCCCAGCGAGAACTCCTTCTCTAATTTCTGAGACAATGTGACAGAGCCAAGGAGTTGTTGCTGTTGCCGGCGCAGTCTGTTTGTCACCCAAGTCATTTACATGCTCCGCTCGCGTACGTGACTCACATATAGTTATAGTCCGATATATATATATATATATATATATATTTGAAGCTTTTTGGGGAATTTGACTGCGGCTGTGTCTTGGCTTACATTTGATGAAAATGCGAGCGAGGCGTTGCCTGTCCACTGGGAGTCATTGTCGTCGTCGTCGTCGTCGTCTGGCCTCAAGTGAGTCACGCAGCGCATCGATAAAATATTTAAAATTCATTTCTAAGCTTTTAGCAGTCAACGACTCAACTGCCTCAGTTCAGTCCGCGCTCCACTCTCGACTCCACGCGCTTATCAATGTTTGGGGCCCAGCCTATTACTCAGTTGGGTCTCCCGGCAATTGCCAAGATAAACGTAAGCCAAGAACTGCAAATGTCGACGACGACAGCAGCTCGGCCCAACTGCAGCGCCTGCTGCTCCTTGGGCTGCTATCTTTCGAGTGCGCTTTGATTTATGTGCGTCGCAGCCAAATGCCTCTGTAGCTGAAGGTAAACAGAAATACAGCGCTTCACCTGGGCCAACTCCTTCGCTCATGCCGACCACAACTCACAGTTGCTATTGCACTTTATTAGTTTTGCTATTGAATTTCATTTTATTGCATTTCCCAATACGCATTCCATATATCTTTCTCTCACTCTCACTCTCTCTCTCTCTCTCTCACTCTTTGCTTTGATGACTGTCTGCGCTGCACATTATTCTAGCTGATAACGCGCCTTTCATGCTCTTTGCAAAGAGTTTAATGGATTTGCAGACTAGAAAATATAGAACGTATTTTATATATAAAAGTATAAATATATTATATTATTATATATATTATATAAAAAATCTGATCAGACTCTATATATGATATGCTAGCTGTCATGGCAGCTATTGCTATTGTATATATATTCAGCTCCTTTCCTTTAGCTTCCTCCCTTTGCCTCAGTCTCTTTCACGCTCAACCTCCCTCTCCCTGCCTCTTACTAGAGCATTCAATCTTCGATCTATTTCATTTGAATCTCTTTCCATACTCTATTATTATTATCATTCGATAGTTTATTTCCACGACGAGTGCAATTGCTGTGTGGCCTCGGGGCCCGCTCCCGCTGCCCCGTCGTATATCTGGTCTGGTAACGCACTTCAGTTCAGTTCAATTCCTTTGTTGATTTTTCTAGATTTGAAGCACTGATTGTGCGCGTTTTACAACCGGCTACGCCCCGGCAAGGTGTGAATTGCAGTTGCCGCATTGCCCTAAACCCATAACTGGCAATGGCTGTGGCTCTGTGCGTTTTGATCGACAGCTTGCCTAAAACTGTCAACGTGCGTTTAGCTGGGGCCCCCCTCTGCCCCCGTCCCTGCCTTTGGGTTTATGGCGCATTTCTTTCGATTTCCAACGATTTATTTGAGTTTGCTGCCGCTTGGTGTTTGCACGGTTGCTGTTTGTTGTTGTTGTTGTTGTCGCCATGTTGCGCTATCAAGCGGTTTATATCGCGGTTGCCACTACATCAATATGGGTATATATATATATATGTATGTATATATACATTATCTAGCCGCTGACGCTTAGATTAAGATTAGTTTTTTGTTCCTTTTGGCAGCTTGTGGCGGGCGGCTGTTGCAAGAGCCGCCCGAACTGACATATTTGTTGGCTGTTTTGGCATGTCAATAAATGTTTCAGGTAAATATCATAAATCAGCATGTCAAGCATGTCAATTAAACAATATGGCGCTCATTCAATCAATTATTGTGGGTCTTTAAGTATATATAAATGAATTGAGTGAAAATGCAATGAAATAAATGCTATAAATGATATAAAAGATGCTATAAAATATCTTAAACAAGTAAGAATGCTCTAGTCGAGACGGCTCGACTAGGAGATACCCTGAGCCCTGCGAAGTGCCGATACTTCATATATTATATGCTTACTTTACATATACATATACTGCAAGCAACACATACACACACACACGACGCACGCTCAAGCACACGCTCTGCCAACTGCGCAGTTGACGTAGCGACAGCGCTTGGACTGCAAGACGCCTACGCTATGGGAAATTAAATGTTTAATAACTTTTTTTCTAGCAGGACTTTTTGATTCAAACTTTCAGGGCATGATTATGTTATTCATATGTGTGTATGTGCCGAAGCACAAGTCTCTAGTATTTGAAATGCGTTTTTTGCAAATTTAGGGCCAAGGGGGCGTGGCATCCAAAATCCAAAAATTGCAAAATGTCTGCATTCACAACAGGAATCTATATAGTGAATTTCAGGTCTCTAGGTCTTACGGTACGTAAAAGAGACGAAAAGTTATCGAAATTTATCGATAAAAAGAGAACGGGAAGAGTTATCGAATTTTTGAAAAAAACTCGTATAGCGTATGGTATTCAGGAGTATACATGTCAAATTTCAGCTCTCTAGCTTCTGTGGTTTACGAGATCGCTGCGTTCACACAGACGGACGGACGGACGGACGGACGGACGGACGGACGGACGGACGGACGGACGGACGGACGGACGGACGGACGGACAGACGGACAGGGCTATTTCAACTCAGCTCATCGAGCTGATCAAGAATATATATACTTTGTATGGTCTGCGACGTCTCCTTCTGCCTGTTACATACATTTTCACAAAAACATTATACCCTGATTTCCCATTTTCAATGGGCTCAGGGTATAAAAATTAAATCAAATTTATTGAAAGTTTTTGCTTATAAAAATGAACTTTTAAAGTGGAGTTTAGCTGCTATAAATTATATAAAAATATAAATAAATAAAATTTAAAAAAAAATTTCTTTAAATATAAATAAATAAAATATAAATTATATAAAATATATTAATAAATTAAATAATAATTATTACAAATTTTCCTTATAAAAATAAACTCTTATAATAAATTTCAGCTGCTATAAATTATATAAAACATATAAATAAATTAACTGAAAATTGCTAAAAGCTTTTCTTTAGATAAAATTATTTTCGAATGGGTTTTCCTGCTTTAACTTTCTCAATAATATTTATTTTCGCTGCTTAAACTTTGACTCTCATCAATTTGCCATAAATCGCAAATTTCGCAGCTTTTCTTGGCGCACTTCAATCATTTGCCTGCAGCTCGAAAGAAATTGCTTAACTATATGGAAAATTGACAAGTTTTGACTGACGCTGACAGTGTGGTGCACCCCGCCCCTCTCTCTATCTCTGTCGGCAACTGCATACGAAGAAAATTTAATAAATATTTGTGTGTGCTTTGGTGTAGGTAAAAATGCCTTGACGTAGCGTGTTGCAGCACATTTCTAGCCAATTTAGCGAAATAGAAAAAGTTTTTGCTCAGCAATCGCCGTCAGACATGACATGAATGACAGACAGAGAGACGGAGAGACAGAGTTGATTGAACTGCGCCGGCATTAGCCCAAATTGATTAGAAAATGGCGAGCAATTTGTCAACAGTTACTCAAACGAGCCATAATATTGTCTAAACAATTTTGTATGAATCAATGCGACGCCGTCTCGCAGACAGGATGCAATCAGAGCGACCGCAGACGCAATGCAATGTCACTTAACGAGTGACAGACTGGCGTGACCTGAGCCGGGCCCGACTCTGGCCCGACCCTGGCTTAGTGGCATTGAGACCTGTATATCCTACATTTCCTTTGTCAGGACAGCATCCGCTTAGGCCGTTTTTTTTTATTTTTGTAAAATTGGATTTTCACAGCTGGCCTGGAGCAGACAACGCATTTAATGCGCTTTATTTCCATTTGCAACGCTATTCTTCAATTTGTCACAGTGAGAAAATTGTAAAGTCTATTCAGAATCGAAACAATTTCAAGGCTCATAATTTCTTCTTTCTTCTCTTAATTGCAAGCGCTCGTCGCCTGCGCTCGTTTTGCATTTATTTTGCACGTTTTCGTCACCTTCCATTTGGCATTTGGCTCGGCTCAGCATCCGGTGGCCATTTTGCTGTCGAGTCGTGTAATTTCCTTTTGCAGCCACTAAACTGCATGCGGTTGATGACAGATAAAACTCCTCTCCGAAATGCTCTTAACCGCAAATATCCCAACCGAACCACATGAATAATTCGCAATGGCAGCTTCGCCTATCCTATGCCTCTCCCTTCCTCCCGCTCGCTCTCATTTGTTGTTGTTGTTGCCCAAAATGGCCGACAGAAAACTTGTGCAAATGCATTGAATGATTTATTTGGTGCGATTGCTTCAAATAGTCAAACACTCACACACACCCACACACACGCACGTACACATGGAGACATAGTTTAGCTGTCCTCTCTGTCTCTCTTTCGGCAGCTACTTCAACTGCGTGAGAGTAATCAAACATCAGTTGGCTTTTGCGGTCGACAGAGGGCGCCCTTTTGAGGCTTTGTGCATTTTAATTGGCCGCTGCCAAGTGTTGTGATTGCTTTGTCATTGCCGGCGAAGCGCACTAATCAGCGCCTATCTCTGTCTCTTTCGCTCTTTGGCAATCTGTGTAAGAGTGAAGCATTTATTAATTATAAATGCCTTCAATTGCGCCAAGCGCACGATAGGAGGCGCTCTAAACGTTTAACTCCCCAACAAAGGGGTATATTAGACAAAGCAAAGGGAATTCATTTGCAGGCGAATGCAAGGCTAATGCAAAAAATGAATAACTTAAACCCAAGATACCCTGTGCGGGCATATGCAATGAGAGTTGTATGCACATTTCATATAAGTGAATTTCTAGGGTATCTGTCTGGTCGCATACGCACCTCTAATTGGCGCATTTGAACTTGTTGTATGAACTATTTGCCATTGATTTCTTTTGAACGCATCAAAGTTAACATCGCAGCATGCCATTGCAGTCCATTGAAGCTGAAGTGAATTTCTCTGGCAAAGCGGGCAGAGCAAAAAGCATTTCAATTGAGATTTATTGCGGCGTGTACATGGGGGGGTGGGGGGTAGGCTGCCCTACACTGGTGCTGGGTGGTTGAGATGGGGTCTGAGTTGCCTTTGCTTTTGCATTTTGCACTACTTTAGAGAACTTCACGCCCCAACTGAACCAAACAGAAGAGACCCAACAGAAGCTGTGCCTTTGGTTAAGTTTTAGATTGAAATTTATTGTGAAGTCCCACTCTCTCTCTCTCTTAGTGTCCCTCTCACTCTCTTTCTTTCTCTTTGCTCTGGCCAAGTCAATTCCTTTGATTTGTGGCGCTTTTGCGTGCAATTTTTTAAATTGAAAATCACTGCCGCCTGCACAATCCTTTTTACATCCTGCGAGCTGAGCGCCCACTGCGCCCAAATGAATTCGTTTCGTTTCGTTTCGCTTGCTTTTCGGTATTCGCTTCAGTTTTTATTATTTTGTGAAATATGCACAGCGCGTATTTACTTTTATCGTGATTTATGCGCCACAATTGATATTGAGGTTAATAAATTGAGGGCCGAAAGAACACTGAGCTGAAATCAGAGCCAAATGGAATCGAGTCTTCGCCTTCAAATTGAGCTCAAGTGCAGCCGAGGCACATTCATTTCTGTTTCTATTTCCATTTGTCGATTTCTCAACAATTTTAAAGTTCATTTAACGGCTGCAAACTGGAAAAGGTCACTCGACTATTTAACCCTTTTTCGGGGCAAGTTCTTTTACGACTTTGCTGACCTTGACAAACGGGCTGACCGCGATTGCGCCTTTCCGACTGATGGTCACAGGATGTGAGGGTTTCCTATTCCGGCTAACCTCTTGCTTCTTCTTCTGCTTCTTCCTTTGTTTGCATTTCCTTTTTAGCCCGAAAACATTTTGTTTGTAAGCCGCCCAGAGGTTAATGCGTGTGTGCCTTTGACATAACTCTTAGCAGATCTCTCCCTCTTTCTCTTTGTCTCTTTGTTTCTCTGTTTGACGCAATTTGAATTTGGTTAGGTCAGCGAGGTGCTAAGTGAGTTTCCAAATACTCTCAAACAGCTGCGCAAATGCAAATGTTACAAGTCATAAGGCGACCTCCAGCAACTCGATTCTCAGTTATCTAACTGAGCTCGAGGCTATGTGGAAAGGAAAGTGAAAAGAAACTGGGAGATTCTTGCTTATCTCTTAGGAATAGTAGTTAATAATATAGATAATGGTAGTTAGAATTAAGTAGATAATATATATAATAAATAATATTTATAATATATATATATATATATATATATATATATATATATAATCTAGAGTTACATGATCTAAATTCATATACGATCTAAAATCAGATATAATTACATGAGATAGATAGAGTTACATGATCTAAATTAATATACGATCTAAAATCATATAAGTTCTGAAATCAAATACGATCTAAATTCATAAACGATCTAAAATCATATACGATCTAAAATCAAATACGATCTAAATTCATATACGATCTAAATTCATATACGATCTAAATTCATATACGATCTAAATTCATATACGATCTAAAATCATATATAATCTAGAGTTATATATGATCTAGACTTATATATGATCTAAATGCATCTATGATCTAAATTGTTTGTTGTCTCTTCTAAGAAACACAAGTAGATAACATTATATCTTAGCTAGATATTACTAGATATTATTATCAGTCCAAGTAATGCACAAAACGTCAGCCACTCAGGTCTCATCTGGAAAGGTCAATAACTAAACTATATGATATAAATGCCATGAGGCATAGAATATGATATATGATCTAAATCTCATGAAGCGTGTGTATATGACATGATCTAAATCACAATAGGCAATATTCATATTTTACATTTATAAACTGTATGTAATCTAAATAGTGTTGCCCCCAATCTCACCTAGATATATAGAGATTTATGATCTAAATCTACATCTCTATTGTACTTAGCTTAAGTAGATAATATATCTTAGATGAAATGACTAAAAAACGCAGAGTCCATAAATTAATATGTGACTTCAGTCTAATTCTACCTCTTTAAGGCAACAGATACAGTTTATAACAAGCTGACTCATATATGAACTAAATCTCAGTTACTCAGCTTTTCTCAGAAAGATTATAGTTACAGCTGAGCTAAAGTTATATGATAGACTGGCAATAGTTTTTAGCCCACACACACAATGCAAATCTTTTTGGCCATAAACTTTTGATGATAATAAAAACAAAGTAAGCCAAGCTGGCCAAAACTTTTGTTCTCTGCAGCTGGCTCAACACCTCATAAATATGATTTTAATCGATTTGCATTGTCACAGGTGAATAAATTAGCCAAAGCCAAAGTTCAAGCGGCGTGCGAAGACGCAAAATATATATGCGAAAACAATGAAAAAGCAATCAAATGATAAAATGTTTTGCCAAGCCACAGAGGTGGGGGGGAGAGGGGGAGTGGTAGGTAGAGAAATTGTAAACTTTAGAGAGCAAAATAAAGTTTATTTGCAAATTTTGTGCATATTTTGCGAGCAACTTGATAAAAAGAACTAGAACTAGAACTGGAACTGGAACTGGAACTAAAACTAGAGCTAAACTCAGTGGCAACTGCAAACAATGCGAGTTAATGTAAAAACAAGACGCCCAAGCCAAACTTTGATGTCGTTTGTATAATGCTCGACTATGGATATATATCTATATATATGTTTATATATATATATGTTCATATATATATATATAGTATCTCTGCTGCTGCTTCTTCTGCTCGCTAAACTGCTGCGTTTGTAGTTGGTCAAAGTCCGTTTGAGCGCTGCCTGCATTGCCCTTTGGCATCGCCTGCTATTGTTATTATCTGATTTCGAAACTGCATTGGAACTGCTCCCCCTCCCCCCCTCTCCAACCCCACTGAAATCTGAAACCCCAGCACGAGCAACTTCTGCTTCTGCCTCTACGCCCTCCCGCTCTGCTTCTGCTTCTCTCTATGTGCCTTGTTTTAGCACAAAGTTTTCTGCTTTGCGCTCTTCCTCTCCCTCTCCCTCTCCCTCTCTCTCTCTGGCTTTGGCTTTGGCAGAGTTGTCGCTCGATTTGGCTGCTACAGTTGGTTGCTTTTCACATGCCCCTCCCACGCCCCCTTTAAGCAGTTTGCTTGCCATTTTTTAGGGTCGCCTCATGTGGCATGTTGCACATTCTTTGCGGCAACTGCAATTGTTCCGCATAGTTTGCGCCAAACTTTTGCTCATTTGTTCAATTGGAAATTTTTGGTACTTTGGCCAAATGAAATTGGTAACAGACTGGGCTAAGTGAATTGTATTGGCACACATTCGACCAAACCTGACCACAATATATTAATTAGGCGGGGACTCAACTTATACAGTTATACATATATATATATATGTATATATATATATAGAAATTTATATATGACCCTTCAACCATGTCTCTGCGCCTGTCAATAAATTTTCATATTTTTGGACATTTTTTTAATATTTTTTGGGCCACCCTAAGCCACTTATCTATGCGGGTTATCTCATTTGACTCCGCTGACATGGGTTTATCTACTCTCTCTCCACATAATTAGCTTTGCTTCACTCTGCTGAAATGGTGTAAATTATTTGGTCGACTCCTGCAGCAGAGCCCTGCCCCCCCCCCCCTCTCTCCCTCTCCCTCTCTCCCTCTCTCGTTTATTGCCCTCATTAGAGTGGCATCCAGAGCTGTTATATCTTAATTATTTTAATGGTTTATTATGATCCGCATGCAGCTCTCTCCCTCTCCCTCTCTCTCGCGTGCTTGACAATTATTATTTCAGCATTATTTTCGAACAGTTGCGATAATGATTATAGGAATCTATATGTTATTATTATAATGTTGTGTGTGCCATAAATCGTTTTTGTTGCTAATTCATGAGAAACAATGGCAGCAAGTGTAAAGCGTGTCAGGCGGGCGTAACCAACTGCATAATACGCCTTCAAGTTGCACAGAAAGCTGAGCTTATGGGCAAACTATCTGACTAATAGGTCTAAACCTAGTGAAGTTTACCAGAAATCTTAAACTTGAATATCCCAAAACTGTAAGAGATATAAATGGAGCTATATACATATATAGATATAATAAAGATAAAGATCTTAGGATAATAATAATAGATCTATACATAAAATATATAGTTCCAGTATAGTATCTAGTAATATATATATAATGAAATATATCTTCAACATCACTCAAACATATAGACAATGAGTAGTACCAATATGCCCCACTTCAACACTACCTGAGCGAGTATTAAAATCAACTTTATAGCAGTTGCTTCATTTGATTCGCCAAACACGCACGTCCAGTGGCACGATCGGAATGTCTAGCACTCATATATATATATATATATATATATATATATATATATATATATATATATATATATATATATATATAGATCACCGCTGACATTGATAATCCCCAGTTCTATATGCATTCGTATATATTCATTGAGATTGTCGTTCATTAATTGAAATACTAACATGATTAAGCTGATCTTTGACGTGCGTCTCAGCAATCTGTGGCCCTGATCTTCTTTAACGACCTCGACAACAGTTTTGCGCCCATTAATGCTTCTATGATCTTCGCTTCTTTGTTTTCGCGTGATAATCTACATAACAAGTTCCGCTGCCAGCCTAAACATGACTTTTATTACACAGTTTTTATGGCGATCTAGAGTATCTCGGCTGAAAGATCAAGAATTTTTGTGCTGATCTTGAGTTATAGCTGAAAAGTGTGTAACTGTTATCTCTGATATGATAACAAGTTCTATATGATGTATATAAGATATATTAAACGTAATCTCTACTAGCTTTTAGACTCAGCAGATCTATGTGATCGTGATCTTATAGCCTAAAAGTGCTTGAGTGATGAGCTCTACTATGATAACCAGTTCTATGATCTATGGAAAGTGAGCTTCAGTATAAGTTTTTCTGGTCTTATATGATTATCTAGAAGATCTTTGCTTTAAGCTCAACAATTTTGTAGTGATCTTGAATACGATTTATATATGATCTATAAATATGATGAAAGTGATCTTCAGTATAAGTTTTTTCTAGAATATCAAAATATCAACAATTTTGTAGTGATCGTGATAGCGATTTATATATAATCTATAAAGATCTAAACAAAGTGATCTTCAGTGTAAGTTTTTTCTGGTCTGATCTAGCAGATCTTTACTGAAAGATCAATAACTTTGTTGTGATCTATAAGAACCTATGCAAAGGGATCTTCACTATGTTATAGACTCAACAGATCTTGAATTATATATATTGTGATCGTCACATATTCTTCTGCAGCGATCGCTGGCAACTGCTTGATCAGCTTAGTCAAGCTGCCAACTGATCAAGCGATATTAATAGTTTTCTGTACTGAAGAGATCTTGTATATATATAGCATTCTACAATGAATTTACATAGTTTTCTGTTCAGCGAAGTTCTTCTATATATATTTGTATGATCACGAGCCCTTCGCCTCAGTTTTGAGCTTCTCTTATCTGCGCTCTCGCGCTGCCATCGATCAATCTTAATTGTTTGGGCTGAAGATCGATGTGGCTTGAATGCATCTCGCAGCGCTTGATCAACGATTTATGAGCTTTAAATTGATGGCTCATTTGTAATCCGATGTCAATTGGCATGACTGGGCAGCAGGACCAAAGACCGAAAGAAATTCAATTGATTTGTCAGCGCGCTGCGCGGCTCAGCTGCCACCCAGGCAGTGGCTGAGACTAACTCCGTCCGCCAAGTGAGCTGTTTAGCTGGCCCTCAATGAGCATTGACAGAGCGCCGTTCAGATTGGCGCGCCTGTTGCTCTGGCTTTGTTTTGTCTTTCTGCCTGTTGCCTGTTGCTTGTTGCCTTGGCTAGTAGTTAAGGCGAATTCCCCTTGGGCAGCTGCGACGACGACGCTGAGAAACAAACAAAGCGCAGACAATCAGCCCAGCCCGATCATCATCGAAGTACATGAAACAAAAGAGCGAGAGAGGGAGAGAGGGGAGTGCATGTGCCACCCAGTGAAAATCACGATCGGGCTGCGCGTCTGACGAGCTGATGCCTGCCACAGATTGTTGTTGTTGGCTGGCTGCTGCAACAACGACAGAAGCAACACCTCTTGTTAGTTTTGCTGATCATGATCATGGCATGACTGCGCCCTCCCTCGCCCTCCCTCGCCCCCCGCTCGCTGACTGCCCAGCGGGCAAACTTTTTCGTCGCTCAATCATGAGTCGAGTTCATGTTGCACTGTGGGTGCAGAAGGTCCTAACGTCCTGCCCACAAACCTACAAAAATAAAAAATAAAAAGGAAAAGGAAAAGGCAAAGGCAAACAAGCAAAAGCATTGTAAGTTCATTAGCAGCCAAGCGGCACGATTTGCTTGCCTCTTCAGCTGCAACTGCTGCGGCGTCTGCTTCTTCTTGGCTTGTTGCGACAATCGAAATGCATATAAACATGAGAGATTCTTTTTTTTTGCAATGTCTGCACATTTCCGACTCCTAACTAGGCAAAATCACTCATAGCCAAGAAGCAGCAGAAGGAAGGTGGAGCAGGGGCAGGGGCAGTGCACCACATGTGGTGCTGTCTGGTGGCAGGGCAAACCGGCTGGCTGGCTGGCTGGCTGGTAGCTTCCTTTGGTTTATACACGGCTCCATTCCAATCATGTTCTGTTGCCACGATCGGTTTTTGGGGCTGGGGGCACCCTGCAGCTACACACAGGGTGTATTGAACCGTGGACGAAGCCAAAAGTCAAAACGTGAGCCTGGATCGCGACCATCAAAACCTGCCTTGATCTCGCTCGCTCTCTCTCTCTCTCTCTCTCTCTCTCTCTCTCTCTCTCTCTTTATTGCTCTTTTAGCAACGCTAACAAGATGATGAAGAAGAAGCAACAGCAGAAGCAGCGGAAGAGGAGGAGACGCAACAAGAGCAACAGCAACTCGTTAGGAGCCCATGGCTTGGCGGCGTTATCTGGTAACAACGTGTTACGAATTACTTTTAACAAGACCCTTAGCAGATAAAAACCAGAAAACCGGTTCACCAACCGCAAACAGAGAGCGAGAGAGCGCAGGCAAAAGAGAGCGAGCGCTAGCCAGAGAGTGGAACGTGCGCTCATTAGCAATTTGTGAGCATGGAGCTGTGAGCGTGCACAGGAAGGGATTGCAATTAATGCTAGGGTTTAAGTCGTGTGATTATCATGCACTGATAGAGGCCCCGGGCGCATTTAATGAGTGCAGCGTCTAATGAGAGAGAGCGAGAGAGCGAACAAGTGAGCCCTGAGCAGAGAGCGAACAAGTGAGCCCTGAGCAGAGAGCGAGCACCCTGTATATGCGAAACGTGCCTCAATCAGGCAGCGCCTCCTCACCCACCACCTTCCAGCTGTCAGCAGGGTGCACGCTGAAGGAACGCACGTTCCCTGCTGGAAAAACAATTCAAAATTGCCCGGCATGCACGAGCGAGCGAGCGTGCGAGAGAGAGTGAGAGGGGCAGAGGAGTGAAAAACCAGAAAATATGCCCAGACAAAAAACAGAGCATACAGGGCGGGTATGCTGCCAGCCAGCCTGCCCGTCCGACATCGATGCATGCGAAATGCAGCACATGTCCAAATGCGTAACGCAACGCTGTCAATCTAACGGCTTTTGTCAACACACTGTCACAGGCGAGCACCAAATGTGGGGGTTGAGAAAGTGGAGGAAAAGCAAAAAATTAGAGACTTATGTATCAGAACATAAATATAAAGAGTATTTATCAGAACATAAATATAAAGAGTATTTAGAGAGAGATTTTCTCTAATAAGTAATAAATAATGTAATATAATTTCATTGATTGACATTTCTCTTCTACTCCTTTGAAACATCCGTTAAATTGCAAAAACAATATGCATGCAAATTGTCGCATTTGTTTTGGTTTCTTTCTTGCTCGCATTTATCGCATGCTATTTACAAATACAAATAGCTCGCTCGCACTTGCTGGCTTGCGCTCTCCTGCTTACGCTCTGTCACTCAGTGTTGCCAACTCTTGAGCGCCAGATCGAACGTATGAAAAATGCCAGATATAGCTAGCAATCTCATATATATATGAACTTAAGTTTACATCCGCGATTGTTTATTCATTTTTTATATTATTCTGATAAAAATCATTAGCATTTGACATTTTGCCACATTTCTTCTCCATTAAAATAAATTCGATTAAAGAGCTGCAATGCCCGCCAGCCGCACACAACTCTATCTGTGTTTGTACAACGCCAGTGAAGAGAAAATAGCTAAATAAGCAACACTGACGCTCTCACTCACTCAGTAACTTTGGCTCTCTCAATTACTTCAACGCTCTCTGCGCTCAGCAGCCGCTACGCTGCGTTTCGTTAGCTCAGTTTGCTTTCGACGATCGCAGCGTTTGGTCGTGTCGGGTCTCACTCTGTGCGGTTTCCCGGTCAAAGGGCAATTCGACGACTTTTGCGAGGCGCCTTAATTACACCTTTTAAATTTCAATTAATCAATTGAAAGAAAACACACAATAAAAGACGAATGCTAAACGTGTGTAGATTAAACAAGCAGTCGTTAGCATAGCACAATACATATACAAATATATTTACAACTACAACACGTGAAGAGGCTGTCATAAATTAAAAAGAAGTTAATAAAACAGCCGCCAAGTGGCATCAAAACAAGAAGCGCCAAAACGAGTTATGAAAATACAAATTGTGCATTAGTGTGAGTGTCTGTCGCCGTCTGTGTGCGTGTATTTGTGTTTATACAAAAATTGTTAACAAAAATATATATAAAGAAAGAGAAACAAAAACAAGATTTGTCGCTTGTTGCTGTTGTTGGTTGATCTGTGATCGATGACGACGACAAGCGTCAACTGAAAATTGGATATTTGTTGTATTTTGGCGCTAGGCCGGCGCCCGCAGCTGCCCCCATAAGAGCGAGCGAGAGGCAGAGCGAGCGAGAGTGAGTGAGAGCGCTGTCGAGCTGTCTCGGCTGTCTACTTGAGCCTGACACCTCTAGCCGCATAGATAACTCGTCGAGCTACATGAAATTTTAATTAAAAAATCTGTCCAAAAATAAAGACAAATTTACGGACAGGCAGCGTCAAGCAAATGTGTCTGCATCTGCAGCTGCGTACGTGAAATTGGATTAACTTGGCCAGTTGCACCTTGCGAGGTGGCTTTTTTTAATTACCAGAGTTTCGGATTACCATCAGCCAGCAGCAAAACACAAATCTCAGGTATGTCTCGCTGCATATACAAATGTATCTTTCACTCAAGCTCCGGCAATGAGCATTGCCGGGGCTGTCAATCAGCATTTGCGAGCGTCTAAATTGAAATGGGAAATATTTCAGACAGTATTTGACAGCTTGATGGAAATTGTTGCTTAGAATATGCTTGAAACCTGTAGAGATCTAGGGAAATATTGAGAGAAAACATTTGCAATTGAAATGCAAATTCAATTAACTTAAAGGGAAATATTGGTTAAATTAACTGTTTACTTCAGCTCTTTTAAAGAGCTTAAATTCCTTTTCTAGATTTGTAACATATTTTTGTATATACAACATGCAACTCTCTTAAATTCCTTTATGCTAAGCTGCGCTCATAATTTCCTTAAAGCAGTGCCTCGCTTATTTATGCTCAAATTTTTTCCCTTCTTAAATATGCCCTTTGAGTAGTTGAGTGTTGTTGAGCAGCAGAGTTTAGCATAACAATTTGCTTGGCTAATTTGCCTGCTCTCGCTCACTCTCTAGTCTCTCAGTCGCTCTAACAGTTTTCATATATCAATTCCTTTCCTCTCTCTTATACTTGCACAGTTATATGCATACAGTTTGTTGTGATTGTTGTTGTCGTTCTTCTTTTTCATTTTTTTTTATTTTCTGGTAGCTTGCGCGTTATCTCTGTGCATTTTTGTTGATTTCGATTGCCTACCTACTACTGCTGTAGCCGCCACGATTGTTCGCTCACCTTTCGTTTCATTTCATTTCGTTTAGTTTCGTTTTTCCAGCGTGCCGTTGGCCATTGTTTACCCAACAAAGAGTGGAGCCAAAGAAGAGGCAGACCAAAAATTGTTGTTGTTGTCGTTTTTCGTTCGAATCAATATTGCTGTCAAAAAATGAATGGGCTGGCGGTGGGTGGGGGGCTGGGGTTATGGGGAACTGAAATCTTATCTCTGTGCGTGGCTGCCATGAACATTATTTCATTATTTGTTGTCAAAGTTTTTGGCTGCCGTAGCGACTACCTATGGAAACCTAGAAATATTATTGGGGCCAAGCGACAGCTACAGGTGGCAAAGCAAAGAGAGAGAAACAGAGAGAGAGAGAGAGAGAGTGAGCGCAGGACTACCTGCATCATGGCTCATTAATCCCGCCTGCAGATGCTGATGGAGCGATAACGATAACGATAAACCAATTGCATGTCGAGTCGAAACGATTTTCAAATGCTCAGCGAGCTGGAGCTGCGTCTTGGTCTGCGGGTCTGCGTGCCGCTCTGACGCTGGCATTTGGAAAATTATAGTTTCTGTGGCCATAAATTATGCGTAACGTGACACCTTTTCCATGTTAGCCACGACGACGACGACGACAACGATCGCCGGCAACAGGTTTGAGGATCGTTGCTGTCGTTAATATTTTATTTCAATTTCTGTTTATTTGCTTTGCGTGGCCACAAAATGATTTCATTAAAGTTCAGTTAAATGAAACAAGCGAAAAGGAAAATAAAACGAACATTTTAACGACAGACGCGTTCAAGGTCTTGGGCCTTAGTCAAAGGAAGTAGCCAAAGGTGCAAAAAAAACGAACAAAATACTAAAAAATATCAATTTACATACAACAGAGTGGGAAGGCAGGACAGGCGGAGGCAGAGGAAGAGAGAGTGAGAGAGGCAAAGGCAAAGGCAGCAGCAGTAGAGAGTGAGAGAGGCAGCGGCAAAGGCAAAGCTAAAGGCAGAGGCGCAGGCAGCGGCATCGGCAGCAGCAGAGAGAAGAAGAGCGCGAGCGGCAGGCTAACTGCAAATGGGAATGGGACTGCCTGCTGGCTTGGCCTCACTGGAACTGGAATGGGACACCATGCGGCGCAGTTTTTCTCTTTCTCTGCTCCTTTGTTTTTTCGTTTCGTTTCTTTTTGCAGCAGCCCGCACGTTGCAATGCGAAACATTGCGCAGTGTCACACAGCGAAAGGATCGCTGGACTTCATGCTGTGGCCAAAAACACTCAAATGCCAGACGAGGCGAGCCTCGTCGTTTGACTTTGTCAAACTCGAAACAGGTGATCGTCGGGCCTGGCCGCGCGCTACCTGACTGCCTGCATCCCAAGATCATAAATTATGTTTTTGTTCGATTGCTGTTTTATTGCTGTGGCCCATAAATTCCCTCGTCGTTTTTTGCTTCAAGTTTGCTTTTGGGTGTCGCCCGCTTAATTGTGCGGATTATCTCGTTGAAGTTATTCGTGTTTCTCTGCGCTTCTCCCTTCCCCTCTCTCTTGTTGTGCCTGCAAAATTTATTGACAAGCGCTTTGACACTCAGTCAGTCAGTCAGTTAGTCAGGCAGTCAGCCACTTGTCACAGCCGCCGAGAGTTAAGTTGTCATTTGGTATCCTGCTTAACATTTTTGCGACTCCATTCAGCCAGCAGCTGTCAGCTGGGCGCTAATGTGCATACTAATGTAATACACTCACACACACGTGCGCATACTAATACATGCAGGCATATTAGAGCACGCTCAGACTGAGCGGAAACTGCGCTCACGCCACTGAGTCTAGCAATTGGAATGTAGCTTTCTTTAGTACTTCTTAGTACTTTAGTACTAGTTCAGGCCTTTGGCATGTTTTACTTGATTTTTCAATTAATATTAATAGAAGTGTGTTTTGCTTGCTTAATATATTTTATAGATACATTTAGGAATGAGTTGTAGATACATTAGGCTTATATAACACATAGATTTTGAAAAGTAAAAATAAATATAAACTCTTATATGTACTAAAGGTATAGAAAGTTTCAACAAAATCTACTTCTATATTCTATATTCTATATTCTATATTCTATATTCTATATTCTATATTCTATATTCTATATTCTATATTCTATATTCTATATTCTATATTCTATATTCTATATTCTATATTCTATATTCTATATTCTATATTCTATATTCTATATTCTATATTCTATATTCTATATTCTATATTCTATATTCTATATTCTATATTCTATATTCTATATTCTATATTCTATATTCTATATTCTATATTCTATATTCTATATTCTATATTCTATATTCTATATTATATATTCTATATTCTATATTCTATATTCTATATTATATATTCTATATTCTATATTCTATATTCTATATTCTATATTCTATATGCTATATTCTATATTCTATATTCTTTATTCTATATTCTATATTCTATACTCTCCACTCTCCACTCTCCGCCATCAGCTGCCCCTATCTAGTTTACAAGCAGATCATTCTCTATAGACATCATCGCGCATCCTTCCAGGCCACTCTAATTACTGGGCCCCTTCGAAATTGTCTTTGATGGGGCTGGAGTGTTCTGTTATTGACAAACAAGTTGTACTTATGCTGATATTGGACTCAATCCAGCGGGCAACGGGCCTCAACGAGCTCACGTTTTCTTTTTGGACAACCGATAATTTCCATGCAGCCCGGAGAGCGGCGACCCTTATAATTATAAAACCATTTCCAGAGCGCTTGGCTCGCAACTCTTGTTTGAACAACATGAGCAGGCTGCAATAACAACAAGGGAACAACAACATATTGATTAATTTTGACCGCAGCAGAAGGGAAGAGGGCAGGGCAGAGCCCAGGCCCTGGCCAGAATCGTTCATCAAGCTGGTCTTGGCCAAGTCAGCGAGCCCGTCTACTGCAATTCATCAAACTCGAGTCTCGCGAGTCCCTCGAGTCTTTCGATTCTCGTTTGTTTGATTTATTTTGCAGCTACTTCGTGTCATTAGCCCCCTCCCACCTGCCTGCCGCCACTCCAACTGCTTTTTTGGTATTCAATTTGACATGATTGCTGCATTGATCATAATTTCTTAGCCAACAGAAATGGGCTTTGCCTTTGGCTTGGCTTTGCCACTATTTGTTTTTAGTCGCGGGCTATTTGAATACGCTGTTGGCCACGGCTATTAGCTGGATTATTTATGAGGCCTCGGCCCGTTTGCATAGGCGCAGCAATTAGCCACGTCCAAAAGAAAACAAGCTACTCATATGGCCATTTATTTATAGAAATATAAATATTTTCGGTAATTTGTTTGGCTTAATTCACAAAATTGCATTCGACCCTCTCTTTCTTTCTCTCTCTCTCTCTCTCTCTCTCTCTCTCTCTCTGTTTGCGGCTACTTCAAATGGTTTTCAAACTTGATTTTGCTGGACTTTTACTTAAAGCCATTGTTTAAAAACTCAACTCGTTATTTGTCTTTGCCCAACGACAACAACAGCGAAAACGAGGCGTCAAATTGCGTTTTAATGGCATTTTGGCTAAACGCTCTTTGTTTATAAAGGGCTTCTATATATGGAGTGGAGTATTATAATACAGTCAGCACATGTGTAACGACAAACAATCTATATAATACATATATATAGATAGGTTTTTGGTAATCCAATCAGTATGGATTCCTTTATATACACACTCAGTCTTAGCCATCGAGTCATTTTAGCCATATTTTCTTAGCCAACAAAGCCAAAACCTTGTTTAAACTCTGCTGTTTACGTTAGACAGGTAATTTAGTAACATCTGCCTTATCGCATAACTATATCTATTAACTTTTGTAGTTATAAAAGTTATAAAATTTAGTTCTAGTATGAACAACTTATTTGTCTGTCAAAAAATCTTCACCAAACTTCGTATTTAATAGCTTTAACATGTTTTCTGCCCATACCTTAAGTGGTAACAACATCGTTTGACTATATCATATAGCTGCCATAGACACAATCACTCATAAATTTAGTTCTTGTATGAAAAACATTTTTGTCTTTCAAGGTATCTGAACCAAACTGCAAATATTCGTTATTTACAATATAATTGATTTAAAACTAAAGTCTTATAAACATCCGGCTACTATATCATATAGCTGCCATAGAAAGAAGTGCTAAAAGTTTAGCTCTTGTATAGAAAACTTCTTTGTTTATCATATTATCTAGAGCCAACTTTATATTTTAAAGTTGTTTCAACAATTTTTTCAGTCTAATCAAAACTTAATAACATTCCACAAATTTTGCATAGAAAATTTCCTGTTATTCTCTTGCTAATTCAAGATTTTAGATACTCTGAAACAGGCAATGCTGTTCAGAGCACTGCTAACTTTAGTCTGTGCCTAATAAGGACTTCATGGAATGCCACTTCTCTCTCTTGAAGTGTATCCAATAGTCAGCAGTTAAGCCAATCTGCCTCTACCCAAATTGTTAGCTTTAGCTCAAGATGTGCTCAAAAAGGTAATTTGAGCCTGCTCGCAGCTGTCTTGGCTGAAACCCGAAACACGCTTTGCTTTAACTATTTGATATATAAATACAATATTATATGATAATATATCTATATCCACACCTTTGGTATCATATTTTATCTATATATTGTATGATAATAGATCTATATGTTTGCTATACTCTGCTACACTCGACAATAAATTCTTTGTGTTGTTTTATCGTGGCATTTGTTATGCATCGTTCGAGCTGTCACCCGGCAGCAACAGGCTATCAATTTTTCAGCCATGCCCAACTGCCAGATACATCAAGAACTAAAAGCGACAAAAACAAAAGGCAAACAAAACTACATTTTAAAGAAGAAGAAGAAGAAGGAGAAGTAGAAGTAGAAGTAGAAGCAGTCGCAACAGCTGAAAACTTGTTGCTGTCGAACTGTGTCGCCAAAGTTGTCAACGTGTTGCTGTTGTGCAGATAGATTCCATAAACTAAAATGACAAACAACAGCAACAGCAACAGCAACAAGGTTAGCGCCTGTAGAACTGATGATGATTTATGAGCGTCAGAAATCAAGTAGAAAATTATGGTAATAGAACAGCGGGGTAGCTAGTGCCCCATAGCCCCTATCTAACCCTAGCAAAGAGCAGTCGCTGCCCCAACTCGAATACACTCGAAAAAAAATGCTAGAAGTTAGTACAAAAAATGGCTCTAAATATTGGTGTTGGACTGGCCTGATAAAATAACGTTAAATAAAATGTAAAACATGTTTTCAGGCCCGACTAAATATTTAATATGCTAATTGCTAAAGCAAATATCGCGCATACGCCTAGTTGAACAATTTGCATTCATAAATGAATGCGATAGAGGGAGGGAGAGAGGGAGAGCGAAAAAACTGAAAGTGTCAGCTTATAAATTCAAACGGGCATGACATGCGGGTGAATACCCCCACTCGCCCTCTCTCTCACGCTCTCTCTCTCTCTTTTTTTATATTTATGGCAGCGGGGGCAGCAGGCGGCTATCTAATTCATTTAGCAGCATAAAAACCGACGACCAAATGACACCTTGTTAGGGGTTTGACTTATGGTTGCTTTTTCCATCAGTGTGTGCGTGTGTGTGCGTGTGTGTGTGTGCTTGTGTGTGGGCTTAGCTGGAAATCTGGCAACTAGGTGTTAATTTCGAACAAGAACAAATGCTAAAAGCTAAGAAAAACATGCATTTAAAATGAAATGAAATGAGAAATGAACAATGAATGGCATGGAAATCGAATGGAAATGACAATGAAAACATAAATAAATAAACAGAAAATACAACATATTTAACATATTAGCTAAACAAGTTTTGTTGTTGCTGATTATAGAAATAAATTAAATAAATAAACATGAAAAATAATTAAATAGAAATTTGAAGTTGACAATTTGTGGAAATTAAATTTAAAGCTCAGTAAAAGTATAAAAATGGCTAAAAATAAATTTTAAGCTAAATAAAATATTAAAATATAAATTAAAAACTAAAATAAAATAAAAAAATTATTAAAAAATAAATACGACATTATTATTATAAAAATAATTTAGATGGAAAATATAATTATTAAAATATAAATAAAAAATAAATAAAATAAATTTGAAGAAAATAAAATTATAAAAAATTATAAATAGAAATTGAAATGAAATGAATAATATAGGAAAAATATATACATATATACCATAAACAAGCAAACAGAGTATAATATAATCTTTATAAGAAAGCACATCAAAATATGCCTTTTATAGTAAACAATTTAATTAAAAGAAGCTGGCAGATAAGGGCCGAGGTTCAGCTGCTGCATGAACTGTTCGATTCCATTGAAATCAGTTAAGAAAAACGAAGGGAAACAAATATAAAATATAAAAAGAAATCAAGAGGAGGCTGAGCATATGTAAAAAGAAACGCGACGAGTTTAAGCAGAACTGAGCGGAGCATCTGATGCGGGAGCTGCTGGACAGGAGGAGCAGAAGCGAGCGCAAGAGCAAGAGCAAGAGTCAAGCATCATTAATTCTCACCCAAGTGAGCAGCAGACGCAGCGTCTTCTCGTTCTGCACAGATCTGTGCATATTTCCAATTAAAGCGACGCGCAGCTCTAATGAACTTGGGAGATATCAATCTACGCGCTGTTAACCCTAAAACCGCAGGCAAAACAAACCAAGAAAATGTCAGGCTAATTAAAATGAAAGAGAAAGAAAGCAGAGAGGAGAGGGAGAGGCAGCAAAAGAGCTGAGGCATGCAATATATAGATACATATATATATATATATATATATATATATATATATATATATATAATTCATAATGAAAATTGTATCTGTGAGAATCAAATTAATTTAAATGCTGCTCGAAAATAGACGGCATAGAGCAGACACGTGTGTGTTGTACAGCTGAACTGCACATGTATCTCACAGATACGCAGCTCAGTGCTGCACACACATGTGTGTGTGTGAGTGTGTGTGTGTGTGTAAAGGAAGCGCGTTAAAACAAACAAAAACATATTTTTCTTATAAACAGACGCAGCGAAATGAAATTATTTTATTTTCAGGCCGACGTCAGTTTCTTTTGTATCTGTATCTGTAGCTGTAGCACTGCCTGTAGCTGTATCTTTCTCTCTCGCATCGAAACATAATTAATTTTTGTTTGCTTAAGGTCTGGGCCTGGTCTGTCTGCCGCTTCCTGCAACGATGAGTGTTATTTGTTTTTCTTCTCTCTGCTCCTTGAGCTGCTGCTGCTGCTGCTGCTGCTCATTGGAATTTCAATTTTTTTCAAAAAAAACAAAAAAGATACAATACATATTCATTGTGGCTCGTTCGCGCTGAGCATTTCAATTTTTGCGGCCAGTCATAAATTTAGCGAGAGAGTCATAAATTAAACATTTTGGTAACTGATATCAAAGCATTTGCAGTGCATGTTTATGATCACATATTGCTTAAATGCCATTTATTGACAGAGACGGAGATAGACAGAGAGAGAGAGAGAGTGTGAGAGAGGGAGACTCATAAATTATGCGCCTAATTAATTGGCTTGCCCATACACATACACATGTGTGTCTGCTCGAGACTCGAGCATGGCCCAGCATCATCACAATCCCCGCTCGTGATCACAGCCTGCGGCTTCGGGCAGGTTGTAGCTCGCACAGATTTCTATTGAAAGACCTAAAACACATATCAAATTTGGTTTCGCGGAATTTCGATTTTGGTTTCGTATTATGTTTTGATTTATGTGACAAGCTGCGTTAGATCCGCGCCATCCATATAAACTATGCGCTGCTTGTCAAACTTCGTCTGGCCATTAATCTAGGCACATTAGGGCGATCCATCTATAGTTTAGATATTGATTTTTGCATATCGATAAGTTTTTACTAGCTGGGGTTTTTTGTTAGCTGCTTGTGAAAACTGAATACTAATGCCTGAGGCTGACTGGTTATCTGGAGAGATATGCTAAAACTGTTTTTATATGTTCAAATATGCATAATAAAAGCCTGGAATTTAAGCTTAAACAGTGTCAAATACTTAAGTATTTGAGTCAAATTTAATATTTGGTATTTCCGAGTATCGTTAACCAGGGCTGCAAGCGTACAAAGGAGTTTAGCGTGAACTAGCTTTCAGCTGAGGGGGCTTATCGTTTATCGAAATATAAATAATACTAAGTCTTTTTTAGTTTAGCATTTTTGTATATTATAAACCAGGGCTGGAGAGCGTACAAAGGAGGTCAGTATCCAGTCCTGCAGCCAATCGATAAAAGCTTGAACATCTATCGTTATCTACATATAAATGAATTTTATTAAATCAAATATTGCCAATGCATTTCATTAACTTTTGTTCAGCCCCAATTCGATCTGATAGTAGAAGTACAACAAATTTAATATTTAATTATAGTTTTTGGCTTGTCTCGGGCTGTTTCGATTGCTCTTCAAACTGATAGCCAACAAGTAGTTTGGCAATTTCCACATCTCTATTCTTTTTTTAATTAAACAAAAGCGCAAACGTTTATAATTAAAAATTGTCGTTTTATTGTCGTTTGCTTAACTTTATCAGCGGCTCTCAATTTTGTTTTTTCGCTTTGCTGTTACACTGGAGATTACACCTGGCAAATTGAGAAGGTGTATCAAAGGCGGCGCGCACTCGAGTGTGTGTGTGTGTGTGGTAGACAAAAGATACTATTGTTGTTGTTGGAGTTATCTGCTTGTTAGGCAAATCTTTGCCTGCCGGCAACGCACACAAGCACAGCTACAGTTACAGTTGCACAAGTATCTGTATCTCGGTTGTCTCTTCTTTATATATATATCTATATCTTCTTTCCTTGTTGTTTTTTTTTGTCGCGCGCTGATTAAACTTGCATTATGGCATATACAAAGCGCGCCGTTAAACTCAAATACAACAACAAATAACAAGGGGACGTCTTTAATAAGAAATAAAAACAAAAAAGTTAATTAAATTGTAGCCAACCCCCGCCCCCGCCCTCTGCTCCCTTGGCTAGGCAAACTCCGGGCACACGCAACTTCTTCATCATCTGCGGCATTGCCCTTAATCCCATGGCGTGATTAAAGTAGTCCAAAGTGCCTATGCTCAACATTGTCTCCCACTCTCACTCCCTCTCTCTCACTGTCTATTTGCTTTGACCCCCGCTCTCGTTTTTTTTGCTGCCTTTTGAAGTGCGGCGCAGCAGTAGTAGGAACAGCTACTTCAATTGTCTTCCGTCTGCCCCAGCGCGTTTGGGGGCCCAACTTCTGCTCGGGCCATTCATTAGCTAAATATTAACATATTTGCCTAGGCGGCACACATAACTCAGGCCACAATTTAGAACGCGCCCCGCCCACTGTAAACTCTTTTTTGTTTTATAGTCGCCGCCTACACTTGACGCCCGCAATCCGAACCGAAAAATCTCCCAAAACCCATGCCAACCCAACCCAAATCCGGCGCATTCTTTTGCCCTGGACTCGACTGTAAATTATGTCGCCATTTCCTTTTTGCTGTGTCCAGTTTTTCACGCCATTTTCTTTTGTGGCTGTGGCACGACATAAATCAGTCGAGCCTGAAACTTTTTGCTGCCAGGCTCATCAACTTTTACGCTCATTACATAATTAAGTTGTCTCGTTTTAATATTTTCTAATTAAAAAATTTATTAACATTTTGTTGTGCGTGTGCGCGCTGTGCAAAAGGGGTATATTAGCTTTAACACTTGCTGAAATTGCCGTTGAACAATCGGCTTAATATAAACCAGGGCTGCAAAGCAAATAAAAGCTGAACTGGACTGGTTCACGTTCGTTTTGTGAGTCCTTTTTGAACCGATATTTAGTTCCATTTGACAATCGATAGGTTTCATTTGAAATGAGTTAAAAAATACTAAAATTTAATGCATGAAATACTTTTTAAACTGTTAAGAAATTATATAGCCACAAAAGCCAGAAAAAACTATATTAATCATACTTCCACAGCTGTAGAGCTCATCATAAATAGACCTATAAATACTATAGCTAAGCTGAAGCTTCTAGACTTAAATGTATTCTCAGCTTTCGCTTATTGAGCGAGTATCTTGCAGTCGACCCAGCTCGTCTGCTTTGCTTAGGACTGCGCCTTTGCTTACGCTTAACCAAAACAAAGTTCTGATAACTTATCTAATTTCTTTGCATTTTTTGCCATCTCGTTACAGCTGCGCTTAAATTTATAAGAAAAGGAAGCCAACAAAAACAAAGCAAAGGAAACGTAAAAACAACGGAATGGAAAACATGGTAAGCTTAAAAACCTCAATATATATATATATAAATATCTTGAAGATACTTTAAAAGAGAGCAGCTTAAATGGGTATAAAGGAACTTAAGCCATTTGAGGCCTTAACAATTGCTTCAGCTGCAACAGCTTTCCAATTTCTTAGCTCATAATCTGTTTGTCGTGTGGAAAAGCATCTTAGTTCAAGTTTTTCTTTTCTGGTTTCGTGTCATAGACACGAAAAGCTTGACCTTAGCTGGGAGCAGCAGCTGTTGGCTACTTCATAGCGCTTAGTTTGCCACGGAATGGAGCATGAGTGCAGTTGAGCGCCTGACCCTGTGCAATTGACCATGCCGCATCGCCTCCATCATCATCATCGTCGACGTCGTCGTCGTCAGATACTTTTCAACGCCAATTTTGCACTTCAAAATGCTGGCATCCTGACTGTGGCTTCAACTGTTGTGGCTGAGGTTGAAACTGTGGCGTGGCTGTGTCTGTGTCTGTGTCTGTGTCTGTGGCCGTGGCTCCGACTCTTGTTGCCGTGGGCGATGCATCTACAGACGCGACTTGTTGCCCCATTGTTGGTTACCCTTTTCGCAACAGCCTCCTCAGCATTGGCTCGTCTCGAGTCGTAGTCTGGGCTTTTCAGTCTTCGTGCATATCTCTTGCCACTTTAACGTTAACGAGCTGTTGACTTCTTTCTGCTCGCCGACAGCTGAGTGTGTCTCTCACCCTCCCTCTCCCTCTGCCTCGCTCTCCCCTCTCTCACTTCTTGGCATCTTCATCATTTAGCCAGCCTGCTTTAGTTGCAAAAATATCCTTTAGCTTTGCTTTGCTTAAACTTTTTATGCTGCTACCTACAATCTCTCTCTCTCTATCTCTCTCTCTCTCTCTCTCTCTCTCTCTCTCTCTCGCTGTTCTTTCAGTCTAGTTAGCATGTTTGCCCCGCTCTTAACTTGTTTCTTGTTGCATGCTGCCTGCTGTCTGCTTGTCTCGTCTGGCCATCTGGCTCAACTTTTGTGGCTTATTCACTATCAAAATGTTTTTGGTTTTTGTAATTAAACCTGAAAATATTTCCATAAATGCTTTTCAATGCTTTTTTGGTGAATTGTTTTACGTGTTTACTCGAAAATGCACAAAATTAATTAAATATGCCAAACATGCCACGATTTCTTCATTTCTCAAGAGTTTATGTAGCTAAAATTCTCAGCATGTGGCGGCGGACTCATAGGTTTACTGTTAATTGAATTATAATTGTGAGCTCCCGCCTGCTCGCCCGCCGCTCTCTGATTGATCACGAAGCATGTCGAGCAGTCAATCAAATGTACAACAACAAAATATAGATTTCCATAATATTTCTACGATTTGTTTATGCAGCCGAAAGGCGCGGCATTTAATTACAAATGCCACTGAGGTAGGCCAGCCAAAACAGGGAGTGGAAAATGCGCTCCAAAGCTCAGAATTGAGATGTTGAATAGAGAACAAATAGTAGAGGGAAGCGGGAATTGCTCAACTAGCAGATACCCAGCTCTGTCAATCATTCGATCAAAGATGTGTTTCAAATACCAATCACTGCCTATCGATAGTAAGCAACAGGAGTGAGTTATCGAAGAGAACTTCAACTGCCTTCGATATTTATTTGAAATTTGAACTAGTTCACTAGTTCACAACTGCATAGACTCAGTTCATTATTCCAGCTTAACAATATATGTATAAACTTTATAACATCTGCCGGCCACACCCACTTCACTTTCCCAAAAGCACTTATGGCATTTGCCACGCCCACTTCTGCCTACCCATGCACTTGCTCACAACAGTGCTGCCCACAGTAAAAATTTTGTAGTGGGAAAATCTCATTTTATTTTATTCTCGCTTATAAAGTATTTCACTCTTTAGGCGTTTTATGGGCGAACAATTCTTTTGAGAACAGGCATAAAACCATATTTTAGCTCTGGGATAGTCGCATTAGACTAATCATTAATTAGGCGTGCATGTTTCCCAGGAGCTGAGGCCTTTTCATTACAGCACTTAATGTTGTCTTATGTGACATCTGGCGCGTCCATTACCTGATATTAATTGACACGCTGCCGAGGCCGTAAAAGCCAAGAAAGTGTTCACAATTTGGCCAAAAAAAGAAGAGAGTGACTCATAAAAGCTGGCCATAAAAAGTTTGGCTAGATATCTAGATCTATATATATATATGTCTGTATATACATATACCCTGGCTATTTGCTACATTGAAACAATTCAATTGGCGTCAATGTAAACAAAAGTTGCCAGCAGACGTGGGAGAGGGAGAAGGCGAGGAGGAAGAAGTTGTGAAGCGTTTCAGGCACGCATCAGAAAATAGCCTAAAGACTAACACCATGGAACCGCCCAACCACCCGTCGAGTCGGCTCGTATTGAGTGCGTGCATCAACATCCAATATTCTCAACATTTAACATTCAACATTCAACATTGAAGATTGAAGATTGGGCATTGAGCATTGAGCACATCCCTCGGTGCTGTTTCCGCTCAGCGATTTGCCTGATTGCTTTGGCTGTTGAAATGCGCGCTTGAAAAAATAAACCAAAGAAACAGAAGCAACAACAACGAGAACAAGAAATACTCATGAAGAAACGCATAAATTATTTGCAGCAGGGTGAGCGGGCAAATTAAGGTGACCATATGTGGCCGCAGGGCAGAAGCACCCAACCGGGTGCCCTCGCCCTCTCCCTCGCCCACTCCCACTCCCACACGGGCCAAGTGAAGCAAGAAAAACAGTACATAAAATCAACAAACAGCAAATGAGATGCTGAGATGCGAGAAAATAACAACAACAACATTTGAAATACGCCCTGGAATGAAATTCTTGAGCATTTGCTTGTATGTTTCAAATAAACTTCGAAATGCATAAATAGTTTACAACAATAACAACAGGCGGGCGGGCAGGCAGCAGCTACAACAACAATAACAACTAAAATAACAACAACAGGAACAAGTGCGTTGATTGCAGGCAGCCCGCACTTTCATAAGGCACAGAGAAGAATGCAGGCAGGCAGGAAGAGCAGCGTGGGCCGCTGCATCTATTTTAAAGAGCTCGCGGCGTCTGTCCATCGCCTGCCTGCCAGTGCTGGCTGCCCGACCAGACCTGGCGCAGAGTTCATTGCATTTGCCAGCGAGAGATCGCTCCCCTCCCCCGCTCCATTCGGCTGCTCATTTAACGCATCGATGGTAGCATGTCTGAGCATTTTGGCAATGGGCATAGCCAAAAAGAGAAGAAATTTAAAAAATGCAAGCAAAAGCGATATATTTAATATCGATAGGCAACTGTATATCGAGAGCATGCAACTAGTGCTAAATTTGAGTGCCATTTTGAGTAATTATGCAATTGTTGGCAGTATTTTGCAGTATTTTAATTTTGCTTGGGTTATTGAAGCAAAAAATATGCTAAAAAAGCCTTAAATATTTAAATGTATAGACATTTTATAGGTATTTCTGTATGATACCAATTAGCATACTTTTAAACATGTCTGGCCCGGCATCAACAAAACACAGCTGCAGTTTTACAATGTACTCGAAGTAATTCCATAGATGGGAGAAAAAACAACAATCCCAGCTGCAGCTCTCGTCGCGGCAGGAGTTTTGTCTACTCAAGAACCTGTGCATAATTTTTTTGATTGACTAGCGCCCTGGCAAGCGACCAGAGACTGGAGTCAGCGTCTGTGCTGGTTGACAACAACAAAATGCACATAACATACATACATACACATACATATATGTATGTATGTAGAAACTTATAAAAATAGCAGCAGGTCTGAAGGTAGAACTCGAAAACTGAAGTTTCCACACAGGCCCATTAGCATTTCTGCCACATATGGCAGGCAAATGGAGGAACCCACAAACCAGAGCCCAACACCAATCTCTGAACCAGGCAGACAACCAAACCAAACAATGCAGGCGGACGGCTATAAAGAGAGAGAGAGAGAGGGAGAGGGAGAAAAGGAGAGAGCTACAAGCGGACGTACTACGTTTTTTATACGACTTTTCGTAGGCGTAACATGTGTGGCATAAACAAAGCCCAAAAAGCAGATATAAGATACTCAGCAGCTAACAGATACAAGATACAAGATACAAGATACACTACAAGATATATGTGGATGTGTCAGTGTGTGTGTGTGTTTATACAGGAAGGCGTGAATGCGTTGATAGCAACAGCGACTAGTCTATTGCACTTCTCCTACTTCTGCTACTTTTTATGGCCAGGGCATGCAATAAAATTATTTACGATGCCATAGCGCCAAATATGTCAGAGACTGTTCTAACGGGCAGCGAGCATAAACCCCATATCTCTCCGCCCTACACTCTGTAAATTGGCCACCAAAAAAAAAAAAAAAATGAAGAAAAATCAAGTAAAAAACTAAAAATTTACGAGTACTTGGCTTATTATTTCTATATCTGAAAATTCGTTATTTGAATTGAAGGCATAAATAGAAGTATATGGCGAGGGTAGTGTAAACAATTTATGAGTAGCTGCAAGTAGATCGAAAGATAAAGTAATAAAAATAGATAATGAATATACATATATTATATATGATATATTTAAAAGTGTTCGAGCTGCCCTCGTTGAGTAATAATAATTTAATTTGAAATATATATGCTAGACATTTATATGACTAACTGGCTGAACTGAATCGACGTATCGATATTTAACTGACAACAAATTGATCGATATGCTGATATGAGATATGAGACTTAGATAACAACAACACAACAATCCATCAATATGTCCTCTTCACATTTAACTAAAAAAGTCAGTTAGGAATCTATGAGAACACGAAACACTTATGATAACAACAAACAGAACCCGCCTATCGATATTTCGATTTTGATTTTCGATTAACAGCGTAATACATTAACGAATCGAACTAAACAAAACACTTATGAGAGATAACGTAGGAAACAAGCACAGACGCCGTAATGTACGGCTACAAAGCACTTATCACAACAATTCACGGCTAGCTTTGACCCGTGTCCGGCTGTCCAGCTGTCCAGCTGTCCGGGTCTTTAAACTGAAAAAAAGCTGACAGCTCGACGATATGAAAGCAAAGCAAAGCGAGTCAGCGATATTTGTGTTATGCGAGAGTACAAAGTTCAGACTGTCATGGGCAGAATCAATATACGGATTCGAATTCGAATTCGAGTCCGAAATTCACTCGAGACCCGAAACTCGAGAGGCGCGAGGCGAGCGGCGAGACTCGTCCACTTTCCCAAATAGAAAATGCGTTTTTCGGCGGCTTTTTCACTTTGATTCCGTTGCGGGAAACCGTCGAGCGATAAGCGAGCGATTTATTTATGATTTCGTACGATTTCTGGTGGCTGCTTTCATAAATTTAAATTTTGTTGTTGCCGTTGCTGTTGGTGGTGTGGCCCTTGTTTCAATTAAGCAATTATTATAAATTGTTTCGATTTTTGTTGCTGCCACTTGATATTGGATTGATATATGAATGTGCCTTATCGATAAGATTGCCCAGACTAACCAGTTATATATAGTATATATATAGAGTGAGATTAGATGTGGCCATGCATGCAAATTATTGTTATGAACAATTTGGGCATTAGCCACAGCGCCATAAATTATAAACGAGATGCCTCATTGAAATTCCTCGCTGGCCTAGAAGACGCCGCTGCCGCCGCCGCCGCCCCGGGCAGAGCGTCGCCCCTGCGGGGCAGAGCAAAATATATATTTTGGTAATTTGTTATGCGTTTTGGATTAGCTAAAGTTTATAACTCAGCCAGGGTGTTAAATTATGCACATTTATTTATTTTTCTTGTGGTCTCTTGCCAGATATATATATATATATATATATATATATCTGTGGCATATAGCTTCTAAATAGCTGACTGAAAATGTGCGCAACTAATTGATTTTGATATTTATTTTAGAGTTTTGGTTTTTTCCTGCTGCTTCTGCTGCTTCTTTCTCAACAAACACAACAGGAATGCCATTAAAAGCCATTAACTGTAAACTTAAACGCATGCCAGAGACTGTCCGTTGGGGTTGCGGGGGCGGGGCGGTGGCCGCGTGTTTATCGCTCGGCGGCGGGTCGCACGCATGCCAGCAAAATAAACCACGCTAGCAAAGCCATTAAATACAAGAATATAATACAAAGCAGGCTCCCTCGCCTCTCCAGCAGCGAGACAAACATGTAGGAAAATCAATGCCAGGAAGCCACCCACCCAGAAGTGAAGCAGATTCTTAGCTACAGGGCGTATGCGTAATATAACAGAGCCAGCCATATATATATGTGTATGTGTATGTGCGTGCGTGTGTGTATTTTTACAGCACAGCGGCGACAAATTTATGGCATTGAAATACAAACCAGACATTGAGACGTCGACAAGGAATTTGAGCAAAAAGCTCCTCAAGAATTTTGCGCCAAACAAAATAAATAGAAAATCTAGCCAAAAATAAAGTAAATAAAAAAACTGAAAACTATTAAAAAGCTGAATTTATGAGGCAGCAGCACAAAATAAACAAAAATTGCATTTGCCAATGCACGAAGTGTTCGATGTTGCGGCAACATGTTGAGCTAACGAGCCCAGCAACAATGTTGCGCGGCTTTGTTAGGCATAAAAATAGCCATAAATTAAGTAGAACACACAAACAATTAATGCAGAAAACAGAGGAAGAAAAAAACAGTTTAATTGTGGTACAGCCAAAAGTGATTAAGATGCATAAACAAATATAGGAAAAATATAGTAAAAATATTTGGATAAAGCTACGAGTTAAACTGAAGTTAGACCAGGATAGATTAAGTCAAAGCGTACCTTTGCTGTGCAGGTATTGCTAGTGAAGGCTAAAAACAAGCAATTAAGCGCAGCAAAGTAGCAGCTACAGGAGCCAAAGTTTACGCACAGCACACAGAGGAGTGAGAGAGAGAGAGGGAGCGAGGGAGAGGGCTAGAGAGGTAGAGGCACACACAGATGCGAGCACACCTCAACTGCCTCACTCTAGACAGACCATTAATTATCCATGTCAGCGACATTTTGTCACATAGACAACAATAAGAGAGAGACAGAGATAGAGAGAGATGTGGCACAACGTCCATGATGATAATGATGGCGACAACATCCTAGCAACACACACACACACATACACGCACACACGTATGTATTTCACTTAATTTCCACACAGACATTAATTAATACGTGTGCACAGCACAACCGAACGAGAAGTTGGGCGAAATAGGAAGTTGTAGTCGTTGTTGTTCTGCTCATAGACGACAACAAAATGGCACTAAAAATGTTGTTGCTGTCGGCTGGCGCGGGGACAGGCACAGGGTATACGGTTCACAACATGAGCCGTACGTAGTCAGCCCGTAACATGCATCATTCATGTGGTCGTTAGTTTGACGCATTCAAA
This sequence comes from Drosophila peninsularis, assembly GCA_035047485.1. Classification (NCBI taxonomy): domain Eukaryota; kingdom Metazoa; phylum Arthropoda; class Insecta; order Diptera; family Drosophilidae; genus Drosophila; species Drosophila peninsularis. Next base: position 2,337,960 of record JAWNPN010000059.1, on the reverse strand, counting down.
TGTCCATAAAAATTGTGTTTATTGAGCGAAAGACACACGCCGCAGCGTAAGAGAGAGAGAGAGAGAGAGAGTGAGAAGGTGTATAGCGAAAAGACAGGGTATTAAAACAAGTTGCGCTCTGTGTCAATGTCAAGCATAAAAAGATTCTATGCTGCGTACGTTTAATTGCCACAGACAACCCGCTCGCTAGCTCTTCCTCCCTCTCCCTCTCCCTCCCTCTCTCTCGCTCTCTGTGTAATTCCGAATCCCACATCTAATGGCAATATAAACATTTACGATCCCAATATGCGTTTCGGCCACCAAACAAATTAGTCATAAAACGCAGTCGATTATTAAATGCCATAAATGTAAATCATCGAGCCGCGCTCTTAAAATGGCAATAAACATTTTCTTTTTATTAATAAAAATATAATAAAAAAAATAATATACAAAAAATGAAAGCCATAAAATGCGTAATGCCAAATAAACACAAATTGCTTGTCGTCAAAATTTACGTTTATTTAATAATTATATAATAAAAAAATTTAGACATTTATTGAAATTAGAAAAATTTCTAATTTTTAATAAAATAAAAAAATAAATAAAATAATATAAATGCAGATATTTATTGGAATCAGTTAAAAGTGCTATAAATTGCTGTGATTTGGCATAAAAAATAAAATAATAGGTGTTTGATCGGGCGTGCCTGACTGGGATATACTTTGCACTGATATTCTCTGCGTTCTACGCTTCCTTAACTGAATATCCTCATTCAGCACACACAATAATTTCCCATTTATATGTCTTTAGCTTCTTCTTCCTCTTCCTCTTCTTCTTCCCTCACTGCCCATTCCCTCCATTTGTGGCACTTGCCTATGATTTGCGGCAAGTTAATTTCTTGTTGCCTTTAATGTTATCACAGATTTCCCGGCAACTGAGTCGTATGACAAAAGGCAATTCGTTTTTAATTGTTTTTTTATGCATAAATATATCCAGAGTCGCGTCGTTGCGGCCTGTGCGACACAAAAAGGGTTAAAAAGCAAGTCCAACTGTCAAAATAAAATGCTGGCTCATCCAGCAAAATTTCCATATGAAAAATAAATCTGCCAAGAGCCAAGAGACACAGTGAGCCAGAGAGCAGGCAAGGGCTGTGGGTTGGAGTGCACAGTGTATAGAGAAAGAGAGAGGGAGGGAGAGAGGGAGAGGGAGGGCGAGAGAGAGTCAGAGTCAGTCACACACCCACATGTAATGCCTTTTTAGCGACACTTGACACTCTTTTGTGTGTTTAGTCAACCCGCGTGCGTCTCGCAGCCCTCGTGCACCTTGAAGCTACCCTAGTGGGCCATCCAGCCCTGCCGCCCCCTTCCTGGCGCACCCTGCGCGCTGCAGCTGCATTTGCTGCGTTATTAGCAAAATTTTGCCAAGACAACAGAACGAGCCAAAGCCAAAGGCAAAGGCAAAGGCAAAGGAAATCGGAAATTTAATTTTATTTTCATGTTTTTTGTTGTTGTTGCTCTTCCCGCTTGTTGTCCCGTTGCGTCGTCCTGCCCGCCCGACACAGACAGCGCTCAACGCCTGTCACTTTGTCCTTTTTTCTGCGGTGTCATTTAGCTTCCCCCGCCGAAAAAAACAGTTTGTGCAAAAAATTTAATAATAGAAAACACTCTCGGAAAGTGGAACGACAGCAGCAGCAGCAGCAGCAGCAGCTGAAATCAACCCCTCGGCCAGAAAGGCGGCTCCGCAAGGGTAGCGGCAAAAAACAAGAATTTCTGTCGCATTGTTGTTTATGTTCGCTTGCCAAGAGACATTGCAAATCGCTCAAAGCGCCGTGCTCAACATTATCTGCTGCAAATATAATTTATGCATTCGCCTCATTATATAATTCATCACAACAGAGAAAGCCTCAAATGCGATCCCCAGAGACGAATATCGTAATCAGCAGAGCCAAAGCTCAATGGAGTCAAAAGCAAGGAGCCAACTCACCCTAAACAAGAGGGAGAGGGAGGGGGAGAGGGAGAGTAGGCGAAATCCTTCTGTCCACTTAATTAAAATTTAATTGTAGAAGCACAAAAAAAGGCAGCAACAACAATTAGAAGCGAAACTTTGAGGCAAAGAGCATTTAATGATAGCCAGCACTGCACAAATACTCACACACACACACACACACACACACACAGAGAGAGAGATTGAATTTGTATGCAGCGCACAAAGCAACAAAAGCTGCACACAAAAACACAGAAAACATCAAAGCGCAAAGGGCTGGCTGGCTGGCGGGTGGAGGGCACTCCAAGCTCTGCTCTCTAAGCAGCACGTCAAAAGTAGCAAAAAGTAGTTGTGTATCCTGGCGCCCTCTGGCGGCAGGTAGCAAAAATTGCGCATTTAAATGTCAATGATTTTAATGGGCGGACGCGGACGCGGACGCGTACAAATCTTGAGCCAGTTTTGTTTATTACGTTGACGTTTGCTAAAACCACACACACAGGAGCAGAGCGCCGCCCAAAGGACTCGAGTCCACCCAGCCAGTTCCCAACGGGACATGCTCTGGCCCAGCTGTGGCTCAGTAAGGTCATGGAACTTGTCTGCATTGACTTTGCGGTTGCAGCGCCAGAGGGCGCCACGGTGTGCAGGGGGCCCGCTTGACTGGCGGGTAAACTTTTTCATTTCTCATTTGCGCGCAGCGGAGGGCAAGGGAGGGCGAGTGCTAAAGAGAGAGAGAGAGAGAGCGAGAGAGAGAGAGAGAGACAGCTCTCGTCAACTGGCAGTCGACAAACTGTTTTCATTTTGCGCCGCTACGCGCTTTTTGATGCCGCCGCCAAGTCAAAACAGTTGCTCCTGACCTCCCCCTCCTAGCGCACGCTACCTGTGCTGCTCCCCCGCCGCCCACATCGGATGCAGCTGCGCCCGCTACACTTTTGTTCCTTTGGCAGTGAGTTTTTCAATTGATTTTCGCGGTTTTGCCTGTGCAGCAGCAACAGCAGCAGCCAAGGCCAACTTCAGGTATATATTTTCTTTTTACTTTTTGCCTTTTTTGTACCTGCTGGGCGGCGGCACTGTTGCACCTGTGCCCTATGAAGCTATGCTCCTGTTGCTGCTGCTGCTGCTGCTGCTGCTTCAACGCTTCTTTGTGCGCAGCGATCCATAGAAAAGTTTAAGTGCTTTGTGGTTTGCAAGTTTTTTTCCGTTTCATGCCATTTCGTTTCGTTCCGTCTCGTCGTTCCCTTGTCCACAAGTGTATTCTCCTCTCTTTTTTTTTTTTTTTTTAAGGCGTATGAAGGCCTTTTCACAAACGTTTCTGATTGATTGCCTCCATTGGTGCAGACGATAAGTTATCGATTAACGCGCGTCTATGAATAGAGCTTCGCTAAACTAAAAGTTTGCTGCTATTGTTGGCTGTAGTTAAGCTGCTCATCGTGGGTAGCTCTTCTATGGGAGAAGAAATTCATTTAGGCAAAATTTAGTTAAATAATTATCGATATTCATTAAATTGAAGTAACATGTTAATCGATAACTTATCGATTGTATTCAATTATGATCATACTTTATTATATAATTAATAATATGAATTGCTTAAAAACGCGCATTTAATGCATCGATAATTTATCGATTAACATATCAACCTCGCAATTTACTAAAAAGAAACCATAGCTATATTTTCAATTAATTTAAATCACTATCGATACTTAATCGTTCGCTAGCAATAGCATAGATTATTGTTAATTAACAGCTCACTTAACAATTTATCGATAATTATTTGAGCCCCTTTGCCGCAGTTTTAATATCTTGTTTACTTGCGTTTCGCAACACTGTTATCGCCTCTGCACATGCTATGGGTGTCAACTGTACTTTGTATTTAAAGCAAACATCACTTGCTACCTGTTCGTGTCTCCGTCCGGCCGTCCGTCCGTCCGTCTGTCTGTCTGCTGTCTCCTGTTTGTTTGTTACTTGCTGTTGTCGCTGACTGCGCCTGCGCCTTGTTTGTTTAATTAAAACAGTCAAGTTGTAGTTGTCGCTTGTCTGCCGGCCTGGTTGGCTGCCTGGCTACCAACTTTGGTCACAGCTTCCGCCAACGTCTGCATTGCTGATGACGATGGCGATGGCGATGGCGACGCTGCTGGTCGTTGGCTGCTGGCTCTGGCCTGTTTACTGCATTGAAGCGCAGCCATTCACCAATTTCCAAGCGCTTTGGCACGCACGCACGCACGCATATCAGCCGGCGATCTACACTGGCGATCTCTCCAGCCAGATCTCGCCCTCTCCCGCGCTCTCCCTCTCTCTCTCTTGGCAAGCTTTGCAGTCAAGTCTTGGGCAAACACGAGTGCGGCTCTAGAGCTTGTGCAAACATCGTTGAGACTTGTTGGCAGCGTGATTTTGTATAAATTCTAGAGTCGCTGCTGCTGCATGATTTGCAAAATGAATGCAATGCGGTGCGAGCGGAGTCAGTTGGAAGTCTTTAAGTCTTTGGGGCTTAGTTTAGCCGTTTGCTGGTAATAATTTGTTACTTGTAACGAGCAGCGACGCGACTCGCACGCTTGTTAACAATTAAATAAACAATATGAGTCGCATTTTCAGCCCGACAAAAACAACAAATCACTAAATAAACATGGCCCAAGCGGGCCAGCGACTGACGAGTGGCGATCGGGCCAAAGCAAACACAAATAAATTCAGCTACCACTTTCCATGGACCTCAGCTGGACTCGACTCGAAGCGGACGAGCACTTGAGACATTTTTCTCGCTCTCTCTCTCTCTCTCTCTGTCTATTAAAAGCAATATTTATGCATTTTCTCTTTGGGCTGCGAATGAGGCACGTTTGCTATTATTTCCAAGCCATTTCCCATGAACACACACATGCCCGGAGCACGGAGCAGAAGTCGACATAGATGCGAGTGAAGTGCGCGCACTTATTAGTTCGGGTTTTTAGGCTCGTAAGCAATCAGAGGGCCACAGCCATGGAACTCCAATCCAAATATCTGAGAGTGTGCTGTATATATGCATGCCACTTGATACTGTAGCAACAACAACAACAACAAGCAGCCCATAATAAGGGCGTTCTTTTTAGGCCATCCCGAACAAATGTTTTCATACCTTGCCTGGGCGGCTATATAAGCGCGTGGATGTGAACGTGTTTTTCCTTTTACCCATGCTGCACTGCGTTTGTCATTAGACTTGTCGTCCATTTTGGTCACGTATTTAAAAAGGGGGCAAGTACACACACACACACACATACGGATTTCTTTTGGGCATATACTTATATATATATATATACAGCCAGCTATATAAGTCAATAGCAGCATTGAAATGCTATGCAAGCAGGTCTCCAGTGATTATTGCATATCCCTAGAAGTAATTGGCCATTGGCAGCAGCGTTATGCAACACTGGCTATGCTGTTATCGTATATGTATTGTGAAATATCGTAAAACGTATATTGCATTCAATTGCTAAGCTACTTAAGTCTCAAGTAGAATTATTAAAAAGTCATTGTAATATCGTATATTTGAATATCGTATCTATTGTGGCACATCGAATATCGACTATCTCATTAAGATGCTAAGTGTCTTGAAGCTCTATAAGAATTTCAGATTTCTAAAAGTCATTGTAATATCGTATATTTGAATATCGTATCTATTGTGGCATATCGAATATCGACTATCTCATTAAAATGTTAAGCATCTTAAGGCTCTATGAATTTCAGATATGTAAAAGTGTTAGATATATTATATATCGTATATTGCAATATCGTATATCGTAGAAAGTCTTGAGTCTCTTAATTGTAGCATGTGTAAAATGAATAGGCAATGCTGTTGTCGTATATTTAATGAAATATCGTATATCGTATATCGTAAAATGCCATGTTATGCCATGCAAATGTCAATAAATACTGCACATCCCTCGAAAATGAATGTTATGCAACACTGGCAATGCTGCAATTGTTAGTCGAGCGCTCGCCCACATCACTATATCGTATTACAACATTTTGGGGCAACAACAACAGCTGTTGATGTACAACACTTGGCATTTTCCCATTTTGGCAGCATTATTTACTTAATTATTTTGAAGTGCTTGGCAAACAGATTTACACGAAAAATGTTTCAGGCAGCGTCTACCCACAGCCGCCCCCCTGCCCCTGCAACCCCAAAAGCACTTGAGCTACGCAACTGACAGCGAGTGGCAGGAGAAGGAGGCGGGAGGGGCAAGCGGGTATTGGACATGCAGCACAAATGTTATTAATTAAAATGTCATTCATTTATAAAATAAAGCGAAAAGGCAAAAGGACTTTCAGCATAGTGCTAGTCGCAGCTGCCGTTGACAGCTTTGCTGTGCTGCTGTTTAAAGCGGAAACTTGGCTGTTTGGAGACCACACGCAGCAGCTGCAGGAGCTGCCCGCAAAAGCCACAAATATGTATGTCATTTGACACTTGCTACTTGTAACTGGCATAGCTGTTGGCTGAAGCTGAAGAGCTTTAGCTGGAGCTGGAGCTGAAGCTGAGGCTGAGGCTGAGGCTGCAGCAGCTGCTTAAACGCCCTTCACTTTTTGGCTGCCACTTGACGCCACGCCCAGCTTGTTCAGCTGTCAGTTGAACTCAGCTCGGCTCAGCATCTTTTGTCTGACCACAGAATCGACAGCGACATCGATATCCACTGGCATAGCCATAGGTATAGCCATAGCCCTATCCATATCCATAGCCAGAGCTGACACAGTTTGTAACGTTGTTTCACGACAGGTGGCAACGCTGGTCACGCAACGCTGCCCCCTTTAAGCTCTGCCTGTGTGTGCGTGTGTGTGCGTCATCAAGTGAGCAATTGTCTTGAATTAATTTCTGCTTCATCACACACGCATCAGGGCAGCCCTTCGCCCCCTGCCTTTTCACACCCTTTTGGTCAGCGCTGAGAAAACACTTTGATCAAGCAGTGGCTTCCAGCGGAGGCTGGCGACCAGCAGACGCCGTCAAATTTAATAAAAATCACTGATTTTGATTGATGCGCCTCTTGGTCAGCAGTAAAAGTCTCCACGCTCCACTCTGCTTCCCTCCCCCGGCGCACATTGCCCATTTCCCAGCGTCAGCAAATATTGGCGGAAGGGTTGACATGTGACATTTGGCTGTCGCCCAAGTGTCGCTCCAATTGAAACAAATGAAGCGCAGCACAGGAAAGAGCAGTTGCAACTTGTCGACAGCTCTGCAGGCAAACTAGATTCCAGCTGGAGTTCAGTTAAATGCGAGCGGCGCTTAGGGCTAGAGCTGTTCTGCCTTCATCATCTCATATCGTACTCTAATATCGTATACTAATACCCTTTCTCTCCCTTTGACTACTTGCAGCTAGGCCACGCCGTTTGTCAAGCGTTGACAATTTGACGCTGTGCAGCGAGTATCCTTGAGTACAACGAACAGAGCGAAAGCAACTCGGCTAGCTCGCAGCGCTTGCATAAGGAATAAGCGGGTGCGAGAGAGCGCGCAATAGTAGACAGAGCCCAGTACTCTGAGACAGACAAAAGCTAAGAGCTACGAGGAGAAATATGAAACACACTTTGAATCTGGCAACGCTGCTGCTTGTAGCAGTCAGCCTGCTGCTCGTCCAGGCGGACAGCTCCCAGCACATGGCGAACAATGGAGGCGGCGGCCACATGGGCATGGGCATGGGCGGCATGGGTGGCATGGGCTCGCACTCAATGGACGTCAGTCCGGCGCCGGGCTACGGCGTGCCGGCCATACCCAAGGATCCCAACTCGCGCTGCGAACAGATCACGATACCCATGTGCCGGGGCATTGGCTACAACATGACAGCGTTTCCCAACGACATGAACCACGAGACTCAGGACGAGGCGGGCCTGGAGGTGCATCAGTTCTGGCCGCTGGTGGAGATCAAGTGCTCGCCGGACCTGAAGTTCTTCCTCTGCAGCATGTACACGCCCATCTGCCTGGAGGAGTACCACAAGCCGCTGCCCGTCTGCCGCAGCGTGTGCGAGCGCGCCCGCTCCGGCTGTGCGCCCATCATGCAGCAGTACAGCTTCGAGTGGCCCGAGCGCATGGCCTGCGAGAATCTCCCGCTGCATGGCGATCCCGATAATCTGTGCATGGAGCAGCCATCGTATACGGAGCCGGGCAGCGGCTCAGGTGGCAGCGGCGGCTCCGGCTCGGGCGGCTCCGGCTCCGGCTCGGGTGGCAAGCGCAAGCAGAGCGGCAGCGGCGGCTCGGGCGGATCGTCGACGTCGTCCAACAAGTGCAAGGGCAAGAATTCAAAAAACTGCCAAAATCCCCTAGGAGAAAAGGCAAACGGAAAGGAGTGCACCTGCTCGTGCCGTTCGCCGCTGATCGTCCTGGGGAAGGAGCAGCTCATGCAGCAGTCGCCCATGATGCACCACCACTGGTACATGAACCTAACTGTGCAAAGGATCGCCGGCGTGCCAAACTGCGCCATACCATGCAAGGGTCCGTTCTTCACCAACGACGAAAAGGACTTCGCCGGCCTGTGGATCGCCCTGTGGTCGGGTCTATGCTTCTGCAGCACCCTCATGACCCTAACCACATTCATCATCGACACCGAAAGGTTTAAGTACCCCGAGCGCCCCATTGTCTTCCTCTCAGCCTGCTACTTCATGGTCGCCGTGGGCTACCTCTCGCGCAACTTCCTCCAGAACGAGGAGATCGCCTGCGACGGACGACTGCTGCGCGAGAGCTCGACGGGCCCGCACTCCTGCACCCTGGTCTTTCTGCTCACCTACTTCTTTGGCATGGCATCGTCCATTTGGTGGGTCATCTTGAGCTTCACCTGGTTCCTGGCCGCTGGCTTGAAGTGGGGCAACGAGGCCATAACGAAGCACTCGCAGTACTTCCACCTGGCTGCCTGGCTAATACCCACAGTGCAGTCTGTGGCTGTGCTCCTGCTCTCCGCTGTGGACGGCGATCCCATTCTGGGCATTTGCTACGTGGGCAATCTGAATCCGGATCATCTGAAGACCTTCGTACTGGCACCGCTGTTCGTCTACCTCGTCATTGGCACCACCTTCCTCATGGCTGGCTTCGTGTCGCTCTTCCGCATTCGCTCGGTGATCAAGCAACAGGGCGGCGTTGGCGCTGGCGTCAAGGCTGACAAGCTGGAGAAGCTCATGATACGCATCGGCATCTTCTCGGTGCTGTACACCGTGCCAGCTACGATTGTCATTGGCTGCTATCTGTACGAGGCGGCGTACTTCGAGGACTGGATCAAGGCGCTGGCCTGCCCCTGTGCCCAGGTGAAGGGACCCGGCAAGAAGCCCCTCTACTCCGTGCTCATGCTCAAGTACTTCATGGCCCTCGCGGTGGGCATCACCTCGGGTGTGTGGATCTGGTCGGGCAAGACGCTTGAGAGCTGGCGTCGCTTCTGGCGTCGTCTGTTCGGCGCACCGGATCGCACTGGCGCCAACCAGGCCCTGATCAAGCAACGGCCACCCATTCCCCATCCGTATGCGGGCTCCGGCATGGGCATGCCCGTTGGCTCGGCGGCTGGCTCGCTGCTGGCCACGCCCTACACACAGGCGGGCGGTGCCTCGGTGGCCTCCACCAGCCACCACCACTTGCACCACCACGTTCTCAAGCAGCCAGCGGCCAGCCATGTATGACATGGAGAGTCGGGAGGAGCTTCAACCATGGGTGGCGGCAGCGTGCTGGGTGGTCACGGCACACTGATGAGCACGGCGGGCATGAGCAATAGTACGGTCGGCGGCGGCGGTATGTCTGGCATGGGAGCTCCTCCTGGCAGCTTGTTACAAGGCGGCGGCGCCAATGGCGGCGCCCCTGGCACTGTCTACGGCAATGTCAATGGCGGCGGTGGCGTGGGTGGTGTTGGTGGTGTTGGCGGTGTTGTGGGCGGCGGTCAGAGCACAGCGCCCGGTTCGGTCATCGATTCGCGAGCCGTCTCCGTGGTGGTCACACTGCCCGGCGGACCCGGCTCCCAGCATCCGGGGCAGGCATTGAGCGACTACGGTCCCATATAGTTAATGGTACGCCCGGACACCGCGCACTGGGTCTCAACGAGCAGCTTTAGTCAGCTGTAAGAGTGCAGTTAATTCCCTCTCTCCAACATACACAATCTCTCTCTTCACTCTCTCTCTCTCTCTCTCTCTCTCTCTCTCTCTCTCACTCTGTCTCACCTGTCACTTTCTCAGAGGTTTAATCAGCGATTGCCATATTAATTTTTGTAGCTGTAGTTTGTTTAGAGAAAGGCGCAAAACAGATTTAAGCGATTTGCCCAAGATTCTAGTCCGTAAACCTTTAACGTATATACGAGTATATCAGCTAACGACAAGGGCAAGCACAGAGAGCAGCGAGCACAGAGAGTGGAGCACGCTCTCCAGCCGAGAGGAGTGGAGCGGATCGGGATGGGAGCGAACCAGGCGCGCATAGGCTTTACCTTTGCTTCTTTCCATTCATTTCTTCAACAAAATAGACTGAGAAATCGATAAACGAAATTGCATTCAACCAACAGAAATCAAGAGAAAGAAACAAACAACAAGAAAAAAGAGAAAAACAAACGAATACAAAGAGAGCAAAAGCGTTTGCCAACACTGCCAAGTCAGAGCCACGAGCCATATTTCGAAATTACAAGTAACTTTTAATCAAACTACCTAAACTATTAACCTTAACCTAATGCATAGAGTCACATTTAATATATATATATTACGAAGGAACACACACACACACACACATTTCGAATTCGCTAAGTGCGTTATGTTTTAGGGTTGTCGCTGAGAGTGAGCGAGCGAGCGCACAGTGTTGCAAAAGCATTTGTAAATTATTTAAAAACACTAACTTAAGAGCCAGCATTATCCAGCACTAATTTCTTGTAAATATTTTCAAATTGCGCTTAGTTTGTAAACGACTTTTTTGTAACTTATCCTAAAAACTAAAGCTAAAACTAAATAATAGAAATTTGCATTTTAGCGCTGCATTTAAGCTCAACAAAACAAAAAGAAAGAAGAAAAAAAACCGAAAAACTGAATTTAATTTTTACACAGAAACAAAAAACAAAATAAATAAAATTGCATTTAAAGAGCAAAGGAAAATTGTAAAAAGTAAAAATTGATATAAGAGTATTAAATAATTTTCGTTTGTAAACGAAATCCAAAAACAGAAACAAAAATATTTTTCATGCATTCAAAATCTATTGTATTTTTATTTAATATATTTAATATATATATAGAAACAACAATTACCACTGTTGTTGTTGGCATTTCGAAACCAATTTCACATACGAAACAAAACATAAAAATTATCTATAATTAAATATATATATATTATATTAAAATATAGCAACTCTATGTGTAATGTTATAGCAACTATAACTATTTCTATAAAAACATCAACAATTAAAAAAAAAAACAAGAAAACATTAAAAAAAACTGTAATAAAAATTACTTCAAAAAAACACATTTTTATACTTTTGAGTTTTTATTTTTTTGGAATTTGATTTTATTTTTCTGTAAGTAGTTTTTTATTTTCCGTTTCAGCCCTTTCTGTTGATATTTAGCATTCATAAGTAAACCCCCTACACTTATACGTATCATAAAAACGAAGCTCTCCAAGTTAAGCGAACGGAAACCAAAAACATAAATAAAAACAAAACGAAAAGAAAGTAAATATTAATTAGCAAAAATTTCTCTAAATGACGTACAATGTTTAATATACTTACATATATATATACATATATTGAAAACAAAAACAATAACAAAAGAAACAAACAAAATACGCGTACTATTCGATGTTGTTAATAAGCTTAATAAACAAAAAAAAAAGGAATATATTATATATTACAAAATATTAGTAGTAGAGTTTAGTTCGGAAGGTGGAAAATATTTGAGAGGAAATCTTAGAATTTCGGCATTTGGAAAATTTAGTTTTGAGCGTAAATAGTTAACGCTTTTATCATAATAAATTATTCTATATATATACATGATATATATATATATATATATATATATATATATATATATATATATATATATATATATTATTAAAGGCTAAACAAGTGTAACGAATATACGTAAATGAAATGTAAAAAACAAAAAGAAGAGAAGACGATAACGAATACGAAAACAGATTAAAATTCTGAATCCATTTTTACGTTGATTTTATGTGATTGAAAATTAATTTTCTAAATTGATTGCAATTTGCGCATGTATACGATTTTTTAATTTTAACAAGAAATTAAATATTTAAAATAATAAACAAAACATGAAAAATATTTCATAAATGGATTTGGGTTCAGATCGATAGAAGATATAGGGAGCGTGATTGAATGGATTAGTTACACACAGAAACCGAAACCAAAACCAGAAACCAGAAAGTTGACGTCAAGTGTAGTTGTGAATTGTATTTTGTGAAATGTAATTTAAAAATGAAAAAAAAAAAACATAAATAAATATTGAAAAAAAAAGATAAATTATATATACAATGCATATTTATATATAGTATATTAAAAGGAAAACGCAATGAAAGGCATTTAATACTTTAAACAATACAAATAATGCAGATATTATTTTATTTACAAGCAACAAAATAAATACATTTTTAAATCAAAATGCAGTTTGAAAATAATAAAACAAATACGATTTTGATGCACGTCTAAAAAATCTCACCAAAAAACAACAACAAAATAGAGAAGAGAAAGACAACAAATACCAAACAATAGACGCAAAATAATATTAAATACATTTGTAATTGACAAAAAAAAGGAAACCATTTAAAATAAAATCTAACATAAAAAAACTTCGATTTTCGCTCTGGTTTGAGGCTTCAATTGTCGCCTAATGTCCGCTGCTCAATGGGCTATTGAAGGTGCTAATGGCCAGTTGGGCAGTGGGCCAGTGGGCCCTTCGGGCAGTTTGGCCCATTTATAAGCAATGCTGAATTACGTTTATTTGCCAACGGAACAAACATTAGAAATACCAAATACGAAATGAACGCTTGGGTTTTTTATGGGCACAAGGCTTATCAAACGGCGTGGAACATTTTATTTCGATTAGCTTGCTGAAAGAGTCTATTGATATTTATTATACATACATTGATTTAATTGATTTTATATATATTTTGGAAATCAGCTCCTATAGTCCATGCCATATATACCCAAGCAAACACCTTCCTTCAATTGAATTCAACATTTATTTATATTATTTATTTTTAGATATTTTACAAGCGTTTCATTGTAAACATAAATAGATTAAACTTATATGAATATCCAAATATATATCTAGTATATAAGTGGACACTCAAGTGACTCTTACTTTGTACGTAAACTCGTTTCTATGTATTGTTCACATGGAAGATCCTGATGCATTTCAACACGAATTCCCAGGCTCTGGTATTAGCTCTATAATTCTTCTGTATTATATCACATACAGATGTTTGGTAGACTTTGCTTTAATATCTTGTGTATTTTTGTATCAGAAATTTATCTTTGAACTTAACGTATTTTGCCAGCTGCGCGTTTAGTCATAGTTTGAGTTTTATAAAAGGAAGCTGGCACTTGGACAATTGGAATTTCTGTTGGTACGTACTTTTGGGCTCCTCGTGGAGCACTTAGCTTTGGCGCAAATATAAAAGTAAAATCGAATTACAACAAGCTAACAACAATTTGAACTAGGCTAAAAGGCATTACAAAAAAAAAAAAACATACAAACAAACACCTGCAATTTCTATGGCGAATCAAACTATTTCATAATACTCGATAGGCTCGTGTAGCCGCTGTTGCCTTGGGCGGTTTCCTGGCGTCGAGTGCAGCATGTGCAGCAGCACAAGCTTCGCACCACATCCAGGAAACTCGTCTGGTCGAAGTCGTCCAGATCGTTCATGAAGACTCCAGAACTGATGTCCTCTTGGGTGCGTGTGCCCACAAATGCCTTGAGATCGGTGACGGGAAACCCTTCCTTATAGTACGTCTTAATCGTATCGTAAGCGTCCATGATAACAGCTATGAACAGCGATAGCACCACGTAGATGTACAGAGAAATGAAGGAGTACAGGTAAATCTGACAGAACCACCACAGCCAGGTGGCCTTGTTGGAAAGCGTCGCGAACGTTGCGAACATATCATCGCCGTTGATCAGCGCGAACAGGCACTCGGAGGTCGTGGCCAGCGATCGGAACTTCATGTGATACGGCCCCAATATCAGCCAGCCGCAGAATACGAAGCCCGCATATATCAGCAGAGCTGCGATCAGGAAGCGTAGAATTTTCGGTGCAGCTTTCTTCAGCGTGAGTATCACAACATTGTAGGTCTTGAAGAAGCCCAAATAGCGTAGCACACCGAACCACACTAGCATATTGCCAATGCCCAGAAACAGCGAGCAGGTATCCCATTGGTCGACAACCATGTAACGACCTTCGATTTGCTCCTTTAGCGCCGAGCCAATCATCAGCAAGACATCATTAAAGATGATCATAATGTACCTAAAATATAAAGCTTATTAATAATAATACACATTCAAATATAACATCAAATTCACTAACCAAAAGTTGACAAACTCTAGTCCTCCATCGAAGCTCAGTTCTTTGGCGAAATGCGAGCGGAAAAAGTTCTTCGTGGTGCACTTCAGCAGATAAGCTCGCCAGAGAGCGCGCGTGCACAGGGCAAAGGATAGGGCGCAGGTCAGGAGCACAAAGATATTGAGACTGCTTCTCAGTATGGCATCGAAATGTGCCTCCGATATGAAGTCCGTGTCGCCCTTGCACTTTAGTCGCGTAGATACCGCATCAAGCGATAGCAGCATCTGGCCATCGTGATCCCGATTGTTAAACAATATGCTTATGTCGAACTTAAAGCAATCGGGCGCTGACAAAGCTCCCGAGTTGGCCTTGAAATTCACGGTTTTAATTTTGAATGTCAGCTCAGCCGTTACCAGCGAAGCGAAGTTCACTTCCACGCCTTGACTTAGCAAATACTTCTCGACTCCAATGCTGGATACATTCGGCGGCAGTTTCTCGCACAGCTCATAGATATTTGGATCGAAGATATACGATTCGTTGAAACCGAATATTGTGCCCTCTTGATAGTTCTGCATGCAGAGCGTCAGCGGTGGCATTGTATTGTTGGCGGTGGGATAGAAGTAGGGTCCAATGGAACGGCTAACGTTGCCATAGCCGTCCAAGGCAAACTGAACCGTGCTAAAGAACTCAGATTTCTCGTACAATGCAAACGGGCCCACAGCAGGCGGATAGCTCTCAACCTCACGTGACGAGTCCCAACCCTTGAGAAACAAATGCGAGAAGGCAATGCGATTGTCCCATGTATAATTGATGTGATGGTAACGCGAATGGGCAAACAGGCATAGCTGCATCGTCACCAATATTATCTTCACGATCTAAAAGCGACAAACACAATAGAAAAGTTAAATTCGAATTCATTCAAGCAAATGAAAACCGCAAATTGCGTGTTTTGTACCTGAGATTTCTTAACCTCACCTCAGGCTTTATAGTATATGAATATAAATATATACGTATTTGTTATCTTGAATGGGTTGTTCAGCTAAGGCAAGTGAGTTTTCTTCCTCTATTAGAATTAGTTATGTGAATTAATTAATAAATGAAGTACTTCTTCTACTACTATTTATCTACTTTTCTACTACTCCTCTTCTACGTCTACTTCTACTACTACTTCCTCTACTAATTCTACTACTAGTTCTCTACTACTCCTACTTCTACATCTACTACTAATTCTTTTCTACTCCTACTTCTACTACTACTTCTACTTCTACTACTACTACTACTTCTACTTCTACTTCTTATCTTACTATTTCTACTACTGCTTGTCTACTGCTACTGCTACTTCTCTATAGTTACTACTATTACTCTTTCTATTTATCCAATTTAGTATATCTAAAAGCTTGTATTATTATAGAAGCATAGCTGCTAGCTGCGAATCCACTTGCATAAATATGTTTGTTTGTTTGCAGAGTAATTAAACAATTGATTAGATTGTTGACGCAAACGAAAAATTTGCGCCAATTATTCGTGGAATTGTCTCTGTGTGGGAAAGTGCTTTGAACAGTATATACATATATACATATGTCTCTCTATTGATAAACCCGATCTATAAATACGCTCTCTCTAGCCATATATGCCATATCTTATTAAAAATATTATTTTTTTGTGCCTTCTAAGAATGACTACGGCGCAGACTATTAATCATGGCCTTAAAAAAAAGTCCCACCTATTTATCATCTGGTTAAGTAATTTCAACTGTAAACTAAATGCTTTAAAGTAAGTATATTACGTGGTGCTCAATAGTTAGAATCAGAGATAAGGCCAGGTAAGGCTCGTGCGGGCATGTAATCTTTTGCTATTGTTTAAACAAAATAGATAGATGTAGGCAGAGCTGCTCAATTTTACGTTCCATACAAACTGAACAAATATTGAGCAATATTTTGGCCTAGGCCTTGTTTTAGAGATGTGTCACACAAGCAGAAATTCGGCCCCTTTAGCATGAGCATCACGTGACGAGATCGAGCGGATGAGCAGCTGAAAGACATGTGTCATGTCATGAGACATGTCTCCCCGTGTATGTGTGTGTGTTGGTTCTTTACCTGCACCACAAATTTGTAGGGGAACTTTCGGCGCGCTTGCCATTTCTCTATGGGATTCATAAAGAAGAACTGCAGCTTGCGACGCATCCGTTCCTCGTTGTACGAAGCTGCTGAGGATGTAGCCGTTGGAAACTGTGGCTGCTCCACATGTCCCTGGGCGGATGCTGGCGTTGCCGAAACGCTGGCTGTGACTGTATTTGGCGCCACAGTCACCACGGGCGTTGACTGGAGCTCCATGCGACGCCGCATGATCCTGGTGTTCACATACTCCTCATCGCTCTCACAACGCGAGTTCTCGCCGCTGCTGGGCGTGTGTGGATGATTCTGTGCAGCCTCGTAGCTGTCCGTACGGCGCTTGACGGCTGGAGCTGCAGCAGCAGCAGCTCCAGCGCCGTAGTTTTGCATCTCAATATATTGCACTGGCTGCGTGTCGAGGTCGCAGGGTGTTGCGTAGTTGCCTCAGTGTACAGATTTCTTTTGCTTTGGTTTCTCCAACATGCAAAAGAAATTCCACACACACGCAGTAGGCAAACGCAACTTGGGTATATATAGATTGTGTTAAGCGCGTTTGCGACGTTATTTAACCGAAATGATAATAAATACTGCCAAAATTATATTATATACGTAAATTGCTTTGTTTTCGCCAATGTTGTTATCGTCTCGATAGAACGATAACTGGTAATCGAGCTCGCGATAGTTTCGTGATAGCGAATGAAAACTACTCACGATAGCCAGGTGACCTTAATGCCATTAAGGGTATTACCATTATTGATTTGATTTGTGTCTTGCCTGAAAGTATTAAAAGTGAAATGTATTTCATGCATTCTGTTAGCTACGAACATTATCAGCTATTTTTACATAAGTGCGCTTATCGTTTGCCTCCTATCGATAGCTGGTGAGCACGAAAACAAACTGCGTTGTAGCAGAAAACTTACGCATTAGTAACATAAAATACTAATCGAATAAAAATGTTCGTTGTCGATCACCCGCCACAAAACGAATTTTTAAAACTGGTTAAATCTTGTTTAAATCATTAACATGATTTTCTTAAATTTATAAGACGTGCTTTATTTCGCTTAAAATAAAAATAAATAACCTTAATTTAAAATAAATATTAAAACTAGACAAATAAATAAATATAATTCATTTAAATCTTTAACCTAAGCACATGACCCTTTGCTCTTTATCGACACCTCTGTGGGGTAAGAAACAATAAGTGTTAATAATTAAATTAATATAAAGTGTAGAGATACTTACTAATATTTAAACAAGTCGAATAACACTCCAATTGGGTTTCTCCCGTGTACATGTAGCCATCAGAGCCACAAACAATCTCATCATTTTCATCGTAAACATTTGCGCAAATCTTTTCACAATAAGCTTCGTTGTCCTTGGGGGTTTGCTCTGCTGGTTGTATGGGTGCAGATGCTGTGGGCACTTGCTCCTGGACACGCTGGAAAGAATATTTAAGCTATTAATATATAAATTAATTTATATTTATCATTAAGAGATAATTAGTTGAGAGGAAGGTGGAACTGCGAGAAGATTGAGATGGATAGAAGCAATGCAGAGCTTGACAGGATAAATGATATATATGAGTATTTATATAATATATAATATTTATTACATTTATATTTAATATATAATCATTATTTGGATCAATCTGAAATTTATTTGGATTGATTTCTAGGTTGCTGCAACACGGTGAAAGTGTTAAGAAATTGGTCTATTCGAAATTGTTGAAATGTGGAGGCAAATTAAAGCTGATTCAAATCTTTATGATCGCTACCGCAGTACTTTGATTGATATCAAACTTCCGAAGCGGGAAGAAAGTTGTGAGCCGAGACATTTAATGGAGTGTTTGGTTTGGCATTTGTTAATGATGGAAAGTAGCCAAGTTCTTCACAGTCATTAAGATTGCGATCAAGTGTTCGGCTGATAAAGCCTAAGCTGAACTGCTTTATCTAGTTTTATTTTTAGCTATCTAGTCTTAAGAGTAAAAGCAGAGAAGAGAAAGAGATAGACGTACCTGACTGACATATTCGGCGCTCTCCTTGGACTCCTCTTGCTTTAGGGGCGGCAGGCTTTCGGGTATGGGCGAAACGCTCACAGCGGGCGTGTGTGGCGCAGCTGTATGTGTTTCGTAGTAATATTTCTGGCCATGTGGTGCATTCGTGTAACTAGCTGAGCCCCTGATCGCATCGTGCTCTGTAAACTCAAATCTCACTGGCTCTGGAGTCGCAGTTTTCTGCGCGCTCTTCCAAACATGGCTGTAGGTCTGGGCGGCTGGCGGCACTTGAGTCGTGCGCGGAGTCAACGAGGTGGACAAGATGTGTTTGACAGACTTGTTGCCATCGGACTTGACCACAAAGGCATTTTGGCCCGCCTGATAGCTGCCACGCACCACAGCCGAGCTGGGTGGCGCAGGGTCCTGCTGATAGAAGAGATCCGCCACACGCAAGGGTTTATTGTAGGTGGATGAGACGCTGCTATCCAGCAGCTGTTGCTGATGTTGTTGTTGATGTTGCAGTTGCAGTTGCTGTTGCTGTTGCAGCTGCTGCTGTTGCTGCTGCTGTTGCTGTTGCTGAACCAGTCTCTGCTGCTGATAGCTGAGTTGATCACGCTCCACGTCTTGCTGCTTGTAGTTTGGCTCGCGTCTGGGCAGGAAGTAGTCGTTGGTGCTCATGAAATGCAAATAGCTTTCCGCTTCCTTGGACAACTTCTGTGAGGTCTGCTGGTAGTTGTTGGCAAATGGAGCGACATTCTTCACACTGTCTGTGTCTTCGTAGACGGCATAGCTGTTGGCAGCTTGTCCCAGTTGCTGTGCCTGCTTCGTCGGTGTCTCTGCATAGTTGGCCACATATTTGTTGGCCTCCACGGGTATGGCATACTGCTTGATGGGTGCATATCCTGGAAATTTCTGGTGCTGTTGATCCTTGTTTACGTTGTAGTGGGGCGGCGAGGCCTTGAAATTCTGCTGCGTATATTGATTGACATTATAGTTGTATTGACCCGCCTCCTTGGGCCGATAGAACTGATTCTTGCCCACGTCCAGCACAGGCGCCGCATCCTTGGAGTGTGCAAAGCGCGTGGCGCCATTGCCATGTGGCCAGTTGCCATTGAACTCCCGTCGCATCAGCTGCTGCCCAGCGAGCACTGGTGGCGGCAGTGGTGACCTCCAGGGCGTTGGTGGTTTCAGGCTGTCTCCATTCGGGCGCAGGCGAGGCATTTGCCCTGGACCAACACGACGATTGGCGTGGGCATGGTAGCTGGGCTGGGGCTCTCTCAGGAACTGCATTATGCGCGCAGTGCGAGGCGATGCAGTCGAAGCTGCGCTTTCCACTTCCCGCTGCAGGCAGAGCAGCAGCAGCAGCAGACTTACTACATACATAATGCCTGGCATTAGGTTGCTTCTACTATTTGAGTCTGATCTGTACGAAAACTCGAGCATCGCGTCGCGTTGTGTCTGACTTCTGCGACTGTTGATCAGCGTTTAATTCTGCCGTTGGCCGCGCAGCTCTTCGGTTCTTCAACTTTTACTTTACTTTTACTCGAAATAAACAAATTCCGATTTTCTTAAAATTTAACCAACAACAACACGCACACACTAAGAGCTTTGTTGTTGAGCTTCTTTTGTTTCGAACTGGTTGTTCGGTTGTTAGATTGATCTCTCCTATTGCGGTATCTGTTGGCAACTGAAGCGCGATCCGCACGCTCCGTTGTCTCTGGGTCAAATGCTGCCGATTGGTTTTTCTACTTCTTCTCCTATATTTCAGCAGAACACAAAGCAAAACTTCATAGCGTATGCAAGGAAACCGGATTGTTTAGTTTAGTTTCAGCTTAGCTGCGACAGCAGCCAAAATAGCATCAATGCATTCCAAAAGCACTGCGTGAAGAGCCTCTTCTAATGTATTCGTTTCTCTTTTTCTTTCTCTGTGTCAACGCACAATCTCTTCTTTGGCTTAAAAGCCAATCAAGCTATAGAGTACAAAACTTCTCAGATTCAAGTTTATAACCGCTAAAGCGGGTATTAAATTTTCAAATGGCATTGAACCAGGGCTGCACAGCGCAGGAACCTAATGAGTTGATTTTTGGTTCAGGATTCAAATTTTAAGCATTTTTATGTTTTTAAATACCAACATTTGGTATTTTGCGCCAAATTTAAATCTCTTTCTCTCTCTCTCTCCTTCTTAGCAAATAACCAAGCTGAAGATACATTTGATAAATAAATATAATTTTGTATATATGGTATTTAAAGTTTAAATATAAGGTATTCAAATGTCTTCATCACATCATTACATATTTTCAATTCTGGTTTTAGCTCATCTCTCTGCTAGTCTTACATCTGCTTAATGACAAACCCGTTTCAAGGTTTCCCTCACGCGCTGCGTAAACACGAGCATTACAATACAATATTGTTCCACTTATAATTGGATAATTGTTCTAATCAACTTCTTTGCCTCACTGGGCATTGTGTATTATTACGTTCAAGTTTTCTCTTAAAGCGGCAATTTATTTTTTTTATATATTTTCTGAAGCTTGAAAAATAAAGATTTTAATGCCCATGCAGCCCAATTATAAAACGCATGGCTAAAACTTTCACTACGGTATTTCGGTTTTGTTTCTTTTCTGAATGATATTGTTATGCAAATCAAGCACAGTTAAGCATAGATAACTATTCAAGCAATACTACTGTTATTCTCCAATATGCATTGATGAGATAATTAAGCTCTGACTTTCTGACTTCAAATGTTTTTTGTTTTATTGACTAGAAATAAAAGTAAAATGTCATGTTTAAATAAATTTATTTAAGAGTGCATAGCTAATTTAATATCGTATAAAAGGTAAAGTTTATATATGTGTATAGAATACCAGCTTTATGTCTCCTCCTTCTTAATGTCAGTTTCTTCGGGTATATTGCTATTCAACTCTCTTCTATTGCCAAGCACTATGACTATTTTTGTAGTGCTTAGCAAAGAGCAGTCGGACACGCGATTCTACGAAATATTTATAAATAAAATTGAATTTGGAATTAAAATTTGTAATAGAAACTTACAGAATGTACTCGACTATAGCGCGCATTACTGGTGCTCAGATTATTGTTGTTGGCGATGCTATTGCGACGAAAACTCGTTTCATCTCGCATAAAACTCGATTGATCCCGGGCAAAGCCGCTGTTGTAAAAAGCTCCAGCTTTCTTACCGCAGAGAATCTCCTTGAAGGCGACGCGATAGCGCTTGGACATCACATTATATACAATTGGATTGATAGTGCTAATAACAATTAGAGCTGTGACAAGTATAAGACACACTGAGTATAAGAGCTCACCATGAAACGTAGTAGGCAAAGCCCGCTATGGAGAAGAGCCATTCGTTGACGTTTTGAAAGCAGGCAAAGTTTTTGGCGTATAAGAACCACAGACGTTGCAGGTGGAAAGGAAACCAACACACAAAAAACGTGATAACAACGGCGGCTGATTAAGGCGAAGTTTTGTCAAATATTTATAGTATATATTTTGATATTAGATAGTATATATAGCTCACCCAACATGCGTATAACAGCTCGCTTTTTCTTCTGGGAATTGCGCGCTGCCCGATTCCGTGAACCCTGCTGAACTCCTGCAGGCAACATTTAAATATAAATATCATTTAAATTTATTATAAGGCCGACCTACCCAATTGGTCGGTAGCTCTGGAGCGTATTTGCGCGCCCATGCGACCATACAACAGAAAAATGAGTATCATGGGTATGATGAAAAATATTATAAAGGAAACCTCAAACAAGGGATATTGATCGGGAAACTCTGACTCCATGGAGCAAAACGCAGATTCCAGTATTCGAGATCCATCTGTTTATAAAGAATTCACATATAATTTATTTAACTTTATTTAGAACTCTCATCGTACCGATTGGAAAATTCAAGTATTGAATTTCAGTCTTAACACCGAATGGTATGGCAGTCAGGAAACTAACTATCCAGAGCACTGTAATGATGCGCAGCGCTCGCTGGAAGCCGGACATGGCGCACACATGCAGCGGATAGCAGATGGCCAGAAATCGTTCCATGGAGAAGGCGACAATTGTGAATACCGAGACGTAGGTGCAGCTGTCGAAGAACTTTCTTATAATTGAATATTAAATAAGATTATCTAGCTACTTACGCCTCCGATACAAATGCGCGCAGCTTGCAGAATTGTATGCCGAATAGAAATGGATATTGATGCCAATAGAGGAACACCTCCGTTGGCAGCCCTAAATATTTGTATACAAATATAATTTAGTTAGCTAACGAGTGAGAGATGAACCCACCTAAGAGTAGGTAAAGCAAATCGGAGACAGCTAAGCTGAAGAGATAATAATTTGTTGCCGTGTGCATGGCCGCATGCCTGATGATCACCATGCAGACCAAGACATTGCCCAGGACGCCAGTTATGAATATGCCACTAAATATTATGCTGATCTACAAAATATGATATATAGTGTATAATTTCTTCGAGGTTTATCTCTCAGCTCACCAGCAGCGCCTTATGCAGCGGCAGCGTCTGTGGACCGAGTATAAACTGCGTAAACTCCATTGGGGTGCAGTTCAGATCGGGACAGCCGTAATCGTCGATATCAGGGAAAGCGGCTTCAGTAGCATCCATAGTGCCCATATTCAAACTCAAGTTCATATTCGTAAGCAATTAATTAATATATAACTATATGACTATTTAAAGCATTTTTCTTAAACTTTTTTTTTAAATAAAACAAATCAAGATCAATAGCTGCATAAAGTCAAAAATAAATCCATAGAATGATAAAGCTTCTCAGGCTCAGCTCAGATACAGCTCCGGTATAACACATATCTTCATCGAAATTTTCACTTTATATTTTTAAAATATTAAATTCTATTATTAACACTTTTACTTGTCATTTCTTTCTGTTTATTAGGCCACCAGGCATTTAATAATAATTGAATATAATTAAAATATATTTTAAACACAATATCCCGTCGAATTTCGTTGGCTGCTCGCACGTAATATCGCAATTTCTAACTGAATCTCTTAGATGACCGCAGATTACTGTTCACACAAAATCATATGCAGATAAGAATAAACGTTTTGCAAATATGTACTTTTCTTCTTACTATGCGCCAAGGCAGGTAATTAATCTTTCAAAAGTAAACTACGTACCTGCCCACACATTTAAGCACACGAGGCGGAGCAATATTAATATTGCAAATTGAATTAGGCAATGCATTGTTATCTTCTAAACTATTTATCTCTGTTTGTACTGGCAGATGATCTTTAACTTAGACTCAAAAATTAGTTACATATTAAAGATTTTAATTTATTCATTGATCCATTGGCTTTTAATATACGCAAGCACTGAAATATTTGCGCTTCGGGCTAAGCTGGCAAATATATAGTAAGTAGAAAAGTAAACAATATAATTGATTAGATAAAAATCCATCTTAGCCAAGTAGCGGCAAAAAGATAAATTTAACAACCGCGCTACTCACAATGTTAATCACTTCTTAAGTGTATAGCAATGCAGGTAAAAATCTCTTGTTTTAATTAAATATGATAAGGAATTTTTATATATTTTTAGCAATTTATGTAGTTAAATATAGAGGCTACTTATTAATAATTTATTCATATATGAACACTTATGTTTTAAAATAATTGTATTGCAAATATTAAGAACAATTCTTATGTATTCAAAAAAGCACAAATAAAAACGGTTTTTTGTACCGATAAACGACTTTGATCTCGAATGAGCAATTTCTTTTGTAAAGTAACTCCTTTTGATTAATATCGCAATATAAAAATATCGATAAGTAACTCACTTACTGATATTCGTTACATTTTAATATATTGTTTGACAAGTAACAGGAACATCGGTATCGCTCACCACTATTTAGTGCTACTCTTGTGTAACAAATAGAACAAAAAAATAGTCTTAAAACTATTGCTGAAACAAAATAATATAAAGCCATGCAAATATGCAAGTGTGAATAGTGAGTTGAAGCCAAGCGAGCACAAGTAATGTAGCTAAAATATTAGCTAAAGACAATGAAAATACACTTTAACAAAGACAAATTAAAATTATCGATAAATCAGATTTGTTGGTGCGGGGACGGCTACATATGTGGCGGTATATTTTGTAAATTTGTTGTGAAATTTAATGAATGTGCTGCGATTTTAATGTATTTCGCACGAATATTTGACACATATCGTGCAGTGTTACCAAGCCTAATTAATTTTTGACCATGGCGCAGACGTATAATCCGTAATTTCTATGCAACTGGCTTGATGGTTTTCCACGTCTATGACATCATAATCAGTGCGAATCAAGTATTTTTTATGTTGTGACAACTCGCAGGATAAATAAGGAAAATTTATAGTGTAAAACGATATTTGTTGTTGCAACGACTCAGCTTGACATATATTTATATGTATGTGTGCATATACTCACGTACTCATGCACTTAAATATTTATTTGCATGTGTAGGTGAGTACATCAATAAGTACTCACGTATATATGAACGTGTGTGTCACTGAGCGATCGGATAAAAAAAAAAACAGACAAGAAAAGAAAAGAAAAAAATAAAAGAAGCAGAAGTAGGCGTAGTTTGGTGCAATTGGGATTTATGACTCATAATTAAGATACACCCCAAGAAACAAAAACCGACGGCTGTTTTGCAATCAAACAGCACAAAGTACATATGTTCAGACAGTGCCACATACAAACAAACAGTACATAGATATGTGCTATGTATTTATATAAATGTACATATGTATGTTCGTACGTATGTATGCAGATAGATATATGTATACCGTTCACATACATATGTTTGTATGTTATTAGAGCACAGGCGCAGTGAAATATCAATAGTAATAAAAAACTCTCGATGCATAACATAACAAAAATGCACGACTTGAATAAACAATGTTCTCTTGCATCGGAATTAAACCTGTAACGAAATAAAAATCGATTATTAATCGGCTTTCCTAGTTTTTTGATACAAACTCAATCAATTATCCACAATCAATACAAATCAATGTAAATATGTAAAAGTTTTGTGTGTCTTTATTTCTGCAGATTCCAGCTGGCCATTGGTTGTTGAAAACATTGCAAAATTGGACAAACCCTTTGCGACTTTGTACGACATAGAGAGGTCGTACCCACAAACAGTATTCGGAAGGAAAGCACCATCAGCGAAGATGGTACTACTTCCAGTACCACGCAACCTCAAAGGTACCTAGAAAATCCCATTGGCGCCAGCGAATGATTAATCATGTGCAAACTTGATTAGTAATTGCTGATATGCGTAGTTGTTGCAATTTGATATACATGTATTATATTTAGACTTTTCTCACTTTACAGAAATAACTCAGATATTTCTGGTGAGGAACAAACTGTGCAAGAAGCTAAAATCCAAAAATCGGGACAGTGTGCTTCTAATAAAACTGCCTCCCCAAGGAAAATCATCAGTCCGACTTCTAGATTAAGAGGCACAGCACAGCGAAGCAAATATCGCCGTAAGCAGGAATCAGCTCCTGTACACACTAGCAGCACTAACATTAGCACCAACGGCAGCACCAACATCAACACTCAGCTTCAGTTACATCAAACAGCACCAGCATTGGAACCAAAAGCCGCCTCGCCCGCATCACATAGTAAAAATAACGTTTGGAGTCGTTTACTGCGTCAATTTTCAAGTAGCACTCTAACTGGAAGATCGGTCAACAATAGCTCAAGGGGGCAAATCAACGTTGACGAGGCAACGCATATTAACTGCAGTAAAGGAGAGGATTCCGTCACAGTTACCGTTGTGGGAGTTGGCCTGGAGGCAACGGATACTGCCGTTGCGGAACATAATGAGGAAACAATGGATGGTGAATCCCAGCCATCAGATGCAGCCAATAGCCCAAGTTGTCAAAAGGCTTCTGTAGTGTCCGCGGATAACAGCAAAGACAAAGACATGCCAGCCAAGGCTGTTGTGTCCCCGTCCCCAGCTGCTGAAGCCAAGCCGAAAAAGATGGAAGGCCGTAAATCGTCGTCGGACACGGGCATAGAGCCGGTGCTGAAACATCAAGTGACGGGCAGTGGGCCGCAATCGATGACTGGCCCCCTACCTTTCAAGGCGCCCCATGGCAAGGGCAGCAAAGCGGGCAAGGGGGCGGACAGCTATGTGCAGACAATACGTTTTGTGCGTAAAAATGTGGAGCAATCCAACCGAAATGCGAATCCGTTACAGTTTGAGGAACTGGAAACGGAATTTCCTCGTGATTACGATGACAACATTGAGATGTTGTCGCGGGAGGCGGAGCATTTGGAGGAGCAATTCCGTACGCCAACCCGTTCTAATACCACAGATGCGAGTAATCATCAAGTGGCTGGCATTATAGAGAACATAATTACCGAGGCGTCGCGCAGCGTGAAAACCGAAAAGACTCAAGTTGAAGTGCCATCTAAACCTGCCAATAAACAGACAGCTGGTGGGAAGCGCGTAGGCTTCCATGTTGAGGAGAAGCGTGATGGCGACTTGTTGCATGATGAAGCAAAGATTTTTGAGGACTCATCCAAGCAGTCGGAACGAGGAGAAGGCATTTCTGGAGACACCACCGTTTCTGGTACAGAGACATCGGTGTCCCTGCAACCATCATCCGCACATACCGCATCGGCTACCTCATCAGTCACGTCGCTGACAAGGGAGCGCAAGAGCGATGAGGATGACGATCCGGTTGCGATGTCGCCATGTGGACGCTTCTTCAAATACGATAAAGAAGTTGGTCGTGGTTCCTTTAAAACTGTCTATCGCGGCCTGGACACTCTAACCGGAGTGCCGGTTGCCTGGTGCGAATTGTTGGTAATTTCATCACAGATATTGTGTAAAACAATATCAATAGGTTTACTCTCAAGATTACATTGCTAACGCCTTTTATATTTTAGGATAAACAAGTGAAGAAGAGTGAACGCACTAGATTCCGGGAAGAGGCGGATATGTTAAAGAAATTGCAACATCCAAACATTGTGCGATTTTATACATACTGGGAGTTTCCAATTGGACGGAAGAAAAACATAGTACTAGTCACCGAGCTAATGTTATCTGGTACTTTAAAGTCGTAAGTGGGCTGATGATTCACTTAAGCTAAACCACATTATTGATTGTGTTTGTTTGAAGGTATTTAAAACGATTCAAAAAAATACACCCAAAGGTATTGAAGTCATGGTGTCGTCAGATCCTAAAAGGTCTCAACTTCCTGCATACTCGTCAATTTCCTATAATTCATCGTGATTTGAAATGTGATAATATTTTTATAACTGGCACCACTGGTAGTGTGAAAATCGGTGACTTGGGGCTGGCAACTTTAAAGAATCGGTCCCATGCTAAATCTGTGATTGGTACACCTGAATTTATGGCACCCGAGATGTACGAGGAGCACTATGATGAATCGGTTGATGTCTACGCCTTTGGCATGTGCATGTTGGAAATGGCGATATCCGAATACCCGTACAGCGAGTGCAAAGGGCCCGCCCAGATATACAAGAAGGTGATATCCGGTATAAAGCCAGCTGCACTCTCAAAGGTCGAAGATCCCAATGTGCGCGATATCATTGAGCGTTGCATTGAGCTGAAAAAAGAGGATCGCCCCAGGTGCAATGAGCTGTTGGAGTCTGAGTTCTTTGATGAGGACATTGGCATACGTGTGGAACCCACCGCTTCGGAGCAGTTCCTCTCGGATCCTAGCATCAGCATAATAGAGTTTCGTCTGCGATTCATGGACCCAAAGAAGCGCTCATCTCGACACAAAGAGAACGAAGCCATTCAGTTTGAGTATAACGTTCAGCACGACGAGTACGAGCAAATAGCCCAGGACATGATGAAGGAAAACATCATATCGGAGGATGATTCTCGTGCAGTCGCTCGTCTTCTTAAAGTGCAAGTTGTTTCGCTGCTTAAGGAGCGTGCTCAGCGCCAAACACAAATCAAGCTACAGAACGAAAAGTCACGACTGGAGAAGCTGGCATTGCAAAAGCTGCGTGAAAGCTTGCCAACCAACGTTGAGGAGGAGGACGATGAGGATGATGAGTCTGAAGACGAGGAGGATGGCGTTAAATGGAATCAACGACTCAAGCTCGAAATGCTAAATACTGACTCAGAGACTAGCTTGGTCACCTCCACAAACAGTACCGATCCACAGAATCTACTCGCAAGATCGACGACTTCTATTCAAAACGGCGGAAATCAATTGCAGCAGCAACAACAGCAGCAGCAATTGCCACAGTCAGTGCCAGGGCAACAGAAGGTGATCGCATCTCCTGCCATAGCACAGGTGCAGCAACATTCAACTACAGTTCACTACATACAGAACCCTCAGATGGCTTCATATCAGAATCCGACCAACGCCATGCAGGACATTGCGAATGGCCATGGCCAGGTCATTTCACCGACAGGCAACCAACAGCAGCAGAAACAACAACAGCAGCAGGCAGCTCAGCAGCCAGTGGTGCAATTACAAGCCCCACAACAGTCTGCTCCGCCAACTCAAATGCTACCACAACAAGTGCAGGTCCAACCAGTTGCAGTTGCCCACCCCCAGCAACAACAACCTGCTGCTGTTATGCAGCAGCAGCAGCAACATCTGGCCGAGCAGCAAAAGGTACAGCAAATACCATTACAGCAACAACTGCAGCAACTTATGCAGAATAATGTGCCAGCAGCTGATATGGTGCAACAACAGCAACAACAACAATATTATCAGCAGCAGCAGGCGCAGGCAACGCTTCCAATGCATCAAGTGCAAATTTCACAGCAGCAGCAGCCATATGCAATACAACATCCACAACAACAACAACAACAACAGCAGCAAATGCAACAGCCAATTCAACAGCAAATGCAATCACAACCAATTCAGCCGCAACTGCCAACATCACAGCAACAGCAGATGCAGCAGGCGATGCCTCAACAGCATCAATTGCCACCGCAACCCATTCCAACTCAACCAATTCAACAACAACCCATACAACAACAGCCAATACAACAGCAACCTATACAACAACAGCAGATTCAGCAACAACCCCTCCAACAACAACCCATACAACAGCAACCCATTCAGCAGCAACCTATGCAACAGCAACCAATGCAGCAACAGCCCATACAACAACAACCTATACAACAGCAACCCATGCAACAGCAACCCATTCAGCAGCAACCTATGCAACAGCAACCCATGCAGCAGCCAACAGCAACACAACAACAGATACTACAGCAACATCACTTGCAACAGCTGCACCAGCAGCAACAGCAACAGTTTGTACAGCAACAACAACAGTTCCTTCCAAATACATTAGCGCAACCACATCAAATTCCAATATCGACAATGCAACCCGTTGTTGGTGGTGCTGCTCAAATCATAGGGCAACCGCAGCAGCCGACGGCCATACTCATACAAGGACAGATGCAAGTGCCGCCAGCCATGCATCAGCAGCCTATCCCGACATCATTTAATCAGCCACAGACAGCTCCGCAACAGCAGCCACAACAGCAGCAGATTGTTCAACCAATTGTCACTGTTGCTGATGTGCAGCAGCAGCAAGCTCAACAACTAGTTGCCCAAATACAGCAGCAGCAGCAATTCCTACAAAACCAGCAACAACAACAACAGCAGCAACAACAGCAGCCATTGCAGCAGCAAATTGCTTTAGAGCAGCAGCTGCAACAGTTGTTGCACAGTCAGCCACAAGCCCAAATAGTACATCAACCAGCACCACCACAGCAACAGCAACCACAACCTGAACAACAACCACAACAGCAACAGTTGCCAAGTAAAACCATTAACCAACAGCCAACAAGCGCTGCACAGGACCTAACACCAGTTGCTGCCCCAACAAACTTTGATGCTGCAGCAGCAAATGTCGAGCCACAGCAAGCAGCCAGTGCAAGTGCTGCAGATGCCGATAAGCAACAAAAGCAACAACAACAACAGCAACAGGCCGCTGGAGCACGTGTGCAAAAGCCGCGTCGCTCAAATCGTAGTGGCAACGAACGCATACCAAAGCTAAGTGTAACCAGCGTAGACGAAGGCAGCGTCATCAATTGCCACATGGAGAACAAATTGAAGACTATAACGTTCAAATTTGACATAAGCGATGTCAATCCCGTTGAGATTGCTAACAAACTGGTAAGCAATCATACAGCTAATTACAAGGTATATAATTTGAGTATTATGTCATTCAATGTACTTGCAGATAGCACAAGACTTACTCTCGAATTGCCAGAGCACTGTATTCGTGGAAATGATAAACGATATTGTGGAGCAGGTTAAGCAGAATCCAAATCAAATTCCAATCCCAACCACTTATCGCCGCAACATTGAGAAGGTACTTTAACAGACAACTAATCCCAGATATATATATATATATTTTCTGTCCCGATTTTGTTTTAAACATTAAGAGAAAGCCAAAGCGTTTCGTCTTGTGTTCGATTTATATGCTCTAAAAATTTAAAAGTTCCCCATATGAAGCTGTGCGGCCACGGAGTCTATTTGGATGAAACGTAAATTGAAATATTGATTTGAATGGAGAGTTGCTACCACTGCCGCTTAGTTGTTCGTTGCAACACTGGAATAACAAGAATCCTCTCTAGATGGATTCGTAACATGAACAGAATGTAGAGCGCGTTATCAAAATAAACTAAAAGTATTCATGATTAATTGCTAATGCGAGTGGACTCTCGAATCGAAATCGAAATCGAAATACATTTTTAACATGATGTTGATTGTATGTTGTATATCTCTACTACTTATAATAAAACAGGTCCGTCACGCGTCTCTAACTCGACAGCGTTCCACATTTAGAACACATCAAAGACATAGATCTGTAAGTGTTAAGTGCACTGTTAAGGGCTTTTATATATGTATATGTATGTAATCTTATATATATCCATATATATGTATATATATATATGTACATATATACTTAGTTACAAATAGGATTTATGATTTATCAAACAAAATATCGAATATTTTCATATTTTTTACTGCTGTTATTTAAGTAACTTATTTTGTTTTCTATTTAATACAAAACTAAGCACGCAACAACAACAATATGTCGAAACATTCGTGAAATTATGTACGAAATTAATATGATGTATTTGTTATTTTTTATTTTGTGAAAAACCCCAATTTGCGATAGGAAATTTAATTGTATAATTAAAGAAAACCCTTTTGTCAATTGTACGAAATTTTTAAATTCCCCGTTTTTCAAATGTCTTTTTAGTTTTATACAAAATTTTAATGCTTAACAGCGCAATTTAGTTCTAAATCAACAACAAATATATCTATAAATTAAGAGTTATCTTCGGATTGTCGAAGTTTAAGTATCCTTGCAGAACGATCTTAGCTATGCTATAATAACAGTCCAATAACTATTCCGTTTCCGTTAATATAATATTTGTACTCTGAAAGTTGATTCAATATTGAAATATAGTAAAATCTTCTGCAGGGATATTCGAATAGGAAATTAGCTGATTAGCTCAATTACTGTCAATGGCTTAAAAGCATATCTATATATGTGTATATATATTATTTCAACGAAACAATTATTTTAGCGGGATGAAACCGCGAGCGACATCACAAAGATGTTCGAGCCGTCGACCCAAAATGCGGATGCAGCGGCCAGCGGAGCTGCCGACGCATCAAATATCGAACAATCTGGAGCTGGTGAGACGAGACCACGTGAATCTTCAGGCCAAAGTAATATTGAAATGCCAACAAATACAGCAACGCCACCAACGACCACATCGACCATGTCCTCCTCTTCGACTGCTTCGCGAGATGCGGGCAACAATAGCAATGATGTGACAATCGGCTCTGGCTCGGTCTCACGCAAGACCAGCACCGCCTCGGAGTACACATCGCTGTCTATTGACTACATGCCGGACAATGCCATTACGCCAACAGGCAACGAGCCATTTCAGCCACTGGATGGCGGTCTGGACAAGCCGCACGCCGAGCAGAAGGCACGCAGCCTGGCCATAAGCCGTGTCCAAATGCTTCTGGAGTCAACGAGGAGCGAGGCGAAGCCGAGAAGCTTGAATTTGCCATTGAATCGTCAGTTGAAGATTGTGGAAGATTTGAAGCACACGCGCAGCTTGGATGACCTTAGCGAGGTGAACATTACATTCGAGATGCCGCCCAGCAAAGCGGCGAAGCAGGCCAACGAGCTGAACGCAGCCAATGCGGACAAGTCCAAAGAAGGCGGCGCACAGCAGGGTGCGGTACAGCCACCAGGAGCTGCCAACACGCTGGAGCAGCTGAAAATCGAACTCGAAAATATAACACACGCGCATGCCTTCGCCTCCGCTGTGGTTGCCTCCATTAACAACAGACCCGGCACCTATCAGGCCTCGCCAAACATCGCCTCAATGAAGGCGCTGTCCGCCCAGCAGCAGGCCCAGGCCGAGACAGTGGTTGGTAGTAAAATTCTTGCTATGTGCTTACACGTTAATCGTAGAACTGCGTTATTCCATTTGGTTTATACTTCCTTTTAATTTTTATATGATATATATTTGTATATGTATTGTGTAGATTTGCGTATTCGTTGTTCTTTTACTGCATTATAATATTGCTTTTTTATTAATATTTGTATTTGTGTAAATCTCATCGTTGAAAATTGTATATAACTTAGCTTTAAAGCAAACTCAACTAATTTCTGTTATAAAGGTTAGCAAAGGTTGTTCGAAACAACTGAAAAGCTTTGCTTATGGAGGGTATATCAAATTTAATTTTTATATTTTTTAAAAATTGAATATTTTCTCAGTTTTTAATAAAAACTGTCTTTAAGGAAAGACATTCTTAAAAGTCCAGCTAAATACCCACATAAACACCATCATAAACGTACCCATTTGCTTCAGTTTCTTTGCGAATTATAATCATACAATTTTTGGGAATATATTTCCTCGCATTTCCTCCATTTAAAAAATATATACTTGTATCAAAAGAAATTGAGAGTCTCAAATATAAAAGTTTTAGTCCGCACTGGTTAAGGGTATTCGCTTTATTATCATATATTACTTTATAGTCCATGTCCATCGGTTGAAGTAATATTTGTAGTTGTATTTGTTGTTCTTAATGATTTGATTTGATTTGTTTATTTATGTACTAACGCTTTTCGTTTTGGTCAACTTTAACCGATCTTTGTGTTGCGCTTCATCCAGCCTAGTTGTGGGCGTTTATTATTAATTTGAATTTCCTTTATATTTCAATGTGTAGATCAACAAATCGAACAGCGTGGGAGGTGGCAGTTCGGCGGCCTCGTTTGGCCAGAATACACCCACCGCCGCGCTGAACTCGGCTCGTGGCTCGTCCGTTTACAACTCTCGCCGCACGTCCATTGACAACAGCATGGGCTCCGATATGCAATTGCCCGCAACGAACCTCAATGTCAACCATGAAGCTGCTGCCACGGGCACTGAGAGCACAGCAAATGCTGAAGCTGGCAGTGATAAGAAGTTGAGCAAGCAGGAGAGTCTGGATAAGTTATCAAACACTTTGAGTGTAACTGGCGATGCTAGAAATCCCAATAATGGAGCTCTCAATCAGAGTTCCATAGCGGATCTAGAGAAAAAATTGGCTGCTTTACGCAATGCAGACAACACAGAGGAGGTAGGAAGATAAATATAAATATATATATTTTTTAATAAAATTGTTTATGCTTTGCAGTCTCCCGTTGCACCAGCTGTGCCAGCCGCCAAGCCCGCTGAGGAGCCCGTGGCTAGCGTGAACGCCCGTAAGATATCCCGCTTTAGCGTTAGCCGCGTGCAGGAGCAAAAGACTTCGGCGGAGGCAACTGAAGCTCTGCAGCATCAGCTGAAGATTGATCTGCAGGTCGCAGGCCTAGCTGCTGGCCAGGGTCATAGCTATAATGCCAGCAACTCTGTGCAAAATGGCACCGCAGTCAATACACCCACTGAGCTTATAAGTTCGCCCATACAGAACGTTCCGATGGCCATAAATGGCATCCAGTTAATATACCAACAGCAGAACGCACCGGCAGGCGTTGGTGTGGGTGTGTTGGTGCCTCAAGGCCAAGTTGCCGCTGCGACACAGCCAACAAATCTGCAAATGCAACAGCAACAACAACAACAGCAGCAGCAGCAACACATGTATTCAAATATGCAACAGCGTCATCAGCCGATGCCGCAAATTGTGAATGCTGTGCAGCAGCAACAACAAATTCCACTGCAGCAAATGCAGCAGCAGCAGCAACAGCCACAGCAGCAGCCAAATCAGCTTCTGGCTCAGCAGCAACAGCAACCACAACAGCAAATTCTACTCCAGCAGCAGCAGGCTGCACAACAGTTCACGTTGCCAACATCACAGCCACAACAGCAGCAGCAACAGACCCATGCAGCTCAGCAGTTTTTGCAGGCACAAGCCAATCAAATGCATCAGCTGCCGCCGCTGGTAATGACAATGCCAATGCAGCAGCATCAGCTGGCAGGGATGCCGGGTGGGTTGCCAAATCAAATGTCTGCCTCGCATCAGCTGCTACAGCAGCAACAGCAACAGCAGCAGACATTGCAAATGCAATCGCATTTGCAGCAGCAGCAGCCGCAGCAGACTGTTTCATCCATTTACAACCAGCAACAGCAGCCAAATTTCCAAGTGTCTGCGTCTGGTCAGCTTCTGCAACAGGCGCCGCTGGTAGGCCAGCCACAGCAGACAGCGCAGCCCATGCAGCATGTTATGCAGCCGCTATTTAATCCAGCTGTTGCAGAAGGTGAATTACCAATCAATTTTCTGTATCATCAGTAAAGCAACTTCTATTTGCATTGCAGTTGCAGAGGAGCCCGTGTCATTAGCAGCCACTCATCCTCACCTGTTGCCGAGCGATATTCAATCGGTAAGGGCATCACAAATTTATTGTCGTATTAGCTTTACTACATAGTTTTCATATCTGCAGGACATCAAACATAATCTAGACTCATTGGTGAATCAGCTGTGCAATACGCGTTTGGGCACAAATCAGCATCAGCGACTGTTACTGTTGCGTCAAAGACAGTTGATTGAAGAGGATGAGCTGCGTCTTAAACACTATGTGGAATACGAAAAGTTTCAGAAGGCATTGCGCCAATGTAAGCAATGATAGTTACATGATCGAGAAATACATTTCATTTGCTGTCCTTTCCCTCCAGCTCTAAGCACAAACGCTCCAGCTACTACCGCGTATTATTCACCAGCTGCTGCACCGGTTCAACCCAATTTGACAGCGCCAGCAGCAGCGGCACCGCCAACAGCATCATCAACTACTACACCCGCAAGCTCTTCACAGACATAAATATGTAAATCCATTTTATTGAGTTGCCGTTGCCGTTCCTCGTATTGATGACAAGTCAAAAAAGATAAAAGAAAAGCAACAAAAAAAACATCGCTACCCAATTGTTCGGCAACTGATCTGAATTCTTGCTTTCTGGATTTCGATGTTTGCAAAATATGGATCTGGCGTTAGTTATTAAGTGCAAAGTTGTCGAATTA
Organism: Drosophila peninsularis; assembly: GCA_035047485.1. NCBI lineage: Eukaryota > Metazoa > Arthropoda > Insecta > Diptera > Drosophilidae > Drosophila > Drosophila peninsularis. Next base: position 2,301,904 of record JAWNPN010000059.1, on the reverse strand, counting down.
TGAGGGGATTGTCTGTAAATATGTAGTCACACAGTTCTGAGTTGATTTGCCATTGTTTCGCTTATTGTTTTAATTTTGTTTTTGATTTTACCCCATTTCCTATTTCCTATTCTTTATATATGCAATGCTGTTTCCTCTCATTTGTTTTCTTTTTTTAATCAAAATGAAGTTTTGAATTTTATTTAAGCAAATTGTAAATTTGATTAGCGCTAAAGTGTAAATAAATATTTCAATAATATCATATACACTCATACATCAATATACATACTTATTATTATTATTATATATATATACTATATATTTTAAACCATTCAGTGATTTATGTTTTGCGTAGTTACTAAATAAATAAACTTTTATTGAACTTAAATTGCGAATTTTGTTCTGCTGATCAAATTGCTTTCTTTCTTGAGTCCACTGGATCTGCCAGATAATGGACGTCTTATTTACTGAGAGATATCAAGCCTTATTCATTTATTCCCATCCTATTTCTTTTGTTGAAAATAAACGAAGTAATGTGACCCAACATCCTGATTAATGCAACGAAAATCTTTCGCTTTGTCATATATACATATGGAAATTGTTTATTTGTATATAATATGATGCAAACTTAAACAATTTTTAAGACACATTGGTAAACACAATTGCAGGATGCAAACAAAATTAATAGAAAGAAATAATAACAAAAAGTTTAAAAGGAATGGCATTCGATATGCATTTTTATGCAACGACATCCATGGTGTCTTTGATTTCGTTTCCCCATTCACGTGCCATGATCATAATTTCGTTCATGGATAGCTTGGGGCCAATGAGGGGATTCATTTGGGTCAAATAACAGCACAGCCAACTGCATAAAAAGATAAGAATTATTGGATTTTTTATAATGAACGTATATATATATATGTATGTATGTGTAACAAGTGTCATGGTCAGTCAGTGAGAACTTAACTTACAAGAGCCAACAGGTAACGGCAGTTAGCATAATACAGCATTGAGTCACCCTATGTGAAACATAAATTTGAGACATTATTTTTTGTGCATATATTATAACTTAGTTACAACTTACCCCCTGTTAGGGCCACGAGCGAAGAAGGGGCATATGAAGCCAATGAACGCCCAAATCGCGGTGATAATAACGGGAGGAACGTAAGCTTCAACCATTTTTGTACACTTTTAATAACTTATATGTAATACTGCAGGTCTGCCGTGCTCAGCAGGTTAATTAATTGAACAGAAAACACAAAATTATTAATGAGTGATCACGAAGAAGGCACTTTTTCAATCTTATGAATATCACATGACAGCCATGGGACAAAAACATATGTTTTCAGGGCTACCAAATTTAAGTTGAAAAAATTCAGTTCATTTTAAAGTTAAAGAACATACGGTAAACGTTCCCCTGATGACATACAAGCACAATAAAATCAAGTAAAATGTTCGCATAGTTTTAAAATATTTTCCTATTTACATTCGGCAGTGACAATGGGAAATACAAAATAAATTTAAAGTACTGTTTCTTATAGTGCTAGTGTAACAAAAATATATAAAATAGTATAGGTAACATATATTGTCAAATATCGATAAATAGACAAAAACCCGATTTATTCAACACACACCAAACAACTCTGTCCAGTCAGCTAGGTATTACAGTTCAGTGGCAAAGTGACAAGCAAAAATACAAAATGGTCCTGGAAAGTACTATGATTTGGTAAATAAATGTTTTAATTCAGGAAATGGTTATACTAATTTCAGCTTCACTTCTTCATCATCTAGTTTCGACAACAGTGATTACCAACGCAATGGTGACTACTTTCCAACTCGCTTAAATGTACAGAAAGACGGCATCAATCTTGTCTGCCTCACCAAGCTGAGATCCAACCCCGAGAATAATGTTGGTCTAATGACCCTATCAAAGTGCGCAGGAAGTCCAATTATATATTATTATTTTAGTATAATAAGAATTTCTTTCATTCCAGCACCGTTGAAGTGCTGGCCACACTCACCAGCGATGTGGGCCGCATATTTTCAAAGATGCATTTGATTCAGCCAAAGGGTGAAATAAATCTTCTAACTGGAATTCGAATTGCTCATTTGGTGCTGAAGCATCGCCAAGGCAAAAACCATAAAATGCGCATCGTTGTCTTTGTCGGATCGCCAATCAACAACGAAGAAGGAGAACTCGTTAAACAAGCTAAACGTCTAAAGAAGGAAAAAGTAAACGTGGACATTGTCAGCTTTGGCGATCATGGAAACAATATTGATACCTTGACGGCTTTTATTAATGCTCTGAACGGCAAGGATGGAACTGGTTCGCATTTAGTTAGCGTGCCCAGAGGCTCAGCCCTGTCCGACGCCTTATTGTCGTCGCCCATCATTCAGGGCGAGGATGGCATGGGTGCAGCTGGATTGGGCGGCGCTGTCTTCGAATTTGGTGTTGATCCTAACGAGGATCCAGAACTGGCTCTCGCTTTGCGTGTCTCCATGGAGGAGCAACGCCAACGCCAGGAAAGTGAGCAGCGTCGTGCTGACAGCGCTGGAGGTGCTGAGACTGCACCTCCCTCGATTGCAACTAGCGGAGAGAGTGGCTCTGGTGGCCCAGCCGTAACTCTTCCTAATTCCAACTCAGAGGAAGCCATGCTGCAACGTGCGTTGGCTCTGTCGACTGAAACGCCAGAGGATAATTTGCCTGACTTCGCCAACATGACCGAGGAGGAGCAGATCGCCTTTGCCATGCAAATGTCTATGCAAGATGCAGCTGATGATACCGTAACCCAGCAGGCCAAACGTCCTAAGACCGAAGATGCCGCTGCCCCCATGGATGTCGATGAGGACTATTCAGAAGTGATTGGCGACCCGGCATTTTTGCAGAGTGTTCTTGAAAATCTCCCTGGAGTTGATCCCCAATCGGAGGCAGTACGTGACGCCGTTGGCTCTCTCAATAAGGATAAGGACAAGAAAACCGATGGCAAGGATGAGCAAAAGAAATAAACTCTACAAGTATATATTTTTAAATTTTCATTAAAATGAAATCATACGTGAGCTAACATCTCTATATATTATGCAGATTATGTTCATGCTTCTAATAAAATAACATACACATATATTATCACAGGGACCTTCGTTGTTTGTTATAGCAATTCATATATACCCTATTGTGCATTTCCTCGCTGGCCAATAAAAACTGCATAAGTAAATAGATCCCGCAAGTGTTTAGCGCTTTGTGTAGTATATATTATATTATTGTATTTTTCAATCTACATTTATACGCAACATTATTTGTATAGTATTAAAGCGTGCCAGCTGGTCCAGATTACTTTCCACCTTTGTAGTCACGGATGTGGTAGAGCACCCAACCGGGAATGAACAAGGAGGCGGCGCACATGCCACCACCGAGAATCACTTTCTCCTACAATTGATTAAAATTTTAGTATATTAAATAAATTAATAGGACTCGGAAATACCTTCGAATGGGTTTACGTAACCTATCGAAAAATATCTATCAGAATTACTCACCGCTGTGGAGATGTGATTTGTTGGTGGTCCGGAGACGACGGATTGGCAGCGCCTTTGCATGGCACCACGAATCGCGGGCACCAAAAGTTTAGCCGCACTATTTTGGAACATTTTTATTGCAGAAATTCTCCTATTCCTTCGAAATCAATGCCAGTAATAAGTGCTCGTTAGAGATGATAAACCTACATCGATAGTAAGGTTAGTAGAAATCGATATTTTTAGAGTGCCCGCAACTCAGCATAAAATAAAAAATACTAAACCTCACTTGATAATTTATATTCCATTTTTATAACATTAAATACATATTTTTAAAAATCAAAATGGTAAAAAAAATTTTAAATTTCCTATTTGAGACGGCTTAGCAATTTATTATTTTTTAATTAACTCATTATTACAAACCATGTTAAAGATACTTAAGGTACATTTTCTGTAAAAATGTAACGGTTAAAATTAATATAATTGAATAGAAAGTTGCATTGTTTTGTTATATTGGGATAATAATTGATATTTTCATTCACTATTAAATATTAATGTATACTGAACGGTTTGTGAACGACTTTTTATACTGATTGTTTATATAGCTTTTGAATTCCATTGTAAATATGTTCCACATATGAATCGCATTGTTTTAAACAGATGAGATAATTTTCTAATTGTTCAGATGAGATAGTTTAATTAATTGATATTTAAAACTCATCCATAAAGATAACAATAGGGTCATATACATATATATCGTTCTGATGCAACGTATTTAGTTGGCGTTAACATTCGAATTACTGCAACGATTTCCTTTAGTCGTTAAATATAATTAAATATCGTTTGATTACAATCTACTCTTTCACACATAAGTTTGGAGTTGCATTTACTTTATAGTTTTATCATTTTGACTTCTCACTTAACAATTAGTTCAATAGTTAAGGCCAAATACTTTGGAGCCAGTTATTTGTTACATATTTTGTTTATTAATACACATATGGTTAATCAGATCTACAAGTTAGCATACATATACATCGGCTTTTGTTTATAAGGCTAAAGCGCTCCGATTTGCAATTCATGAGTTCATGCTGAGTTAGGTTCGATTGAATGATGCGTGAGCGAGCATAGATATTATACTTTATCTTGGTTAATTGAATAAATAAAACTTTATTGTGAGTTTCTAATTGTACGAATTTAATGTTATGCGGAATGCTAAATAATAGTAAACAAGAGAATTAATTTTAGCTTTGGAATATATCAACTTAATAATTTGTTTTGTGGTTAATTTATTTAATTTGTTTTTGTTTTCTAAGAAATTTGTTTTGTTTTTGTATAACAGTTGATAACATAACATAAAATATCTTAAGTATATATGTAGGTTTTTGTTGTTCTTTTTGTAAAGATCATTACATTCGAATAAATAAAAATAGATTATAGAATATGTTGAGAGTACAAAGAATGTTTGCTGCATTATTTGAATTATATATAATATAATATATCTAATTAGGTAATAAGTAGTTATCGTAACAATACAAACAATAGAATCGGTAGACGAAAAAACAATTTTACAATTCCTTATCTTTTTTTCCGTGTTTGTTTTGTTTTGTTATTTTTATATGTTTAAATATATGTATGTTTTTATGTGCATGAGCATCTGAATATATTCCTGTGTGCGCATCTATCTTAGTTTTAAGTAATCTTTAAAGGACAGTAAGTGGAAAACATCATAAAAAACTCGCTTATTTTTTATGTTTACAATTCAGTCTGAAAGGCATAGTTGTGTATACACATTTTTATATCACCTATTTTGAATAATTAACTGTTTAATGTATTCCTGCTTTTTGTTTTTATTTTTAAAATATTTTTCTTTTTGTATTTTTGCATTTTGTTTTTGTTTTTGCATTTCCTTTTTTTCATAAGTGATTTACAATATTAATTGCTTAAATTTAGTTTTGACCGCATCTTTTGGTTTCTTTTTTCATCTCTTTACAATTTAGTTGTTCTTTGCATTTTGCGGAAAGTTTTCTGTTGATTTCGTTGCATTAAGTTGGACAAAAAAATATATGTTTTTATTCCGTATGTAAACAAAAATTTGGTACTTAAAGGATCTCTTACTTCTAATTACACATTCGATTTTTTCATGCAGTAATATTATATATATATATATATATATATATATATATATATATATATATATATATATATATATATATATATATATATATATATATTGTATGGTTATGTTACTTTTGTTTCTCTTGTTATCTAACTTTTAGTTATGCATATGTTACTTATAGTTGCTCCGCTAATGTATTATTATTTATTGTTGTTCACGCGACAAAAGCTTATGCTTATTCTTCATCCGTGTAATCAGAGCTTTCGCTAATATCACTTGAAAGCAGTTCCAGCCAATGATAATCGCGCCGATCGACATATTCCCAGAGATAAATCTAAGAGAAACAGAACATTAAGCACAAATATATAATATATATATATATATATATATGTATCTCTCTTGTAAAAGAGAAATGTTAAACAACATTTAAGAAATATGATAAGATTTGTAAAAGAAATATATATATACTTATGATTTATATTACTCACATCAAGTAAATCCATTAGCTGATTTTGGCTATGCAACTTGCGAGCCCGTTTTGGCAAGCCAACATCCACAATATCACCATTGGCTAGAGCGTGCTTATAGAAACACTTGTTGCCAAAAGGACACTTGCCTTCGCCTTTCTTGAAATATTTGCAGTCCTTGGCACCGAGCGCTGCACGATAATCATTTAGCAGCTTGTCCTTCTCCTCTTTAGTTTCAACCCAATAAGCGCTGGGGCAAACAAAGTCCGAGCAGACGCGACATTCAGGGCAAGCTCTGAAATAGATAAAGCAATAATTATTAATATATTTAAACATCAAAATAATATTTAAACATAAACAAAAACAAAATAAAAATAATAATTTAAACATCTCTAATTGCTATGAATATTTTAAGCAAATCTCACCGCGTAATTTTATGCTCAAACTGTTTAGCCTGGCGCCATGTACGGATACACTCCAAGCAAAAGATATGATTGCAGTTGGGCAGAATTCCAAATCGTTTCTCGCGTCCAGCCTTTTCCATGATTGTATCGAAGCAGATGCCGCAAGTCTTGTCCTTAGACTGGGCAATCGCAAAAGATAACTCCATTGCCTGTTCGTGCTGTTGCAAGCATTCGCGTTTGTGTTTCTTGCGTTGAGCTTGATCCGTGGGATGCAGGCAGTATTGGTCGCACATCTCGCATAGTTCCAAATGTATGCGATAGGGACAATACTCGCCATGTGGACATGGGCTCTCGTATGGACAAACCTCCTCTAAAGAGTGCGGCTCACCATGCTTGATGCCAACGTCATAGTCATTTGTGGAAGGACCACCGACAATCTCCGCATATGAGATTCCACTTTGCACAACAGCACTGCTAGCAGCCCCAGCCGCAGCGTCGTCTTCTTCATGATGATTGTCCTTTAGGTATTGGGATATGTAGCTTTTCTGGCCGGGCACAAAGATCGGCGCATTTACCCAATTGCGGCGACTGGTGCTAGGGAATACATCAGCATCAGCATCAGCATCCACATTTGCATCGGCTTCGGTGTTTGAATTTGTGTTGCGGGCACGCTGCTCACCTTCGGGTCGGCCTCGAGTCAAATCATGAGAGAAGCGACAAAGGTCACCGAATCGACAAATGCCCCGTAAATAATATCGGCATATCGTTTGACTTCGTCCAGGCAAATTGTTTAAAACAGGAGCTTCTGCGACGCTGGCGGAACTCATTTTGCACTTGCAAAAGTTTGTACAGATGATCTGACCAAACTAGACGTTCTGACCTGAAACGCTCGCGAATTTGATTATATCCTCGATAAACTCGACTTATCGATATACATGCGTATATCTGTGTTGAAGTGCATACATATGTATATATGTATATGTATATATAGAGCAAACACAATTAAGATGTCGCAATAACTCCTCTTTTTGCGTTTTACAAAACTTGATTTTCAATGTGTACGGTATGTATATATACATACATACATATATACATATATATATATATATATATCTATATCTATATACATATATATATATAAAGACAAAGCTCAACAATTTTTATAAATATTACAATACACAAACATATGTAAACGTTTTTTCTCTGGATATAAATATGTATATTTACAAATGTATATGTACATATTTAGATACATATATATGTACGTAAGTGTCTACTTCTGAATATAAATGCACATGAAACTTTCTGTTCTATTTCGAAACAAGCACGCCTATACTATTGCAATATTTGTATTTTAACTAAGATTGTAACTGTTATTATGTTGATGAAATAAGAACACTTTATTTTCTTACGTTTTTTTTTCTTTTTTTTTTTGCAAATTGATGCTCACAAAATTTCAACTAAGGATGGGGCTAAAATAATGGACAATCGACTAAGTCTGATAAATTAAATTCGATTTATTTTTGCGATAGTTAAGCTGGATGCTTGACAATTTTTCAAAAGTATATCTGACAATTAAAATTAAATTGCTTAACTCACTTTTATTGCAACAAGTATACATTTTTTTCTTAAAATTTGCTAAAATTAAGAAAACCATAAATATCGAGGCTAATTGAATTGTCTATCGATAGTAACGTGTGTTTTTAACTCTTCAGAACAGCTGACTTCACAAATTTTTGTTTTGTTAAAATGGGTTAACAAAATCTGACAAAGAATGTTTTATATAAAATGTCTACCGAAAATAAGAAAAATTACGTTTGCGTCAGCTGTGGACATCCGGCGCGCGAATTGATTAAAAAATACAGCAATACTGTTAAGCCGACCCACTGTGTAAGTACGCTTTGCATTAACTATATACATACATATATATTTATTCTAATAAATTAATATTTATAGGACAAATGTAATCAGATAACTGATAAATATATAGAAGTCGAAGAATTCATTATCCTGATAGATGCGCTGCTTCTTGTTTCCGCCGCATTTCGACATATGATTTGCAATGGAAACTTTAAGGTAGTCTTCACCTTTTCAAAAAAAAACAATACTAACATTAATATTTGTTTAGTTGTATTGGAAGATCTCACTCGTTGTCCTCTTATTGGAATCATTTGCTTTGTGCAGACAGAAGCGCGGAGATGGCTCCAATACTGCACTGCATGAGAAGGGTTTCTACATGTGTACAATGCAAAATATAGGAGGTTGGATATACACACTTTAATCTTTAATACTACTCAAATATATATGTAAATTTACCATTCACAGAATACCTTTTAATAACGCTACTGCTATTATTTATTACTGCTCTACTCAATATGCGGAAGCTGACTAAAATCGGATTAGCGTCTGTTACTTTGATCATTCTTAAAGTAGTGGCCATTTCCAATTTCTCAAAGTTCTTCCTGCTACCCATATTGGTGTGGCGTAGTAATACAACCGACTTTGGACGGAACTTGCACTATATGCTGGTCACTGGTCATCATCTATGCTCATTAATAATGGCTTATAATGTAGTTGGTATTAGCAATAGCCGGCTTCGCTGGCTGACCATAATATTGGTCATTTGTGCTTTTGCCATTAAAGAGTACGTTAGATATTATGTAGCATTTAAGATAGAGTTGTATTTATCCTAATAATACCAGTTGTGCTTGTTATTTAAATCATGCTTTGATCTAGTGGACAAGACGGTTTGATATTAAATGGGTGTTGCATGAATAAAATAAAAAGATTAAATTATTTGGTATATGTGGTATTTAAAAATTTGCACTGGTCTCTCTTGACTAATTTAATCGTTTCTACAGCCCTGGTACTTGCAATTATCGGCCGAGCTCTGTCAATGTCGCATGCAGAATTTATGAGAATTCTAAAATGCTTATTTTGCTTATTTCCATTATGCAAAATTGAAAATAAATCTGGCAAAATCATTATTATTATCATAATATGAATAATTTCAATTTGATAACAAATACCGCGGAGTAAATCAATATCTACGCATATTTTAAAAGCACGTAATGTGTGTTCTAATGATCTAAAAAGAAATCAAACGTGTTATTTAATAATACGCAACACAACAAGTGAGTGCGCATATTGCAAATATATCTGGCAAATTAAAAACAAAACATTAAAAGTGAAGTTTGGACAATAAAAGAAAATATTGGTAAGTCTGTAGAACAAATAAAATGACCCACATACATAGAAATACGTGTACATGTACGTGAGACATTGTGCGTGTATTAACACACATGCAAGTCGGGCTACATTGTTGCCGAAAACGAAATTATTTGTTAACTTCTTGGTGCAAATTATTTATGTTAAACATTAAAAAAATTATCTTTGCTATGTATGTATGTTTATATATACGTGTAGTCCAATGATAAACCCTGATTTTAAATTGCATTACATATGAATATGACAGCTCATTCGTGTTTGCAATGTGACCGGTTCAATGTAGTATTTTTTTAATAATTCAGATATATCTGCAATCGTAGGTTTAAACAACAAATTTCTTATGCATTTCATTATTGAATTAATTAAATAATAATTTATTATTTAATTTTTCAATTACTAGTACTAGGTAGTTGATCAAATATTAAAACACATGTTTTTACGTTATTAAAGTTAATGTTTATACATTCAAGACATTTTTTTTAAATCTTTAAAAGAAAATGCGAGATCTGCAATGTAGCCAATATAATGTTCATTTTTTATTTGAAATATTCCATTATGGTATTTTGCACGTCACCAAGACTGGTCACACCTAAAATATAACCTTAAAAAATGGCAAGTGACAAATTTCTTTTTTGTTCATTTTAAGCGACTACTAAAACGTTATCGACGATAATAAAAGCCCATTTTCGGGAGTGCCTCCTCTCGAAGCACTCAATCTGATTTCTTGTTGTTGTGATAAGTAATATATTCATCTGGCAGAAGGTCTGAACTTTCTGTTTTCACATATGCAACGATGTAAATATTAAAATCAAAAAGTGAAAATTACAAATCAACAGACAACAGACCGACCGACCGACCAACAACACACATATGTACATAATTGTACATACATATATTAATATAACTCCGAAAGGCAAAGATCACGTAGAGTGTCAACTCAAATGTCAGCTACATCGGTTGTGTTTGCGAGTTTTGTTGTACAACTCTGCACTAAGTACTCAAAGTCGCGAAGGACGGAGCTCAATTTGAAGAAGTGAATCGAGTTGAATAAACAACAAATCGGGAATTCGGTTAAGCACACATCGGCACACATTTATATATATATATATATATATATATATATTTATATATATAAATATAAGCAAGCGTGGAAAATGCATTCCTCGTCTGCGGCTTCGAGTGCGCTGGTGGAATACTCCGACGTCAGTTCGGAGGATTTCTCCGATCCCGAAACAGGAGAAATCGACTCGGATGCTGCATTAGCTGGCCGAGGAGCAGCAATATCAAACGCTTCCAATCGAAAACCTGAAAATCAGACAAGAAAACAGAATTCGGATGCCGTGTTACGCATCACCAAGAACAATGACTTCAGGTAACAATTAATAGGAAAGTGAGTGAATTTAATTACCAACTGCTTTTTGTTTGTAGGACAAGACGCACTGAGGAGAGTGAGGACATGGCTTCGATTCTTGCTGTTGGTTCAAGATCACGGCAAGTTTCAGTTGTTGCCAGCAGCGGTAGCAGGGTAAGCATCACCTCTGTCACCGAGAAACAAAATCATCATCATCGCAGCGAAGTCAGTCTGACGCCGGCCAAGAGCTCAAAAGAGGAGCAGTGGGATCCTGAGCTCTACATGTCCAGCGATACGATAGACACGGATGAACTGGAGGCGGAAATGAAACGGCAGAAGCGTAAAAAAATGAAGAAGGACAAGCATAAGCACAAATCAAAGAAGAAGTCCAAGAAACGCAAGAAGAAGCGCGCGAAGTCCTACTCAAGCATCGATTCTCTTTCGGACAGCAATCTCAACTCATTGCTGGACAGGCATAGCCGCTACACGCCCCCAACGGCACCAAATCGAGCCAAGAGTGGCGAACGCACGGTTAGCGCAGCGGTGCCTTCTTATACGCCTCACAAAGACAGTCAAAGCAGTCCCATATCAGTGGGCACTCCGCCTGCCCGACGTCCCAATAGTAGTAATAACGCATACTATGGCGAAGGAAGCGCGGCGCCCAGCACTCCCCTGGGCAGCAGCCTGCAAGTGACGGTAACGAACAAAACCACAAACAATCGACATCGATCCCCACAAATCCGTGCCGGAGGTGGCGTTGGTGGCAGCAGTAGCAGCCAGCGTTATGCCCAATCTCCACGCACGCCTCCACAGTCGCTCAGCCACTCGCATCCAGCCAGTGGTGGCACTGGAGGCGGAAGTAGCATACGTGACTCACGCAGCTCTCGCTATGTGCAGAGTCCGTTGAAGGATGAACATCGATCAAGCAACGCGTATGCATCTCGCTATTCAGGCGGATCAGTGGGTGGACAGGGCAGCAGTCTCGATGTGAGGAAGTTGAAACGCATATCTCCAGGTAGGCGAACAGAAGGGAAGGGCAAGTTAAGAGACTATTAATGCAATTGGCTTTACAGAGCTGGATCGATATCATCATCAACCGAGCACGCCGCCGCACAAGCGACGCAAGTACAGCGATGGACGAGATGCATCTATGTCTTCGTCTATGGTTACATATGAGCACGGCAGGCACCATGCTGTTAAATATGAACGCTACAGCAGAGACAGATATTCGCGCCGTATGTCCAGGTAGGCAATTGTATACGAATTGTAAAGGTGCTTACTAAGTCACTAATTCATCATTATGATAGGAGTCCTAGCATTCATCGGCTGTCGCGCAGTCGACTCTCGCCAGGAGGCAACGGATCTGGCAACAGTAGCATGTATCGTCAGCGAAGTAATAGTAGACATAAACACAGCAAATATGGCGCACCTCATTCGCCTTCGCCGCCAATGCCAACGAGGACGTCTTCCAAGCGGGGCTCAGGCAGTGGCATGGGCATCTCCTCAGATCGGTACTCGTCGCGTTCTCCGCGTCAAAGTTCGCGTTACTATGAGTCATCGCCACCATCACCAGCGGGCGCCGCGGCCTCGACCTCACATCACCATCGACGATCGCCTCGGGGTCATCAACATCATCGCAACAGCAGCCGCAAACGGTCGCCTAGCTCCGGCAGTAGTCGTAGCTCAGAGTCGCCCTCCCGTTCGCCTGCGTCGCGTGATCTGAAGTATAAGCGCGAGGAATATATCAAAAAGATAAGCGAGACTAGCTTGTTTGCTGAACTGGTTAAGGATCGGCATAAGCGACAAAAGGCACTTAAGGAGATCATCGAACGACAGGAAGAGAACAGCAACAGCAACGGTGCTTTGACTATCAACGAAAACAGTTCCTCGGTAGATGGCAATACTCCCAACGTTGCAGACAATCGAACAACATCGTATATGGCAGTCCAATCCTCCGCTGGTGCAACGCCAAACGGAATCGTTAGTGGTGGTGGTGCTAAGTCTGATTTGGACCTAAACAACATTCCAATGCCAAACAAAGATACTGAGGCGCTAAAGCTAAATGCGACTGCTGTTGGTGGTGATGTAACAGATGCGTCTCCCACAATAGTCGGGCTGACCTTCAAAATGAATGCCAATCAAAAACCGAAGAGTCTTACGGCCTTGCCCATGCCACCGGGCATGACTGCAGCCGATTTAGAGAATGCTCCAACCCCATCCCCTCCAGATGTTAGCAAGCAAGCAACGCCGAAGTCAACAAAGAAGTTCTCCCCAGACGATAAGAATCTAAATGCCAGCATCAATGCCAATGTCAATAAGAGCCTTTTGAATCTGCCAATGCCGCCCGTTATACCGGGCAGTGAAGAGTTGAGTGGCGACGATGATGTCATCGACAGCCCCGAGGACTTTGACACGCCCAGTGGCAACAGTAACAGCTTAAATGCGAGTGCCAATGCAAATACATCACATGCTGCCACCCGTCGACGTCCAGTGATACTTAATCGACGCGACTCGCGGAATAATGTCAGGGATTGGGGTGAACGATGTGTGGATGTATTCGAGGTGATTGCACAGATTGGCGAGGGTACATACGGACAGGTAATATCTAAATCTAATATTTCTTTGATATTTTTATATAATAATATACTTATATTTTAGGTGTACAAAGCACGCGATCATCATACCAATGATATGGTAGCATTGAAGAAGGTGCGATTGGAACACGAAAAGGAAGGTTTTCCCATAACGGCTGTGCGCGAAATCAAAATATTAAGACAACTCAATCATCGCAATATTGTGAACCTCCATGAAATAGTAACGGATAAACAGGACGCTGTTGAGTTTCGCAAGGATAAGGGCTCCTTCTATCTGGTATTTGAGTATATGGATCACGATCTCATGGGCCTGCTTGAATCTGGCATGGTTGACTTCAATGAGGAGAACAATGCAAGCATTATGAAACAGCTATTGGATGGCCTCAATTACTGTCACAAAAAGAATTTTCTACATCGAGATATAAAGTGTTCCAACATTTTGATGAACAATAAGTATGATTCGAAATTGTTCTTCTATAATTTCGCTATTTTAAATTGTTTATTTGTATTTTAGGGGTAAAGTTAAGTTGGCAGACTTCGGATTGGCCCGTTTGTACAATGCAGAGGACCGAGAACGTCCGTATACGAACAAAGTAATAACGCTCTGGTATCGACCACCGGAGCTGCTGCTGGGCGAGGAGCGTTATGGACCGTCAATAGACGTGTGGTCATGTGGCTGCATCCTGGGCGAACTATTCCTCAAGCGGCCGCTATTTCAGGCAAATGCAGAAATGGCCCAACTAGAGACAATATCCAAAATATGTGGTTCACCGATTCCCGCCGTTTGGCCAAATGTAATTAAGCTGCCACTCTTTCACACGCTTAAACAAAAGAAGACGCATCGTCGACGCTTGCGTGAAGATTTTGAGTTTATGCCATCGTCAGCGCTTGATCTGCTTGATAAAATGCTTGACCTAGATCCCGACAAACGCATTACTGCGGAAGATGCACTCAGATCGCCTTGGCTGAAGAATATCAACCCAGATGAGTGAGTAACGTGTTATCTACTAAGTGAAGAATGCAATTATTAGTATTTGTGTATATTTAACAGAATGCCAACACCACAATTGCCTACATGGCAGGATTGCCATGAGCTTTGGAGCAAGAAACGGCGTCGCCAGCTGCGCGAACAGCAAGAGTCGCTGCCACCAGGTGTCATTTGCTCAGCTAAGTATCAGCAGCACGGCGCTGCGATGGTAGGGGATGCCTAGCATTTACTCTATGCTTCATACTACAATGAAGAAGAGGAAGACTATAAACAGCGAGAGGAGGAGTGTGCCTGGTGGCAAAGTTAATACCATCTAAAATAATAATCAATTATAAATAGTTGGCAGGGAGACTCGCAGGCAGATCGGGTTGACATGCTCTACCAAAGCACTCTATTCTTTAAGTCGTTTCTTAAACAAAATAACTAATTTAAGATTGTATTTAAATAGTGATGAATTGCTAACCAACAAAATCAACTGAAAAGAAAACAAAAACAAGAGCATTTCGAATTGACCGGTGTATAATATTGTAATATGTATATACTATATGCAAACAAATAACCTATTGCAAATTAAATTGTTTATAATTTTTCTAATGCTTAGTATAATATCATACATACATATTGGCAATAAAACAAGAGCATGAGAAATAACACTATCAATCAATGTGTGCATCACAGTTCGTTTAGTTCACATTGACTTTTATTCTGTTACGAAATTTGACTATTTCAAATACATTTTAGTTAACAAGCAAATTGGAGAGCAACACAAAGTTTTGAAGCAGTTAAAGGTTAGAATTGTACCATTAAATAAATTGTTATATATCAATATATATATCTATATATACACAATATATAGTATAACATAATTATGTAATTGCATAACGCTACAAATAAGCTAGTAATAATAGTATTAATTAGTTTAAACAACATACTCATGTTGTCCATATAAAGCTATAAAAGATTATTTTGTTAGGTATTTAAATCAAATTGTAAAGTTAATGATGAATTTATCAAGTAACTGTGTACTAAAAAAAACAAACAAGCAAAATAGCATCCATACAGATATTTTAAAAAGCTTCTATTTTTTAATACATAATACATAAACAAAGCCGGATAAGAATAAATATATGTGTATAACAAATTACTATATAATAAAAAGAATCTGTGTGAGACTGAAGATAATTGATCACAAACAATTTGTGCAATTTGAATAATGAAAATTTGTAAAAATCATAAAATCCGAAATTCCAAATAACACGCACCTTTTCCTCCACCAAAAAATCTAAATCAAATGGATAAATTTGGTTTCCAAGTCATATTTAAACACAACACACAAAAACATTGTTCTGTAAAGCCGTTAACACAATATAAATATATACACAATTTAAAACATCTGTTTACAAAATAACAATTTGATTTTTATGTCTGATAAATGCTAGAATCGAACGCTGGGAAAACAAAGCTGTGGATCAACAAGTACCATATAATCAGTGCAAGAGTTTTGTAATTAAACGGTTAATGGGTTTAAATAAAGTTGCCTAATGTTTAAAGACTATTAATTATTCAAATATCGTTTTTAGAAAAGGTCAACAAAAGTTTTCTGTCAAGTTTTAAAAATTTGTATATAAAAACGGATAATTATTTTACGGAATCGTAATCTTTATTTAAAACAATTATTTAATCTACTTCGATTTCAATTATTCAAAAGTTATCGGAGCATAAGTGCATAAAGTGATATAAATTTCGTTTCTATCGATAGCGATAAGCGTGCATGCTATTGCAGTGTGTACTGCATAAATATATTTTCTGTATTTTCCAACACTAGTAAATTGGCGTTCTTCTTTTTAAATGTGTTTGGCTTGTTTTTGTTTATTTATGAGAATAAGAATAAAAAGTGAATGCAAATCAAAGTAAACTATGCTACCATATCGAAATTTTGGAGAAACGATCGATGTAATTAAATCAATATATATAATTTAATGGTGGATAACATGATTTTAATAAATATTTGTGTTTCTAGGAATATGAGGTACAGCACCTGCTGGGTAAAGGAGGCTTCGCCTGTGTTTACAAGGCAAAATGTCTGCGAACTCATCAAAATGTGGCCATTAAAATGGTAAATACATAAAAATTCAACCGTGACATGAATATTTATATTAATTTTCAATAATATGTGAACAGATTGACAAGAAGCTCATACAGGGCTCAGGCTTATCGAATCGAGTGAGACAAGAAGTCGACATACATTCCAGGCTGAAGCATCCGTCTGTGTTGCAGCTGTACACGTTTTTTCAGGACGCCAACTATGTCTATCTAATATTAGAACTGGCCGACAATGGCGAACTGCATCGATATATGAACCAGCAGTTGAAGCGTCCCTTCACTGAGGAGGAGGCGTCTTCCATCCTGCGCCAGGTTGTAGATGGTTTACTCTATTTGCACTCGCACAACATCATGCATCGGGACATTTCGCTTTCGAATTTGCTGCTCAGCAACGATATGCATGTAAAAATCGCCGACTTCGGTCTAGCGACCCAGTTGAAGAGGCCCGACGAACGGCACATGACCATGTGTGGCACTCCGAACTATATTTCGCCGGAAGTTGTCTCCCACATGTCTCATGGCTTGCCAGCAGATCTCTGGAGCGTTGGCTGCATGCTGTACACGCTCTTGGTGGGGCGCCCGCCATTCGACACAGACGCTGTACAGTCAACACTCAATAAGGTGGTGCGCTCGGACTACACAATGCCAGGACATTTATCCTATGAAGCTCGCGACTTGATTGACAAGCTGTTAAAGAAGAACCCGCATGAACGCATTTCCCTCGAGCTAGTGCTCAGACATCCATTCATGTCGAAGACGGGCGGCAGCACGATATCCTACACAACGCCTGGCTCATCAGTAGATTGTTATGGCCAAAGCATTGCCAGCGGCGATAGCGGCATCGTGACCTTTGCGAGCAGTAAGTAGAATGGTTTATAAAGTTAACTGCATTATTAATGAGTCTCTCTATTCCTAGATGACTCGAAGAACTCGCAAAGGCTTCGATCAGTGGAGCAGCAATCCATGCCTCAAATGCTGCCACAGATTGAGGAGGAATTTGGCTACTACCAGGAGAATCAAAAGCCGAAATGCGCAGCGTTTAGGCTGGGAGCAACAGAGGCGATGGAAAGCGGGGATATGGACTGGAAGCATATGGGACAAAATCATCAGAAGGGCAATTTCTTGGTGCATTCGACGCCATCGCTTGCACCTCCACCGGCAGCCGTTGAGCCTAAAAATGAGCACATATCCGTTCCACCATTGAACACGCTCCGATTGCAGCCAACACGTTATAAGACCAAGAATGCCATAATGAGCATCGTGGCAAATGGTGAAGTAATCATTGAGTTTATAAAGTGCAAAAGCAAAATGAATGAAGATCGAATCGTTGATATATGTCGCATTTCCAACGATGGACGTCGGATAATTATCTATCAACCAGATCCGGGGCGGTAAGATAAACTAAAAGAAAAGGGAGAGACAAGTATTAATATAAATATTTACTTTCAGGGGTTTGCCGATAAGAGAAAAGCCTTCAGAGTTCCACTCAAACGGCACAGATAATGCCTACACCTATGACAACTTGCCCAGCAAACACTGGAAGAAGTATGTCTATGCATCGCGATTCGTGGGCTTGGTTAAGAGTAAAACCCCGAAAGTAACTTACTTTAGCAAATTGGCAAAATGCCATCTAATGGAGAACATGGCCGATTTCGAGATGAGCTATTACTCCGGAGCCAAGCTGACCAAATCTCCAAGTGAAGGCATTAAAGTACATGATGCCCACGGCGCACTGCTCTCGGATCAATCATGTGCTGAGGCGAAACGTTTTATTGAACACAGCAATGAATGCTTCGCCCACTGCCTGAGCATCTGCAATGCGCTGGAGCTGGCACAAACAGGCAGCAATACCTGCTTTCCAGTCACAATTGGAAGGCGACCCATTGTAGAAGTGTTGCCTGCACAACGCACGGATAGTCTGCGGGATACAACCAATTTTGTATACTCTACGCCCAAGTCGCAGCAGGTAACTGAAAATAAATACGAATTAGTTCTTCATTTAACAAATTCTTTTACTCTTGCAGGGCTCAATCAACTTCTCCATTAGCACCATCTCCTCGATGCGCAGTGATAGTGATTTGATTGGTTCTCAAATGTTAGCTGCTCAACAGAATGTGCCCATTAAGCGATTGAATATCCAAGGCATAGGAACTGCCACAGAGGTAGGCTCTGCTCTTCATAATACTTTAGCTAAGTTTACTTTAATTTTCATCTCATTTCAGCTGTCCCATGGAGTTGTTCAAGTTCAATTCTATGATGGATCAGTCATTTCCATCATACCAGAGCCTCAGGGTGGAGGCATTACCTACACCCAGCCCAATGGGGTTTCCACCCACTTCCCCAACCATGACGAGCTGCCATTGGCTGTCAGGGATCGCGTCTCCCAGCTGCCACAGGTGCAGATGAAGCTGAGGTGTGCTCCTCTGATAAATAGCAAGAAGTTTGACTGCAACGCGATGAACTCCAAGGCGCCGACGTCTGCACCTTGGCACAATCGTATGCTAATCTAAATCCCACCGTTTACAAATTAATTTTTTAAGGAAAAAGTAAAATTTCATTTAGTATCTGAAAATAGCTCTCATGTTTTATATGAATATATATTTTATAATTATTTCTTTGGTAATGATATACATATGTATGTGAAAATTAATATGAATACTTCGTTATTTTTATTTATTTATTTCTGTCTGAGATGGAAATTTTAATATATAAATCACAATACAACATTTTTAAAAGAATACATTAAGAGTAAATGTTAATTAACATAATATAAAATCATTTTAACTTCAATATATTTTGTATGTTGACTAGTTTAAAAAGTATCGTTTTTTTAAACCCTTCTTCAAATATCGATATACAAATGAAATCGATATAATTTGAACATCACTAGTATTTTTTGTACATACACACGAATTCAGTGTTTTTGACAGTGCTGCACAGTTTAGTTTAAGTTTGTTTTATTTTACTCCTGGGCTTACGAGCTCCGTGATTAATGTACGTGCAAAAAATAGAAAAGATAAATGAATGACAAACCATAAAGTACAATACATAAATCGCAATTATTATTTAGTGATTGGCGTGTCACTTTTGGCTTAGTCGCGCAGAGTCTGGCCCATAGCTTAAAAACTGGTTTCTGTTGACTTCGTTCGTGCGTACCAACTAATACCTCCAACTACATTCATTCAGCGCCACACACATATACACACTCAAAATTTATTACGTTCGTTCACATGTAAACAAGTTAACTGTAAACAACTGCAATTGCCAAGCCCGCGCATAATCTTGCCAACTAAGCTGCTTGAATTGATTTCGATTTGTGTTGCTTTTACTTGATTTAAAGAAAAGGATAACTAAAAAAACAAAATGCGTAAGTTTTACTTGAATATTTAATGTTTATGTATTGACTCAATGACCTAGTTTTTAAGAAACAATGCAGTTCCATTTGCATGCGAGAATTCAACATGCAAAGCTCGCGCTGAAAGTGTCTTGCACACATATACATGTGTATATACATACATACAGTCTGACAATGTTTGTTTGTATGCGACTTTTACTACCCTTTTCCTTACTATGCAAATTCAGTCGGTAAATTCTTATGGTCTGATGGCTTAAAAATTAGAATGCATAAAAGCTGGCATTATATTGTCAATATGTAGAATAGTACATATATGTATGCTAAGTCCGTTTATACTTTTTTATTCATCTCAAATTAAATATTCAAAAACAGAAAATAATTGTAATCTCAAAAATACTAAAACTAATTTTGCGTTAGTTTAGTTTTAACAATTCTACGTTATGCGAGAAACAATATACGAGGGCTGGCTGAAAAGTTACCTATATTCAAAATAGTAATATATTGGTATGGTAATTTAAAATTAAATTAATGTAAAATTTCTACTTATGACCTGAGCCGCTCCGCATGTAATTAAATATATTATATATAGTTATTATTAAATTTAACGATCTTTAAAATTAATACAATTATCTATTTGAGGTTTACGACATTGATTATGTTTTTATACGTACATTAAAGTTTTAGTTAATGTAACCAATTCACTTTAGTTCATTTCACATTGTTGATCTGAACTTTAGCTCAGCTTTTTTCCCTTCAATTGACCCAAGAAATGCAAATTGACATGCAATTTATATATATTTATATATACACACACAAACATGTGTGCATATGCATGTGCATGTGTATATTTGTGTGTCCGTTGCTGTACGTGACCTTTTAATTGACTACTTCAATTGACTAAGAATAAGACTTAAAATTTCGAATTCGAATGACCATAGCAGTTGGTCAATTCCGTTGCTCTGCCAATATCGAAAGAGCGTAAAACTGATAAGGCGTGAGAGATAAAAGTTCTTGTCTCTCGCTGTCTCTCTATACAAACAAACTGGCTCCAACCGCACCTCAGTGCCAACGAGCAGCAACAGCAACAACAACGAACGTTAATTTGCTCAACACGAAATCGTAATTCGTAGTCTCACACACACACTCACAAAGTCTGAAGCAGTGGCGAGCAGACAATGGAGAATGGAGTCGAAGAGCGCACGATTGTCGCTGAGCGAGAAGGGCTCACTGGATACACACACGTAGAATACGCAGGCCGAGAGCAAAGCTTCAGTCAGTTTGTTCTCGATGAGGTCGAAGTGAGCGTGAATCACATTGTGTGTTAAGTTCGCTGAAAGAAAACGAAAAAAAAAAACATGCAGAGCGCGTTTAAAGAGCATTAAACATTTGTATAACAAACAGCAGAAGAAACACCATAGCTGAATAATTGAAAGCAAATAACAAAAGATATTTCATTGCTCACCATGTCTGGCAAAGGGAATAACAATAATCGCGATCGCATTCGAGATCCACGCGAAGAAATTTTGCTCGAAACGAACTTCGAAGACGATGGTGGGGTACTTACGCGTGCCTATAACAATAATCCGTACCAGAATCGGCGAAACAGTGTCTACCAGTCGGAACGCTCCTTGGATAGGTACACCGAGCGGGGCGGTGAAGGTAGGATGAGGGCTAAATATGCTCAAAAATATTACATGGCACAGCAAATGGCTTACGCACTATTTTTTTTGTCGTCCACCTGCATTTCGTGTGTGTCTTATCACTGCTCTTATCTCTGGGCTATATCTATGTGTATGCATACATGCTTATATATATGTATGTGTATGTGTATGTTTACCTCACACCAATTCGTCACCTAATTACAGTTTATTACAAAGAGAAGCGGAAGTTATGTGCTTTAGTTCATTTGCCGCACCGTTTACCAACACTGAAATTTAGAACTTGCAGCAACTTCAACGGTCTAAAAGCAAAGCTTGTAATTTCACATTTGCTTAGCTGTTTTCTGTTATACGTTCTGTTAACCCTTCATCTCATTTATTGATTTTATTGCTAATCCTTTCAGCCGACTGTTGCCAATCATGCATGGCACGCATACCCTACGCAACGCTCATTGCGACGCTTATGTGTCTGCTGGGCGTTGGCATCTTCTGTGGCACAATGTATCGAGGAGCCTCATTAACAGTTATTATGATGGATCAAGTGTTTCATCTGCGGTTAATATGGTAAGCTTGTTAAAGACTTATAGTCATGACTCTTGCTCCTTTACAATTTCTATATATATTTCAGGATCGAGGCTGTGCAGTTGATATTTGTTATAATTGCCGCTGGCATGGCTGCTCTTGGCTTTATGATATTGTTCGTGGGCTTTCTAGCAACGGGCGCGACACGCTATAAGGTTTACCGCGCGTGGCGATCACGCGTCGGCGGTCGCATCTCCTGTGCCGTGCTCATGGGCATTACGTATCTACTTAACTTCGTGTGGACGCTCATTTTATGCTTCTTGGTTATTGTGACGTTCATCTATACCATGTTCTGGAACATGTGCTCGAGTGTGGAACAGTCGCTAAGCTGCATTGATTTGACACAATTTCGTAAGATTACTATAAAAACGATATTTAACTGAAAATACTTATAATATATTTATTTTACCTGCAGATTTCATGTTTCCGCCTAATACGAAACTCGAAGACATGAAGGTATGCGAAAAGTATGAGATTAAGGCATTCTGCAAGGATGGCGTTGAGAACGCTGAGGTCATGTTCATTCTGGCCACGCTCTCTACTCTTCTGGTCATTCTTAGTCTTGTTCATTATTTGATGTGCCTTTCGGCCAACTATGCGCACATTCGTGACCATGAAAAGTTCCAGGAACTGCAGGAGATACAAAATCTGAACGAACTCGAGTATAGCGCAACATCTAAGGATCGCTTCTAGGATTTATTTAAAACTATTCGATTCGAGCTTCATCACAGAAGCACAAAGACACAAAAATGCAACGAAATTCATCTTTAGCTTAAGGAGTTTTGTTTTTATTCGAAAATTTGAATAATCTGTTTCGTTCTATAAGATATTATTGGTTAATTTATTGTTCTATATATTTTAATATAAATTTAGGCAACTGACGCCGATCAAAGACACACAAATTTACAAATTTTAAGAATTGTATTTATATATACATCTACATCACAGATTTATCGTATTATAAACGATGTAACTTCTCCTGCCCACCACAGCGAAACATTCCAATAGAGGTTTAAAACTAATCTAATGTTCAAATGTTCTTACTATGAACGAAAGAATATACTTTCCGTCCACAAATGCTTATTTTTCATTGGCTAAGATCACCCTAATTCAATATCTGAACTAATTTTATTTAGCTTAATAATTTTTTATGCCAATTTGTCTTTTTGTTTTTAAATTCATATAACTAACTTAAGATCAATCAAATATTTGTAGCTAATTAAGTCGCATGCTTATTCATATATATATATATATATAAATTTTATATAATTACGCATTAATTACATAATAATATGCATATGTATATAATTACATACAAAAAAAGAATTTTGAATAATTTACGCAAACTACATAATTGGATTTTTTATGCAAAATATGGTAGGGCCAGTTTACCAATTTGAAACCTAACGATTAAACTGACGAACAATAAGAAATGAACGGTTGCGTTTATTGAGATATCGATTAATAAATTAAATAATAAATATAAGTTTAAATATACATAATGATTTGACTTTGATAGCTTAGTATTTCTTTCTTTTTTCGATCATTGATATGCGCCAATCACTTCACTTTCCAGAGTTACCGATATATCGATAGCAATCGATTGTCAGCTAGTTATTTCGTAAGATATTAATAAATAACAAATGCGAAAATATTAAAACATATACATATTTATAACGACAATGTTGCGAAAAGTCACTGCTCCAACGACTACTTTGGTGGTTAGTATAAATAATTGAAAAATATATGTGGAGACTGATTTTTGGTGTTATTTGCAGCGAGCAGCATCGACACGAGTCGAAAAATTGGAAGAAATTCGTGAACGGTTATCAAAAGGCCCAAATTTTCAAGATTTTATCCAAAATTCCGACGGTGTTAAAGACGACTGGGAGAACTACGATGGGAAATTGCGTCGCGAAAAGGGAGAGAGCCAACAATTACGCTTACCTCCATGGCTAAAGACAACCATCCCCATGGGCAAGAACTATGCTAAGATTAAGTCTCAGCTGCGAGACCTCAAACTATCCACAGTGTGCGAGGAAGCGCGTTGTCCCAACATCGGCGAATGCTGGGGGGGTGGCGAGCATGGCACACAGACGGCGACAATTATGGTAAACAAGACCTGCGACCTTTGCTGATAGCTGATAATACATATTTTGTCGATTACAGCTCATGGGGGACACTTGCACACGCGGATGCCGCTTTTGCTCAGTGAAAACTGCTCGAGCACCTCCGCCGTTGGATGTGAACGAACCTGTGAACACGGCAAAAGCAATTTCGTCCTGGGGCCTGGATTACATAGTGTTGACATCTGTGGATCGCGATGGTAAGGTTAAAACCTATAAAAGCAATAAGTCAGTTATTTAATTTGAGATGAAATACTTTCGTAGACTTACCCGATGGCGGCTCCAAACATATTGCAGAAACAGTGCGTGAAATCAAAGCACGGTACGTAGAGATTGATGTTGCCTCTTAATATTCTAATAAGAAATTTCTTTCCTTTCAGCAACTCGAACATATTTGTTGAGTGCTTGGTGCCCGACTTTCGTGGAGATTTGGAGTGTGTGAAGACAATTGCGAGCAGTGGCCTTGATGTCTACGCACACAACATTGAAACAGTTGAGAAGTTAACGCCATTTGTGCGTGATCGCCGTGCGCACTATAGGCAGACGCTCCAGGTGCTGCGCGAAGCCAAGAATTTCAATCCGAATCTCATTACGAAAAGTTCCATAATGCTAGGCCTAGGCGAAACGGATGCAGAAGTAGAGCAAACAATGCTAGATCTGCGGGAGGTCGGCGTCGAGTGCGTGACCCTCGGTCAGTACATGCAGCCTACGAAGAGACACCTCAAAGTCATTGAGTACGTTACGCCTGAGAAGTTTAAGCATTGGGAAAAGCGAGGCAATGAGCTAGGTTTTCTTTATACTGCCAGTGGACCTCTTGTGCGTAGCTCCTACAAAGCTGGCGAGTTCTTCATTACGAGCATCCTAGCTAATCGTAGAAAATCAGTTTAAATGGTACTCAGATTAATTCAAATTTATTTGTTTGTATATACATAAATTTGTTAATAAATTGTTAAATATGTAGCTTGTTAACCATAAATATTTAACAGATAATATTGCATATAATTTGATCCTACTTATTATCTACACATAGTAAACTTCACAGTAAATACAACAAATACTTACATTTAATACAATTGGCAGAATTATTAACTGTCAAATTATGCGCTTTTGTTGACAGGGTTGTCATAGTTACGTTAAGTATGGAAATTATGCAGATCACTCTTGTCATCTGTACACTATTTTATTTACTTATTAATATGCGTATATATATATATATAAATATATGCATATATATTTCTACATTTGGTTATTACCATAGAATAATAATACTATCAATATCAATTAAAATAATATATATAAATAAATATGTGATTCATCATTGATCGCTTATCAATCCAATAATATTCAAGGCTAGAAAAATATGGGTTGCTTTTGGTATATTAAGAATACTAAATTATTATATGACCTCTGATTTTATATGGGCACACTGAAACTACGTTTTTTTCGTTTTATCTATTGTGTGACCATTTGTCGTTGTTTTTAGTTGAAAGTACATAAAAGAAGTTCATCGTAAATTCATAAGGCAATACATACGTTGTACAATAACTAATTACTAAACGAAAGAAATACTAATGTCTGCACACAGGACGTTAAAAAAGCAATGCAGATATGAAATAAAATAAGCTGTATATGTATGCAGTTTGCTGTATTTATGTGTACGTACATATGCATGCATACATATGTAATCTGAATATGTATGCATGTGTGGCAGTGCGTTTTTGTTTTTACACACTGTTGGAGTATGTGTGCGTGAGTGAGTGTGTATGTGCGACACAAAGAGTAGGAAGTCTACGAATTTTTAACCCATTAATGTTAAACTGTAAAATCAGGAGAAACCAAGTGATCAAGTATATAAAAAAAATTAAAACTGAATATTTGCATTTATGCGAGTATGTCGTAAATAGATTTATATATTAATGTATATAATGATGTATATATATGTACATAGGAATACATTTACTACATCAGAGACGACCATGGAAGAGCAACGCAAGTGCGCAAATGTATTGGTGTTCACCAACAGCAGCTTTGTTTCCACTTTGTTTTTGTTTTGAATGCAATTGTTCCCTTTCTGGCACTCTCTCTACCATTAGCTCGGTGTTCGGCTCTTTTCTGTTAAAAACCCGATTGCGCTCGGGCTTCTTTTTGGCTGTGCATACCCGAACCAGTATTATTACAAGTAGTAAATGCATTTTAACACATACATGCGCCAGAAATGCATGGGCCCCTATGCGTGTATGTGTGTACACCAATTTTCATACGACTGGGGTACATCAGTGATGAAGGCACATGCATACATGCGTCTGTGTGTGTAAGTGTGTGCAATAGAAATTTACCAATGTATACGGGAGTGCTAATCATTATGAAATATTAAAAATATATATTCAAGTATATTTATTTTGAATACTAAAATATTCTTATAGCTCATTTACGCAGACAACTTCAAAAGTTAAGTATATGCATATGTATGTATGTATGTGTGTGTGTGTATCAAATAGTTTCACCTAACTACATTGTTGCCAATCAAATGCAAAGATTAAAAACCATTTTGTTTCAATAGATTTTAATATGAAATATATAGATGCTATAATCCCTTTTTATTGCAAACTTGGCAGACAGAAAAGATAAGAAACACCATGGCGTGTGCTGCGTAGTAAAATATATACGCATTTTTGGTTAACAATAGATTCTCAATGATTAGCAAATATTTTTGTGAACTTTATCACAGTTCCAGCAAGTGTAAATGTAAACGTAAATGCATTATATAATATAAACATATGTATATATTGAAATTACATTGAAGCTAATAGTCTTTCTCTTGGCAGTGGATCGGAGCTCAGTGTTATCAACGATCCCGAGATCCTCAGCGTGGCGGGTGATTAAGAGATAATAAGTAGGCCGATACGGATTGGACAGTCGAGACGAGCGGAGTGGAGTGGTGGCTACTTGTTGCCGTGCGGATTCCAAAAAGTACTCAAAATTGATAGAAAGAACAGAAAGGCTGCTGCAACTGGTGCCTCAGCCGGGGACCAGCCGCCGCGCAAAAAGGGACGTCGCTCAGGTGGATCTAATTCAGTTTCTTCTGTCGTTGACTCTAACGCCGCGTCTACGTCCAGAGCAGCGCAACAGCAACAGCTACAGAGTAACAGAAGTGAGTCACAGCTACAACAGAATCGACAGAGCAAAAGTAATACGGACGCCACTAGACTGCAAACAAATTCCACAACGTCCCCAACGGACAGCTCCAACACACACAACTGCAACAGCAATAATAACAGCAACAACAACAGAAACGACAACAACAACGATTCTGGCATGAATATGCAGAATACAACAGCGTTGTCATCCTCCACAGCACAAGGAGTTGCCGGTAGCACCTCAGACGGTACTAGCGCCGCTGTGGAGCAACCCGCTGGCAGCGACAATGTCACCACCAACGACACTGGCGCCGGGGGCGATGGGGCAGCCGATGAGGTTGCCCAACCCTCGAGCGGCCATAGCAATAATACGACAAACGGCCATGATGTAAAGCATAATGGTTTCGCAGCAAACAACAATGGCAGCAACAACGTCTGTGCGGTGGACGGTGAAAACAATCGAGAGAATAACAGCGGATACAGCGGCATACATTTGGACAAGTCAAATCAAGAGATTATACGGCTCATTGGCCAATATCTGCACGACGTTGGCCTCGAGAAGTCCGTTAAGACTTTAATGATGGAATCCAACTGCTACTTGGAGCATCCATCGGCAACAAAGTTCAGGGAGCATGTTTTAGTGGGTGACTGGAACAAAGCAGATGCTGATCTTAAGGTAGGTGCTTAGGTAATGCTTATTAGGCAAACTGAGTGGAGCATCTGTTAGATTATCTAATCATCTTTTCTTTCCTCAAGCTGTCCTTCAACAACTTACTCTGATCTTATTTGCAGGACTTGGAGCCATTGATCGACAATGGGAAATCATCAACAATAATAACGGAAATGAAATTCATATTGCTAGAGCAAAAGTACTTGGAGCATTTGGACGATAGCAATCCCCTGGATGCGCTGCATGTGCTGCGCAGCGAACTGACGCCACTGCAGCACAACATTTCGCGTGTGCATCAACTATCCTCTTATATGATGTGTTCGACCAATCATGACCTCTACCAGCGCGCCAAATGGGAGGGCAAAGGCATAACATCGCGTGCCCTTGTGATGGAACGTCTGCAGACATTTATGCCGCCGTCGGTGATGATGTCGCCGCGTCGCCTACGCACGCTGCTCCAGCAGGCGGTTGAGCTGCAGAGCCAAGACTGCCCTTTTCACGATATGGCTTGGGAGACAAATCTGCAGACGGTGTCGCTCTTGACAGATCATTGCTGCACCACAGACGGCTTTCCCATGCAGACAATACAAGTGCTGAACGATCATTGTGACGAGGTCTGGTTCTGTAAGTTCTCGCCGGATGGCCTCAAGTTGGCCACGGGTAGCAAAGATTCCACTGTGATCATCTGGGATGTAGATCCATACAAACTGACGCTCAAAAATCGTCGCGTGCTCGACGGTCAGGCGCAGTTGAACGTTAGCTTCGTTAGCTGGAGTCCGGACTCAAAGCTTATTCTAGTGGGCGGTACCGAGGACTCGCACGAGCTTTTTATTTGGAATGTGGACGATGGCAAGCTGGTTGTCAAGTTCTCGCAATCTCTCGACGATAGCCTGGCCTGCGGCACCTTCAGCCGTGATGGCAATCATTTTGTCTGCGGTGGCCAAAAGGGTCAACTGTATCTGTGCGATTTGAACGGCACTTTAATTGACTCCTGGGAGGGTGTACGTGTAAACAGCGTCGCCTTCCGTGCAGACAACAAAACCATATTGGCGGCCGATAATCATTATCGTATAAGAGGGTGAGTATCAGTACATATAATAGAATCCGATCCTGGTTTATAATATTCCAATTGAATTGCAGCTATAATTTCGATAACCCACGTTCGGACTTTGATATACTGCGAGAGCCGCATGCAATTATGACATTTACCATCAATTCGGCAGACCGTCTGGCCTTGTTGAACGTGTCCAATCAGGGCCTACATCTATGGGATATCGAGGATAAGTGTCTGGTGCGTCGTTTTCAGGGCATACGACAGAGCAACTTTGCAATTCACTCCTGCTTTGGCGGCGTTAATGAGAGCTTCGTGGCGAGTGGCAGCGAGGATAAGGTTGTGTACATTTGGCACCTCAAGCGTGAGGAGCCATTAGCCAAGCTGATCGGTCACACCAAGACGGTTAACTGCGTGTCCTGGAATCCAGTCTATCCGTCCTTACTGGCCAGCGCAAGCGACGATGCCACCGTTCGCATTTGGGGCCCCAAGCCGACGGGCAGCAATGCAACGACAGAGAGTGACGATTGCTCATCCAGCTCATCGTCGTCCTCGTGGAACATGACCTAAACCCTTCAATTTGCTTAACGATTTATTTATGTGGTGTCTGCGCAGTAGAGGTTTGCAATATGAAAATGGGGTCTATTAGTCAAAAAACAAAAGAAAAGAAAAGAATCCATAGCTGTAAACGAATACTTAATTCTAAAATCTATATGCAATCGATTTTTTACCACAATCAACTTTCAATCATAATACCAAGTTTAAGTTTCGTCCGTTTCGATAAGTCTTTAGATATTTTCCTATGTTCGTGTGTGTTCAAATCCTCTAATGCGTAAGTCTACATAAATAGGTACGTGATTACTCTGATTTAGTCATAAGTAAACTCCCAATGTCGATCTAAACGTGGTGCGCTTGTCCCAGCAATCAGCTAGTTGCAATTGGTGTGCCGGGACGGTGACAAACACAAGACTGCCATTACAAGAAAACAAAAAATAATAATGTGGATGAGCAGCATGACTTACAATTAGCATTAAAGTTATATAAGGTACATTGACATTGTCTCACACATAATCGGACACAAACACAAACGCCCAGATGCGCGTATGTATGGATACTGTTCAAAGCTTTTTCGAGAAACAATAGTATTTTTTTAAACTTATTACTCATATGTATGTATATTTATTTACATGCCTATGTATTGTGTATTGGCTTTTAATTTTTTATCAAGTTTCAAAATGTTCCGAACCATTTTGTTTAAGCCATTTGCCATTTTAACTACTTTGTCAACTTCGATTCGCATTGCGTTCGGTTAAAATATATCGTTCAGACTGAATACGTTTCGGTAATATTTAAAATTTTAACAGAATTATGGGAGCAAGCGGGCTTTTAATACATTTTTAATTGTTAATTACTTATTGAGTTAGGGCTGTAGTCGCATCTCACGTTAAACAGACTTTAGTTTCGACCTAATAACTGACGTTTGCTGTTAACAAAGTTTAACCATATAACGAAACCCCAATTTTATTTTATAATCAATACATGCAATAATGATAGCGCTATTTACATACATATGTAATTTAAATTTGACCATAAATTAATTGGTAATAATGCATTAGGAAAAAGAAAAACTTTTACCATTGATCAAAATAAATGATATTGCCGTCTTTTTCCAATTTCATTTGTATTTTAATCTTCCAAATATATAACCAGCAATCTGTTGTTTAAAGGGGATGTAACTTTTGAAAATTCCGCACAATGTGCTATCGATAACTGAAAAGCGATAGATTATTGGTCAATCAGCTGTTCAACATAAAAATTACACTGAACTGTAAACCAACAACCGTAGACAAAAAATAATATTCGGAGAAAACGTATTTAATAATTTCTACAGAAATGGCTTCTGTAGGAGATGGTAAAGTAAGTTTGAGGAAATTTGAGTATCCAATGTGTGCAGTTGAGGCACTTACTCGACTAGGTCAGTATAAATACAGCGCTTTCACATCCACCAATTATATCCATTGTTTATGTCTCGTTGCAGAAACTCTCATTGCAAGCCGAAATAAACAGAACTTAGCAATGCAAATCATTTCGGAATTCATTTTTCTGGAACGTGTCAAGGATGGAGATGGGCGGAAAATGCAATCAGCGGGGGTCAGTCAAATGAATATCTACCAGGAGTTTCAGTTGATTCTCGCGCTCATTGACTACTTCTCAAGGCCTGGCCGGGATGACACACGCAATGCGATATTTCTCTCTCTATTTGGCAGTCACTTGACACCACAGCGATCTAGGCTATTATGTAGACTGATTAGCACTGCGGTATCGGGCTCGGTAGCTCCACTACTCTCCTCGGCTGGCACATGGATGCAACAAGTTGGCTGCAAGACGCAGCCTAGCCTGGAGGTTGCCCAGAATATAGTGAGCGACTTTATTTCGTTCTCGCGCAAAGCTCCAGAGCAGCTGAGGCATCTGCCATTGGTTGGTCCGCACTTTGCAGCTAATTTCATGGTAGCCGTGGCCGACCTGTATCTAAATGAGAAGCGCAGCGGTGTTTTAACGCCACCGCCAGATCCGCTGCTCGATGTCATTACAGAGTGGACGACAGAGAATCCGCAGCTCTGTCAGGCACCGCAACAGTCTCTCGTTCTACCCGCCGGCGCCATTGCCATGCCGTTTGCCACACCGCTGGCCGGTTTGTTGCGCTGGGTGGTGTTGGCCCCATTGGTCTCCAATCGGCAGGCTTATAGCAATTTGCACTTATCATTGCTTCAAACACTGCTTAAAACAGTCAACAGCGGCGAGTCAACGCCTTTGCATGTTCAGGACATAATGCAGATTGTGACATCCTTACAAAAGTACTGCGCTCGCCTCACTGAGACGAAAGTGGCGCCCGAAGAGGATGCCGCCTATATCAAATGCATGGAGCGCTTTGCTCAAGCCGTGCAAATAGCCTTGGCCTCCAACTACATCACCAATCATATCCAGTTGCTGTGCGTGCTGGAGACTCTGCCTGATCATGCGCTTATGAAAATCGTGCTAGCTGCTCATAAAAAAGTATAATTAATTAAGTAATAGGTGCATATTCAATAAGTTAACTGTATGTAGAGTTTTAATTAAATTTCAAATATTTTCTGATATACATTTGTCTAAATGAAATGAGAATCTCAGCGAAAGGCTAAAGAAAGTTAAGAATTGCTTCAGTTTTGCGCTCTTTTTCCCAATGAAAATACAAAATTTTTTCAAATTAAATTAAAAATGTTGCCAGACATCAAAAAGCTGCCCAGGATTGCAGTGCGCAGGACCTCCGTGCGAGTAAATTGAAAAAGGAAAATCAATACAACGAAGTTCTCGGAAAGTGCTGTTTATTTTGGAAAAACCTGTTTAATACAGTTAAATATAGAGATAAAAATAGATATAAGATTGTTGCATACTTAAGAGGATGCAATGAATTCAGTGCCAAATCGTGATTTTATGGAGGTGCATCCGCTGCATCAGCATCAGCCGCATTGCAAGCAGCAATGCTTTGTGTTCACAGAGATCGCGGACATTGAGCTGCCAGCGGAGATAACCAAGTTTGGCGGCGGCAATGAGAAGATGCACTGCGCCAATGGTGGCATCCCGAGCTACAATTGCAAGAAGGACTCGTGCAGTGAATCGTCCGCTGAGCGTCCGGGTGGTGCGCGTGGTCGCAAGATTTTGGTAGGCATCTGTGTGGTTCTAGTGTGCATTGCCATGGCTGGCGGGATTCCCTTGGCACTTCAGTTGCGCTCCTCATCGCTGCTGGAGGCACGTTTGGCCTTCATTCGACGGTTGCTGACGGAATCACCTCTCATCGAGGGCGCCTGGAAGCCGCCGAGTGATGTGAAGCTGAACAGCAGCGGCATGGCCGACATTAGGCAAAACCATATTGGGGCCGTGCTGTGGCCCATCGCCGTGCACTGTGGTGCCCAGTATCTGGATGCAGTGCAGCTGGTTCTCGAGGGCATCGATGAGGCGAAACGCATTACGGCTTCCACCAATTCCATGCACATTGTGGAGTCGGCCGATGAGATGGAACAGACCCATATCAGGGGCGAGGTGGCCGTGCTCATGGGCATCGGTGGCGGCCACGCCCTCGGCACCAGCCTTGCTGTTCTGCGCTCACTCTATCTCCTGGGCGCACGTTTCGTTTCAGTTACCAGCTTGGAGTGCACCACGCCTTGGGCTTCCGCTGCCATCAGGAGAAGGGATTATCTATCCGAAGAGAACACGACCAATTCACTCAATGAATTCGGCAAGGTGAATTAAGTTTTAAAAAAATAAATATATTAATTATATATTTTTTATATTTTACTATTTATTTAATATATTTAATATTATTTATATATTTTTTATATTTTACTATTTATTTAATTTTAAATTTGTTGTTTTTTTTTATTAGATTTAAATGAATAATTATTTTGTTAAGTATTAAAATAGTTTTTTAAATATACTTATTTTTTACGCTTTTCAGACAATGCTATATGAAATGAATCGGCTGGGCATGCTGGTGGAGATATCGCAGCTGAGCGAGACGGCAATGATAATAGCCCTGCGCACCGCGAAGGCACCTGTTCTGCTAATGAATGCTGCACCGCTCTCCATGTGCAATGGCACTAACGTGGCTTCCATACCGGATCATGTGCTCAGGTGGGTTTTCAGTTATCAGTATTCAATTAAAAGTTCTGTTGTTAACTGTTTCCATTTTAGTCTGCTGCCAGAAAATGGTGGAGTCATTCTACTGAACCTGGAGCGCTGTGGAGATCGACCAATTAATGTAAGGGAGGCAATAATTGCCATTAACTACGTACGCAAGGTGGCTGGAGTGGATCATATTGGTCTGGGTGGTGCTCCAAAGAGCTATGCTCTCTTGCTGGCCGAGTTGGCTCGGGATCGAGTCTGGGGCAATGCGGCAATTAAGAAACTGGTGGGCGGAAATGTTATGCGAATTCTGCGCGAAATCGAAGCACTCAAGAATCGTTTGCCCCTGTTTGAGGAATGGATACCCAATGAGTCTATCGAAAGCAATTCATATTGCCGCTATCCAGAGACATAAGTATTTCATTGATATATTTCTTGAGTTTTAATTCTATGACTTGAGTCGATCACATGTTTTCAGCGAGTTGCTTGCTAAACTTTAGATAAATAAATCATACGATTATATAGATGAATATTTTTGTTTGCCTTCTGAAACGAGCGCATGGCAACAAATATTCAAACCTCATTTAAGAATAAAGTTTAATTTACCATTACATATATCTAATTACACAAAAATCTGCTATGCAATCCAAATTATTTTCAAGATTCATAGTATCTTTTAGTACTTTAATTTAGGTAATAAGCCTTTGGTAGTGAAGTACTGTTTTGGTATGTCCTTGTAGCTTAAAAATACTAAAAACAAAATGCCGCAAAAGTTCAAATGCGTTTTATATCATATCAATGAACTATTTGTCAGCATAGCAAAAAATACCAAATACTAAAATCGAAAATACTGCAATAATTATCTATAAAATATCAAGTAACTGGAAATTGCAAGGGACATATTAGCACATATGTATGTTATATTTAAATCGTTTCTCACTTCGTTTCGTATTTATTTGTATTTGTATGAATTAAAATGTACATAAATCATTCGTTACAAGCTGAGATTACTTACACTTACAACACTAACAATCGAGTATATTTGAATGATTACGTTTAATAGTAAAATATAAATATGTAGGCGTAATACATGTTTACACGGTAATCTAAATGCGAGAGAGTTTATTTGTTGGCACTGTTGCACTCTGGCTAATTCACTTTGATAGCGGTCCGTATGCCAAGAGTGAAGGAAATGACTTCCCTCTCTGGTTGTCGTTCGTTGAATTCGCGCTTCATAATTTTTCTGGATAAAAGATCATCGCCTTGATCGGCGGATGTTAATGGATTTATATTTAAATCGCTTAGATCACGTTTTACTCTCGCTGGCTCGGCGTCTTCATCATCGTCTAACTCAAAAACGTTGTTATTTGTGATCGCCAGTTTGTTAATCTCATTAAAGAATTTACTTTTCGCATCCCTAACTGTCCTGTCGTATCCTGGGTCGCTCAACGGTGGCAAATACGTCGCCGGAATGGGCGTTGAACCCTTATAAGTATCCGGGCAGCGAGGATCTACAGAGCCTGGATAACAATAAACAGGAGTTGTATCTGGAGGCAAAGTAGAAGTCACTAAACTGTGTGCACAACGAATATCAGTGGAACCGGGATAGCAGCTAGGTTTTGCAGTCGTTTTTGGCTCTTGAGAACAACGGGGATCAGTAGAGCCTGGATAACACCTTGGCTTAGTTGGAGTTACTGGAGGACGTCGTGTTGTTGGAGGTAGGTACGTAGCTGGCTGACAATCAGGATCTGTTGAACCAGGAAGGCAGCGGGGCTTTTGTGTGGTAATGGGTTCCTGTGGGCATCGAGGATCTCTTGATCCGGGATAGCAGTTTGGCCTTGCTGTCGTCTTTGGCTCTTGAGGGCAACGAGAATCTGTGGATCCGGGATAGCAATTTGGCCTTGCTGTCGTCTTTGGCTCTTGAGGGCAACGAGGATCTGTGGATCCGGGATAGCAATTTGGCCTTGCTGTCGTCTTTGGCTCTTGGGGACAACGAGGATCAGTTGAGCCTGGACGGCAAGTGGGTTTTGTGGGTGTTACTTGATTTCCTGGAATCTTCGTCGTTTTTATTGGAGGCAAGTAAGTCGCTGGTTGACATTTCGGATCAGTTGATCCGTCATAGCATCCAGGTTTTTTAGTCGTTGGTACTTTGGGGCACCTCGGATCTGGTGATCCTGGGAAGCAGTTCAGACATTCTGGATCCTTTGACCCTGGATAACACGAAGGAGTTGAGGTAGTTGTAGCGGGCTCCTTTGGACAGCGTGGATCACTAGAACCTGGATAGCACCCTGGCTTAGTCGTAGTTAGAGGTGGACGACTTGTAGGACAATCAGGATCTGTTGAACCAGGAAGGCAGCGGGGCTTCTGAGTAGTAATTGGTTCCTGTGGGCAGCGAGGATCTCGTGATCCGGGATAGCAATTAGGCGCAGCTGTCGTTTTTGGCTCTTGAGGACAACGAGGATCAGTGGATCCGGGATAACACCTTGGCTTGGTTGGAGTTACTGGAGGACGTCGTGTTGTTGGAGGTAGGTACGTAGCTGGCTGACAATCAGGATCTGTTGAACCAGGAAGGCAGCGGGGCTTCTGAGTAGTAATTGGTTCCTGTGGGCAACGAGGATCTCGTGATCCGGGATAGCAGTTAGGCGCAGCTGTCGTTTTTGGCTCTTGAGGACAACGAGGATCAGTGGATCCGGGATAACACCTTGGCTTGGTTGGAGTTACTGGAGGACGTCGTGTTGTTGGAGGTAGGTACGTAGCTGGCTGACAATCAGGATCTGTTGAACCAGGAAGGCAGCGGGGCTTCTGAGTAGTAATTGGTTCCTGTGGGCAACGAGGATCTCGTGATCCGGGATAGCAGTTAGGCGCAGCTGTCGTTTTTGGCTCTTGAGGACAACGAGGATCAGTGGATCCGGGATAACACCTTGGCTTGGTTGGAGTTACTGGAGGACGTCGTGTTGTTGGAGGTAGGTACGTAGCTGGCTGACAATCAGGATCTGTTGAACCAGGAAGGCAGCGGGGCTTCTGAGTAGTAATTGGTTCCTGTGGGCAGCGAGGATCTCGTGATCCAGGATAGCAATTAGGCGCAGCTGTCGTCTTTGGCTCTTGAGGACAACGAGGATCGGATGATCCGGGATAGCAGTTTGGCCTTGCTGTCGTTTTTGGCTCTTGAGGACAACGAGGATCAGTGGATCCGGGATAACACCTTGGCTTGGTTGGAGTTACTGGAGGACGTCGTGTTGTTGGAGGTAGGTACGTAGCTGGCTGACAATCAGGATCTGTTGAGCCAGGAAGGCAGCGGGGCTTTTGAGTGGTAATGGGTTCCTGTGGGCATCGAGGATCCCGTGATCCAGGATAGCAGTTAGGCGCAGCTGTCGTTTTTGGCTCTTGAGGACAACGAGGATCTGTGGATCCGGGATAGCAATTTGGCCTTGCTGTCGTCTTTGGCTCTTGGGGACAACGAGGATCAGTTGATCCTGGACGGCAAGTGGCTTTTGTGGGTGTTACTTGATTTCCTGGAATCTTCGTCGTTTTTATTGGAGGCAAGTAAGTCGCTGGTTGACATTTCGGATCAGTTGATCCGTCATAGCATCCAGGTTTTTTAGTCGTTGGTACTTTGGGGCACCTCGGATCTGGTGATCCTGGGAAGCAGTTCAGACATTCTGGATCCTTTGACCCTGGATAACACGAAGGAGTTGAGGTAGTTGTAGCGGGCTCCTTTGGACAGCGTGGATCACTAGAACCTGGATAGCACCTTGGCTTAGTCGTAGTTAGAGGTGGACGACTTGTAGTTGGACAATCAGGATCTGTTGAACCAGGAAGGCAGCGGGGCTTCTGAGTAGTAATTGGTTCCTGTGGGCAGCGAGGATCTCGTGATCCGGGATAGCAATTAGGCGCAGCTGTCGTTTTTGGCTCTTGAGGACAACGAGGATCGGATGATCCGGGATAGCAGTTTGGCCTTGCTGTCGTTTTTGGCTCTTGAGGACAACGAGGATCAGTGGATCCGGGATAACACCTTGGCTTGGTTGGAGTTACTGGAGGACGTCGTGTTGTTGGAGGTAGGTACGTAGCTGGCTGACAATCAGGATCTGTTGAACCAGGAAGGCAGCGGGGCTTCTGAGTGGTAATGGGTTCCTGTGGGCATCGAGGATCCCGTGATCCAGGATAGCAGTTAGGCGCAGCTGTCGTTTTTGGCTCTTGAGGACAACGAGGATCAGTGGATCCGGGATAACACCTTGGCTTGGTTGGAGTTACTGGAGGACGTCGTGTTGTTGGAGGTAGGTACGTAGCTGGCTGACAATCAGGATCTGTTGAACCAGGAAGGCAGCGGGGCTTCTGAGTGGTTATAGGTTCCTGTGGGCATCGAGGATCCCGTGATCCAGGATAGCAATTTGGCCTTGCTGTCGTTTTTGGCTCTTGAGGACAACGAGGATCGGATGATCCGGGATAGCAGTTTGGCCTTGCTGTCGTTTTTGGCTCTTGAGGACAACGAGGATCAGTGGATCCTGGATAACACCTTGGCTTGGTTGGAGTTACTGGAGGACGTCGTGTTGTTGGAGGTAGGTACGTAGCTGGCTGACAATCAGGATCTGTTGAACCAGGAAGGCAGCGGGGCTTCTGAGTGGTTATAGGTTC
The DNA here is from genome assembly GCA_035047485.1 of Drosophila peninsularis. Lineage (NCBI taxonomy): Eukaryota > Metazoa > Arthropoda > Insecta > Diptera > Drosophilidae > Drosophila > Drosophila peninsularis. The sequence continues at coordinate 2,263,297 of JAWNPN010000059.1, read as the reverse complement.
CTGTGGGCATCGAGGATCCCGTGATCCAGGATAGCAATTTGGCCTTGCTGTCGTTTTTGGCTCTTGAGGACAACGAGGATCAGTGGATCCGGGATAACACCTTGGCTTGGTTGGAGTTACTGGAGGACGTCGTGTTGTTGGAGGTAGGTACGTAGCTGGCTGACAATCAGGATCTGTTGAACCAGGAAGGCAGCGGGGCTTCTGAGTGGTAATGGGTTCCTGTGGGCATCGAGGATCCCGTGATCCAGGATAGCAGTTAGGCCTTGCTGTCGTTTTTGGCTCTTGAGGGCAACGAGGATCTGTGGATCCTGGACGGCAAGTGGGTTTTGTGGGTGTTACTTGATTTCCTGGAATCTTCGTCGTTTTTATTGGAGGCAAGTAAGTCGCTGGTTGACATTTCGGATCAGTTGATCCGTCATAGCATCCAGGTTTTTTAGTCGTTGGTACTTTGGGGCACCTCGGATCTGGTGATCCTGGGAAGCAGTTCAGACATTCTGGATCCTTTGACCCTGGATAACACGAAGGAGTTGAGGTAGTTGTAGCGGGCTCCTTTGGACAGCGTGGATCACTAGAACCTGGATAGCACCTTGGCTTAGTCGTAGTTAGAGGTGGACGACTTGTAGTTGGACAATCAGGATCTGTTGAACCAGGAAGGCAGCGGGGCTTCTGAGTAGTAATTGGTTCCTGTGGGCAGCGAGGATCTCGTGATCCGGGATAGCAATTAGGCGCAGCTGTCGTTTTTGGCTCTTGAGGACAACGAGGATCGGATGATCCGGGATAGCAGTTTGGCCTTGCTGTCGTTTTTGGCTCTTGAGGACAACGAGGATCAGTGGATCCGGGATAACACCTTGGCTTGGTTGGAGTTACTGGAGGACGTCGTGTTGTTGGAGGTAGGTACGTAGCTGGCTGACAATCAGGATCTGTTGAACCAGGAAGGCAGCGGGGCTTCTGAGTGGTAATGGGTTCCTGTGGGCATCGAGGATCCCGTGATCCAGGATAGCAGTTAGGCCTTGCTGTCGTTTTTGGCTCTTGAGGACAACGAGGATCGGATGATCCGGGATAGCAGTTTGGCCTTGCTGTCGTTTTTGGCTCTTGAGGACAACGAGGATCAGTGGATCCGGGATAACACCTTGGCTTGGTTGGAGTTACTGGAGGACGTCGTGTTGTTGGAGGTAGGTACGTAGCTGGCTGACAATCAGGATCTGTTGAACCAGGAAGGCAGCGGGGCTTCTGAGTGGTAATGGGTTCCTGTGGGCATCGAGGATCCCGTGATCCAGGATAGCAGTTAGGCCTTGCTGTCGTTTTTGGCTCTTGAGGACAACGAGGATCGGATGATCCGGGATAGCAGTTTGGCGCAGCTGTCGTTTTTGGCTCTTGAGGACAACGAGGATCAGTGGATCCGGGATAACACCTTGGCTTGGTTGGAGTTACTGGAGGACGTCGTGTTGTTGGAGGTAGGTACGTAGCTGGCTGACAATCAGGATCTGTTGAACCAGGAAGGCAGCGGGGCTTCTGAGTGGTTATGGGTTCCTGTGGGCATCGAGGATCTCGTGATCCGGGATAGCAGTTAGGCGCAGCTGTCGTCTTTGGCTCTTGAGGGCAACGAGGATCGGATGATCCGGGATAGCAGTTTGGCGCAGCTGTCGTTTTTGGCTCTTGAGGACAACGAGGATCAGTGGATCCGGGATAACACCTTGGCTTGGTTGGAGTTACTGGAGGACGTCGTGTTGTTGGAGGTAGGTACGTAGCTGGCTGACAATCAGGATCTGTTGAACCAGGAAGGCAGCGGGGCTTCTGAGTGGTAATGGGTTCCTGTGGGCATCGAGGATCCCGTGATCCAGGATAGCAGTTAGGCCTTGCTGTCGTTTTTGGCTCTTGAGGACAACGAGGATCGGATGATCCGGGATAGCAGTTTGGCGCAGCTGTCGTTTTTGGCTCTTGAGGACAACGAGGATCAGTGGATCCGGGATAACACCTTGGCTTGGTTGGAGTTACTGGAGGACGTCGTGTTGTTGGAGGGAGGTACGTAGCTGGCTGACAATCAGGATCTGTTGAACCAGGAAGGCAGCGGGGCTTCTGAGTGGTTATGGGTTCCTGTGGGCATCGAGGATCCCGTGATCCAGGATAGCAGTTAGGCCTTGCTGTCGTTTTTGGCTCTTGAGGACAACGAGGATCGGATGATCCGGGATAGCAGTTTGGCGCAGCTGTCGTTTTTGGCTCTTGAGGACAACGAGGATCAGTGGATCCGGGATAACACCTTGGCTTGGTTGGAGTTACTGGAGGACGTCGTGTTGTTGGAGGTAGGTACGTAGCTGGCTGACAATCAGGATCTGTTGAACCAGGAAGGCAGCGGGGCTTCTGAGTGGTTATGGGTTCCTGTGGGCATCGAGGATCTCGTGATCCGGGATAGCAGTTAGGCGCAGCTGTCGTCTTTGGCTCTTGAGGGCAACGAGGATCAGTTGATCCTGGATAACACCTTGGCTTGGTTGGAGTTACTGGAGGACGTCGTGTTGTTGGAGGGAGGTACGTAGCTGGCTGACAATCAGGATCTGTTGAACCAGGAAGGCAGCGGGGCTTCTGAGTGGTTATGGGTTCCTGTGGGCATCGAGGATCTCGTGATCCAGGATAGCAGTTAGGCTCTGCTGTCGTTTTTGGCTCTTGAGGACAACGAGGATCACTGGATCCGGGATAACACCTTGGCTTAGTTGGAGTTACTGGAGGACGCCGTGTTGTTGGAGGTAGGTACGTAGCTGGCTGACAATCAGGATCTGTTGAGCCAGGAAGGCAGCGGGGCCTTAACGTTGTTATGATTTCCTGTTGGCAACGAGGATCTTGAGATCCAGGATAGCAGTTAGGCGAAACTGTAGTCTTTGGCTCTTGAGGACAACGAGGATCTGCTGAACCTGAATAACACCTTGGTTTCTGTGGTGTTACTGGTGGACGAATTGTTCCTTGTTGACAATCGGGATCTGTAGAGCCAGCAGAGCAACGTGGCTTGATTGGCTCTATTAATTCCTCTCCGCAAGCGAAGTTTCTTTCGCAAGCTCCATTACATAGTTCAATATCACATTTTAAATAAACCTGAGATCGATCGGGAAACTTGAAAGCTTTAAGCGTATTGTAATATGTTAATGTTTGACCAGGAGCTGACTCCAATTTTTTCCACTGTCCAAATACTTTTGTCTTCAGAGAGCATCCATTTTTATCGGAGAGCTGCAATTTATTTGCGGTGCCTGTGTCGAAATCAGGATCATCGGAAGCATAACATTGCAAGATGTTAATGTCCCAGGTCTGCGTTGACTGCTTGACATTAATAGTGAATGTTATATCCGTGCCCAGCTTTAAGGTATAATTAATTGGCTTGATATTCGGAGGGAGTCCTGTGCCTATCTCCATCCAGCATTCAACCGGACCGCTCGGAGTCTCCACAGATATTACTTCCAGCATGTCCACAACAAATGGTCTGAAATAAACAGTTTTCTCCTGCTCATCGCTGCGACTGCATGTGATCTTGCGTGCCGTGTCCCAGCTCTCTTGAATATCCTGATCATTCTGTATGATTAGAATATTGTCCACAGAGGCGCAGATGGAGCAGGAGGGCTTGCTGCCACAGCCATCGAAGGGCACCTTGAAGACAAAGCGACGCTCATTGCTACCAGCGCTCACATATCTAGAGAAGAGATTGATTCAATAAATTGTTAAATAAATAAATAAAGTGAGGTATTACTTACTTGCACTTGGGATCATTGTAGTATCCTTGACTGTATATAACTCCATTGAATATCTCTGCGAATTTCACTTCGACTATCATCCCATTCGACGTATCGCATTTGACGTCGATCTTCTCAATGTTTCCGTCGTATGCGGCGCTTTTCCGAGAGACCCGGGGGAACGACAGTGCCGTCTCGGCTGGGCTGACTTCATTATCAACATAGTCGTCGCCTTGCCTCAGATCTACGCCGCCAGCAATGACCTTTAAAATGCAATAATAAATTAAATGGAATTCAATACGTTTTGAGATGTGTTCCATACCAAAAGCTGAGTCAAGAGTATTATGTGGCCAGCTCTGACCATTTTCAGTGGATTGTCGCTCAATCTAAAACCTGTTGCAAATCAAACGTAAATGTAATTAAAGTTGTTTTTTCTGCCTCCAATATGCATAAGTATTATTATATAATAATAGCCGCTAATTCTTTGGCCAAACGGACATAAATATATAACAATAGACAGGAACATAATTATATATGCAAATTGGTGGCAAATTATTAATCTTCAATAATCAATTATCAGCCGGGAATTCACATTTATATATATTCTTCTCGTTCTTGTTCTTTGTTTGTCAAAGTGCGATAACAAACAGAAATCATTTAGAATTATTCCGTGAAGCGCACTTAAGCTCAAAAGATCGACACATAAAAACTTAATGCGATGGCTTCAAGGCAAATCTGATTTGCTGTTATTTTGTTAATATTTCATATTTTTGTATATGTCTCTGCAATAATTTATGCAGCCTGTCTTATAATTAAATTTATAAAGATATTAAAATTATCGAACATTTTAGAGTTTTTCAAGTTCAGACTGCAGTTTGGCAAGGTTCCAGTTGAGCTAAAAAAATTTACGGTTATCGGAATCGAACAATTTTTATAGGTAATAAATGTGAGCAATTCCTTGACTTTTTTTGAATAACACAAATAATCAATGTTTTTTTTTCTGTAAATGCAAATTGCAAAGAATAATTCTAATGAGTTCACAAAGGTATATTTATCGCAAGGTCTGGTTTTGTTGAAACAAGTTTAAATGTTGTTTTGGAATTTTGAATTTTGCAAAAATTTAAAGCAACTTTTGAAGCTGGTAATGAAATGAATTGTGTTTAGAGCTATCATAGAGGATATTAGACAGTTTAAAGTCATTGAGAGTAGAGGCAGATCAAATTTTAGATAGAAAATATAAGCTGTCTTATAAAGTAAATATATAAATTAATATAAATATAAAATAATAATAAGAAAAATGATCAGATATTCACATATATATATTATTCAAAGATCTAGCTGCATTGAGACAACCTCAAGTCCCAACTAAGCTTAAAAGCTTAACGTCCTAAAGCTTTTAATGCCATTTCCAAAAATAATATACCCAATGGAAAGCCTGATACGCAAAATCCCAGAAATAGATATAATTTGAAGATCATACAGCAATTGAGAAGCTAGACAGGATAAACACTAGAAATATTTATTTATACGCCCATATGAACTTAGCTCTTCAAACTATTTGTACAGCAGAAGACATAAAACACTTTCCTCTGACATCATGATATTAGTCTAGTATATATATTTATATACAAATATAAGATATATACTCGATGCCAAACAAACTCTGATCCACATTTGAGGAGTTGTTCGTAAGCGAGTTGAAAGTGTTGGAAACCAGTTTGGAATGATTGTAATATCAATTTATAAGGCAAAAGGTGTCATTAATAAAAGGTAAATTGAGAGGGCGTGAGGCAAGCCAGCCGGATTGTATAGCCCAGCAGATATGCATATACATATTTATTTAAATACATATATTTATTATTTGTATATCTCTTCGACCCGATGATGACTTAACTCTTGAAGACGGCGCAGCTACCACATTTTGTCGAATGGCTTCACCGACTCGATTCATTCATCGTTGTTTATTCAATCTGATGGGATGACCTTCAACGCTTTGGACTCCCTAAATTATTATTTCTTTATATTTTTATTATTATTTGTTGTTGTCGTTATGTTGAATTATCAATGCGCAATTTGTGCATATTGTTGCCCAATTGTTGCTTGAACCCCGATCCTAATTTTGAGTCTTTGATGTGTCGACTGGTTTCTGAGATGTTTCTATTATTTTCGAAAATTCTTTGAGGCATCGCGGCGTTAATCACAAAGTACTTTATCTTAGTTAAAAATGCGTTGTTCAATCTGTTTTTATTTTTCCATATTTCTGGCCAGTTCGACAAACAGGTAAGCGACAACAAAACAAAACAAACGTAAATTGGATTTTAAATGAAATGTATATTGCTCGAAACGGATTGAATTTATGCTAATATATGCTGGAATTAGTACAGCGACTAGGCTTTCAGCTTTACACATGGCAACAATTTGCGCTGGTAATTGACGAGATCTTGAGCATCTTTAGCATCTTTAGCATCTTCACATATGATTGGCGTATAAAAAGATTTTTTTATTGACTGCTTACAAAACGAAATAAATAATAACTTGGACATTGATGATCTTGCCGTGAACTTTTGCCATTTGGGCAAACGCGAGACAGACAGACAGACGGACGGATGGCCAGACGGACATGGGTGCTTACACTATGTGCATATACATATACGTATACGTATTCGTGTTCATGTTCGTGTATTCGTCATGGCAAACAGGTGAGATTACCCAACAGGCTTTGACGACGACGACGACGGCGGCGGCGACGCCTCAGCCACGCATTGTGCACATATCTTTATATGAATAAACATATATATATATATATATATATATATATATACAGATATACATCTCTATATTTCTACAGTCATCCAGCTTTTGTCGCGCGTCATCATAGTAGGTGTGTACTGTGAACTGTTGCATTTGCGCCGCGGTCCACCTGGCGTATACGCAATTTCGCCCAGTCTAAGAATTCTTATATAATATATATATAAATTATCGTATATATAATTAAGTCAAGTTTGAATTAAACTTTAATTGCGTGTTGCTCCGGACGAGCATCAATTTTCGGCCGCACAATGAAAACCTTTTTTATCTTCGCTATCTCAAAGCTCTTGTTCGCGAATCGACAGCTAAAAGGTTGGCCCAATAATAACCGACTTTATATAAATTTATTCGCATTAGCTTGTTTGTTGGTTTTTATGCTCATTTGTATTATGTTTTGCGCTGTTTTTGTTTTGTTTGGTAAAGGTTTCCAGTTGTTGGGGCTGCTTGTCTTCGAGCTGTAACAATATTTGATCTTAACTCTTACCATTAGCGCATAGTGTATTTGCGTTTCGGTGTTCGGCCATCGACTTTTTATGGCTTTTGCCGTGTAGCAGTAGTCGTTGAAGTCTAGGGCAAACAAAGTGGGACAGTTTTTTATTTGGGCTCTTGCGTGCCGAGATTTGCAAATCCGGATAAGCTGATTGCGGTCATATAAATGAATCTCGCATCCTCATTAAGCTCGGGCTCAAGGCTTCGTCAGGAACTGCACCTTGCTCGCCAGCGGAGTAGTCTATAAATTAGCGCGAAATCTGCTTGGATAATAAATGACTCGAAGACAGCGCTGCGTCGTCGATCTTAAGCTTTTTTTTTCCGGCTCTAATCAGCTTGGCTCGGCCTTGCCTCGTTGGTTACACAAACTCGCGGCGATCTTTCGTCTAATATTGCCTAAGCCCATCATTAAGTCCACTCGGCTTTAGTAATTTATTAAAAGTCTTTTAATTCATTAGAGAAAATTAATATTAAACACAACTAAATGTCGACTTCGTGCGCCTAATGATGCGAATGAAATTGAATTGCTAAGCTCGCCCGCTCGATGCATGCGCATCTGTTGACTCAGTGTGAAGACAATTCTTTTCGGATGCGAGCCCAGTTCTGGGGCCTTCGAGATTTATGCATAAATTTAGAAATACAATTTTGAGGCAACTTCCAAATGAAATTCTGACTGAAGTTCATAAAGCATAAAATTGAATTGTATATGTATTTTAGTTGATTATAAGTTAATTTAAATACTATTTATATTTAATTTATGTATTAAATAATTTTAAATGTTTATATACCTAATTATATAGCCATAAAAAGTTTATTAAAATATTCAATATTATTTTATTAATATTTTATACTATTAAAATATCAATTATTATTATAAATTCTAAACTCCCACCTGCAAAATAATTTTTTTTTTTTCTTTATCTGCATTCAGCAATTTCGCAATCTCTCAAACAGCTGCATCAAAATACTTGATCATCGCTTAACTTGTCGAATTTTTGTTATTTTTGCAACTCACGAAATTAAAAAATATAATATTTTTCTTTCAAAACTTCAAAATTGTTTACAAAATATTTTTCTTACAACTCAGCAAATTGTTTAAAAATATTTGGTTTGCTTCTGACATTTAGCGAAGTAAAAAATATATATATTTTAGAGTGCGACCCAGCAAAATTTTGAAAATTAATTTATTTTAGTTTTTGCGACTCGCTGAATTGTTCAAAATGTTGCTGCAAATAATTGAATTTAAAAAAATATTTCTAAGTTTTTGCTGCACAAAACCTTCAAAAATAACTTAAACTTAACTTAAAGATTATTAGTCTTCTTTTCGCTTCAAATTTCAAATCAAATTTAGTAAAATAGCTAATTAAATAATAAACAATTTAATTATATTTATTTAAATAAATCAAATATGTATATAAATTATATGTTATTAAAAAAAGCTTTAAATGGTTTATTAAATCAAAATTGGCCATCAATTATAATAATTTTATAGCATTAAAAAATGTGGAAATGATTTTGCAATGTTAAAATTTGGAAACCAATAATTTTAGAATAATTTTTAGTTAGTTTAAATACGTTACCAAATAAATATCTTGTAAAATATTAATATTAAAAATAACTCTTTTATAACTTTTTTAAACACTAAAAACATATTTTAAAATATTTTTTATATAATTAAAATATTTTATAAATATTTAAAAAATATTTTTTTTTAAATATTTCGTCAGTTTAAACACAGCCACAAAATTGCACAACTCGTTAAAGGTCTGCAAATCAATGTTGATTATGGGTTGATGTCACTTTTATTTCATTTGCAGTAACTCACAGAATTTGAGCAACGCCCACGCACAGCACTTTGCACTTTAGAGTCTTATCGAGTATGTTGTAATGCACTAAAGATGTTTTCTTAAGAAATTGGCGACTTGTATGGAACTTACAGGAATAGCTAGTTGAACGCTGCTTGGGTAGAGAGAGAGAGTTAGTTTGATCGCCGGCTGGTTAAGAGTTCGCTGTCGCACTAAGCTTGGAAAAGACGCGTCTTCGTTTATATACTCACACGTAGCATGTTTTAACTAAAATCGTTTGGAACACTGCTTTCAAAATCCAAAGGCGCAGCAAATGCAAAAAAAACAACAGCATGAACGGCAGCAGCAGCAGCAGCAGCGGCGGCGGCGGCATTAGCAGCAGCAGCTAGCTGTGCTGGCTAGCTTAAAGAGCAGCTAAAACAGCAGCACGGCTGGCCACAAAAGAGTTATTTACTTTGCAATTTTTTTTTTTAATACTCACGAGGCTTGTTTCAAAAGTATTTAAAAATGTTCGCTCAAAACATATTTATTCTTCGATGTGGCAACGCTCGAGTATGTAGCTGCACACACATAAATGTGCAAAGGTCTTCATCGTTTTTTTTTTTTTTGCATAAGTTTAAATTCCCAGAAATGTCCGTTACTTATTGATCGCGCCTCGTGCAAGCATTCAAAATACGCTAAAAAGTTGTGTATACGCAACTTCCCAAAGAAATGGGCAGCACTGCAAAGGTCTGGTCACCTTAATTTCAGGTTTGTCTTATAAGAAACTACTCAAATTGGCACAGATTTTGAATATTTGCGATATATCGATAGCTGCAATTCTCATTATCGATAGATTAAGAACGCATTTGAGCAGTATATACTGCATTTAAATTATGAAAACATTATTAAAATTTATAGTTAAATAAATATTTGTTTATTGTAAGGGCATCAGTTTGTCTGCTATGAAAAGTACAATTGGTTTTTCATTATTTTTCTCTTTTTTTGTGCTTGGCAGTCGCGTGAGTCGAGCGTCCGTTGTCTAAGTCGTCTTCATCTTGACCCGGTCTGAGGCGCTGCAACGGCGACAACTCCAGCCAAAAAGATCCGCAACGTCAAACGGCTAACACCTCTGTATGTATTTTTAGGGCCAAAATGCCAAAATCCGTCATTGTCGCAACTGAAATCGTGGCCCGGCAACGACAATGCCGATGAGCTGGTCATGCAACTATAGAGTCAGTGCGGGCCGATCATCCCGAACAGGTATTAATACTGGCAGTCATACTTTTTTGGATGCCCAGCGTCCGCTTCGTGCTTCGTGGTGACAGACAAGACAGGCGGCAAGCGGTCATGGCGATTTAGATGCCGTTCGCTGATTGCTGAGTACCTTTGCCTTATGCACGAATATATATATATATATATATAAATATATATGTAGATAAAAAAAACAGTTGGCATCGGCTGCTAATGGTAAACCTATGGGCATTGGCGCAGGCATTCAATTATACATATTAACATATACTTAATTATTGTCTATCATTATTTCTTGCTAATTTATAACTAGTCAAAAAAGTAAATAAACAATAAATTAAAATGGCTACAAATGAAGACGTTCAAATACGCCTAAATCTCGAAGGCCGCTCGAAAGAAAAACTCAAGGAAATGATGCGTCAATGTGAGGCATGGATTAAAGGTGCTCCACCTGGGGCCATAAGCTGCCAGAAATTCCTTTGATGCTTACACCAGCCGAACGGCCTTCAAGGCCGGAAATGCTTTGGCTTGAGCTGCTGCCAGCATCTGGAAAAACCAAAGCAAAAGAATTACAAATTAATCAAAAGATATGTAGCGAGGAAAAAACCTTAATTTATGGTTGTTTTTACAGTTTTGTATACTAAAGTTAAATCATATTTTGCATGTATGAGCGCGAACATTTGCATAAACATAAAAACAAAACTCAGCAGCAATAAAAGTCTTTTTTATCACTCAGCAATTGCTGCTGATGAAATTTTTGGGCAGATTTATAGCAAAAAGATACAATATTCCATAAATAAAATATATATAAAATGCTAAAAGTATAGGGTATATAATTTATATATTAATTTTTTAAATATTAATTATCTTAAATATTGAAATCTGTGTTGAATAAGCACATCAAAGCAAAAGGAATTAAATTTGTAGTCTTCATAAATATGCAAATGCCTAAAAGTATGCAACATAATTTTTCAATTAAAAATATACAGCATACTTCGATGGGCATTCCAGTTTGAAAATATAAATCAAAACTTTACCAAATTCGAAAACTTCACAAAGAGTTTGCCAACACTGGCTCGGCCAAACAGTGCTGGCAACGCTGCACATGGGGAAGTCACAAAGTGGGTGGGGCGCGGGGGCGTTTGGTGATTGCTCCAAGGAAAAATCGATACGGAGACAGCTGTTCGTGTACAACAAGTGCAACGCGTCAAGGAGCCGCAAAAAGAAATTCAACTGAAAAAGAGAGGAAAAGAAAAACAATTAAAAAAGTGAATAAATCCAATAAATAAAGTCAAATCTGTCAATTAAAAAAGCCACAAAACCAAGTGGGGAAAACGAGTGCATTTCTTATATGAATTTTCTGTGACATATGGTCGAAGCGCGATAGAGAAATACTCATATATATACATATATAGATCGAGGAACTTATCTGTATAACGATGCCCAGCTCAAGGCGTGCCATATTGGGACACATCATGTCCGGCATATGCACGAAGATGAATCGCACCAAGCCTGTGCCAGCGGATGTGATGGAGACTCCGCTCAAGCGCTGCCTCACCACCTTCGACATTGCGCTGCTGGGTATATATGCAGATCTGTAAATAGTTAAGATATCTATTTTATATATAAATTCAATCTCTAGGCATTGGCCACATGGTGGGCGCTGGCATCTATGTTTTGACGGGCACCGTGGCCAAGGAAATGGCTGGACCTGGCATCATTCTGTCCTTTGTGCTCGCCGGATTCGTGTCCATGCTGGCAGCGCTCTGCTATGCTGAGTTCGGCACTCGCGTGCCCAAGGCTGGATCGGCTTATGTCTACACCTATATATCGATCGGTGAGTTCTGGGCCTTTGTCATTGGGTGGAACATCTTGCTGGAGCATATGCTGGGCGCCGCCTCAGTGGCACGCGCCTGGAGTGGCTATGTGGACTCCATGCTGGGCGGCTGGATAGCCAATACGACCTTGTCGCTGATGGGCGGAATGCATGAGCCGGGCCTAGCTCAATATCCGGACGTGTTGGCCTTTCTTGTCTGCATTGTCTACGCCGCGGCCTTGGGCAGCGGTGTCAAGGCAACGGCCGTCTTCAACAGCGTGCTGACCCTGGTCAACATCGGGGTCATGGCCGTGGTCATTGGCGTGGGCTTCTGGTATGCGGATGCCGACAACTGGTCCGAGGCGGAGGGTGGCTTTCTGCCCTATGGCTTTGGCGGCGTCATTGCGGGTGCTGCCACCTGCTTTTACGCCTTCGTTGGCTTCGACTCGATAGCCACGTCCGGCGAGGAGGCCAAGAATCCCGCCGTCTCCATACCAATCGCTACAGTGCTGTCCCTTTGCGTCGTTACGGTGGGCTATATCCTGGTGAGCGCCGCTCTCACCCTCATGATACCCATCAGCGAGATCAATCCGGCTGCCTCGCTGCCGGAGGCCTTTGGCCAGCTGCAGCTGCCGTGGGCCAAGTACATCATCTCGATCGGGGCACTCTGCGGCATGACGACCACGTTGCTGGGCTCGCTCTATGCCCTGCCACGTTGCATGTACGCCATGGCGTCCGATGGTCTGCTCTTCAGCTGCTTCGGCCGCATCAGCCAGACCACCCAAGTGCCGCTCTTGAACCTGATTGTCTCCGGCTTGCTGAGCGCTGCTCTGGCCTTGGTCTTCGATCTGGCCAAGCTGGTGGAGTTCATGTCCATTGGCACGCTGCTCGCCTACACCATTGTCTCGGCCAGTGTCATCATTCTGCGCTATCGCCCGCTCACCCACGTGGGCACACCCAATCCTGTCTATGCGCCCGATACGCCGGACGAGGAGAATGACGAGGATGCCGATTCGCAGTCGAGCATTGATACAGCTTCGCCGACGAGTGATCTGATTGAGGGCGCTCTGGCTGGTCGTCTGAAGCCGCAGTTCCGCTGGCTGGAGCCACTCCTGGGCCGCTTCGCACCTGGCTCGGTGGTCTCGGTGGCTGTGCTGCTCTTCATCGTGCTCAGCTTTGCCATCTGCCTGGAGCTGAAGGTGTCCTGGGCGCAGCTCTACTCCGGCACCTGGTGGGCGCTGCTCGTCTACGGTTTCATCATCTTCGCAGCCAGCGCCTGCGTCGCCGTCATGGCCGTGCACAACCAGAACACTCGCGGATTGAACTTCAAGGTGCCGCTGGTGCCCTTCGTGCCAGCACTGGGCATCTTCAGCAATATCATGTTGATGGTCCACCTGGATGCCTTGACCTGGGTGCGCTTCTTTGTCTGGGTCACCATAGGCATGATCGTCTACTTCCTGTACGGCATACGGCACAGCAAGGAGGGCGAGGCCTGCTCCACCTACTCCATACTGATGACCTCGTCGGAGGCAGGCAAACTCAACTGGGGATCCTTTAAGGCTTCCAAGAACGTGGCCAAGCACACGGTGCTCGAGCGTTTCCTGGGTCGCCGGAAAATGGATGACAAGAAACCCATTGTGGACGAGGAGTGCGACGACAACGCCGAGAGTCCAAATTAAGTCAATCAATGGGAGTACGATTATATATATGTAACTATATTTGGTCTGTTATTCAATTTACATCAATCGAAAATTATATATATATATAAAGATTGTTAAAAACAAATACGTCGAAAGAACACAAACTAATGTAACTCTACACCTATAGATGATCATTATATATATATATATATATATATATACTATATTTATATGTTATATCTGTCTATGTGGCCAGCCCTGCCTGTAACAATTGTTAATAAAGTACCTCTACCCATCCAGTGTTATGTACCACGCCCACTTCAGATAACTGTCTACCTACATACATATATACTCTCTCTTATATCCATTATGTGTGTACATGAATATATATATATATATATACAAAATATAATAACAATAATTGCAGCATATTAAAGATGATATATTCAAGTATATTTGAATCGTTTGATAAATGTATAAATATATAACAATAAAATATTTATGTAAACAATATTTGACTGAGAATTCATTGTTGGCAAGATTTTGAAATGGATTGTGATTTGGAATATGGATCTATAGTACAGAGATCCATCAAAAGTAAGGCTAGTACCTAAATAGTCCCTGGTGTCAAGAGAACTCTTGGGCGGACATGCTACAGAGTTAACTCTCTGTAAAACCTGAAGAACTACTAGTATAATATAATATTATTTTATATAATATTTGCATATAATATGAGGTTCTTCCAACAAAAGCTTTAGCCCCGAAAGTATGCCTTATAATGCTGCGATCGCATCATCGTAGTTTTTAAGAATATCTGACAAATCATGAGTAATGCCAGCTGAATTCAGATAGATATATAGATAATTTAACTTCCGGTATAAACATATGGCGAAACATATATGCTACAAATATTAAAGAAAGCATTAAGAACAGTATAACCTGCCTAGTGTCTACATATGCTAATATTAATACTGATACGAATTATTATAATTTTTATTTAAATTTAAATTTAATTAAAATTTTAATTTCAACTGAATTTTAACTCAAATTTGTTTTTTAATTTTAATTAAGTTTAAAAAAATTGGTTTAAATTGAATTTCAAATCAAACCATTTTATTTTCTAGTTATTTTATTTTTCTTTATAGCAATTCATTTATAGTATTACACATTTTCAAAAGTAGTTTCATAATAATTCCATTAATCAGCACGTGAATCTGCTGAAATCCGTTATCAACACGTGAAAGAAAATTATAAGCTTCAAGAAAATGTAAATCATTTGGATGGTTCGTGAACTTTATTGCATTTCGTGCAAGATTGCAAATTCATGAACTCGAGGAATGTCGCAGCGCTGACTCCCATTATCTATCGAAATGAGCTGCCAAATCAAAGTATGCGTGTGCAGGGGAGACAGCGAAAGAAGAAGAGAGAGAGCGCTAAAGCGAAAGCATCGTCATAACAAAACAAGTTCGCATTTCGGTGACGCAGCCGTGATGACGCATACAATGTGTTCAAGCTACACACACATATATATATATACACATACACACACAAATCTGTGCCTGTGTGCGTGTCGCACACGAGACCAAGGCCTGTGCGAACAGCGCGAGAGAGCAAAAGCGTTTCGTACGAGAGCTTACGAGCTTGGCAACAACAAAAATCTGAAGCTAGAATATGTGCGAGCAGCAGTGGAAAAAAAACGGGTTTCGAACGCATGACTTTTTGATGGAGCGGGGCACAACAAAACAGTTTGGCGCTATTTCGCAAGCGCAGCAGCAAGCGCGAGTGTCCGTTGGCACTGAGCTTAACGTATTTATATTTTGAATTTAAATTCAAAAATTAACGCTCGCAGCGTGCGTACTCACACACACAAATACCACTGCACTGGCATGTGTGTGTATATTCGTGTGCATGTCAGTATACTACAGCTTCTAAAGCATGCGAGTTATGAAGTGAATTATGTTTCGTTTAGTTTCGCCATTTCACGATTTGAATATCGGCCGTTGTAATTTAATAGAGAAACAGATTTGTTTTGTAGTTTGCTCTTTAGAGGTCTTCCGGCTGTGCGCTGTGATGTGATGTGAAGTGATGCGATGGTGACCCCTAAACACAATATTCATGATGTCTACGCGCCTGTACCCAATGCCATTGACAAGTTTTGCTAGATTCGTGTATTGAAGCAGCACAAGGTGATAGTTGAGGATGCCGGCTGCTGTTCACAAAAACGCAACGTTATGGGGCAGAGGAACCAAATACGATGCGATGCGATGAATTCAAAGTGTACAAACAGTAAGTGTGCGAGGGGGCATTCAAATGTTACAGAGGCTAGAGTCAATATCTATGAAGATAAATAAATTATTTTGCTTGGAAAACATTGGTAATAGTACATATAAGACTTGGCTTAGACTAACAAACAATTTACTTCCTTCATTCATTCATTAGCTTTAAATTCTTTGTTGCGAAACCAAAAACCTAATACTTTTCAAACACACCTCGCACTTGGAGCGACAGATGAATGCTCACATGCACAACTGCATACATCTGTTTTTTTTCGGTTGCACGTTTGTATGTATGTATGTATACTTGGAAATCACCTTGCAACAGCTGCAACATCTTCGGACGTACAGCCATCCCTCACAACTTAGGGGTTGCTGCTGCAGACGTGGAGATCGGAAAATGAAAATCTACCTGTAGTTGTAGTTGTCTTTACCTGCATACACACATACATACATGTACAACTGCAATGTGCATTTGTGTGTGTGTTTTTGATCTGCTCTGTGCTCTGGCATAATTCCCTGTGTGTAGGCCAATGATCTTTATTTTTGAGTCGCAGCTGCTCAACAAAATCATAAACTGCGACGCGCACATCGAATAATTATTGCAGGCATTTCTACACACATACATATGTACATACATATATAAAATACGTATATACATTTCCATACATACATATATAAAATAAATATATGTACATATATCGATAGTTATGCATCCACATCGATAGTTGATAATTTCCTGATTTTATTCATTTGGAGCATCTTTAGTGAAAGTGCATTATGGAATGCAAATGAAAGGTGTGCTGATTTACTACGTACATTCAACATACATACATACATATGTATGTACATACGTACATACAAATACAAGCAGCATGCGATCGATCTAGCTGATACAGTCAGCGTCTTTCGGCATTCACTGTATAGATATGCATGTGTGTATATACATATATATTTAATATTTGTATGTATTTGTACACATTCATGGCGTATAGGGGTAGTTTTGAAGCATGGAAAACCCATAAGACGTTGGCATATGGCATTCAAAATCAACGTTTCATTCCCAATAAAATATTTCCGTATACATTTAATTATAGACGTAAAACGTACAGGCATGCAATGTGAAGGCAAACGCTTGTATTTCAACGTTCCACGCAATGGTTTTCGAAAATAACGTCGCATTAGCGTTAACTTTCTCACACATACCAATGCAACTTTTGAAAATGAAGCCCTGGTGCTGTTTCAATTCCTGTCGTTCCAAATGTAGCTGGTTCATTTTTCTGATGAAGGTTACTCAGTGAGAGCCGATGTACAGTTGACTTAAAAGAAGAGCAGAAATATAGTAAACAACCTGACGTCACTGTCTTAAAATAGTGTGGAACAACTGATAAACAAACTAAATTCTAGAACTATTATTTAACATAGTAATGTTTTGAAATTTATAAATACTAAATAATTTATTTTTATTATCTATACTAGATTCATATATTAACTGAATTGGGAAATACAGCTCAATTTATTATTTCACGTTTAACTGATTTACAAAAATACATTAAAATATATATAAGTAGAAAGACTTTGTTGAAATAATTCAGAGCTAAAATTCCAAAAAACTTTATACGTTTACTGCTACCGCAGATAAGAACGCTGTTTGCTGTATGAGTGTGTGACGTCACATTGTCTTGTTTCGTTATCTCTCATTGGAGCGCATAACCTCTCGCCGTGGCACTACTCGAAGCATACATAAGCGAAACGAACATGAGGATTGCAACCATTTATATTTCGGAGAGCAGAGCAGACAGACGGGCGCGTTTCGTTTCATTTCGCGTGAATTTTTGCGAGTGAATTTTTGTATCGTTCGATTTGTTTTAAAATCGACAAAACAGCCGAGTACAACAACAACTTACGCGAAATTATATTCGTTTATTAAAAATATTTCGCAAGCAATGTGCTGTATTGCGTCAACCAAGTAAAATTAAAGTCAGCACAAAGATCCGCCAACAAAAAAATAAATAAAATTATTCGCACTTACAAATACACACGCACACACACACATATATATATATATATATATATATATATATATATATATATATATATATCATATAGAGTGAAACGAACGAACACAACTAAAAAACAAAAACAAAAAAAGAAAAGACAATGAAAATGCCAATCGTGAGCTAAAGTCAAATAGCAGTTAGTAAAGTGAATAAATAGCAAAAACTGTGATAATTGTAAGCTGGCAAGCAGTGCATAAATAACATTTGGAACCCCAAAAGAGAACAAACAACAAAATGGTTAGCAGCAGCAACAATACGAATGGAGTGGAAGGCAACAAAATAGTCAACGGTCTTCTAACGGTACTGCCAACCTCTCCAGAGAGCAGCAACAACACCAGCAGCAACAACAACACCAGCAGCAGCAACAACATGGAAGCATCGTCCGCTTCGAGTGCAGCTGGCAGAGAGCAGCGAGTAACGCCCGCATTGACTGTGTTTACATCAGCCACCTCCAGCCCCTCCTCTTTAAAGCTGCTCCGTACGCCCGGCGCACTCTGTGAGGTGCACGCCTTGAGCTTTGCGGAGCAAACGAATATCAATGGTAGCCTTAACGCCCTCGGAGCGGGAGGCGAACAGCCCGTAAGGGTAATCAAGAACCGCTATGTGATCAGCGCCCAGCCTAATCACATCTCAGCCGCAGCAGCGGCCAAAACACCCGCCTCCTATCGCCATCTGATCGATCTGACCTCATCGAATCTGCAATGCATGGACGTCTACAATGGCCGGCATTATCTCTGCAAGATTATCAACGAACCGCTGGATAAGGTTCAACGCGCCTACTTCCAGTTGGAGCAAGACGACGAGCTGTGCCGGAGCACAATCTATGGCCATAAGCTGATACGTGGTGCCCACGATCTGGTGCCCCTCTCCAAGAACCGCACCTACATTATCAACGCACCCGTCCAGCATGTCTATGAGAACCTGCACACGTATATCCGCAATGAGAAGCGTCTCTGCGAGCAGGAGGCACGCGCCATATTCCATCAAATCTGCCAGACTGTGCAGGTGTGCCATCGCAATGGAATCATCCTGCGCGATCTCAAGCTAAAGCGCTTTTACTTCATTGACAAGGCGAGGTTAGTATGCAAACAACAATGAACATTAACTAGTGAACTAAACGCCTCTTCTCTCGCCCATAACTTAGCTATCGATATAGCAATAGTTACAGCTGTCATCGCTATTATTTTAAATAATTCACCAATACTGCAAGCCAAAACTAATAATTATTTTTATTAATAATTATCATTTATTTATTTCTAAGTTTGCCCTGGCTTACCTCTTATTTCCCTTTCGCCTCACTTTTTACTCGCTTTCTTTTACCCACTTTTACTGATAGAACTAGTTTATGACTATTTTTTGCGTTTCTAAATCTGGCAACACTGTGGAACTTCCAGTTAGATTTCGCTGAGCGACATACTGTTATTGAGTTCATGTATTAGTTCCAATTCTAGCAGACTGATGTATTTACATACAAAAATACATACATATGCCTGTATGTATGTACGCGTGTGTTGATGGCTTTCGTAATCGATTGGTAGTGACCCTACCCCGACACCCGCATATTAACCGCACTACTACCACTAACAGCACCACTCACACACACACATTCACACCTCGCACACATTTGCTCGCCGCTGTACTGGTTGCATATCTTTATTTTGCAATTCGATAAAAACTCGTTATGAGCAACAGTTGTTTTTTTTTCGTGTGTGTTGGTGTTGGTGTTATTGGTGCCACAATTGTTGCTCTTGTTATTGGCCGACGTTGTCGTTGTGGCCAGTTGTGGGTAACATTGAACATTTAAGAAGTGTTGCAATAACAAAAACAGCAACAGCGAATAGATCAACAGCGGCAACACAATATGCCTGTATATGTATGTATTTAGCTATGGGAATTTACTGTACCTGATGAAATACATCGCTGTGTATAGAATATTGCGTTCTTTTATGTAAACTTTTTAGCGTGCTCAATATTTTTGGTCAACAGTGTGCAAACACACACAGAAAACACTGATAATACAGTAAGCACATAAAACTGCGAGACATACTCGCATACATACATACACACATACATACAACTGGAGCGTACGAAATGCCCGCAGCGAGGTTCCTACTCTGTACTCATTTACTCGTATATGAGTGATTGTATGTATATGAGTGTGTGAGTGAGTGCTTATACGTGAGTACAGTACACGTCGAAATGTTAGGCTCACCTTCAAAATTTGTACTGTGCCGCTTGCAAAATAATTTATTTTTGTTGTATTTCGTTTTTTTACTTACGAAGTGCATACGTCAGACAAATGTACGTATACAGCTATATGTATGTATTCTTAATCTTGACTCGTGGCGAGCAAAAAAAAACTTTTCTTTTTCCGTACCTATTCGTCTCTGCTGTACCTGTTGATTGTGAGAGACACAAACGTAAATCCGATTCTGTTAGTATATGTTGACTATATACATACATATATTTATATATGTGTGTCGCTGTATAGTTCTTACAAATGAAGCAATACTTGTTGAATGTTTTTGAACTTATTTTTTTTGCTGTTTGTATTGTTTTCACGTTTCCATTGCCAATGCAATTAGCAAATTTATTGCATTGACGTTTTCCGCTTTTCGTGTTGCCAACTTGTGTTTCTTATACACAATCGTATTTATTTCGTACACAATGTAAGCTTTATGAAACTCGGCAAGTATTTAATAAATGTTCATTTACTAAACAAATATGTGTATTATCATAATCTTTCATCTATTATACGTATAGAAATTTATTATCTTATTTGCTTTTAGCTAATTTCATTAGATTGTACATTTTGATTAGAGCTTTCATTATTATTGTTTACTTTTTAGTGAGAAAAAAGCTGAATAAAAGCTTTTAATTAGTAAACAAATTACTCACCCAGATAACCATTTCAAAATATATATACTCGAGTATTTCATTTTCATTTCAAAGTCTTTTGACTCAATTCCAATTATCTCAAAAAACAGTTGAGACAACAGTATACGGTATAAGGCATACACAATTGTGATATTTTTGAAAACAAAAAAATATGGTATATAAATTACATATAAAATGAGTTGAATGCACTTATTTTGCAAAAATAAAAATGATTGAATTTCACAATAATTTTTATGATGTTTACATTTGTATTCAACTAACGTATTCAATTTAAATTCATAATGCAATCGATAATCGATTGTCAGACAACGATTATTATTAAATACGAAATATTTACACATACCCAATCTGAGCTATACGCATCTGTACCTACTCTTGCACACACATACATATATACACATCTACGCTTGCGCACACACATACGCACCCATTCAACTTTAAGGTCAAGCTATGCTACGTCCCTGACTCTGATCTTCTGTATGTATATTTTCATGTATTATTATTTTCGGTTCGGCATATAGATATTTAAATAGCATTTAAATTAGCAGCACGTATTAACAGCGCCTGCCTCCACACACTGCACGCCTCTCCTCTCTAATTGAGTGTGCGAGTAGCTTTTTGGAAAATACAATTTGTTAATTTCAGCGCGAGAGAGAGGGAGAGGCAGTCATCGTGTACGCTCTTCAAATGAATAGGCTGCGCAATGGTCGCCTCCCTCTCTTCCATAAGCAAACAAGGTCGCTTGTTGTAACAGCTAGACTGCACGTTGCTCTCACTCTCTCGCTCTCTCTTCAGCTTACTCTCTTGTGTATGGATCGCAGCGCTGGCGTATTGTAATTATGTTTGATGGCAAGAGGCGCGCTCAGTTTCAATTTTGGTTGCTCATTTTTGCTCAGGGTCAGCTCGAGGTTTTTTCAGTTCGTGTATACATTTAAGACTATGTATGTATGTATGCGTATGTTTGTTTGTTTGTCTCCATGGCACAATCGAAAAAATAATACTGTTGAGTTTTTGGCGCTCACTTAATTATCTTAGCTTTTAACTCTTTTTTCCAATGTTTATTATCTGTTGTCATTGTTGTTTCAACTTTGAAGCCGTAGGTGGAGTTGCCACAGCCACTGGCTGTACTATGTCACTTACAAATAGGCCCATGTTGAGCGATCGCTCTCTTTGCTTCTCTCTCTCTCTCTCGCTTCCTCTCTTTAGTTTTTGCATGAAAATGTAGGCCAATGTCAACATGGTGTCACCGCTCTTGGGTGTTTGGGGTCGCCAGCTTTGTCAGAGATGGGTGCACGGCTCGGCTCGGCTTTGTGTGTTATATCAATTACACACGCTCACAGCAAGTTCGGTTCACTAAGGCTGGCAACGCCAACGCAATGCCAATCGATTTGCGTGTCTGTCTTTGTGTGACTATTGTAATGCGATAGTAAATGGCAACACCATCAATTTGAAAATTATGCAACTCTGCATCTGACTGCTGACTGCGATTGCAGCGCGCAAACAGAGACAATAAATAAAATGGAATTAGCATTAATTTGGATTGTATTTATCTTTTGATTACAGAACTAAGCTGCAGTACGAATCGTTAGAGGGCTCTATGATACTGGACGGTGATGATGATACGCTTAGCGACAAGATCGGCTGCCCGCTGTACACGGCGCCGGAGCTGCTCTGCCCGCAGCCCACGTACCAGGGCAAGCCAGCGGACATGTGGTCATTGGGTGTCATACTCTACACGATGCTCGTTGGCCAGTATCCATTCTACGAGAAAGCCAACTGCAATCTGATAACGGTAATCAGGCATGGCAATGTCCAAATACCGATGTCGTTATCCAAGTCGGTGCGCTGGCTGATGCTCTCGCTGCTGCGCAAGAACTACACCGAGCGCATGACGGCGACTCACATATTCCTAACACCCTGGCTGAAAGAGCAGAAGCCGTTCCACCTGTACCTGCCAGTGAACGTGCAAATTGCCGACGACTGGGACGTGGAAGAGGATCAGGATGGCCACGAGAGCATGGTGGTGGGAGACATGAATGAAATCTGCCCGATGGATAGTGATAAGCAGGAAGATGAGTTCGATGATGATATCGGAGTGGAGCCGCTGGACTACACGCACACAACCCTGCAAATGGCCCAGACAAGCAGCCCTAGCTCCAGCTCGCTGACCAGTGGATCAACGGAGACTGACGAGGATATGGGCTGACCTATGTTTTACATGGAGCCGAACACAAAGCCACTGGAAGCTCGCTCTCTCGTATACGCTGGCACGTGATCTTGATTGACTTTCAAGATCCAATGCTGTGGACCTCTCTATGTATGAGGCGCGTTGATTACCTGCTCTCTACGACGATAGCCAGGGCTAAGGCGGCCACGCTCATCACGTCAAACATCCTACTCGAAGGTGATGCTCACCTTCGATACTCGCACTCAAAAAAGACTTTGTAGCCTCGCTCACCTTACACGTACACAAATTAAATACATCAAACTCACTGCCTTCCAAACAGAAACGAGTCACTGTTAGATATCGTTCTCTACTTGAAGAATCCTTTAATCGTATGCTTCATATTGTAAGAATCCGAATTCGTATCGTAACTGCAACTGCAACTGATTCTTCCTAATAGAAACTTATGTACAATACATAAATTAATATTTTGCTGTAAAATTGTTAGAATTTATCAAACTTTGATGGAAAGCATTATTTTCAATGTTTACAATGGCAATGAATGCAAATTGTTATTTATTATATAAATCTTATTTTTTTTTAAAGTTTTGCGCATATTATGATGAATGATAGAAAGAAAAAAAGTGAAAATTATGAAACGAATAAAACTTTGATCTCACTTTAAATGCACAACGATTTTTTTATCTTTATTAATTACGTTAAATCTTGTTGACCCAAGACTCGGAATGTTTCTGAAATTACCGCAATGTTATAGACTGGAATAGCTGCTGAGTTCATATATTAACTTAATGCAAGTCAGCCTTTATTATCAACAATGCTGAGAGCTGAATTAGTTAATTTACTTATCTAATGAAAAACACTTGGTAATAGTCATTCCCACCTAATTATCTTACATTTGGTACTATTTGGCTAGTCATTGTCTATTTGCCTAATTGCGAAAGTCAAACTGTGGGGGAATATCGAATGTTTCAGCACGTGGGAAAAGTTAATCTAACTGATAAGCGCCTTATCAGTCGTTGTTAGTTTCAATGCCAACGAGCAGAAGAAGTCTGCAGGGCCTATCCCTCACATAATATTACCTGATAAATGCCCTATCAAAAACTAAAACTAGTTCTCAAATATTTTATAGAGCCATATGAAAGTAAAGAAATTTCGAACAATAGAAAAAAGATATATATATAAATTTAACAAAGGATGCAGAGTTTTAAAGAAAGGGTGAAAAAAAACTCCGTTACACACAAAAAAAACCCCTATGGGATATTTCATTCAACCACCATTCAAAAAGGGGAAATTTAACATCTTTGTAAAATAGCTGTAATATTTCCGCATATAAATACATATATGCAAGCTATAACATTACAATATGTTTTGCTAACATTTTACAAAATTTCCATTGATACAAATTCTCGAAAAAAAAAAACAACAAATATGTTTACTAACTATTTAGTTAACGACGCAATAAGCGACCCAACGTAGTGTCGACGTGCCAACTTCTACGTAGGTAGAACGTACTTTAGTCATCATACATACATACATTCATTCACACACACACTCACAGAAATAGTATTATAAAATTTGCGAGAGAATTTCGTAAGAACGTTAAACCTGCAGAGAGTAACGTAGGCGCCATCACCGTCGTCGCCTATGTGACTGTCGACATTGGCAACTCTCTTGAGTTGGGAATGTCGGAACACTTTTAATTAGCTGTGGCTATATTTCTAGAACTTTTCGATTGTTGATAATTTGGAATGTGCAACTAAGAAATTAGTAAGAAATTAAAGATTATATACACGTTCCGTGTAATTCTAGAGCTTTATAAATCAAATTTAGTCTTCGTATTGCTGCTCCACAAAGATTCAGAGTGTTGGCTTAAGAATCAACAAGTTATGCAAAGAAATTAAAATCGTTGCAAAAATTTCTTCTTGGCTAACGGCTCGCATCGCAGACGACAGAGGCATGTGCTTTATTTTTGGTATTTAGCGCAGATGCCTCTCTCTAAAGTTCTATCACTAATTAGAGAAAGACTGTGCTAAATAACTCTAAGCGCATTGCTGTGCACTGACAACACTCGTGTCTCTTGGCTTTTGGTTTCACAACCTGACATTTAATTGATTGGGTTTATATGGCGGGGGTGATTGATGCGAGGCATAACCGTTAAATAACTATATATATATACCATTTTTATAAATAACATATGTGTATGTAAAAAGATAGACAGCAATTTATAGAAAGTAATAAATATAAATTGACATAATTATATCTATAAAAGCTTACTTAAGCCCTATTGTCCGTTACGTTTAACATTTAAAAACTTTGGCTGTAGCTTCGCGTCTGTTCATTTTGCACAATTATCGGTCTATCGATATATTGCATACAACATATTTGGTATCGAATACCAAATTTGACTGTTGATAACAGAAACTGTAAACATCTCACCGCTGTTATGCATTTGGCAAGAAGCAGACATCAGAGTGTCAGAAGGAAGGTGGTTTTCTAACAAAATATTATAAATCCCGTGTTTTTCAGCTATTTTTGTGCGTATGATGTTCATAGAAGGGAAGAATACCAACTACACGTCCAAACATTACATAGTACTAAATGCTAGGCATAACCAAACAACGTCAATTAATGCTGCTGGCCACGATTTAAGCAATTCAAACCAACAAAATGAAGCTTACAGATCTCAACATCGACTGTCTTTTGCGAATTTTTAAATATCTATCTGAACGTGACCTAATAATCCTGTGCGAGGCGAACAACTATCTGAATGCAGTTATTGATCAAAACATATTCTATGGCTGGACAAAGGATCTGCTACTCTGTGGACATCGAAACAAACCAAGCGTGGAGCGAAGGTAATACATGGTTCGACATCCAATCCGAATTGGATTATTCATAGAAGTGTTTTGTTCTCCAGGAATCCGACGCACCTGACTTATTTGCGGCGCTTACAGATAGCCAGAAACTGGCTCAAAGGT
This sequence comes from Drosophila peninsularis, assembly GCA_035047485.1. NCBI lineage: Eukaryota > Metazoa > Arthropoda > Insecta > Diptera > Drosophilidae > Drosophila > Drosophila peninsularis. The sequence goes on along the minus strand of JAWNPN010000059.1, from coordinate 2,237,405 downwards.
ACCTATGTGGAACGACATTACTACCACCACGCGTTGATGTTCTCTTCGAAGCTTTGGCTGGATTCGGACGCCTTGTATATAACGCATGCGAATTATTTGCGCAAATATCGGCGGGCTGGTCCCGAAGCACTGCAGCGACGCTATGAAGAGGAGATCAGCACACCCATCCTGTCGGATATATCGGACTTTGTGAAAAAGCAGGACACCATCTTCGCGGGACGAGTCTGTGGCAACTGCTTTGTGAAGGATGCCGATGATATTACCGAGCAGTCAATGCATCATGCCAATGAGTATTTGTTCTGTGTGGATTTCATGGGCGATGTTTATGTTACCAGCACGGACAGCTGTTGTAAGCTATGGAAACGTTCCAAAGAGTTTGGATTGAGTCATTTTGATCTATTCATGCGGCTGGAGCATTCCTTTAAGTCTATGAAACTAAGCGACGATGGTCAGTGGCTCTATGGAGGCTTATACACGGATACAGGACGCAGAGCATTGCGTGCTATACACGTGGAGAGGTAGCTGATCCCATCTCATACATATACTATATGTATTCTATATACACTATATTTTTCAGTGGCAAGGAACTTGTGTTCAACTCAAATACCATTTCCATTTACGATCTAAAACTGAAGGACGATCAAGTTTTATTCACTGCCAACTTTGATACTACATTTCGCATGTTTGATCGGCGCACGGATCGCGATGTTGCCACTTGGGAGGATCCTTTTGACTCGTCCATCTACTGTCTCGAGTACGACGGCCTCTACGCCGTACTATGCGGCGCCAAGCATCACAGTCGCGTCAATCTTTACGATATTCGAGTGCCAGGCAAATATATTCAATTGTACTTTCCGGGCCGCAACACGGGACGACAGCAGTACAGAACCTCGCCCGTCTACAGCCTTGCCTGTGATAGCCAGTACATGTTTGTGGCCACAGATCACAACTTGCGCGTGTGCGACTTCACCACAAACTACGGCATCCAAAGGGATTACAGCCATTTTCTTGATAGCATAAGATCATGAAACAAATTGTAATCTATAATTTAGCCCGACTTTTACAATTAAATTAAGTAGTTTTCTATGTAGATCATTTAGATCCCCTCAAAAATAGATCATTAAAAGCGTGTCACCTTCTCCTCCTCAATTGTTGAATTAAATTTACACAATTCGTGTGTTTGCTTACCCAGTTGATTATATATATATATATATATATATATATATTTATTTGCAATTGCAGTTTGCCTTTCAGCTTAGAGAATCCAAATTGAAATATGATTTTGATTAACGAATTGCATAGTCGACAAGGTAAAATCTTATAATAATAGACCACAAACTTATGTTAAACAAAGAAGCCTTAAAAATTCACTGAAAACACATCTATGTTTCACATAATCAAAATTGTTTTAAGGTAAAAAAAACTTAACTGTAATAGTGCATATGCATTTAGTGTATTGTTTTATGAGCAATTTTCCCTCCCTCAATTAGTCTATGATTACATTTGTCATATCGAGAGAAGCCAGTTTATGCGTTCAAGTATATGGTAATACTTTAATATATGTAGTATGTGTGCTTAAATTTATGATTTTGGAAAACAAAATTCAAGAGTTCGAAAATCTGTCGGCTGGCATTCAATTGTTCGTTCAATTTATGTATATTATTATAACAGTTAATTACCATAAATTGTAGCCTTAATTTTGTTGCGTTTTAACAGGCACTTTATCAATTGAGTTATTAATTTAAAATGTTCAATATTTCTTGTTTTCGTTACATTTACAATTTGTGCATTTTCTAAAAACTTCTTAAACTTAATCCAAGTGAAAAAAATTATCGTTATTAGCGAGAAAATGCACCCACTGCATCCGTTTGTCAAACCTCTGTTCAGTTATCATTATCTTTTTCTTTGTTTTTTCAGATGCATAAGTTACGGTATATGATACAGTATTTGATATTCAGTTTAAGCGAAACGACTATCTGGTTGTGCTATCATTTGGTTTGTCTGCTGAAGCTGGACTTTCTTTGGACGGCTCCATGACACTTGGCTGTGGAGTTGTGCTTGGCGGCGGCGGCGAATGATCCAGAGTCTCGTTAAGCGCTGCGGCCAGCTCCCCGTTGAACTGCAGCAGGCAACCCAAGGCACCAAAGTACCCCTCATGCTCCAAAAACAGACCCTTCATGGTGCCATTCGACCAGAACTCCATGGCGTAGGCAAGCAGCTTCATTGAAATGGGATTCACGCGCAAAAAGTTTCCCACAAAAACGACCTGAAAGCGGGCAACAGAAATTGTAATGGCAAGACCAAGGCATAGACAGCTCGACTCACTTTGTCAATCTTTTCGTTGAGAGCGCACATTCGCGCTATAGAGCCAATATTGTTGGTAATTGTGACTAGCGTAGCATTGGCGAGATCCTCCCTAGATACCGAGCAGCGTTTGTCGTTTATGTGCATCTGGCCAAAACTACAGGGAAGACATAAATGTTTATATAATCTCTAGAATAGTATTTCAGCTGCTGCCCACCTAGAGGCCACTAAATCCCCTGTCAGGCCAAATCGATTGTAGTCGCCACCGTAGATATCTTTAACCAGCTTATCCACCTTCCGATTGTCACCCTTTGTGGCCAACTGAATTGCTTCTTCGAATGTAGTGCAGCCCGTAAGCAGGCAGCACAAGCCTAGGAATGTACCACCTCCCAAACTGCAAAGAGATAAGAGTTCAGAGTAAGTTTATAGTAAAAGTAAGAACTTCATAGATTGCTCACCTAGTGCCGGAAATGCGTTTGTAGTTGTCTGGCCCGTAGACGGCCAGGATGGACACGCCAGAGCCCACATTAACCAAGATAAAGGGAAATGGTTGAGAGAAGTTAAAGGCACGCTTCTCGGTCTTACTGCAGTTGATAGGAGAGTTGAGTATAAAGTTAAATTAGATGATGATGATGATACCTACGTGATTTCTCTGGCATTCTCGTAATAATAGCATTCAGTGAAATTGTGCATATCGGCAAAGAGTATGCCCTTGATGAGCGTGTCCAGCTCATCGAACTTGGCCAGCTTCATGTTGACTTGATCTCGAAAGTCCTTCTCAAATTTGAATGCACCGCCGCCGGTGGCACAGACCGTGGTCACCAGCTCGGCCATGCCCTTCTGTTTGGCCAGCGACAGAAAGTTGCCCATGTCTGTGGTCTGGAAGCGGATGAAGTGCAGAGAGCCGCGTCGCTTTCGTATCTCAACATTGTCCATCTGGAAATAGAAATTTCGATTCATTACAATGCAGTTCCATATACATAAATCAATTCTGAGCGCTCAAGTGCAAAGCTTAATCATAGGCGAGATTTCTCGCTCCTTATTACAATTATATAAGCGCACGTGAACAATCCAAGCTTTTCGAGACAGGGAATTCTTGGGGCGCGTAATTAGCGACGTAAATAAGCCGATAACCATTTAAAATATAGAAAACGCACAACAGGAAGTCAAAAGTCAATGAATGCTCTACGTAAAGTAAACTTGTCGCCGACGACAGCGGCGTGCATACAATTCAAGTTCCGGACAGGGCTGGTAATCTAGCCTTTTTATAGCTAACTTAAACTGGATTGTAAAGGAATTGATAGCTTTGACGATATTTATAATAATTGCTGGATGGATTTCTTTGAATAATTTAGAGAGATTTTTTATATACCTATAACATAGCTGATATAACTTTTAGTACTTTTAGAGAAATTACCAAAATATATATCTATATCTAATTGAGATATATATAACATTATATATTTTTCTAGGCCTTAGCAACAGTTTCTCATGGTTTCTCAGTATAATTCACTAGATAATTCCTTTGTCACATATATATATATTTTATTTTTCTAATTATCTATCTGAAATTGCAGGCAGGTAAATGTACTCCAGGTTCAGGGTCAATTCCTGCCATTGACGTCTATGACGAAGCTCCACTGTCATAGACCGTTGGCATATACTAGAAATTAGCTGGCGAATGATTCGACCTGGCTACAAACCCGGTGATCTCTACCGATTGCACGCGCACTTCACGCCAGATAATGCATAACGCTCAAAGCTAATGCAATTTATTTCCATTTTGGGTACGTAATAATTGCCATTGATTGAGGGGAGAAATTGAAATAGTATTGTGTATAGAAAAATAAACAAGCAAAGCCTTGCAAAACAAATCAAAATTGTTTATATTCACAAATATGAACTCTACATATATAAATACTATATACAGTCATAGACAAAGTATAGAAATATGTACATAGACAGTCGAATCTTAGTTCTCAGCTTACCTGCAAGTGCGTGTCGCGATGTCCCGTTTTGCCATATGCCGAATTTTTGGTTAAATACCTTCGGATATTGCGCAAGATACCCGCCTCGCAATCCTGCTCGTCGGGCGTTATATCCTTTGGCTCGAAGTATACCAATTTTGTGAGTGTTCCGCCAATGTCCATGCCAAACCATGGCATTGCTAAAAGTAATTGATCAAAAAGGAGAATTCATAATGATAATAGGTCATCATCTCGGATAAATGGTAAATAGACCTAAAGATATGATACATGGAGCGCTGTTGTTTTTCTTGTACGCACTTATATAACAATGTTCAGGATGGCATAGTCTTCGTAAAATTAGAGTTTTCTGTGCTACTACTAATACACAAACACTTGAATTTTGTTTTGGGGTCATTTCAATATCTTTTTTAGTGTGAACATTATGAATTTAGCGAAAGGAAAGAATTTAAATAGATAATTTGCAGCTTACGAATTTCTTGTCAAACTTTCAAACATTTTCATTTTAATCTGATATTTACTATAACTTAATATGTTGATAAATAATATTATTAATTGATAGAAATCCTTATTCAAACTGCGCCATCTTGCTCTGCAAACTTTTAATCTAATCTTAGAAAACGTTATCAGACAAGCAATAGAAAATGTAAATTTAACTAAACAAAAATCTGTAATTATAATTTCTCGAGAAGTATTGACATTATTGGTTCTCTATCAGCTGTCTAGATTCCAATTTTCATAACATGTGCTTAGCTAGTTACTCTCACTCTCCCTCTTTCTTTCTTTGGTCACGCACGTACCGCTTTTGATGATGAGATCAAAGATCGCTGTAAAATCCAATATGTCAGTCATTGCCAAGCACTAATATACACTATTTCACGGCTGTAATGGGTATGTCTAACGCGTGCCCATAAGGTGCGACAGCATGTTGTTTAATTTCAACCAGTACGTTAATAACTCCGACGGACAACTGCCTAGATTAACTATTACGAGCAGAGTAACTGCCGTTGGAATATAATGGCAGCTCCAATCAAAAACACATGTGCGACGACGCACTCTCCCAGAGAGAGCGATCAATACATGGCTGCTTATCTAGCTTTTTATACGTCGCCTGGTTATCGGCCAGTTAAGAAGTTCGAAAATGACCGCTGGCCTCTGCCTCGGTTACATTAAACAGTTGTGCTATCTAATCGCAATATTTTTTATTACAATTATTGTGTTATATGTTCAAGAAAAACCTCAAATATCACATAAAGCTAACTTTAATAAACAAACTCGATGCAAAGTTTGTCAAAATTCACCGTTAAAACGCTATATCAGCTGTTTGCATGAGAGTGGGCTTTATTTTATCTATCTTGCGTGTGTTAGTAATGCGCAGTGAGTGGGAGAGCTATAGAGTAAGAGAGAGAGTCACAGAGAGAACCAACTAAACTATGCTTTCATTTCACTATTATCTTCTCATCGAAGACAAGGTTGCCACACTGCTAAAATTGGCGACACAAAAACTAAATCATTCGATAAGCTGAGATTGCTGTTCAATTTTCATTATGCGACCAAGAAGACCTTCTAAATTTGTGTACTTGATTCCGTCTGCTAACGATAGCAACATTTGCTCTCGTGCTTATCATTATCATTAGGGTACGAAGCACAACTTGAGCTTTGATATGGATCAGATGCTTTGTGTTATTCCATACTGTACTATACTATATATTCGACTTTGGATGGCGCGTTACTTACACATCAAGTCGTCAATATTAGGGATGTGTTTGGCGGGCTGCGTGCATGATTCACTTGAGCAGTGCTCAACAGTCAAGTTGTCATCATTATTATTATTAACAGTGTTAACAGTACTTTTGTTGTTGGATTTGGTTTTATTGCTAACTCCAATGGCCGCACGCCAAGAAGCGCGCCATGAATTTTTTTTGGTCGAGATCATTTGAGCCGTTGGCGGACTGGCCGTGGCAGCCAGCGAGGCGTGAGTTGTTGTTGATGATGATGATGTTGACTTTTTGTCGTTATGTAATTTGAATATTTTCAAGTTGAACGAATATTTGGAGTCGCGCGCGGGCACTTTCATTTTAAATGCGTCGCGTCGTGTGTGTGTATTTAATGTCTTAACGAGTTTTTGCACTGAGCATAACACTCATTCGGTTAGTTAGTGATTCTCAAGCATTTGTATTTACATTGTTGCCAGCCAGAAAGCCAACACGGTAAATGATCTCAAAAAGAAAAACGTAAAACGGTCTCAGCTTTGATTTCGCCGTTTTGTTTTGAACTGGCAGCGCGCGTCGGGCATCCGTTTGACCGATCGCTAGCAGGCGTGAAACGTGTTTGAATGAAATTTCATTGTCACTTCGTTAAAAACGATGCCAATACGCTGATGCCGACTGCCGTCCAGCAGTGGCGGCGGCAGCAACAGCCGAGCTGGCGTCTACGTCACAAGCGCGCTTGCACAAAACCAAATACAACGGCACACTTACATCTTCATATGTGTGTGCATGTGTTTAGGTAAGTATGTATGCAACTTTTACATACATGAGTATATTAATGAGGAGACATCGTCGAGCGAAGCAGCCCAACTTAAGCATTGCGAAAGCAAATTTCAAAAATAAAATCAACGATCAAAGTTGAACTAGCCAAATACCCTTGACATAAGCTTGATCTGAATGCACGACGGGCAACGGTCAAGATAGATCAGTTTTGTATGCAATTTACCAAGATCAATTACAATGCAAATTGTTGTTTCGAAGACCATCATTAATTTACACTCATAATACACTTCAAATCAAATCAACTCATTTTGTATTCGAGTTGAGCACAAGAAGAGAAAGAGCAGAAAAAAGGTGAAAAAGTGGCGCCCAAATAAAAAAATAAAACAGTTTAAGTAAGCTTTCGTGCTTGAGTACATACAAACATATACATATACTTATATATACATACATACATATGTACTTGTTAAAAAGAGGACAGAAATAATCAAAATTGCACGTCGCAACTATAATACTCTTTACAATCAGAATTTTCACAATAAGACTTATTTTGTATATCATTTTATATTCTCTTTTTAATTATTGTTTTGCAATCAATTAATTTACACTTACCTCTGCCTAGCTGGTGGCAGAACACAATTTCATCATCCTGCATATTGAAAGTAAGACAAAATCCGTTACGCTCAAGAATCAAAGGCCGGGTATATACTAAGTTGAGCGGGACTGAGAACGGGTATCAGTCGTTGGCGCCTGCTGCAGTTGTTGATTGTGCTGCGGACGAGCTGCGTTTGGATAATGGTAATGTAACAGCCGCTGCTCACATTGGCTAAGATGGCTTCTGGTTGCACGTTACGCTGCTTGTGTTGGCATTGGCATTGGAAACCGTATGACGAAAATATGTTTCCGCTTTGTTTACAATCTGTTTTTGCCGCCTGAAAATTGAAAGCCGATCCAGCTGGTTAATGGCCAATCAGGATTTGAATAGCAATATCGTTTAATTCTTATTGCTGAACTACGCACTTTGGAATTAAAACTTTACAATTACGATAAAAATCTAAATCTAGTGGCCTTGCACGATGTCTTCTTCTTTGCATTAAATCAGAACAGCTGCTTGCTTTGTTTTCTGGTCCAGACTAAAGATGGGTTACTAGCTCAATATCGATTAGATATATTGTCTGTGATTTCCATTGTTATCGATGAATACAGATGATACGCTTAAATATCGATATCGTTTTGAGCATTTTTGCGAAATAACCACGCAAATGTGGGAACAAAACAAAAACAATATGAAGTAAACAAAACAGCAGTGAAAAAAGTAACAAGTTTCTACTAAAATTGTCTGTTTGTGCTGCCTATATATATATATATTATTTTACATATAAAACAAAACAAATATACTGCCTGCCAATAAACTACGCAGTTTATTTTTAGCCATGAGCAACAAAAATGATATAATTGAGCCGAATAATGGGCTCAAGGAATTCAAGTTCCCGCCTGTTTGGCGGGATAAATCTAAGATAAAGGTGTTATTTGCTAGCTTTCAACCGCGCCACTTCAGTATCGAAGAATATGATGCGAAGTTGCTATTCTGGATGGACCTGATAAGACAATACTGTATCTATATGGGAAAAGCGAATTTCAGTTTACGCGAGCTCCAATTACAGTTCATTCGAGGCGAGCAAATACCTGCCTGCCTGGACGTAGTGATCGCGGAAATGGAGCATCAAAAACAGATTCGTCTTCGCACCGAATACGAAAATGATCCGCTGAACACTTGGCGCGTCTGGTTGGTCAACAGCTTTGTAAAGCGCCCTCTGTGGCGCAGCTGGCAAAAACTGAAACACAGCATTGTTGCTAGAGATGTGAATGCTGAATCCTTTACCGAATGGATTCACTTGGATGTTCAACGGGTAAGCAATGATTAAATTTATAGGGTATATATACTATATCAATATTATTATGAAACAGACAATCTGCAGTGAAATGGAGGAAAAGGTACTCAGCAAAAATCGAGGAAAATTGCTGCATTTGGAAGCCTTCAAGACGCTTTGCACAACATGTCAAATGCGCATTCATGAGGAGTTCTTGGACTTGTGTTTACTAACCCTACAGGCACGCCGGCAAGTGGCCTTGCAGCATAAAGTAGAAAGGCAAACAAGTTACGTGCATCTTATCAAAATACCAGGTAAGCACACCAGCAAGTTTAGAAACAGCTTTTCGCTAATCATTTCCATTGCAGCTGCCGAGAATAAAAGTTTGAATATAAGTGATTCAGATCTGGCCATGCACAATCTAGAGATGACGCAGGCCAGTCTGCTGCAACAGCTGGAATCGCTTGAAGAAGAGATTAAAGTCAACGATGATAAGGCGCGTCACTATGTGAAGGAAAACAAAAGGCAATTAGCGAAAACTTATCTCAGAAAAAGGCGTTTGCTGGAAAAGAATCATGGTAAGGCATTAGACTTTGCACATGAGTCAGAGATTTCACTTTATTTTTGTTTGCAGAGCGCCGTAGCCTTGCGCTGCATAATATAGAAACCCTTCTTTCGAATGTGGATGAGGCCCAAAACAGTGGAGTGGTGCTGGACGCCTACAAAATTGGCACTAAGGCTTTGCAGAAGGTTCTCAGCGAATCCGGTCTCAAGTACGATAATGTTGATGAAGTTCTGGCCGATGTGCGCGAAACTCTGGATCACCATCGGGAAATTCAAGATGTAATGTCAAGTAGCTCAGCAGAAGTAACGGCCAACCTCGATGAGGAGGACTTGGAAGTGGAGCTAACCAATCTGATGGGTGCCGGTGATCAAGGGATGCCTATTAATCTATATAATAATAACAATAAAACTGAGATTGTAATTGAGGATGAACAGTTAATTGCCATGTTGGATGGTCTCGAGGTGGAGGACGGCACGCTCTCTCAGATAAGCCACAAAACAGTGGAATCTATGTAAAATCTATTTTTTGTGTTCGTATAAATAAATGTTATATTTTATAAATTGTTTTGTTTTTATATATTTGTCATAGTGTTAATGGCTTTATTCTATATCATTTTGTACAAAATGCGTCCTTAGGTCAAATATTGTTGCTTATAAGCTATGGCTAGACAAATGTTTCCCTAAACTGGAATTTAAAATTTAAATACATAAGTATAAGTATACACATGATTTGGTTTATCATACAGTTCAATTATTTCAGCATTTTTAAAGTGCGCACAAATAAAACATAAACTTTTACATACAGCCCCCATCTGTACATACTAAGTATGTACATATGCGCATGTATATTGCACTATATCTGTATATATAGTTAGGCATATTTGAAGCATATCAGAAAAGCAAGTGAATGAATGCTTATGTGTCTGTTTGTCCTCTCCCTCGCTGGTCGGAGCTTCGATATATCAAAAAACAGCGCCACGTGGATCGTTATGTGTGGATTTGGAAAAGTATCAAAATACTTAAAATTGTACAGATGAAGCATATCAGGACGGGCAGAATCACTATAAATCGCAATGATCTGCTGAAAATGTGTGAATATTAAATACAGATGTAACGGCAAGCACTGGATTACGCACGCACCTGCCATGTCCTAGGGCTGGGTGTCAGAGATTCAGATCAATGTCAGCCTCCAGGTCGATGTGGTTCATTGAATTGGCTGTGCTATTGAAGATTTGATTCTCAGCCGTTGTTCCACTGCTCTCGCCTCCATTGGGAGCGTTGGCGTTGGCGACACCGTTTCGCTTCGATTTACCTAGCCGCCAGCAAGAGAACACTTTGTCCAAATATTGCACGTTAATAATGTGATGATGATTTGGACAGTGTGTTGAATGAGACCGATATATATATATATATATATATATATATATATATATATATATATATATATATATATATATATATATATATATATACATATATATAATATATATATATATATTATAAATTATAAATACAAACCAAGTACACTAAACTGAGTTGACTATGCCGTAGCCTTTCCATATTTTCGATTCGTATGTATCTCAATGGTAATAATTGAAAGAATGCTAACAATTAGTAGTTGGGTCTCCTGTTTGAATCATCGAGTCTTGTATGCTGGTCTGGTTTGGTGTATACATATGCGTGTGTGAGTGACTGGATGATGATGACACTTACCTCCCGTAAAGCACAGACAACCCTCATCATCGCTTGTGAAATCCCGTCCAGAGCTCTTTAGCTTTAGCTCCTTATTTAGCTCATTGATGCAGCGCTGATAATAGTCGTAATCCTTCAGATACCAAACTGGGGGCCATCGATGCTCGCGCAAATATTCCTGATTATCCTGATGCAGTGCTTTCAAGCCCTTAAGTGAAAACTTACAAATAACATTGTAATTGACGCACAAATACGACATACACCACTCTGCCAACTGATGGGCATTGTGCAACTGTTAAAAAGGAAAAGCTTTAAACTTAAATGTTCCACTTTGCATAAGAAAACAAACAACCTTGACTGACTCCAGCAATTTTAGGCAATGATCGACCGTTTCATTGGTCTCGTTTTGTGAAATAATTGTGAGATCTTCAATAACGCGACACTCAATCAGATTGATAAGGCGCGGCAGGCACAAACGGTTGGCCAATTCCAGCAAATTGAGGCATTTAACCGCTGAGATGGGCGGAATTTGATCAGTGTACAAATAGCACAGTAGCTTATGGAATGTATAAATCGTGACGCCAGGAAAAACAATCTGCAATAGGAAATAGTGTGAATTTCAGATTTTAAATGATTAAGATCGTTCAAGTCTTACCACATTAGAGTGTGCTTCGCGGAAGTCGCCGAGCAGCATGGCACGCATAACATCACAGCGACCCACCAGAACAGCCCGATGAGCCTTAATTATAAATATATAGCAGTTAATTATATTATATACTTTTTTATGTTTACCTTCATCAGGCCATCGTCCAGTTCAAAGGTTACATCAGTAAAGCAACCATCTCCAATGCAATGCCTTTCCATGCTCTCCTTTATGCGCTGAAATCAAAGAGATATTAATTAAAATAATACAAATATAGAGTAATGAGCAACATACAAGACAAATGTTGGGATTGGGCTCATCACTGGGACTCTCCATGACGCTTTGTGGTTTGGAAAGTAACATGGTTAGTTGCGGCAGTTCTAATAAATCGGCAGCTTCTCTGATTTCCTGCAGAATACAAATGAATTTTTAATAAGACGCAAATTTGTTAAGAGACTTTGCTTACTTGCAGATTACTGCATTCCTTGTCAATGGTGCCTGTATAAATAAATCTGAGGCATTGGTGCAGTGCCTGGGGTGAGATTACTTTGCTTAGAGTTACAATTGTCTGAACAGAGCTGACGCCGCGTTGATTTTCCATTTGCACTAAGCGCAGACTCAGCAATACTGGATGATGCAGTTCCTTATTTAAATCATTGGACCGCTTGGACTCTACCAATGGCAGGGCTTGATAGCTGGACCGGCGCTTTAAATGTTCCCACATGCTTATAAATAAATAAAAAACAATAAGCAACAACGTAATAACAAGAAGGTAAAGTTAATAACTACCGTTGTGTGCGTGATTCGTAACGTATGAGATATTCTGTGTCATCATTGAAGTCAGCTATTGTTGCCTCCCCAAACGTTGAGCTGACCATGCTCGACTCGCTGCTGCTCCGGCCACCCATGTCAGTTAGCTCAGTGTTTAGAATGCGTTGGAAAATGCTAGACGCCGCGGCAAGCATGAATCTGTGCACAGCGAACTTGGTTCCGCCAACCACTAGAACAAGGTCGGCATATGCTTGCGAAAGAAACATATTGTATATGTCCTGGCGATAGTGCCCAACCATGACCGTAACCTCCGGTGGTGGCGGCTTCGGTGGCCGGAATGGTGCCTGCAGCAACGGCTTCTGTACCTTTTTCAGGTTCGTCATCCAGAAACGTTGCTGTCGGCGAGCAATGAGTGAAGATCGAATTGCATTCTCGAACACCTCGTTGACGCCAAAATACGTAAAGACGCTGGTCTCGTAATAGCTAACGCCCAGTTCCTTTGCAACAGCACGCGCCTCATCCGGCATGACCAAATCGCTCTTCAATGCGGCTCTGAAGATAGCAAAAGAAACTGCTTAGAGATTATTTAATCTATAAGGCATTGTGTACGCACCGCACAAAGGTGCCTTTTTCACCAAAGTAGGACAAATAATTTTCATCGCGGTACATGTAGCGCAGGTCATTTTTGCAGCCGACTAGTACGACGGGCACATCTGGACAAAAGCGACGTATCTCCGGATACCACATGACCTTGCAATTACGCAAAGAAATGGGGCTTGCAATGGAGAAACAAAGCAGCACGACATCAGATCTACAAATATAAATACAGATCAATTAAAAATTGCATTGAGGTGTGAAAGCTCTTAACTCACCTGCCGTAGGCAAAGCGACGATCCTTGTCATGATCCCCGAAGGTGTCCCACAAGCGCAAAGAGACATTGACGCCATCTACCACTTCCCAACTTCGCTCGAGCACCTATTAAATATAGTTGATGTCTGTTATTAATGTACAGAGCAATTGCTGTAGACAAAGTGTCACTTGCGTCTTTGTAAATGCGATATTGGTCGATCGCCCACACTGTCGGCACATGTGTGGATAGCAGCTGTGATAGCGAAACGTGCTTATTGCAGGCCCTAGCACAAATCAGGCGCGTCTTGCCCACGGCTGTGTCACCAACGAGGACACACTTGACCAGCTCCTGATGCGGTTGCTCGTTGTCCATTTTCGGCATGTACCTTTAGCAGGTAAATCTGTAATGTTAAAGATAATGTTTTATTTCATTACATGCATATATGTAAATACATATATACGCGACTTAATGCGTAGTGCGTCCAGACACTCATATGAAAGTAAAAGTAAGTTAAGCGACAACAAACCCATTGAAAAAATACAGCGGGAAGCATTTTTAAAGTCTAATTGAACTCAATTGAAGCAGAAATATAAATATCTTCAATCAAAGCTTGGGCGAATAAAGAATTTTATATACCCTGTAATAGTGCAAAATCGAATTTGAAATAAAGATGTAATTAAACTACAGTTATACGCACTTCGCATATATCTGTATAACTGAAATTGGAAAATTTCTATATAAATAAGCATGTGTATTTCGCCACTATCAGTATCAGTATAAACTCCCAACATAAGGGTAATAGGGTATTCTGCCATCAATAACTAGCATATAACTGTCTTTTTGTTTTCTTTTGCGTTGAACGTGCCGTTATGCTCGTTTACCGTTTAATTTTGGCTGCACTTGAGACGCACAATGGCACGGGCCCTTTGTGTATAAATATACTGTATATATTTATTTATAGATATGTGCATAAATATGTTTGTAGGTATGTATATAAACTTTAAATATATAAACATAAATAAATATTTATACCTAGAATTAGTTATATAGAAAGAATATTTAATACTAATAGCCATTTTATGTAGAGGACATAATATGACACATGAGAATAAATACATACATATGTATGTACATACAGAACTATATATACATATATACACATATTCATACTGTTTCATCTTCCACATAAATACACATGTACATATGTATATACTACATTTGTCTGCTTTTGCTACTCTAATTGCCATGCATTAATTAAAGCACAATAATATTAATGAGCTCCTGCGAAGGAACCGAACCGGCACCTAAAGATGCCCCATTGCTAAGCTTATTGATTTTCTCATTCCATATTAATGCGGTGCCGCCTACGAACCACCAGCTCAGTCTCATGTCTTAAATAAAATAACTAAAGGCGCAAAATTCCTATACACAAATATGTAAAGCATAATAACAGCAGTTTATAGCGTAACATTCATATATTCAATAAGCAATTCACAATTGTCAAATTAACTGTTTTTTTCACACAGTTTTTGGCTATCACATATGATTTTATTTCTTAAAACCAATGTTTTTATAATTTAAATACATATATTTGCACGTATATATGTATATATATATACATCTCAAAATTGCAAAAATGTATACCTTTTTACTTTCGTTTCGTTTCGATTTGTATTTTTCGTGCTATGCTCTCTCAGTTCTTTACTTGCGTGCTGCACTTATCACACACGCACACACACTAGCACACGACGTCTGTACGAAATTTACAACAATTTGCAATTTATATTTGCACCAATACAAATATACATAGAAATACACAAGCTGCGTACATTTCTTAATGCTGCAATTGCTACCTATCCGAATTGATTATATTCCTACGTTTAACATCACATTCAAGCGTTCATGCGATTATTATTAATTGTTAAATAATAAAATGCAGTTACAACAACTGTTACAATAATCGTGCACCGCCGTCGATATACATTTATCGATAACTGCAATTGCAACTGCCAGTGTTGAATATTGGCGAAATTGAAAGCTTGTCATAAGCTACCAGACCTTGATTTTAAAGGTTGATTTAAAGGAACGAAATCTTAAAATCATAGTTGTATTGATTTTATTGTTAATTTCAGGAAATAAATCATATTCAGTGTATTTTTATGTTTTAATTTTTAAAAAATAATAAAAAAAATTTTAAATAATAGATTAATTAATGATCCTGCCAACTCGAATTTTAATACCTCGATTCGTTAAGGTTTTATCGAAATAAACACGGCAACTGTGGCAACGCTATAACATATGTTTTGGTTTGTTGGTGTTGCGAAACTAAATTTAATCTACAAATATTTAGGATACGTTTGGTAAAAGACGAAAAAGTAAACCATTTAATAGTTAGGGTTTTATGTGTGAATATTGCTCATATTTAAACGTGTTACAAATTTTACTTGCATAATTCTTGCAGAAGAAGCAACATCGTTTCTATGTTTGCCCAGCGAACGTGTCTAAGTTTTACCAGCCGCAAATCGATTTTTGCCCAAGCAGTAACAGCTGTTTTACATCGAGAGTACGCCTCAAACAACTAATTATCTATATTAATTAACATAATTAAACTTCTACATTGTTTGTGTTTGTCAGTCAGGGGAAGAGTTGCAGTAGCCTTATTTCCGGATTAAGAACCATTGTAACCACAACCAAATCGAGAATGACTTTGACCGAGGTTGCACCCCAATCAAAACTGCAACCCAAGAAATTGGAGCCTATGGAGCCTATTTTGCGGTACACATCTAACAGTTAATATAAGCTAAAATGTTGAAAATTAACTTTACATTTCTTGAGCACAGAATAAATAATATTGAAAAGTCACAGCAGGATACGCGAGACTATCGTGGCTTGCAGCTGGAGAATGGCTTAAAAGTATTATT
This sequence comes from Drosophila peninsularis, assembly GCA_035047485.1. Taxonomy (NCBI): domain Eukaryota; kingdom Metazoa; phylum Arthropoda; class Insecta; order Diptera; family Drosophilidae; genus Drosophila; species Drosophila peninsularis. The sequence continues at coordinate 2,221,314 of JAWNPN010000059.1, read as the reverse complement.
AATATCGGATCCAAGCACTGATGTTTCAGCTGCTGCACTCTCTGTGCAGGTTGGGTAAGAGTTCAATTCTACAATTTAATTTGCTATATTTAAATTTGGATTTTAATTGCAGTCACATGTCAGATCCGGAGAATCTGCCTGGCTTGGCGCACTTTTGCGAGCACATGCTCTTCCTCGGCACGGAGAAGTATCCGCATGAAAATGGTTATACCACGTACCTCTCTCAGAGTGGCGGCAGCAGCAATGCCGCAACTTATCCGCTCATGACGAAATATCATTTTCATGTGGCGCCGGACAAGCTCGATGGTGCACTGGATCGCTTTGCGCAGTTCTTCATTGCTCCACTATTTACGCCTAGCGCAACGGAACGGGAAATCAATGCTGTATGTGAGGTGAGAGCTTTAGATTATTCTTGTATTAATTATGCTCCTTTGCAGGTCAACTCGGAGCATGAGAAGAATTTGTCCAGTGATTTGTGGCGCATTAAGCAAGTACATCGACATCTGGCCAAGCAGGAGCATGCGTATAGCAAATTTGGCAGCGGTAACAAGGCCACGCTCTCCGACATACCCAAGTCGAAGGGCATAGATGTGCGCGAGGAACTGCTCAAGTTTCACAAGCAATGGTACTCGGCGAACATCATGTGCCTGTCTGTCATAGGAAAAGGTTGTTCAATGTCCATATCATATAGAAGTTATGTACAATATTATAATTCTACACAGAATCCTTGGATCAGTTAGAAGCTATGGTCATGGAAAAGTTCTCTGAAATAGAAAATAAGAATGTAAAAGTGCCGGAATGGCCAAGGCATCCTTATGGCGATGAGCAGTACGGCCAGAAGTTAAAGATCGTGCCCATTAAGGATATGCGCTCGCTAACAATAAGTTTTACGACCGACGATCTGACGCAGTACTACAAATCCGCTGTAAATAATTGCGATTATATTTATTTAATGCCTATATTCAAATAATCTTTTTCTACAGCCCGACAACTATTTAACGCATCTTATTGGACATGAAGGCAAGGGCAGCATATTGTCTGAGCTGCGCAGGCTTGGCTGGTGCAATGAGTAAGTGCATCGAGAGAATCCTCAGCTTTGCTTCTTAACACTTTTAATTGCTTTCAGTCTTATGGCTGGTCATCAGAACACGCAGAATGGCTTTGGCTTCTTTGAGATTGTGGTGGACCTAACACAGGAGGGCTTGGCTCACGTTGATGACATTGTGAACATAATATTTCAGTATTTGTGCATGCTGCGCAAGGAGGGACCCCAGAAGTGGATATTTGATGAGTGCGTTAAGCTGAACGAAATGCGCTTCCGTTTCAAGGAGAAGGAACAACCCGAGAATCTCGTCACCCATGCAGTATCGTCCATGCAAATATTTCCACTGGAAGAGGTGCTAATTGCACCTTACATGAGCAACGAATGGCGTCCTGAACTGGTCTCTAACCTTCTGAACGAATTGGTGCCCGCAAAGAGTCGCATTTCCCTGGTCAGCCAGAGTTTTGAGGACTCTACTGAAAAGACGGAGCCTTATTATAAAACAAAATATGGTTTGGAGCGTATACCCAAGTCTACAATTCAGGTATGTTAAGCGCTGCAAAATTTATTCAGATTTATTGATTTGAAACCCATTTTCAGCATTGGGAATGTTGCGAAGTAAATGAGAATCTAAAGCTGTCACTGCCAAACAGTTTTATACCGAACAATTTCGATGTCGCCGAAGTGCCCTGCGATGCGCCCTTACATCCCACAATTATAATGGATACTCCCATTCTGCGAGTGTGGCACAAGCAGGACAATCAATTCAATAAGCCAAAAGCTTGCATGACCTTCGACATGTCCAATCCAATTGCCTATTTGGATCCACTGAACTGCAATTTAAATCACATGATGGTTATGCTGCTCAAGGATCAGCTCAATGAATATCTGTACGACGCCGAGTTGGCTAGTCTGAAGCTGAACGTAACAACAAAACCAGGCGGCATTGATGTAAGTATGAAATATGTTTTATTAAGTTACTCTGCTTTAATTGGGTTTCCCTTTCAGTTTACTATACGCGGCTTCAACGACAAGCAGGTGGTTCTTCTCGAAAAGCTATTGGATCACCTGTTTAATTTTTGCATAGACGAAAAGCGCTTTGACATACTCAAGGAGGAGTACATAAGATCCTTAAAGAATTTTAAGGCAGAGCAGCCCTATCAGCATTCCATTTATTATCTGGCGCTGCTGCTTACTGAGAACGCCTGGGCCAATGTTGAGCTATTAGATGCTATGGAACGTGAGTCGTTATAGATTGAATCAGAAATTTAAATTTTATACATGATTTTCAATACCTTTCTAGTTGTTTCCTATGACCGTGTGCTAAACTTTGCCAATGAGTTCTTCCAACGTTTGCATACTGAGTGCTTCATCTTTGGTAATGTAACCAAGCAGCAGGCAACGGAGATTGCGGGTCGTGTCAACAAGCGATTAGAGGGCACAAATGCAACGAAATTGCCAATATTGGCTAGGCAGATGCTCAAAAAACGCGAGTACAAGTTATTGCCGGGTAGATTCCACTAAGAATATCTAAATTTGATAATTGTTACTAATTTAGTTCTTTTTTCAGGTGATAGTTACCTTTTCGAAAAGGAAAATGAGTACCACAAGAGCTCCTGCACACAGCTCTATCTGCAGTGTGGCGCGCAAACGGATCTCACCAATATTATGGTTAATCTGGTATCTCAAGTGCTCTCCGAGCCCTGCTACGATTGCCTGCGCACCAAGGAGCAATTGGGCTACATTGTGTTCAGTGGCGTGCGAAAAGTGAACGGCGCCAATGGCATACGCATCATTGTGCAATCGGCGAAGCATCCGGCCTTTGTTGAGGATCGCATCGAAAACTTTTTGCAGACCTATTTGGTAAGATAAAACGTGTGTAATAAAATAACGGACAATTTGAACTAACTGCTCCTCTTTAGCAAGTCATCGAGGACATGCCTCAGGATGAATTTACGCGCCATAAAGAAGCATTAATTGTCAAGAAACTGGAGAAGCCGAAAACAATATTCCAGCAATTTGGTCATTTCTACGGAGAAATTGCCATGCAAACGTATCACTTTGAAAGAGAAGAGGCCGAAGTCGCTATTCTGCGCAAGATAACGAAAGCTGACTTTGTGGATTACTTTAAGGTGCGTGCCTCTAAAATATCCAACTCTATTTGTATATCTAAATAATTTGATTGAATTTACAGAAATTTATAGCTAAGGACGGGCAGGAGCGTAGAGTTTTATCTGTCCACATTGTCTCGACACAAAAAGACGAAAATGCAACAACGACCGCCGAGGAGGAGGAAAGTGCGGCTGCCAGCGCTCAACGCCATACAACAATTAACGACATTGTGGCATTCAAATCGTGCAAAGAATTATATCCCATTGCGATGCCCTTCCTCGACATCAAGGCGAAGGGTGCGCGCAGCAAGCTTTAAGTTCTTTAAACTCGACAATTTCTAGTTGGCTAATGGGATTTGGTTGCTTTGTTTAATGTTCATGAAATTATAAACCTTTCACAAATATAAAATAATTTGTATGAGCAGCGAATTGTGCCTGACATAGTTGCTGCCTAGGATCGCGCTATTCGGTATGGAGAAACCCATGTCCAGTTTGGTCAACTCCTGCGAGCTGAGGTCCTGCGGACGTCGATGCCTCTGCTGCTGATCCAATAGTGATATTTTGTGTTTAAAGGCCACATGATCAGCCCACTTCAGCTGCTTCCACTGCCCGCCCATGTCCAGCATGATATTGTTCTCCTTGCCCTTGACGCCGTGCTCATGCGACGGATAGGCCATGGCCAATTGCAGATTGATCATATCCCGGTGCAAATGCTGAAAGGTGCACTGCAACTGCAACGTCTTGCCTGCAAGTAATTATGTCAATTTTAATTAAATTTAAACATTTAATGTCACTCGCCTCGTATGCTGAACATGGGACTCTTGACAGTTCTAGTGGACGCCTTGGCAATATGCTCGGTTATATTTTCCAGCTTCCAGTAGTAGGTAAACAGTTGAAAGTCCTGATCTGCCAGCATGGTATTATTGAATCTATCTATTTCCTCCACTCGCTCTGGAGCACCTTCCATTTCCATTTGCTTAAGCTGTGGCTGCTTCTTCTCCAGTTCGGGCATCCCTGTTATTTGCTCGAATTTTATTATTTTCATGTTTGAGGACCTAATAAAAGGCGCTGGAGTGGCTGGTGTGGCTGCTGTTGGGGGCGTGGCTGGTGAGACTGGCGTGAAGGGCACTGAGCTTCCTCCTGATTGCTCCAACATGGCAGTCAACTTTATCACCTGCTCCTTAACCTGACGCAATTCCTCAAATAGCTTCACCTCCAAGTTCCGAAATGCCAAATTCATTTCATCTTAAAAAGATTCTTATTTTAGGTACATATATGAGACTTAAGTGCTCTCAATGACCCACCCGAGCCACAGACACCCTTTAGTGTCTTAGTCGTGACCGCCTCGGCGGATGCCTTGACCTCGCCCGCGTTGACAGTACAAACGGCTCTTTGCACCTCGCTGGGCAGCTTTATGTCCGCCTTCGTCTCCGTCTCCTTCTCCGCCCCACCTTCATTCAGGCTATTATTGTCTATCTCGTCCAGCGCCAATGCCGAGGCTAAAAGCACGCAAAATCCAATACACAGAAACACCTTTGGCATCTCCAGCTGGCAGTGATGTAAGTGCTCCAAAGAATATCAAATCCCAGCTGCGCGCGCTCTCCGAACGCCCTCATTGACAACTGACGAACGAGCGGATTGAGCAGCCAACTTGTGCAGAATGAAACGTTGACATTGCCGAGCACATAAAATACATATTTGTTTTTATGTATTTATGTTTATAAATATGCGACTAGGGCGCGTGTCGTATGTGTATTTCTGGTGCGTACGCTTACCTAAATATAGGCGCAATGCTGAGGCAAGTATGAATGAAAGACGCAGACGGATTTGTATCCCACATGGGAAATGTGTCACGGGAGCTACAACTGAACGAGGGATTTGTGAAGTGGATTAGAAATTCATTAATTAAATATACCTATGCTTGGTAATCCTATTGTAGATCCCTCTGGGAAATGTCTTGAAGGAAATCTTAGCCTTAACATTTATTTTTAATATTTTAAAAAATTTTATTTAATTTATTATTTATACTTATATACATACTACATATTTGTATTCTACATATTGACTATCCCATCGAGAAGAAGGATAGCCGAAAGGCCATTTCGACCATATTCTGTGGCACCTCCGGACAGTGGCAGACGTAAACTTCCTTCGCTGGCGACTGGAACAGGCGTCCGACCACAACGAAGCGCATGCTGGACTGATCCTTGGTCACTTCCAGGGTAATGCCATGCTCCTTAACCATGGTTATGTCATTGCCCACCGATCTGTTGCCCGGAGTATTGGCCGATTCGAGCAGCAGGCGTCGATGCTGCTTGGAGCGATCCAGCACCATGTGAATCATATGACATGCTCTGCGTATCTCGCTCAGGTATGGAACACTGTCGGGACTCGTGGTGAACGGGCACAAGAGCACGCCGTTGGTAAGGTCCACGTAGACGTAGTGCAGCACAGAGTTCTTCCAGCCGGCGGAGATTTTTACGGGCAGCACATTGTTGATCTCCTTCCACAGGGATGTGGTTATTTGGCTTTGGTTCTCCGCATTCAGATTGAGGCCGTAGTGCAGTGGATGCTGTTCAGCGAAGTTCTCCCAGTCGGAGCCGCTGTCCGAGTCCTCGGCGGGTGTTAGGCGCCGCCGTGACATCTCATCCTCACTGGGCGTCAGACTGTGTATTGAAGAGCCACCCAGGGAGGAGCACAGCTGCGCCTCCTCGTCATTGACGGCGGTGGAGGAATGTGAGGTGCTTGTCTTCTGCTTGAGGAATGATTCTAGCTTGCTGGTGGCCTCCTGCTCCTCGCCGGATTGCTCGATTTTCTGCTGATCCAGCACCTCGGGTCGCTTGTTCGAGATGGACCAGAACTTGGCCAACGACTCAATGCCGCACTGTATTAAGTGATCCAATGTCTCCTGTATCTCCTCGATGTAGAACAACGAAGGTGGGACCGCAGTAAACGCCTCCATTTCCGGCGTATCCACGTACATCTTAAGGATGACCGTGAGGATTAGGTGGCTGCGCGAGCAGACGGTCAGAAAGTAGCGACCCGTTGCATTGGCCAGCACGATCTCCTCCCACACGTACAGCTCACGGACCCGGACGCTGGGCGCCGCACCAATGAAGTCGAAGATGCCGCGACAGCGCAGGAAGAGCTCCACGTTGAAGCGCACCTCGGCGGGCAGGAGGCTGGCCAGCAGAAAGCTGTCGTAGTACAAGGCACAGCCATAGATGAAGAACTCCCGATGCGTGGTCAACGGCTCGTCGTTCCAGTTGCGATAGTCCATGGCTTCCATTTCGCTGAGCGCGTCGAAGATGCGCAGCTGCGCCTCCTTGGGCAGCGGCAAGCTCTTCGACTGCTTGAGCAGCTGCTCGAAGCGCAGCTCGCCCCGCGGATTGGCCAGCAGGCGCGAGCGCTGTATGCCACAAAAGTGGCGCAGGAACTGGCGCAGACCATTCGAGCTGTCGTTGGCCGTGGAGAAGTTCTCCAGCGTCAGACCTGGCAGCGAGAAGCGAATATAACCAATGAGCTCATCCGATCTCAGGCTGCATTCAGTCAAGCTGTACAACTGGGCTGCATAGGCGAACAGCACGAGGAAGCCATTGAGATGGCGATAGTTGACATAGTAGGTCACCTGGTCGACCAGGAGGCGGGATGTCAACGGCTCCGTCTGCAGTTCGTTGAGGACAGAGCAGAGGGTGAGGAAGCTGCCACGCGCCTTGTAGAGAAAGTTCGTCAGAGCCGACTCCGGGTAGTAGTAGAGCGAATCCTTGTGTTGGTCATGCTGATAGCACTCCGGTGGCAGCAGCAGCAGCCCAAAGGGCGTCAAGGTCTCTGCCACGGTCACAGCGGGGGGCAACAGCTGATCGAACTGCTCCGCAAACATGGCAAAGCTTATCAACTTGCGCATCTGCGGAATCTGATTGCACTGGGCCGCAGCGTCATCCGCTGTAGCGGCTGGAGCAGCACTGCTGGCACCTTGGAAGCCTAGGCACACCTGCGTGGGCTCGAGGAACTGCTGCAGCAGCTCATCCACATTGCTGGCATAGAGCTCGATGCCATTCAGTGACTTGAACCAGTCCCCACGTTTGATATTATGCTGCATGGCGCTGATGTCGTGAACGAAGCTATCCACCATCAGGCACTCGGGCTGGTCGGGAAAGGGCAGCACGCGAAAGCCCAGTATAGACTCGACGGCGGTGGAGCGGCGGCCAAAGCGGAAGCGATCCGTCGCCGTTATAACCAGCTCCAATTGCTTCTGATTGTCGGCGTCTGCGTGTGAATTCTTGATGTCTGCGAATCGGAACCCGTTGTTCGCCTCGTTTTCAGCCTCTACCTGCGCCTGCTGCTGCTGCCCGCCACTGCCATGATTGTTGTTGTTGTTGTTGTGGTTGCCATTGTGCTTGCCCTGCTGGCCTCTATTCTGCTGCTGTCGCCGCGTAGTTTTCTTACCCAGGCGCAGCGAACGACGCAGCGGCTCACCGCGTCGCTCAGTCAGATTCGTCTTGGGATTGGCCACATATTCGGCATAGAAGAGGCTGCCATCTTCGGCCACGTACTCCTCCCAGTTAACCAAGTCGCTACCGTCGCTGAAAGAACTATTGAGCGACGAACTGGACGTTGAATAGGTCTCAGAGGCGTCCAGGCCAATACGTCTGTCCGAGCCCAACGACATGCCCTGCGATTTTCGCATCTCTCCTCGATCGCTATCGCAAATGGATGGATAAATAAATAAATAAGTGAAACAAAATTCAGCTAAATGTCTTATGCGCTTCGATCTGTCTGGGTTCTGCAGCCAAAACCAACTAAAACTACTCAGCTCAATCTCTAACTCAGCCATTAGCTCACACCGCAAAAACCGGTTTATGGGCTGCATAGTGAGGAGTTTGCTCAGACTTTTCTCACGCTCTTTCAAATTCCAACGCTCTGCGTTAGCTCTCTCTCTCTCTCTCTCTCTCTCTTAGGCAGGCCGAAGTCGTAGGTCAAAATAAATGAAATTTTATTGTTACTTCTCACGAAAATTCATTTCATTCCAAATTCCGTTTGAAATTAACGCACATTTCTGGCTCTATTGTCTTGAAATCAATTATAATGTGAGAATTTTAATAGAAAATTCTCTGAATACATATTTAAATTGATATTATACTAATTTTAGACTGTTACATACATTTGTAAGACTTTATTATACACTCTTATATACATAAACCGTTTTATTTGCAATATCGATCAGCTTTCATTTTGCTGCGCCTGTCGAGTAGAGTCTCATGCAGCAGTCCCTGGGCCTTGGCTTCCTCAAGCTCCTTTACATCATTCTTGTTAATGCGCATCTTCTTGTCCTGGAACTTTTGAAACTTTTTGCTAGAATATAAGTGCATATATATATATTAGTATAGGCATAACTCTATATAAGAAACTAAAGCACTTACACATAGTTTTTTTCAACTTCACCTAGATCGCCTTTTTCCTCCTTTGGCTGATCGTCCACTACAACATCTTTGGCTGCATTTGTGCGCACGCGACAAATCTCCTGCTGACCCACTTTTTTATGCAACGCCACACAAGCATCGTCTTCTGGGTCGATGGACATAAAGTGTCCCGTTTCTGACAACAAAGCCATTTGCTTGTCCTAAATATGGGAATAGATAAATATGTATATTAATATATTCATATAGCAACTTGTCTATGCTCACCTCGAAGACAGGCTCCCACTGCTCCATGCTGCCAACAGCTTCTGAGCGGCCCGTTACCATACCATCTTTCTCTATTTTCAGATATTTGCCGTATCCCGATTTGAAGGAGACCTTGCGATCGTTTATTTGAAATGCCGTAAATATTTCTTCAGGATCGGGGCCTTCGCCTGTATTGTGTGGCGCGCCCAAAGTAAACAAACTGTGTCAATTGTTAATTTAATAAATGTATTTTAGTCAATAATGAATATACCTACCCATTGTCTAGGGCTCTCAGGTAGCAACGTTCGCCAAATTCAATGGCCACAGGTCCAACGATGTTTGCAGCGGTTGTTACTGACCACCAGCCTGCATGTTGAATTGCATCCTCATCGGCAACCGTTTTGCTACGTTTGGGTGCATCTTCATCTTTGTGTGCCTTTTCCTTCTTACGTTTTTTACTTTTTCTATAAACAAACTCAATTTAATAACTTTATTATGCTTTTGTTTTTTGTGTATAATCACTTGTGTTTTTCTCCTTTCAAGACCAACTTTTTTATACGCGCATGATCATAGTCAGACATTATATACTTTCTGATTTCGCTAAAGAATATTTTATTAACTATATTTTTATAACAATACACAATATACTTCTCCCGTGCCGTCTTTTTTCTTATTTACTAAACGGACTGCAGAGTTGATTTGATTACAATAGCACAAGCTTATCGATACTATCGATGATGTGCCATATATTTATTTACCGATTTATATTTGCTTTACCCGTTTCGTTGTTACCCGCGCAGTTTCAAATTGAAATTATTAGGAAGAACTGAAAGCTAACTAAATGTTTGTGGTACTTTGAATACATTCAATACATAATACATAAATATTTTATTATATAAATGATTAAAGATTAGAATTTACTGAGGGGTCGCATACAATTGGGGGCTGTAAGCTATAAAATAAATAAATCATAAATAATAACAAAAAATATATCGCATAAATATAAAACAAAATTATGCTTAATACTACAAGCTTGTGTGTAAGCATTTCATATTATAATCGAAAAAGGAAGAATGCTGCAGTCAAGATATTTATATTATAAGGTACCCTACACTCCACAACAGAAATTAAGTATCGGCTTTACTTTTTAACCTTTCAATTGTCAGTGTTTGTTCCAGATCTTAATTATATTTTAAATATATTATCTTTGGGTGTAGGGTACAGTTGTAAATACTGAAAACGGAATGAGATGGTTACATATACCCCTCCAGAGATAAATGCTGCCACTGGCCCTGCAATAAATTTTCAAATTAATGAATGTTTTAAGCATATTAAATAATTTCATACGTACTGCAATGCCTAGACTCCAACCGGCTCCAGCAGGATTCTCATTGGTTATGCCGCATCGTCGGCATATGACGCCATTTAAGGAAATGGCCCACACTTCCTTGCCCACAGACACGGAGCGAAAGCCGCAGTGGGTTTCTGTGTGCGGCGGCACGTTGGCAGCATTTGGGAGAAATTGCCAATGCGAACCTTCCGGGAATGTGCGTGTGACTTCCTTACGCACCGCAAGGCGCTGTTGGTTGTCCAAGGCCCATATACCAGCGCGACCAACACTTATGACTTTGAAGGTAACGCCAGACGGTGCCTCCACCTGCTGCCAGGCATCGCCACAAGGGTTCAGCTTGCTGATGCCATATCGAAAGAAGATCATGCCATTGCGAGCAACCGCCCAGACCTGACCCGTGGGTCCCACAGTAATCCCAACCAGCGGTTGATCGCTTACAATGTGCTCCCAGGTATCGCCGCGAGGATTCATTGTGGAAACGCCATGCCGGATTAGGACATCGCCATTCGAGGCAACGGCCCAAGCAGCAACGGGCATATCCTCAACGTTCAGTGCACTGTCTACATCGCTATCAAGGACCTGAAGTGAGGCATCAAGTATTTTGGAATGACTAAGCTCCTGCCAGGGTCCACTGCTGGTTAGGCGACATTTCTTCATCCAACGCCGTCGTCGCACGCAGTCCGTTAGCTTCTTTTGTGCGTGGTAGGTGGCTGGGAAATCGATTGCATACTGCCAGCCTTCTTTGTCTGCTCCGCCGGGTATATTGTAATCGATAGCCCAATCCGATATCCACTCGCAATGTGTGGACAGCAGCTTAGTGTGCTCCTTGCTGCGTTTCTGTCGACCAGTTGCATCGCTCCACATGTGTCGATCCGTTGGCAGACTCTTGGCTGTAAAGCCACTGATGGGATTCCAGCGCTGATTCTCATACACGTAGTAGGTATGAGTGTCAATCATGGCGTTTATCTTGCCCGACCCTTCCAGCCCCTTCAGGAACATGCCGCCCCAGCCGCCGTTGTATGCCCAGGCCGTATTATCGCAGGATATGCCCCAGACAACATCGACTCCGCTGTTATACACCCGCTTCACATGGCCGCCAATCTGACGCCAGTGCATCTGCTGCATAGATACAATAACAGACGGCGAACGATAGATGACGCTGAATAGTTTCACCCGTCCACTCACATAGAGACAGGTGACCGCCGCCGGATCCGTACGATACTTGTAATCGGCATAGAGGTCATTGTTGACAACAATCTGATATTGATTTTGAAGAGCCCTATATAAATATTTACGAGCAGGTATTAAATGATAAGCTTGCCAGACTGATAAGTAAGTGGAGCTTACCTGATTTTTACAGTGAAGCTTGCGCCAGGCGCAAAGACCATGCGATCGTTTCGTATTTCATCCAGCCACTCGGAATCAATCATAGAGTTGAGTACGGTTGTGCGCTCATTGAAGCGCGGATTCAAATGCATCGCGATGACACGATATTTCTCCACGCGATGGGTGAGAGCTTTAATGTTGGAATGACATTGTAAATCGAAGCGAATCTGATCCGCATCGTCGTAGACGCAGCCCGCAATTTCCAGCTCGCTGCCACAAGGCATGCTGAAAGGAAAAGGAGAATTAATCATCATCCGAAATGATATGTCATATATACCCATACCCATTATAGAGCGTGTTATAGTAGGGTGTCTCACACGTAGACACATCCATGCGCTCTACGTAGTGAGCCTGTCCATTGCTTGTTTTCTCTAGCTGCTGTGCCTTCATGTTGGCCGCATCGAACACAAATGCATCGCCAAGATCGCTTGTTAGCCAAATCGCATTGCTCGCTGGCTTGCCCATTAGCATGTTGATTTGACTGCATACCGAGGACAAGTGCGATAGCCAATCCTCCATATCGGCATCGCTGGCGAATTGCAGCTTGACCGGGCTGCAATTGATGGGCAGATGAACTGCGTGTATGCCCAATCGTGGCGCACCTGGCTCGCTGCAGCATTGCACGCACGTAATGTCGGAGAGTGCGAATTGTATTTTGGTGGCCGAACCATCCGGACTGAGCACTGTGAAGGTGCCAGAGTCATTCTCTGTGTTGTCACCTCCATTGCCGCTTACCCATTCCAGCTCAATGATGCAATCGTCGTAGTCGCCAGCTGGATGATGATAGCGTGCGTCAGCCGTTTTAATCCAAGATGTCAGCTCCACTGCCTTTTCGTAGTGCGTTTCTTGCTGCAGCTTAGCTACGCTCTGCTGGCGCAGCTTCAGTTTGTCGAGTATATCGTTGCGCCAATTGGGATTCACTTCGGCTTTGCCGTCGTTGGGATGCTCATTGAACCAGTTGGGTATGTTGTTAGTATCCACGGTGACAGCGCCGGTGGTCACACAGCTCCACATCACGGCACACTCTGTCCAGAATTGCGAGCCATTGTGATCGTCGTCTTCGCCGAGAAATGCATCTGAGCCGTGCGCTGATTCCGATTCGAAGACAGCCGAATCACTTTCCGGATGCGCCTCGGTGCCCACAACAGATCCAACACTGCGCACCGGTGACCAGGCCCGTGGGTTCTTCAGCTGCGTTTCAAATTTTCCGCTTATTTCAGCGACATCCGCTGCCGGCGCACTGGAGGCGTGAGAAAGGGGCTCACGCAAAGCAGTCGCCCGATGCTTCTGCCGCTCGTTGAGATTGAGGCTGCCAATGGTGGGCGGCGAGTCAGCGTTCAGCTTCCAGCGGTCATTTTTTAAACGATTGTTGAGACCATTATTCGAGGAGGCGTTGCTGTGGGTGGTCACAGTTTCGATGACTGCACACGTTTCCACAACTCCTTTTTCCTTCTCCTTGGAATAGAGATTAGAGAAGCTCTGGTGCTTGGAGCCGGGCGTTGAGCTGCTGCCACCACTTTTGCGTGAAACTATAGACAAGGAACTGGAGGAACGACTGATTTGCATGGGGCATTGCATTTTCAGCCATTTCTTGCCGGTGGGATCAGCGGCGCTTACGCCGGATCGGTAGTATATGGCACGGTCTGCAGCGCCAATTCCAAATACCTGTTGAAGAGCATTAGATTAGTACTTTTAAATAGGTTATTGAAATAAAAATTTACCTGATCATTTGGCGCCACTGAGATCATTGACAGATTGCCAACCATTTCCACCCAGCCTCTGCCTATGGCAGCATCCTCACTGATGCCCGACGCTTCACCCTTGATGCCACGTCGGAACCAGGCATGATGATCGTTTGTTATACACCAGACGGCATCGGTTCCCACTGAGATCTGCACAATGCGCAGGCCGCGTGGCGTATCTGTCTGTCCACTCGTGGCCACCGGCGACTTCACGTCTAACCAAGCATCACCCGACAAATTATCCCGGGTTATGCCCGTGCGTACAATGACTCTTCCATTGTAGAGCACAGCCCAAACTAAGCCCGTTGGACCCACGCTAATCTGTGCGAGCTCACTGCCGGTGGGCGTGTTGATGGCAGTCCAGCGAAGTCCCTCCGGCGCAAAGGCGGTGACGCCAGTGCGGAACATGGCGCGTCCATGTGCCGTTATGGCCCACACACAAAGCGTGCCGGCTCGTGCATTGGGCACATGTGTGCCGCCTATGGCCACATCAATGAAGGGCTCCTGTGTCGGATCCTTGTGCAGGGGTGCGACAGCACACCAGCTGTTAAGAGCAGCGTATCGGCGAAAGCGTATCCACTTGCGTCTGCGTACATACGAGTTCCATGACTTCTTCGCAGAGTACGACGCTGGAAAGTCCAAGGCGTACATCCAGCCATCTTCAGGCAGCTGTTGTCCATCCAGCTCCAGGTCCAGATGCCAATCACCGTCCCACTGCCAAGCCATAGAGGGCAAGCGTATCTTATCCACGCTCCTCTCAACACTGCCATCAACGTTAGAGTATCTATAACGATCGGTGGGCAGCAGCGTTTTTGAGAAACCCTCAATGGGCAGCCAGCGCTCGTTCTCGTACGACTCTTCTTTTACCCGTATGGGGACATCAAGTCCATGCACATGAACGTATACCTGGCGATCGCCGCCAATGGCCCACATATAATTGGGAACTGCGCTGATTTTCTTGAACTCCAGACCGAGATATGGGAACTCGCGCCATCCACTTGAGCTGGTGGACAGCGTGTGCACGCGTCCCTCGCTGCTGGTAGCGAACAGTAAACTGCTCGGCATTGCTGTTTGCGTTATTAACTCAAGTTCTTCAGCTGCCGTCGCCCTTTGTAATCCATAGTGGCACGCTTTTACAAAAAAAAATTGATTTTCCGTTCAAGTGTACTCAAGGTTGCCACATCAATGCGCGTATTGAATCAGCTGGTAAAAGAAGTACACTGGCACCACTACAGATTGTCAATAAGCAGAAGTATTAGGGGTAGTATGCAATTTAAATTTATATAATATATAAATGAAACTTCAATTTAGAGCTTATATACCAAAGACAAATATATAACGTAATTGTTTAAACTTATTAAGTTATTATTTTATAGTAATAAAGTGCATGAGAATTTAAATTATACCTATATTAACTATATCTTTGGAATAGATAGTGGTGCTTGCGCCTTTGAAAATATCTTTTGACATATTTGTGCTGCCGGTTACATTTAATAACAATAACACTAGTATACACTCTTGTGAACTCTTCTTAGATGTTGAAAATAAATTATGTTTTCAACTTTATTTAAATAGTAAGTGCGAGTGTTTTTTTTTCTTCGTTATCTGGCAACCACATTGCATTGACCTGTCACAGCACAAATGTGTTGCTAATAAAGTTTCCGTAGATTAACCTTCAATTCTCAATCCCCACACGTTCACGTAGCAGACACTTAGCGTCCTTTAGAAAAGACCTGTTCCAAGTGTTGTCAATAGCAACAAAGAAGTTTCCATTCCCGTTTTTGGATTTTGACCGCGAACCGTCAAAACCTAAGATAAATATGGACAGCATAGAAGCCCAGTTTGTTCGTGATACAATTGCAAATAATAAGGTTGCAATATTTAGCAAAACTAGTTGTCCCTATTGCACAATGGCCAAAGAGGTAAAAACAAATAGCGACAGTAAATCAAATACAATTATTTGTTATAATATCAATATATTCTATTTTACAGCCATTCCGAAAGTTGAAGGTTGATGCAATGATAGTGGAGCTCGATGGACGTAAAGACGGCAATGCTATTCAATCTGTACTGGGCGAAATGACGGGCGCTCGCACGGCAAGTTTATCAAAAAAAATAATAATACTATCATTTATTTTATTCTCATATTGTTTTCTTTACAGGTGCCTCGAGTGTTTATCAATGGTAAATTCGTTGGTGGCGGCACCGACATTAAGCGCATGTATGAATTGGGAACACTCCAAAAATGTTTGGAATAATGTTTTAGTTAATTTTTTAAAATTTTAAATAAAAATTGTAGTGAAAATGTTTCGAATAAAGGAAGTAATTGAATTGTATGCCCCTTAAATTGTGCGTTTTCATTTATTCGGCATGTATCGATTGCGTATGTCGATATACCTATCGGTTTGCAATTTATTGGCACGATACGATAAATAGGCAGTAATTACTACCAACAGGTATTTGAGTTATTGTCGCCCATGTAAATTAAAAGCAAACAATAAGATGGCCGATTTAGTGCGTGGCGAGGCATCCGAGTCGGATGAGGAATTGGAGAAGCATAAGGCATTTACAGCTGACAAATAAAAATCATATCTTATAAGAATATTTTGTAGATCTGCGCAGCGGAAGTATCTGGGGAAGCAACCGAGGAGGAAGATGAAGACATCTATGAACAGCCAAGCACTCCAAGTGCAACTGCTTCAATATACCGTAATAATTTGCTCCAGCGCAAATTGAGTATGTCCATAGATTTCACTTTCTATTAGACATCATTTATATGCCTTATTCATTCCAATTTAGTTGAGAACAACATTGAGATTTGTAAAGCTCTGACTATGCTCACACGCAACTTCGTTGTGACTGCTTCCAAGCAGCTACTGACTACCGATCAAATGCTCATCAAGTCGCAGGTGTCCCTGCAATCCGCTCACACAGCACTGCAGCAGGCACAACGCAATACCGCTCAGCTGCAGAGCCGTGCAGCATCGGCATTCACAAGCAGCTTTCTGCCCGTTATCCATCTAAAGGAGAGAAGCATTTGACGCAGTAATTTAAGCACATTCGTTTATACAACCCTTATAAATAAATGAACAAAATAGGCTAATCTTCGGTGTCTGAGTTGGGCGCATACACCTGACTATTGGGCGAGGGCTCGCGTGGTACGTAGGTATTTTGGAAGCATCGCGAGAAGATAGTGCGCACTCTATGATTGCGCTCCCGTTCCGGGGATTGCGGTATGCTCTCATCCTCTTCGTTGTCTTCCGGTAGCAGTGTAGGCGGCGCATCCTCCGTATTGAAGAAGCACACTTCAGTGCTGCTCGGCCGAGGTATCTGGCTGGCCTCCATGGCATCTGATACGGCCAGCATCATTGCCTCCTCTTCAGCCTCTTCATCAACTAAATCCACAGTGTCACCATCGGCCAGCATGCGTGCTGGTTGCACTGAAGCTTCCTCAAAAGGCTGTTCGGCGCGACGATCATGGAATTGAAACAGCGACGTATCCAGTTCAGACAGAGTCGTATCTTCGGCCAAACGGCGCTTTTGTTGTATCTCCTGACCCGGCTCGCTGTTCTTACGCTTTTGAACTGTATTGCTTGGATTACACACAGTTATATCACGCGGACGATAATCCTCCGAGAAGCTAACATCTTCGGGCGACAGTGTGGATAGTATGAGCAAGCACTCAATATCACGATGCTTCTTAATCTTTACAAAGAATGGACTGCCGGCGTCATCAAACTCCAGCGTCATGGGTGCATTCAGTGCCTCAGCAAAGAGCAGAAAAGCGCGAAATTCCTTGATGCAGAATGTAATAACTGAGCCATCCGCCACCTGGTAATGCTCAAACTCGCTATGCTTCAGCTTCAGCTGCGACCGCATAAACTTATCATTGACACGAGCACCTTCGATATAGTTCTTGGCCGAAAGACTTTCTGGCGTGGCCTCCAGCGTAAGCTCCTCCTCAGAAGAATTGAAGCTATTAGAAATTTCCATGAAGAGCTTGTGATCGCCACGAATGCTACAGCATATATACAAAATATTAATTTGCTAAGCATAATAGATATACTTAAACTACCTGTTGGGACTTTGATCCGTGGGCACACTTGAAGTAATATTCAGTTCATCCACAATTGCAATGAGTGCCTGCTTTGTGGTTTCCAGCTTGCAGCGAAGATTGACCTGTAGTTTGGATTTATTACCCACAATGCTCAATTCGCAGTATTCGACCTAAAATGGGAAAATAAATAAAGCAATAGTAAATATCAGAAGCAAGTCGCAGACTCACCTGTTTCATATTGCGAAATACACCGAGACAAGGCTTCATAGCTATTTTACAGCAACAATCGCCGCTGGGTGGTAGCTGAAATACATCAAACATACAGCGACTAAAGCAAATGCTCGCCACAGCAGATTGTGTGGGATTGATGGAGCGCATTCGTAGTCCATGGACATCGGCCTCTATGAACAGCTCTTTGCCAATTTTTGACAAGGACTGTATCGCCTTGGCAATGACTAGTAAAATATATTATGAAAATTTATAAAATCAAGCAAATATATATAATTTACCACGTGCATTCCCTCCCTCTAGTGTGCACTTCATAACTTGCGAAATTTCACTTTCGGCGCGCTTTAGTTTATAAACAAAGCCGCAGCATCAGCTGATAAAATAAACAGGCTGGCAGCTCTAAATCGACCACATCTGGGACTTTGGAGTAGCTGTTTAAGAAGAGTTTATTAAAAACTTCATTCTAACTGGGCTAATTGCTATGTTTTTATGAATTGAGACAAATGAAATAAATTACTGCTAATTAATAAAAATATTTAAAATAATTAATGTAATCCACCCACTTATTGAGATATTATTCAGTTTTCTTAGGGAACTAGTGTTGGAACTGGAATCTGAACTGGTTCAGTTTAGCTTCATATTGAGCCATACATTAACAGTAACAAGGTGGTAACGCTAGTCCGGCCGGTAAAACGCCACATCAGTTTTTCGCCTTAAATTAAATTAAGAAGTTCGGTAGAGTAGAAAAGTTAAGGCGAAATAATTTAGTACCGAGTGCTTAATAAATCTGCAAGATCTTAGAATAAGTGCGTCATGTGCACGTAACAGAAGAATTCAATAATATACGCACAGCTGAAAATGTTACGTTTTGTGTGTGCATTGCTGCTGGCAACTGCGACGTTGACGCTATTTTCGCCAGCTTCTGTTGCGGTGGGGGCTGCCGAGTCGAGTCAAAGTTATCCAATTACCACTCTAATTAATGCCAAATGGACGCAAACGCCACTATATTTAGAAATTGCAGAGTATTTGGCTGATGAGCAGGCAGGTCTCTTCTGGGACTATGTCGACGCTGTGACGGCATTGGACACGGCGCTCAATGATTATGGTAGGTGTGATTGAATGGTGATTTGCCATGGAATAATAATAATAATGTTCTTTTCAGATACTGAGTCCCAACAGTACAATGCCGCCTTGCAACTGGTGCGCTCACATGTGAGTGCTCCACAACTGCCACTCCTTAAGCTGGTCGTCTCTATGCACAGTCTGACGCCCCGCATTCAGACGCACTTCCAATTGGCTGACGAGCTTAGTGCTGCGGGTGCCTGTCAAGGCGGCCTCTTCGCACAAGTGGGCACAGAACTCGCCTGCAGCTATGCGGAGCTGGAGCAAAAGCTGAAGCTACCAGTTGCCAAAAGCAGTTTGGATGCTGATGTGGGCAGCTACAGCTTTGATCATGTGTATCCTGGCAGCGAGAATAATACCCGAACTGTGGTCCTCTATGGAGACCTGGGAAGTGCCGCATTTCGGCCATATCACAAGCTTCTGGAAAAGGCTGCAAATGCAGGAAAAGTGCGTTACTTGCTGCGGCACCAACTGGCCAAGAAAAGTGATCGTCCCGTGCGATTATCCGGGTACGGCGTGGAGCTGCATTTAAAGTCCACGGAGTATAAGAGCCAAGATGATGCGCCCAAGCCAGAGGCTGGCACTGGCAATGGCGCCACAACAGAAGAATTATCAAGCGAAACAGATGTGCAGGGCTTTGATTTCAAACTGCTTAAGGCCAAGCATCCCACACTCAAACGGGCATTGGATCAACTACGCCAACGCTTGCTGCAGGGCAACGACGAGATTGCTCAACTTAAAGCATGGGAATTCCAGGATTTAGGCTTGCAGGCGGCCTCAGCTGTAGCTGAAATCCAGGGCGATGAGGCGCTGCAGATCCTCCAGTACACGGCACATAATTTCCCCATGCTGGCGCGCACACTGCTCGCCCATAAAGTCTCAGATGAACTGCGTGCAGAGGTCAAGCACAATTCCGAGTCGCTGGGACGCAGTTTGAATGTGTCCCCGCCCGATGGAGCCTTGTTCATAAACGGATTGTTCTTTGATGCGGACACAATGGATTTGTACACCGTGGTGGAGACCTTACGCTCGGAGATCCGTGTGCTGGAGAGTCTACACGGCAACAATGTGCATGGCCACTTAGCCAGCGCGCTGTTGGCTCTGGACTTGAATAGCGCCAACAAAAAGGAGTTTGCAATTGATATCAGAGACACGGCGGTGCTGTGGATCAATGATATTGAACAGGATGCGCAGTACAGACGGTGGCCGCCATCAGTAATGGATCTGCTGCGTCCAACATTCCCTGGCATGTTGCGGAATATTCGTAAGAATGTTTTTAATCTAGTTCTTGTTGTGGATCCACTGCAGCCAGAAGCACGCAGCGTCATCAAATTAGCCGAATCGTTTGTAATACACCAAGCGCCCATACGCCTGGGCTTGGTCTTTGATGCCCGACCCATGGAGGATGGCACTGTTGCGGATTATGTGGCTATTGCCTGCGCCTTCAACTATGTGAGCCAGCAAAAGGACGCCCGCGCCGCACTTAGTTTCCTCACGGACATTTATGCGACTGTTGGCGAGACAGCTGTGGTCACCAAGCAGCACATCATCAAACAGCTGACAAAGGAGTTCAGCTCGCTGAGCAACAGCAAGGCCAATGAGTTGCTTGGCGAGGAATCCGATTACGACTATGGACGACAGCTCGCTGCAGAATTTGTGCAACGTTTAGGCTTCGGTGCAGTGCGTCAGCCACAGGCTCTGCTCAATGGCGCTCCAATGCCAAGCAATATCATCAGCGCTGACAGCGACTTCGAAGAGGCCATTTTCACGGAGATCATAAGCCAGACAACGTTGCTACAGAAGGCCGTTTACCGTGGTGAGCTGACCGATACGGATGAGATAATTAACTACCTGATGAATCAACCGCATGTCATGCCCCGTTTGAATCAGCGCATACTCAACCAGGAGGACGCCAAGTACTTGGACATTAACGGTGTGCCCGCCAAGCAGCTTGGCAATGCTGCGGCGCTCAATAAGCTCTCGAATCGCGATATGACCGCCACGCTGATGGCAAATCTGAAATACTTTGGCGGCAAGAAGAGCTCGGAGAAAATTGGCAGGGCATCCCTGCAGTTTCTAACGCTGTGGGTGTTTGCCGATCTGGAAACGAATGAGGGTCGTACACTGCTGACCCATGCGCTGGACTATGTACGCGGTGGTGAGAGCGTTCGACTGGCATTTATTCCCAACACAGAGGGCGGCAGCGATAAGCGAAGTCTCAATCATCTGGCTTGGGCGGCAATGCACTCAATGGAGCCGGCAAAGGCAACAGATCAGGTGTTCAAATGGTTGCGGGGGAAGAAGCAACGCATTGAGGATATACCCAAGCAACTGGAAGACGTTTTGGGCAGCACGGAATTGCATCTAAAGATGCTGCGCGTATATTCACAACGTGTGCTGGGACTGTCCAAGTCACAGCGGCTAGTCGTTGGTAATGGCCGGCTCTATGGACCGCTCAGCTCAGAAGAGATCTTCGATAGCGCTGACTTTGCGCTGCTGGCGCGCTTCAGCTCCCTGCAGTATGGCGACAAGGTACGAGACGTGCTCAAGGAATCCGCCACTGAGGTGGACAGTGATTTCACTAGCGATACTCTGCTCAAGCTATATGCAAGCCTGTTGCCCCGACAAACCAAGACGCGCTTCAAGCTACCAAGTGATCTGAAAACGGATCATTCTGTGGTGAAGCTGCCAGCAAAGCACGAAAAGCTGCCCCACTTTGATATCGTGGCCGTATTGGATCCCGCTTCGAGAGCTGCACAGAAGTTAACTCCGATTTTAATATTGCTCCGGCAAACGCTCAACTGTCAGTTGCAACTGTATCTGACGCCCGTGGCGCAGCACAGCGATATGCCCGTCAAGAATTTCTATCGCTATGTGGTCGACTCTGAGGTGCAGTTCGAAACGAATGGAGCACGCGCCGAAGGTCCTCTTGCTAAGTTCAGTGGGCTGCCCGCAAATCCTTTGCTGACACAGCAGCTGCAGGTGCCCGAGAATTGGCTGGTGGAGGCTGTACACGCTGTCTACGATCTGGACAACATTAAGCTGCGCGACATTGGCGGGCCCGTGCACAGTGAATTTGGCTTAGAGTACCTGCTGTTGGAGGGCCATTGCTTTGATGCAGCCAGTGGTGCACCTCCTCGTGGTTTGCAACTGGTGCTGGGTACTAAATCGCAGCCCACTTTGGTGGACACCATTGTGATGGCCAATCTGGGCTACTTCCAGTTGAAGGCGAATCCCGGTGCTTGGACATTGCGCTTACGCGATGGCAAATCTACAGATATTTATGCCATTAGCCATGCCGAGGGACCCAACACGTTGCATCAACAGGAAACTGGAGCAGTTCAGGTGCTAATTACCTCGTTGCGCTCCCATGTGACCAAGCTGCGCGTGTCCAAGCGGCCAGGCATGCAGCATGCGGAGCTGCTGTCAGATGACTCAGCGCCCGCTCAGTCTGGCATTTGGAATAGTATTGCGAACAGCTTTGGTGGCAGCAGCGGCACAGCTACCACTGATGAGGATGTGGAAACCATTAATATTTTCTCCGTGGCCTCTGGGCATTTGTATGAGCGCCTGCTACGTATCATGATGGTATCCCTGCTGAAGCACACCAAGTCGCCAGTGAAGTTTTGGTTCCTCAAGAACTATTTGTCGCCACAATTTACGGACTTCCTGCCGCACATGGCCAAGGAGTATAATTTCCAGTATGAGCTCGTGCAGTATAAATGGCCACGTTGGCTGCACCAGCAGACGGAGAAACAGCGCACCATTTGGGGCTATAAGATCCTCTTCCTGGACGTGCTCTTCCCACTCAATGTGCGCAAGATTATCTTTGTGGATGCTGATGCGATTGTGCGTACGGACATTAAGGAGCTGTACGATTTGGATTTGGGTGGCGCGCCCTATGCGTATACTCCGTTCTGTGATTCTCGGAAGGAAATGGAAGGTTTCCGATTCTGGAAGCAGGGCTACTGGCGCAGTCATCTGATGGGCAGACGCTATCACATTTCAGCGCTGTACGTCGTGGACTTGAAGCGGTTCCGTAAGATTGCGGCTGGTGATCGGCTGCGTGGTCAGTATCAGGCACTCAGTCAGGATCCGAACAGCTTGTCGAATCTGGACCAGGATTTGCCCAACAATATGATACATCAGGTGGCCATCAAGTCGCTGCCAGATGAGTGGCTCTGGTGTCAGACGTGGTGCAGCGATAGTTCATTCAAGAGCGCAAAGGTCATTGATTTGTGTAACAATCCGCAGACCAAGGAGGCCAAACTCACAGCAGCTCAGCGCATTGTGCCCGAGTGGAAGGATTACGATGCAGAGCTGAAAGCGCTGCTGGCACGCATCGAGGATCACGAGAATCACAATATCAGCGGCAACAGGGATAATGTGGATGAGGACGAGGAAGAGCATGTGGTGATCACAACAGAACCGCCGCCACCCGACCATGTGCATGGCGAGCTGTGATCGCATTCATTCATTTGTTTAGTAAATATAAGCCTAATGTCCTTTATACTTGGTAAATATTAAATTAGCTAAGCTTAACTATCTAAACAGGCAACAGCAAACATCCAACAATTAGTATAAAAAAATCGAAAAACGAAAAAACTGAAAAGTTTTTGCATTCCATTCGTCATGATTTGAAGTCAGCCGAAATAAATATAATTGAAATAACTGAATGCAAACTATGTACTTTGTTTAATTTAATCAAATTCTCCAACCAAATTTTTAAGGCAAGTGCTGTGTAGGGCGCCAGCTTCTCTTTACCCGATTGTCCAACATTGGCGCTGACATCTGGCAACGCCATCTTCAACCGGTTTGAATAAAATACCGCGCCGCTGTAATGTTTTTGTTTTCACTTTATTTTTAAATTATAATTTGAATTCATTGCATAAATTCGCGTATTCATTTTGTTTTCCTACGTAAAGAAAATATTTATATATTATCATAAGGTTTTTGTTTATGCTTAGAGATTTTTGAAATTCTTGTGTCCAACTTGGGGATTTGCTCTTTTAATTGTAAGGCAGACAGTGCAGTCCAATTAGTACATTTCATTTTTATGCTGCTTAGTTAGTTTGTTTTTTTTTTAGAAATTGCGCTGATTTTAGTTTTTAGTTAGAAATTACATTTTGATTTTACTTATACTTTGTTCCTAAAAGCGTGTATGTTAAGTTACCTAAAGTATTATTATTATTCCTTTTCCTTTTAATTATTTAGCATAGTACATAATTTTTAAAAATTGTTGATTTTGTTAAAACTAACGCTGAGTGTAGTATACGAGTTTTAGGTTATTAAAGCTTTGGTTTAAAAATTTGTCTCAATATGTTTATTATGTATATGTTTTCGTTCAGACTACGCAATTATCTCTTCAGAATTGAAACATTTTGATTAACAAAAAAAAGTAAGTTCAAATTAAAAACCATAAGGATTAGGAAATAGTTAACATTTTAATGTTAATGTGTTAATTTATTGTATTTTTAAAAAGAGCTGCTAAACCATATATCAAAAATGCTGCTGCCAAAATGTTGGTTTGTCAGTTAAGAATCTGTATCTGTATCATCATTCATTATCTTGTATATATAATAATATATATATATATCTTGAGCTTACTTGCTAAGAATTGACGGAACTATAAAAAATTAGACTGATGCTCGCTTTAAAGTCTACGGCAATATTAGAATATTGTTCTGCTTATGTTTTTTTTTTTTTGGTATTCAAAATATTGTATTGTATGGTTGAACTTCTGTCTGTTCAGTTATTAGAAAGTGTTATCTATTTTGAATGCTGATTTGTTAATTGTTTCGTTGCTCTTGTTATTAGGCTTGTTTATTGCTTTAATCCAAATGTTTATACATATCCTCCAGTTGCGGCTTGAAATAGCTCTTCAATTGCGGCCGCTTGGCCTTGAATGTGGGCGTCAGTAAACCGTTTTGTACAGAAAATGGATCAGGATGCATATAAATATCCTTGACCTGGAGTAGAGATATTTTAGTAAGCGATTTTTGCTAGTTAAGTGTTATCTTTTACCTGTTCAAATGACTTAAGTCCACTCTGTTTGCCCCAATTGAGCATATCGTTCATAATCAGTTCCTTAACATTCTTATTATTGCACAGGACGGACAGCGTGCCGCGTACATTGTTTTCCGTGGCCCACTGCTTAAGGACATCGACATCAGGTACAACAACAGCGATAATACAGCTCTGTCAAAAGAAAATTGGATATAGAATTAATAATAATCCTAAATTTTCGATGGTACTTCCATTAGCCATTGTCAAACATCGTTAACCATCGATGGCTCTCCGTTTCTATCTACTGTGTGCCCAATAGAGGTGGCGTTCTATCGATAGTTATCGATAGGGATATTTACTACTCTTATAATCTCTAAGCATCACAGTGCTCCTCTCCATATCTACTTCAACTCACCTTTAAGCTCTCGCCGTACACATAAACTTGATTGACATATTGGCTCAGTGTATAGATATTCTCAATCTTCTCAGGCACTATGTACTCGCCCTGGCTCAGCTTGAAGATGTGCTTGCGCCGATCGATGATGCGCAGGGTGCCATTGGGCAGCCACATGCCGACATCACCCGTATGGTGCCAGCCCTCAGTATCGATGGCCTCGGCCGTTTTCTCTTGATCCTTATAGTAACTAAAAAAGATAAAAGATAATTAGTTAACTAATTCCATATATGTAAACCATCAGCTTACCCATGAAACACATTGGAGCCGCGCACGCAGACTTCGCCCGTATTCTGATTGGCAAAATATTCCATTTCGGGCACATCGACGAGCTTGACGGCGTTGCAGGAGACGGGCGGGCCCACATGATTGGGCACATGATCACCCTGCACGGTCAGCGTAATGGCGCCAGTGCACTCCGTCTGGCCATAGCCCTCGAGCACCAAGCAGCCGAGGGCGCAGCGCATAAAGGTGAGCACGTTGCCAGCCAGTGGCGCTGAGCCGACAACCATGAGGCGCAGATTGCCTCCAAAGGCCTGGTGCACCTTCTTGAACACGAGCTTGTCCCAGCAGCCATTGCGACGCAGCACTCCTCTGGCGATCTCCTTCTCCTTGGCCTTCAGAGCCATGTTGAACAAGCCGCGCTTCAGACTCGAGGCAGCAATATCATTCTGTATCTTATCATAGACACGATTCAGCAGACGAGGCACAGCCGGCATCACAGTGGGCTTCAGCATTTTCAGGTCGTTGGTCAGCTCCTTGATGTCGCCGGAGTAGAAGCCCACACAGCCGCCCACATAGTACATGCCGTTCTCGCAGCAGCGCTCGAACATGTGCGCCAGCGGCAGGAAAGAGACCATCACGTCTCCGGCCCGTATGCGATGGTCGCCCATTTGCAGGATCACCGCACAGACGCCGGCCACCACGTTGCCGTGGGTGAGCATAACACCCTTGGGATTGCCGGTGGTGCCCGATGTATAGCAGACGGTGCACAGATCCTCAGCTGTGGGCGGCACCTCAGGATGATTGCCCTTGGCGCCCAGTTTCTCGACATCGATGAACGAGAAGATTTGGACGCCACGACTGCGCGCACGCTCCAGCGTCGTCTGGCGTATGGGCTTAATTGACACAATGATCTTCAGGCTACGCGGTGCTTTCTCCAGCAGCATCGACGCCTTGGCATCGTCCTCCACAATAATAATGGACATTTCCGTTTGGCGTATGATAAAAGCACATGCGTCCGGGCCGAGCGTATCGTACAGTGGAACTACAACCAGGGAGAACGAATAGCACGCCTGCTCATACAATATCCATTCGGGTCGATTCTGCGAGTAGATTCCGATCAGCTGCTTGGGTCGTGCTCCCAGCGCCAGCATCCCAGAGCCAAAGTTTTTGGCACGCAGCAGCGCCTCATCATAGTTAATCCACTAAGAGATTAGACAACATTAGCGGATTGGAATGAGAGTTTAAGATATATTCCACTTACCTGATAGGGCGACGTTAGGGTCTCTCGCCAGCCGAGGCAGGGTCCATTGTTGGAGGCGTAGGCACCTTCGCGAAACGTTTGGTACAGCGTTCGCACATTCTCTGTGATGTAGGAAACAAATTTACCATTCTTCGACTCCTTGTAGAACTTCGAGACGTGTATTTGTTCTGGACCCTGGAAGAAGTTACGAAACAGAAGAGAAAACAAACACGTGGACATGCAAGATGAGTGAAGGAGTTGAAGAGAAAAGAGATTCACGACGATGACAGAGCGTCTCGAGAATATAGCTATGTGATAATCATATTGGGAGTGCGTATATATATGGAATCTATACCAGGTTCACTATTGATTGATATGCTGTGCATGTTATGATACAAGATTAGGCTGGGAAATTTTTTGGTACTCTTTTCGGCCTATTATGCTGCATGAAATTCTGATTGGGATTCGGAGCAATATAAGAGTTTAAATATTCAAACTTATATAAAATGTGAATATGAAATATGAATATTATAGATTTTAAAACATCTCGTATTGAGTATAAGATAATAATATAAGCCTAACAAGAATAAAAAAGTTTATGTGTAATATAAAATCTAATATTTATACATAATATAAGACTACGATACATATGCATAAAATTGTATATAAATTACAAAATTTATAAGACCTCACATTTAGTACAAGACCAAAATATCCAAGCGTGACGATCGATTCATTCAAAAAGTTTTCTTCGCTGACAAATTGATTATTTATTTATTCAGAAAAATTCTATTTATTTACGTGAAATATTTGATAAATTTTGTTTATGCGGCATTTGTCACAACTCAGAAAAAAAGAAAATAAGGAAATAGGAAATTAATTTTTGGTTTTTCCAAACCATAAATCCGTTTACAATGACTGACATAAAGGCAATAATCTTTCAAATTGATGTGGCCAAAATCAATTGGCGTGATTTATGGTTTATTTTTGGCTAAAGAAACATAAAACGATCAATCGACAATGCTGAATGGGTGTGAGAGAAACATTGAATCGATATATATGTACGTATATAGTAGGTGTAAAGTGCTCGATCGATTTAAGCTGTACTGCAATAGAGCACTTCCTTTATGGCTAACAGCTGCGAGCTAACGTAAATTGGACGTATGGCGGGCGAAATGTGTTGATGCATACAAAAAATAGACCCAAGTGCCTGATGGAACGGATCGAGGGGGCGGACGGAGGGTGCTGGGTGGGCTAACTGTTTGTTTTTAATGTGCGATTGCGAATGTATTTCAAAATTTTGGTTGCTAATAAAAACAAAATCATAATAAACGATTTGTTTAGATAGGGCAGAAGGAGAGGGGAGATAATGATGACGCACGCGAGTGTGAAGGAGACGAACAATAAGGCTGCGTACCCCTAGAGAGGGGGCAAGCCACGCCTACCCTGTGCTGTGTGTCTAACAGTGGATCGTATTTAAGCTAACAACAAATAAATAGCAAAAAAAGCAAAAAATAGTTTGAATTAGTTTGGCGCGACACTTCCAAAAAATAATAAAGCAGGATCAAGTTGAATATATCTTTAAGGGATGGGATTGTGGCTGGGGTAGTCCTTAAACTGCTCTAGATCATCTCATTGTTTACCTTAAGCACATCGCTTTGATTGTTCAGTTCGATGGGCACGCGGACAGTGGTTATTTGGCCGCAACAGGACATATTTCTTTCAGCTCAACTCGAAAATTTTTCAATATTTTCACACGTTTCTTATTTTGTTTTTATTATGATTTATTTTGGATCTAATTGGCGACACTTTTTATTGGTAATTCAAATCAGCGGACGTTGTCGCGTTTAATATGCACATTTTCCAAAATAGCTGCAAGACGAATCACAACCACAGATATATATCTAGCTTTTCGCTCAGTGTATGCGATCAAAGGCAATTATAATTATGGCGCCACGCCCTGTCAATTGCAGGCAAGTGCAGCCAATTTAATGCTGTTCGTTATTATTATTATTATTATTATTCAATACAAACTATAGCTAGATAGAGCCCGAACAGCGCCCAGATCTCTGTTGATCTATCGACAAGGCGGCCGCCTGCCTGTGCGCTTTGGCCTGCCCCAAATGTTTAAAAATAGTCGTTCAGTTCGGCGGCTCTGTTGTGTTGTTATCTTTTAGGCGAGTGTACGCAAAAACATACAAAAATAAACAACAACAGCAACAAGCTATTCAAATATTTCGCACAAACCAAGAAAAAAGAAACAAATATTATTTATATATTATAAATTTCTATATGGATCCTCGGCAAGTGCGCGTCTGAGTCATGGGGAAAGGCTGTGCGGCTGTGGCTCATTGAAATTGAAAGATTGAATAATCATCAATTGCGAATTGATGCCTGAGTTATGGTAATTGTAGATGCCATAAAAATGCCATAAATTATAGCAAGTACATTCAAGAACTTTTAATGGATTGCAAGTGCACGAATTTCCATTTGTGTTTGACTCAAGCAATTTGAAAGCACCCAAATAATATAAAACTTGGATTTTTGGGATTATTCAGAGATACAAAATATTGATATACATATATAAATATATATTTGATTTAGCTATCTGTACTATAAGTTGTAGTAAATGTGGGCTTATTATTTGAATCACGTAGTCAGCTGCTTAAAACTCTGAGTAGCTCAAGAAGAATCGGAATATTTAAATATTGTATGCAACTTTCGGTTTAATATAAAAGTTGTTATCAATTTTATTTATTTTTAATTTTTATATATTTTTAAAATTTTAATTTTATATTTATTTTATAGTTATAGTTTTTAATATCTTCCAAATTTTATTATATTTAAATAATTTTATTTTCATAACTAAAAGTTACACATTTTTTTTAAGTTTTTGAGATTATATTTTAAAAATTTTAATTTATTTAACATATTTAGTTTTGATAACTGACAAGTTTTTTCCCTAGAGTTGTATAAGCTTTTCTGCTTTAGTTAGCTTGAGATTATAGGAATTTCCTCTTAGCTATATATTCTATATATTTATTCCATCAATTGAATTATAATTTCAATACAAAATCCATGAAATACTAAAATTCTGGATTGTAGTTCATGCTGGCATTGAAAGCACTTGCGGTGATTAAAAACAAATAACAGCTGGCCTTTATTGAATAAGTGATGAGACATTTCTAATGGATTCCGGCCATTTCGGGCCAAAAATATAGTTCTTAAGCCTCCAATATGTAAGGCTCCATTAAACGCACATGCCAATATTTCTGTAATTAAGGCGCCCAGAACGCGCCCCCTAAATGCCTCGCTACATATGCATGGAGAGAGTAAACACTTGGTGGTAAACAGCCAGAAATAACCGATTCGATTTTAGAAACTTTACATATCAAAAGTTTAATTTGTATATATATATATATATTTATATATATGCGTATTTATATATAGCATTATGCATCGTCGATAATTTAATTTTATTAAAGCATATATCATTCCGAATTATAACCGAAATAATTTCAACAGTCCGATTAATGCTGATTTTTATGTGTTTTGTGTTTTTGGGTTTTGTTGCGTTTAGGATCTTATTTTTTTATAGACACAGCGAGGCTATTGCCGTGCGCGATCTTGAACTTGAGTGTGGTGGGCTTACACAGCCCAGGCAATGGCTATAGATAAAGGCATCGACATCGGCATCGACTATTCTCTGACACTTTGACAAATGGCCATTCAACAATTAAATGAAATGATGTTATCTTCCGTCTCGTTCTCGTTTTAGTTTCGGCCGTGTTTTACGTAATGATTAAACGAGCGTATTTTTGTCAATTTGTTGCAAATTGTCAAGAGATTTTTTTGTTATGCCAGCTTGTATATATATACATAGAAAAAAATTAGTATAAAACATATATATACGATATATACATCTTGTTTTTTTTTTTGTTTTAGCAGACGAAATTCTTTTTTATTTTCTTCTACGGTTTTTTTTTTGTTTTTTTTCCGTTTTTCTTCGGAGGACGCGTTAAACGCAGATCTCGACGACGCGAAGTTGAATTTCGAACTGAACAGCAAATATCGTGGCTAAAAATGATTTTGGCTAAAGATCTTTAACATTTCGCCCGCTGAGAGAACGACGGGTGAGCGTTTTATTCAATTCGAAGATCGCCTTGCGAGGGGTGCGCCTGGGGGGCGGAGAGATGCACAGGCGAATGCCTAGGAATTTCATTCGTTCATAGATTTCATATTAAACGGTTTTTTCTTTTTGTTAGCCTTATAGTTGTGCAGGCGAACACAATAAAATGCGCACACACTCACATCTCAGATCGTCTCATTATAATATTTGTGTTTTTGGCTTGATCAAGATGTCTTCTGCCTGTTGGGTGCACGCGATTAGCAATCACAGGGACTGGCATGTGACGTAGTCATTGGGGTAGGTGGCTCTGATCGGTCAGGGGTAGGGGATGGGTGGGTTACGTTAACACGTTGGTGTTCTGTTGTTGTGGCAGAGAATTCGAATATAGAATTGTCGGCGCAATGCCCTTTGATGTGCTGCGAATATGATTTATGCTTAATAACATGAACAATCTTTCGATATATGAACATAAATATAAACATAAAAATATTTGTTTACATTTTGGACATAATCAGCACGTGTTAATTAACATTAAATAGTTTATTTGTTTTGGCTTTTTCTTAAGATCTTCGCTTCCAACCTCACATTCAATTTAAATATCTAACGCCCCTTGAATTTCCCAATTTCCCCTTCCTTTTCAATTACCCATCGATAATCGTTTGTCACTTGCCAGTTGCTTCAAATCGAACGAGCAACCCAATTTGCATTTTTCCACTCATAATTCGCATTCCCGACATGACATTTTAAATGTTAGAGATCGTGCCAAATGATTGCTTACATTTACCGTTGCATCGGCAGACAGGTTGTCCCTGTGCTGTCACTCAAAACTAAATAGTATATTTATAATTATTTTGCATTCGTGTTTTTCCTTATTGTCTTGCCTTGCCTTGCCTTGTTTGTTTCTTATCATTCGTTAATTGTGCAGCGTTGCCACCATGTCTCAAGTTGGACAGATTTACTTATATGTAAGTATCGATATTTATTGCCGCATTGTCTAATTGGGATCTTTTTGGAGGCCATTGTTGCCGGTCGTGGGCAAGAATTGTTTGCGTTACATGCCAATATCTGTGCGGATTTCGATTGTTTACAACGGGAGAGTAAACAATAGATATATGAACTTGCACACGGTCAGAAGTTAACAATTGTCGGTAGTGTCAATAAATGCATACAAATGCCCAAATGCCAAACAACTGTTTACAACAACAATTTCCCATATGCAATTTGCATATATCGAACGATTATCGAATTAGCAGCAATTGAGCTACAGCCGACTAATTAAGGCAAAAAGAAGACGCTGCTGCCAATTGAGTCATGGCAGATGATTTATTTATGTCACAGCAGCTGATAAATTATTAGCTAGCACGTAAATGCTGCACATTTTGGCAACTATTAGGATAGGCCAGCAATTGGAGCGTGGGATTTGAGTGTTTGCACCACGGTAGAAGTCGCGTCATTGCAAAAATAGAATACAAAACGAACGGCAAGAGTTGAGATCGTTCACAGTGGTCAAATCCGAGTGAAGAATCATGTGACGACAACAGAAACGAAATAGAAACACAATTTCATGAGACATGTGCACATCAAAGGCCAGCGAGAGGCTTCTGTCTTACCTCAACGAACAAAAAAGAACAAAAGACGCAAGGTAGACGGGGAAAGGTACATAGTGATCGACTAGCAGATACTCTGTACTTGCAGTATTCTTATGTAGGTGAGTCTATGGTCTCTATATAAAAAATATCAAATAACATATCTTAGCTTAAATTAATGGGAATAAATAAAGTAAATAATGGGATCAGCTTGGGTGAAAAACTAAATTTAGCACCACTTGCATAAGAAAATATGCGAGATTTGGCATACTTTCTGTAAAGCAGGTGCGGAAACATAAATTCCAAATATTTATATAAAAATTTCAATATACAAAATTATATTAAACTTTCATTTTCGAGCTTAAAAATTGAATATAAATTGAATTTACGGCAGGAAGTTGGCAAAACAAAACAATGAAGAAATTCTCTTATCAGTTTTAAAATCTAAATTTACCTTTGAAAAATCTATAATTTTCTAGGTATATTGCAAGGTATTTCTAGGTATATTAAAGATATACTATATATGAAAACCTAGAGCAGGCGACTTGGCAAATTGATGAAGTCATGGCTGCACAGCCAATTGAGCACAATTGATTAGATTTTGCGCTTACCTCCAACAACGGGGATTGATTTTCCAGAGGCACTAATGGTTTTTCTGGTATTGGTCGCGTAACAAAGTAGTAGGCAAGACTGGCCGCCACGCTGGTCAAGGTCAGCGTGCCCAAAGTTCCGCCGAAATAACTGAGATATCCATCGATTTCATCCCCTGTAAGAGGCAAGGGTTAGAATGTGTTTTGAAGATATTGAAATATTCAAATATAACAAATAAAGAAAACTTAAAAATATATTCATAAATATTTTTAACTATACAAATAGATCAAATATATAATATAAATAAAAATACATAGCAAATAAATTCTGTTTAAATATATAAAAAGATTCTTAGAATAAAAAAATAATATTCCTTATTTGACAAATTTGCTATTTAAATAAATATTTGCAGTTTGCTTTTAAAATCCACCAATTTCTTATAAATTAAATTCCAAATTGTTTTAAATTAAAAATAAGTACAACAGAATCTTCCATTTTTAATTTTTCATCATTTTGAAAGAACAAAAATAATTATTTATAATTTGTAATAATAAAATATTTAGTTAAATTCAACTACAAATTCGTGTTTCTAAGGGCTCGATGAGCTTCATAACTCAACCGGGCTTCAGTTTAAATAATTTTAATTCAACTTTAATGATATTTCAGGTATTCTTCAATTACTATAAGAACTTGCTCAACTCGAACTCAATATAGTACTTACAGAAATATGAAAAATTGCTGACAATAAGATGATTGATATAGGCTATAACGGATTTCTCTGGCGTCATTATTGTTGTTGTTGCCCTTGTAGTAGTAGTAGTTGTTCTTGTTGCTGTTGGTGTTGCTGTTGCTGTTGTGTTGTGTTGTTGCTGTTGTCTATAGACTTACTAAGATACCTGAGTGAACGTTACGTGTTCAGCTTAATGATTGCCGCACAAAACTTTGCCTGAAATGAGAATGAAAACGAAACTTTTTAAAATCAATATAGATTGCATGTGCGACAACTGAAAACTAACTATATACGTATGAGCGTGTGCATATAGAATGTAGGAGATAGTTCTGCGGGTTCCATTTGTGGACCCAGTGACCATAACAAAACAAATATGCCATACAAATTGTAGGCAATTTTCCGCCCAAATAGATATGAAGCATTATTTGTTTAATTGCCCCATGGCTGGTCGGCGATAAGAAGCGTTTAAAATGCGTTCAGTATTTAAATATGCTATATAGTATAATAGATAATAATATATTTCCAGCAAACAAACATCAATCAAAGTTATTATTATATTATCAATAAAGGTCAGCTGTGTGTATATATACTTAACAGATTTCTCTATTATAATTCAAGTAGCACGACTTCTTGACTTTGTATTCTGGTTTCTTGTTTACTGAAAGTAACTGCTGCTGTTGCGCTCACACTCTATCTAAAAGCTGCACTATCTAACATATATAAAACACTCCTATATATGTTCTTTATCTCTTTTGCTATATGAACTCAGCCTGCAGTGCCTTAACGAAGTGCAAGTGCTCTTCCTTGATGAGGATTGCTTTGGGTTTTATAATTTTCATTTCATTTTAAGGGGCTATATGGCAAGTTCTTATATGATAAACTATATAAATATTATATATATATTTTATATTACATCATATTATATTAGATATATCATGCACTTGGTATACATCTACTATAAAAACTCCCATAAATCTTGTCTAACTGTACAAAAGTTTACTATAAACACTTCTATCTGCTTATTTTATAATATAAACACAAATCTGTTCGATATCGTTAAGTAATACACGAGATCCATGCAAACTAGATAATTGCTTGTTGGGAAATTCCAAGTTAGCCAAGTTCAAAAGGTTTTTCCGCACAATTAATGTGGGCTGTCAATAATGTTATCAACTAGAATAAACCAACATTGCTATAGACCTGATCATTAGATATATGCGCAAGTGTTCCTCATGTCTGATTATGGTAAATAGAATAGTTGAAACCTGTTTCTGAGTTATTTCCCAGTTACCTTTTGTGAACGGAATACTTGCTGGGATTCAGTTGTCTGGCCTGCTGCTCCGCTCCGCAAAGCTGATAAGTGCACATATATAATGCATATATATACATACTGATATGTACTCATGCATAAGCCGATTGCAGGGCGGACGTTTATCAGTCTGAAGCTGAAACTTTGCACTCTCCATAATGAGATTATGTGACA
Source organism: Drosophila peninsularis (assembly GCA_035047485.1). Lineage (NCBI taxonomy): Eukaryota > Metazoa > Arthropoda > Insecta > Diptera > Drosophilidae > Drosophila > Drosophila peninsularis. The sequence continues at coordinate 2,186,168 of JAWNPN010000059.1, read as the reverse complement.
AAGAGCAAAGAACGCAGCCCAGTCTAGACTCTAGATGGGCATTATGCAATGGCTGGCAAGGAAAGCCAATATTGATTGGCAGGCGAAGTTTTGCCGGGTCAACTGAATCCGCAACAACAAAGCGCGAAGCAATTGAGCGAGTTGCCCCCTCGTGCTCGTTCACTTGTGAGGTCAAGGCGGTTTCCCTTGTTTTGCTACATTTTATGGCCGTTTTTTTTTTCGGCAATTGCATTTTTTTCCTTTGGGCGCATTGATTTTTCGCAAAACACGTGCAGCTCACTAGGGAAGCAGAGGTGAACTTACCACAATTGAGTCTGACGGGCTGGCTATCAGAGAGGTTGTTTGTAAGGCATGTCTGGACGTGGTAGCTGCTTAGAACCAATGTCCATAAATAAATGTTGGGAAAATCAATGAAATTAACAAACGTTTTTAACACGGAACACACGGGCGGCCCAGGGAGGAGCACAGAACACAGAACCAGAACCACAGAAACCAGAGAGAGAAAGTGTGTGCAAACGGAAAATACTGCCAAACGTTGCGAGCGACTGAACTGAACTGAGGCGCTGAGCCGCCAGCCAAACGCGAGAAACCCAACTGAGTTCGAGTCCGAGTCTCAAGCCAAGCCAAGTGCAGAGCAGCCAAAGGCTGTTTTAGGTCGGCTCGCATGGCTAACGGAACGGCGGGACATGCGTGAAACGGCGAAGACGACGTCGGCTGCGACAGCGACAGCGGCAGCGACGGCAACGCCATGAATGAAGCCGTGAGAGCGGCAAACAAAGAGCGCGAGAGAGCGGAATGATGAGAGAGCGAACAACAACAGTCAAAACAAACGTTCTGAAGTCAACTTTAACCGTTCGACAAGCGGCTAAAAGGCAAACACGGGCCACGTGCGTCGCCTGCTTGAGAGCGAAGCACCGTGAAGAGGCAGAGCAAGAGAGAGGGAGAGAGAGCGAGAGCGGCGTGGGAGCACTGCCTGCTGTCTGAGCAAAGAGTAGGCGAAGGGAAGCGCTGCGACATGTGCATAGGAGCTGGCAGCCGCCGCACTGGGGGTTGGTTTGCGTCTGGTTTGATAATGTGGATAGCTGCTCTTCGTGACGCATTTCCTCCAGCGCGGCGAGGGCAGTTCTAACTGCTATGAGGCAATGAAATATTAGAGCAAAGAAGACTTGACTTTAGTTCAAATAAAATATATATTTTATGTAAAATATAATTCACCAAAAAGAAGATATTTGCTTGAAAGATAAAAGATTTATCTATATTAAGAAATATAAAAAAATATATAATTTAAAAATGAATATAATATAATATTAGCATATAAAAACTAAATTTTAATTTTAAGAGTATTACTGATACTTCAATTATAAATGATAAAAAAGGTATTTTAGATTTTTATTTTTTAATAATTTCATAATAAATATAATTCATTAAAGTGTCCAAGGTAATTATTGCACAACTCTCTCGCGCCACCCACGCACTCACCCGTTAACGGAAGGTACATATTTAGCTTCGCTTTGCTTTGAGTGGCCTTTTCGACAGCTGCTATTTGGCTCTTTCGGCGGTAATTTATGAAATCGCTGGCCTGATTTAAAAACTTATATCGAGAGGCTTATAAAAAATGCAAACTCTTCAGGGCTAACTACGTGGCCTACAAGCTGACCAGAGAACACCAGGATTGCAAATAATTAAAGGCCCAACTCAAATATCATAAATTGTAGCATGCTTTCAGGCTGTTTGTTTAAAGCGGAGACACAAACCTCGACTGCGAATTCAGCAATTCTTCGGCATGTGCAGCGTTTACATACGTTTACATAGTCGGGGTCAGTGTCACGCCTGGTTCTATTTTATCAGTGAGTGGCGACCACAAACGGGACAACCGCAACTTTCAATGAATGTTTACAAATGGCACAAAAAGCTCCGCAATGGTATAAATATACACTTTAGTTGTTAATTGTCATTCAATGCGCACAGCTGACTCAAATTTATGCAAATGGGCGCCAGCAAAGAGGTGGTTATCGAGGTGGAGGACACACTCAGCTCGGAGGGCAGCTTCGCCAGCACCGTGGCGGCACCGTGCTGCAGCGAGGAGGAGCGGCAAGATCAGGAATCTGTTCAGCTGAACGAAGTTGCGGACAAGAAAGTCCAGAGCAAGTGCAAAAAAAGTCCCAGCGTATTATCGGGCGGGCATAATTATGCGAGCAGCAAAAATGTAGCCGAGGGTAAGTGAGAGCTGTAATAAAGGGATTTATATATATTTCATATAGTTGATAGTTTGAAATAGTGGGAAATGGATATATTCTACGCAGTTGCTTAACTAACCTATGCTGAAAATAGTGTTTTTTGTAATCAATTTAAACTGGGAAATACTAAATGTGAGCTAAGTCCCTTTGGCAGCTCAAAATAGTGAGAATAGCAGAGCAGGCTTAAGCTGGGACTTCCAGAGTGAAATTGATATTGGGCTCAACTTAAAAAGGGACTTTCAGACTGCAGGAAACAGATTGAAAGGTACAAATTGTTTAGGCTTGATTCAAGTAGGATAATTTGATTACTGATTACTGATATTACTATATATTTGATGCTTTTTAGGTCTCATGGACATAGCTCTGCTCTCAGCCAATGCCAATCAGCTGCGCTTCCTGATCACCTACAACCACGCGGCATCCACATTCTACTGCAGCTTGGCTCTGGTCATACTCTCTCTGGTGCTGCAATTGCTTGTGGGCATAGTGCTGATCTTTAAGGTATATCAGAATCTCTCCTCGATCTATGTACATATTTTGATCATATCTGATCCTTCACAGCGCCGCCTTAAGCGCTGCCAGAGCCGCAACTATGTGCGCACCAATGAGGTGCTCATCATGGGCGTATTCCTTATCACTGTGATCAACGTGCTGCTGGCCGCCTTCACCACCACCGATGGGCGTGCCAACTGAGATAGTAAAAGAGTTTTCCATTTTCTTTATAAATTGAATCGTATTTAATAAAAAGTTAACAAAAAAAATTGTTGTAAATGCGTCGGCCACGATCCTCAGAAATCATTGACCAGTCCGGCTAAATGCACTTGACGTATCTGTTGTACGATATCGCAGCTTTATATATACAGACTTACGGATTAAGGGATAAGGGATTTGGGGATTTGGGGATTTGGGAGGGTTAGCTTAGCTTAGCCAGAGAACTCCTTCTTGACGCACTTGGCAATGGTGCTCAGCTGCATGTTGGTGGTGCCCTCATAGATGGCGCCGATCTTGGCATCACGATAGTATTTCTCCTGGGGGAAGTCACGGGTGAAGCCCACGCCGCCCATCCAGTCGATGCACTTGGTGGCGGCACGCTGAGCCACCTCCGAGGCGTAGAACTTGGCCATGGCCGCCTCCTTGAGGAAGGGCACGCCGGCCTCCTGCAGGCGGGCCGCGTTATAGGTGAGCAGGCGAGCCGCCTCAATCTCTGTGGCGATGGTGGCGATCTGATGCTGCATGGACTGGAAGTTGTAGATGGCGTCGCCGAACTGCTTGCGCTCCAACAGGTATGGAATGGTGGCATCGAAGGTGCCCTGGGCCAGGCCCACCATCTGAGCGCCAATGCCGATGCGGCCCTCGTTCAGGAAGCCAGCGGCGTACTTGTAGCCATGGCCGAAGGTACCCAGGATATTCTCCTCGGGCACACGGACATTGTCGAAGGTCAGCATGCAGGTGCCGGAGGCGCGAATGCCCAGCTTGTCCTCGGGCTTGTTCACAATCAGACCGGGAGTCTCGCGATCCACGATGAAGGTCGTAATGCCACGATAGCCCTGAAAAGAAAGCAAATTAATATCGGAACATCGGAGAATTGGATAAGCTAAGGGATATTCTACAAGTCCTTGACTGAAGAGCCAAGGATATTCTAGGATATCCTCTAATTCCTGAATAAAAGTTTGGTTAAGTGAGAAGATAGGAGGATGTTCAAGGATACTCTACGAGTGATCAAGGATATTTTCCAACCCATCATCAGAGTGACTTCAAGGATATTCTACAACTCCTGCAAGCTCTAGACTAGCCAGCTTTACTTACATCCTCTGGCTTGGCATTGGCAAAGACCAGGAAGACACCAGCGACGTCCGAGTTGGAAATCCACATCTTGGTGCCGTTTATCACATAGTGAGAGCCATCCTTCTTGGCCACAGTCTTGAGGGAGAAGGCATCAGAGCCTGCGCCAGGCTCCGTCAGGGCGAAGCTGCCGGCGTATTCCTGCGCCAGCTTGGGCAAATATTTGGCCTTCTGCTCGGCGTTGCCGAACTTGATCATCAGCGAGTTGACCAATGTGTTGTGAATGTCCACGAAGGCAGCGACGGCTGGATCGATCTTGGACAGCTCCTCGACAACGATGATGTTGGTCATGAAGTTGCAGCCGCTGCCGCCCAGCTCCGTGTCGATTTCAATGCCCATCAGGCCATTCTCGAAGACGGCCTTCACCACGGACGGATCGAACTTGTGCTCAAAGTCCATTTTCTTGACCAGGGGCAGGATCTGATCCTGGGCCAATTTGGCAACTGGGAAAGAAAAGAGAAATCATTGAAAATAGGTAATGTATAATATATGTATGTGCCTTTTATCTAACTGTAATAGAAGCGTGCAATAAACTGATTACCCAAGTGCCAATATCAGCAGCAGCCAGCATAAAGATAAGCAGAGATATAAAGCTTTTTGCTTGAACTTGAGCTTTTTATTGTCTTAGTCCAAAAGGCCTAGCAAATGATATTAATACAAGCGGCGAGCTTTATCGAAAGCTTTTCAATTTGTTGTGATCGCGCAGCTTTCTAAGAAAGCTTTGAATGGCGTTATAATAAACTGGTTGCCAGACGCATGTGTGCGTGTGCCTCTGTGTGTTTTGTATCTTTTCTGCTGTTGGTGTATGTGTGTGTGTGTGTGTGTGTGTGTGTGTGTCTGTGTGCCTACGCGTGTATCCGCTTTATCAATAATGCCGCAAATTCTCTGCTCGCGTGGCGCTCTCTCTAAGCGAGCCGCTCTCCCTCGCGCGCTCTCTCTCTCTCGCACACACACACACACGAAGGCACATGCATTTAAATATATTTTTTTATTGATATCTTTCGTTGCGGGCAGCCAGCAAATGTCGCGGACGCCAGGCACACGCCCACTTTGCTAACGAATGCTAATTTTTAGCCATAGTTGGAAACACGTACATATAATTAATTGATTCTATAAATATTTGAGTGCAAATTGAATCAATTATCAGCTAGCTGCATGCACTAGTCGACAGCTGTTGTCCTTGCATTATCCTTGACTTCAGCTCTTATTGATTTGGTTGCTCGCTTTTCACCAATTCTTTGGAACCAACATTCGATCTTTGCGCACAACTGTACCAATCCAGTGTATTCTTAGTTCTTCAGCATATATACACACATATACACATACACATACATCGATTTCGGAATAATTCTTATATTTTCTTTATATTTCCATTACTTCCACCCAAAGATTTGCAGTGTCTTTCGAAACAGGTTTGAGCACTGAGCATGCAGTCGCTGTTACGCAACATTCTGATAAGTACGAACATCAGATCATGTAGCAGGCCGCACCTTGAACCCTCCAACTGTCCCCATCTACATACACAAGCGACCTTAATGCAAGTATTAAATATTATTGGCTACAAAAAAGGGAATTCGACAAATTGTCAAACTAGAAACAAAGCGAAACTAATCTATTCTGTTCTATGCAAACAAGTGGATAGAAAAATGGGAATTTGTCAATTCTCCAACTAGGAACCAGCGGTTTGTACAGGGGGAATTTGAACACGCCCACTGCCCCGCTGGCTCAACTCTCTAGGAGAATTACGCGACCAAGTACCACACACATCCATTGCCCGCGTGCCACTAGAACAGTGGACACAATGGGCGGAGGCGTGGCACAGCTGCATATTCGCTCTATCACAAGTGTAACGCTGTGGAGTTCATACGTGTTACAACTGAACAGCTGACTTACTTGTGAAAACTCTAGTAACTACAAAGGGAAATTTATACACACAGGCAAGAGAAATGATCCTCAAAAAAGCTCCCACCATAGTTATTACATTTATTATTACTCTCCATAAACTCCATATTAAAATTCCAGTCACTCTCCCACCACAATCAGTCGAACACAGACGACAAACGACGAGCTCGAACACGCGACTTTTTCA